>CM049315.1:13312663-13975163 GCA_026874595.1 Sipunculus nudus | reverse complement strand
GTGCGTAACTTCAGCTTTCTCGGGCGCTGGATCTTAACTCACCCAGACACAGCAAATAACTTTAACACTCGACAACACTTGATCAGGAAACATCCTTCTTGTAACACGTGTGCTACGGGAGAACTTCCCTGGGCCAATCCTCTTTGCCCGTCCCACAATCAAAGTGAAAACCTGTTACGTTGACGTGCCCCTGGCAAAAATCAAATTTGACCGGCTCAGCTCTAATAGCATTTCGTCGCTCTGAGGAAGGATACAAAACGAGGCGCTGTAACCATGGTGATATTCTCCCATGTAACCAGATCACCAGAAGGTTTTACAGTTCTATGTAAGATGCTAAACTTGTTACAGAGTTCCAGGATAAAGCGGTTACTTGATCGAATCATTGATCTTTGTGTTCATGCGTTACTTTAGGCGGCGGCATGAGTTGTCAAAGAGCTGTGAAAAAGAGCAGGGCTGGGCGGCCGCTACGCTCTCTACGATGTAACCCACACATCGTCCCCGGGGCCATGCGATATTGTGTTGGCAACGTATCGCCCTCCGGGTTATGTTTTACTACAATACAACTCCTCTGAAATCACATCTCTCATGTTTTTTCTTACAGTGATGGTTCTATTGGTATCAAATGATGAATGAAATAGAACGGAAGCGCCCGACGAACGGCATAATTACCGTTTCTTCAATGTCCTGTTTTTGTTTTCTGACGGATAAATGTCGTTGCCCTGAAGGGGCACCTTAATATTATTTTCCCGAAGAGTGAATCATGATTCTTGACGTTGAATCTCATTTCTCATATCCTCTATGACGTTGCCTGTCAGTCTAGCCCAGAATTTTGTTGTTCTTGCTATGGACTTTGTAATGAGATTATTGAAATATTATAGCAAAGGATGTCCGGGTTTCCTTCTGTGCATTTATTGATGTGGTGTGCTATTTTCGTGATTAATTGTTATTTAGGATATTTATATGGTCTAGATAATGATGTTGGACTGTATTTTTATGTTTACTTTGTGACATTAAGTCATACTTTATTCATACTTTATAGTTAGATTTGTATTATTTATCATTTATACCTCAATTGAAGTAACTAAAGCCAGCTAATTCCGGTGGGTGATCTATTCTGCACGCTAATTGAATGACAGTAAATGAAAAAATAGAGAAAAAAACAAGAAAAGATACTATCTACAGAGAGAGGGCATGCGGGGGGGGGGGGGCGGGGTGAGAGACGGAGTGTCCTTTTAGAAGTGTGTTGTGTTATTAACTTTCCAACAAAATCCATTATTCTGAATGGTTTGCAAATGGAGATGACTTGCGATGCAACCATTCAGTCGGTTAACAGTGACACATATTTCTCTCAGCAAGGATTTACATATTTCCTGTCCTTATATATTCCAAACATTGAACAGGATCCTAGGATTGCCGGAGTGGTGATTCAGAAAGGTTGGCGGAGGTATGCGGCCTCTGAGTTCTTTCTTATTTCTTTTTGATTGTTTTCCGTTAAAATATTGAGGCAGTGGCCTATCTAGTTTACCAGACTCAAGTAGATAATAAAATAAACAAGATGTCATGCTTTTCCCTGACTCAAGCTTATCATGAAGGCACAAATGTAAGAACCTAAGAAGTAAGACTGGTCGGGTACTGAAAAGTTTATGTCAGTGTTTTTGGGGTTTTTTTTTCAAATGTTCTGTGTGCGTCTACATTTCCTACATGCTGCAGGGGCTGGATTCTTCATCAGGCCACATAGGTCACTGTGCCTGACCTCTTGTCAAAGTTCGTGACCTCAAGTTCGGCCATTTTATCTCGGGCAAAGTTGCATCGCTTAGATTCTGAAGCCCGTCACATTGCATCCACTTTTAAATCAATATTCCATGGGGATTACTGTCAAAAGCGCTACATATGTTGAATCAAAAACTGAACCTTTGACATGTTGTTACCATACTTTTAGTGGCGTCAATTAATCTTCAAGGGTAGGGAGATGACTATGATGGGGGGGGGGGATCAGAGCTGGGAATATATTATATATATATATATATATATATATATATATATATATATATATAATTAAAGTACGGTTAGTTTGACTTCATCAGTTTGTGCGACAGATCTGTTTCGTGAGAGCAGCATTCAAGCCGGCTCACTCTTCAGGTACAAACTGAAGTTATCAGATATCTGGGTGAAATTTGTCATAATAGGTAGGATTAATCTGGGGTTACTAGGTTCGCTGAGGCATGTATTTAAATTTTTTGTTATGTTGGTGAATAGGGGTTACTGGGTGCCTGGCTTATTGTACTGTATTAGGACTATTGTGAAGCGCTCGAGGATTTCCTGGATGCCCCAGCATTTTGCATCTTAGCCAGCGCTGAACGGAATATTTTATACTACCAATATCTAATAATATTTTAGGCCTATAAATTTATATAATTGAATATAGTGAAATTAAACAATACATAATATGTTATATTTCTTTCTGGGTAAATTCGACTATTTCTTACCGAGAACTCGATTCTCGTATATTCCTGCATTTGGACATATGCATATCAATTATCCCTGTTGTCGTAATTGTGCCTGTGTATCTTATATGATTTTAACCATTAACTATAATACGGGTAGTTGACAAGCGACACATGTATCCGCCAAAATCAGAGTAGGATGGGTGAAGTGAGGCATGGATTGAGTGGCAAGGGGAAATAGAGTTAGATGTGTTACATATTAGCATGGATGTCTGCCACGTAAACATGATTGTAGGTGGCGCCACCTGTTATTTGAACGAGAAACTATCTAAGATGTATACACATGCAAAATTTCAGGTGGAAAAGTCAAACCACTACCGAGATATTAGTGATTTTATCACACAGCAGACAAACAGATGGACGCTGTGCAAAAATGGTTGCAGGTGGCGCCACCAGTTTCTTGAATGATAAAGAGCTATGTGAGATCTAAACACAATCAAATTTTCAGGAAGATACGTCTTACCAGTCCGGTGGCACCACCATTTCTGTGTATATTATAAAGCTATCAAAGGGCTACATTTGTGCAAATTATTTTTCCTGATTGGTCAAACGAGTCCGAAGATATGTGAGTTTATGTGTGGAAACAGACGCACAAATGGACGCTGGGCAAAAAAGCAAAGGTCAGAGGTCAATCAAAAATGAAGGCGCAGCAGTTCACACGTGATCCGATCATAATTCCAAATTTAAAAAATTCTGCCCAGTAGTTACGGAGGATCTCTCCGGAAACCAAGGCAGCGGCGGTGGCGGCGGCGGCGTGCAACTGAAAACATAGTATCCTCCCAAACTCTGTTTTGGCGGATACGAATAGCGTGTAGTTGCACAATACCCCTTCCAACGCCTCATCAACTTAAATGTAAATCCAGTAAATCTGAATTTTTTCTAGCACTACATATATCATCATGGAAAATAGAATATATTAGAAATATTAATGTATAAGAGAATAAATCATAATATAATATGATATCATACTATATCATACTATATTATTCTATAATATAAGATAATATAATTTAAATATATAAATATAATAATATAAAAATATAATATGATATATAATAAAATATATAAAATATAAAACATTTAATTATAAAATATTATATAATATAATATAACATAATATAAAAGACGTTTAATTCCAATTTTGTAATTTGTTGTAATTTTAAATATTTATTAGAGTTGTTGCCAATCGTCACTAGTACTATAGTCCGAGTCGGGTAATACCTATTTTTGACTCTATTCCAATTTTTTTTTAATGTTTAGATACTATTCTTAGTTCATGATCAGTTGCATGTGAGGACGGATGTCTTTATATTCATGATATTGAATGATTTTTGCTCCACGCAAAGGATCCAGTGGTTATAAAGAAGCAGATTCCTGGTACGGGAAAACATTAGTGAAAATTTGAATCTGTTGATTGCATTCTCTCATGCGATTACAAAACTTATATTCTTCGAGAACTTCTCTGGCGTCCTACAACCTCTCGCATCCTGTTTAAGCTACTTCATGTCGTTTTCAGAGCTCTTTGTGGGATTGTAAGGGATTATATTCATGATCTAGCGGATGAACCTTCAGGTCATATTTACCTCGCTTTCGCTCGTTCAACAACTTTCAATTTTATCTCTTGTTCGGACTCTGCTTTATCTGCTTTCGGACCAAATTCTGGAACTCTTTACCAGCTGATCATAGAAATTTTGACGCTCTCTTTGTTTTTTTTTTTATATTAAATATCGCTTAAAGCCTCATTTATCCATGCTTGTTTTTAATTAACTAGATATTTAATCTATATTTTACTACTTTATTTTATTATTACCTTAGTATTTTGATGTAATAACAATGTACAGGCTTTTTGCACCCTTTAAATGGCTCTCTACAAATCATAGATTGTTATTAGTAATATTATGACTTTTAAAGTAGCAGTGAAAAGCATGTAGGACTCCAGTCATGGTTTGGATTCCAGTCTAGACCGGAGTCCACTTCTTTATGGACTCGGACTCGTACCTGGACTCGAGGGTCCTGGACTCGGACTTGGACTCGAGGGTCCTGGACTCGGACTTAAACTCGAGGGTCCTGGACTCGGACTTGGACTCGAGGGTCCTGGACTCGGCCTTGGACTCGAAGGTCCTGGACTCGGACTTGGACTCGAGTGTCATGGACTCGGACTTGGACTCGAGGGTCCTGGACTCAGACTTGGACTCGAGGGTCCTGGACTCGGACTTGGACTCGGACTCGGAGCTATCTCAAGTCCAATAGATAAAAAAAACTCTGTCACATGTGCATAAAGACTTATGTGCATGTGTGAACTACTAACAGGATATTACAATATTATAACACTATATACACCACGCTTGGCTCAGCATCGGGAGCTATAAATGTAATTAACCATTATGGTAAAAGCATATGTGAACTTTAACTTAAAAATGTAAATGGTAATCTGAAATTTCCATTTTAAATTGTTCCTTAATGCTATTTGTATTGGACTCGGACTTGGGTTTAGATGGTGTGGACTCGACTACATCACTGAAAAGTAGTAATATGAATAATATTAGTAATATTAGATAAGTAACATATTAGTAATATGAGTAATATTAGTAATATTAGATAAGTAAGATTAGTAGGGATGTGCGATATTATCGATTTCTCGGTATATTCCGACACATTAATTCGTGAATTGCGGATCGTTTTCATATATCTACATTTCCCGATCTTTTGTTCAACTGATTTTTATAGTAACAATAAGGTTTCTCTTACATGCCACAGCAAATTATTAGAAAATGTTCAGGTAGACTCGAACGACCACGTGATCAAAGGTGTGTACAAGGACACACCTTATTGGCACAAAAAAAAGAAAAAGAAAGAACTAAATATTAATTATTAAGAAAACTCTCTCTTTCATCTTGTGATAATTGTTATAATTTTTTATACTTAAGAATCTGTGAATGGTGAAGCTCGTGTAATGTAAATTTGTCGAGTGTACTCCCTAATAATATAATATATGGTATTTTCCCAGTTACTGAAAGAACTATTTTGATGAATACAATCATACAATCATAGTATTGTATAAACTAACAGTATACACAGGAAACTGTTTTTCATCCGACTCTGTTCTGTTCGGCAATTCTATATTAAAACGTGGAATCACTACAAAAGAAGGAATACGTCATTGTAGAGAAACGATGCAAGATGGAGCACTATCTAAGTAAATGGAGTTCAATATTACCTCTGATTGTGTTATCATACTTGCAGGAATTTTATGATTATATATATATATATATATATATATATATATATATATATATATATATATGTTTATATAGATATATGAATGCACTTATGAAATGATTTATTAATAGAAAGGCATTTTATTCAACACTTTAGCAACAGTTACTGTGTTATCCTTGATTATGTTTATTGTAGGTATGTATGTATGTATGTATATGTAGCTTTGTATATTCATAAATGGTGTCTGTGTATGTCCTTGTATAAGAAAGGCAGCCTTGCGAATGGGAACACGGCAAAACCACAGTAAAAAATACTCTTATTGCAAAATAACTTGTATCCGGAAGGCTTCAAGAAAACTTTAATTTTAAATGTCTCGAGCTTAACTAAAATAATGTGGTCATATTTCCTGTGTTAAATAAACTGATCTGCAAATACTTCTCATAAATACATTATATATTTAATATGACAGTGAATTAATAACACTAGTAATGTGTTATATATAGCAGAAAAATAAAGAGATTACTTGTAAATTCAACCAATGAAAAATATCGCAATGTAAAATACCGCTATATATAAGGTATACCATACACATATCGCAATATATTTTATAAATATCTTGGCAACAAGAGAATTATGGGCTGAGGTTTGTGTTATATATAAAGAATAATAGACACATTATGACTTAATATAAGGACAGGCTATTGATTTAAAATAGTTATGACCATGTTCAACATTTCTTCCTTATTCTGCGTGGACATATATGTTTGGTACCAATAAGTCATCTAGAAGACCTGAAAATAGTAAGTCATCTAGCAGACCTACTTATTTCCTTTAACGAATCTATGATCATTTATGGTGTTCCCAGCCCATGCACTTGGATGTACATTCCTTACAGAATATCTTGGTTGTCAATAGAAACGGCAGCGGTCGACATGGGTTTTCAGTCTTTCACAAATCTCAATTCAGTTAGAGGTCTCACTTTGTAAAACCATATTTTTATTGCGATAAATTAGTTTCAGTCACGCTCGACAAAATATCGAAAAATATCTATACATATTTCTCGATATATGCAATATGCCAACCGATGGATATATCGAGAATATTGCATGCATGTAAGACATGTAGTGCATATTGTAGGCCATGCATATGTATAGCCATATATATTAATCATAGGAATAATCATTTTAATCTGCCACTAAATTTTATTTTGCATCATTTGCTTCTTTTCCAGTACCGGTATACAAACAGTTAAAAGTAATTGTGAAACCAATTTTTCCTTTTGGTGATCATTATTTTTTCTAAATGAAGAAGTCAATTAAATTCCTATACATTATTCCTTACAGTTTTAAGGAATTCTTAAAGAATTCTTACAGAACCCAGTGATTAATAAAAATAATAAATTATATTGAAATATCCAAATTTTCATAATTTGATACCACACACAAACACACACACACACACATACATATAGTATTATGCTTGCATGAATGACCGTGTTAAAATGGCTATAATATGACATATATGCATGCCAGAGCCCAGCTGAAATTCTCGGTTTACAATGTGCCGAATTCATGAAATTTTACATTTATGGCGTAACATACATTCATCATATATATAAATATATATATATATATATATACACATACATACATCCATACAAACACATATGTATTAATATATATATTAAGCATTTTATTCCCCAAGAACTCATATATAAGATAAACAAGAACTATAAATTATTCCTTACAGTTTAAAGGAATTCTTAACGAATTCTCACAGAACCCAATGATTAATAAAAATAATAAATTATATTGAAATATCCAAATTTTCATAATTTGATACCACACACAAACACACACACACATATATATATATAGTATTATGCTTGCATGAATGACCGTGTTAAAATGGCTATAATATGACATATGCATGCCAAGAGCCCAGCTGAAATTCTCGGTTTACAATGTTCCGATTTCATGAAATTTTACATTTACGGCGTAACATACATACATCATATATATATATATATATATATATATTTATACATACATACATACATACACATATGTATTAATATATATATTAAGCATATTATTCCCCAAGAACTCATATATAAGATAAAAAAGAACTTATATATATATATATATAAGATCTTTTTTTTGCCACATAGATATATCTGTTAGCTATATCTCCATAGCAGCACCGCACGTGCACTGACTATGTGATATGTATAGTAATAATAACCCCCTGGGGAGCCATTACTCACAGCGCCCAGGGTCTTTAAAAAGATGATATGGTCGTCATGGTAGTTTAAGTCAGGGGATAAAATGCTTTATATGCACCGAGTCCTATAAGACGCTTGTTATCGTGAAAATGACCTTTCACTCACACAAACAAACAAACACACACAAACATATATATATATATATTTATATATATATATATATATACCTTGCAGTGCGTGCAAGATGCTGGATGCACACGGGATTCTAGACGATTCTTCCTAAATATAGATAATATATAAATTTCCTGAAATTTCATGAGATTCCGTTCATGACTGCGTTAGTTATGTTGTGAACAAACACACACACACAGACACACACATACGAACAGGAATGAACGCATGCCATCCTGGCGGTGGCAGTAACAATAAGAAAGAAGTCTGAGGCCAAAACCTTCCCAGGATTCTATGCAAACAATGATGCGTTACAGCTATATAAATATATATGTATATATATAACAGTTTAACAACTGTATCACAAGTCACCTCTAAAACAAAGCCGCCCCATGATGCCAATTAAAGAATGGCTCTGGGCCTCAACCGGGACAAAGAGACAGCCGTATCTCACAATCGTTAATCCTTTAAATCAAAAACATTATTATAATCAGATTAGCTGGTTCATAACTTAATAATATGATACCATGTACCTCGCCAGATGGCGGAAGTGTAGCAGAGACTGGTCCATATTCCGGGGATTAAAGGGTCTGGATCCCCCTTTTTCTGCCGACCTAACTATGTTTTAAGGGCTTCAGCCAATTTTATGGTTCTTTTTTTCGTACCCGAGGAACATTAAAGGTTTTCTCATTCGTCTTCCTGGGTTTAACCTCTCTTTATCTAAATCCCGGACCCGCCCCTGTATACTTACAAGCATGCATTATTTAGATACTAATACGTAAAATTCGTAAATTATGTAGCAGAAACTGATTCAATTTACCTTTCCCAAGCTTGTAATTTTAATCGTAAAAATGAAAAGAATACAAGATAGTTCAAGCGAAATGGTCAAAGGTAAATAAATGTAAGCGTGTATAACCATCGGAAGTTTACCACGGTGTCACTTTTTGAGTTACACCAACGTACACAAAGATAATGTCGTCCAAAGGAAGGCCCGGAGGTTGACACGGGACATAAATTTGATTCACCCAGTGGCGACCTCTGGCGAAATGATACAAAAACAGCGCTTCTTATCACAAAGAACAGACGTTCCCAGTTTGACCCCAGGTCTCTGTGCAACGATGGCTGCCTGATGGCTCTAACTTGTGGCAAATGTCAAATGATCGGCCCATGGGTCTCCTGGCTCAGAGGTGGGCGATACGGATCCTTCATAAAAAAAGTAGATGGAGCACAGCAAATCCTGGGTGTATACCATGCTAGCCCCGTTGTGTAGTGTGAGGATGTGTGTGTGTGTGTGTATAATTATTATAATTATTATTTACATATTTATATATATTATTATTATTCAAGTATATATAATATAATTATTATTTAAATGATGTGGTTTAATGAAACCAGATGAAGAAATAATGTTATATATATGTTATATTACATATATATATACACGTATATATATATATATATATATATATATATATATATATATATATATATATATATATATATATATAAATGACCCTGTTGTTAACAAAATTCTATTAACGTTTTAGATAAAAACTATATTTGGAATTTTAAACTTCTTTTCAGACCACTTAGACTAATTTACACAATCCAACTTTAACCGGGCATAGAAGGGGAATGTTCAAGTATACCGTTGCTCCAGGGTACATGATCATCATGATGTTAGTTGCGCAACACTGTGATGCTTAACCTCTGAGTAGATGCCTCCATGTCATTGCCTGAAAATAAAAAAAAAACAATTAAATTAATAAACATATAATTATGCCTATCAGGGGCAATACCGCCTTGGAGAAAACGGTCGTATTGGATATCTAGCTTTAACACGGTTAGAAAAAAAGGGGAAAAGGTCAAACAAATACGAAATAGAAAGCTATTTGCAGACCCCCCCCCCCCCCCCCCCCCCCGCTTCATATACACACATACAATCTGGAATCAAGGATAGAACGAAATTCATCAACCCCAGGGAACTCCGGGGTGAGGTTTGATAAATTTTCTCTTGGAAGATATGATAATATTTAAGAATTTTGACTAAGCTGTTTTTTCTTGGAAATGCAACTATAATAAATATGATTTTAAAAAAGGAAGGCTACATGCAACAAGGGACATCTGGCGGGTAAGGCAATAAATAAAACTCGTGCAATGTTCTAAAAATGTTTCCTGATACGTTGGGTGATCAGTATTCAATAAGCATTGAAGAGTTATATGCGTTCCATACAAAGCACCCTAATGCATGGATAAAAATTAGTTTCATTTATACTGTATATAGCACCCTAATGGATAAAAAAGAATAGTTTTATCAATACAAAACTGAATGGACTTTTCTTACGGTTTTACCAGTTCCTGCAAGGATGCGACAGTTTGATACTTTGTTTTTTTCTATACATTAATATACAAATTTATGTATTTTATCAAATATTTGAATAGTATTATGTAAAAATATTATAATACAAATGAATGTTGAATACTTAACTTTTTTTATATGATATAATATTCTAATCTATTTTGTTATATAAGGAAAAAAATTATCACACCATTTTGATAAAATTACGAAATTTAAATGCTTTTATATTATATTTATTAAAAAAAACATTCTATATTAAAATATTACGTCACGATATGATATATAATGTATTACATTTGAATGTATATTTCAACATTTATTTATTTTTTTTATATATTTTATATATCATTATGTTTAATTAGTAATATACATTATGGTTTTATTCAAATACATAAATATTACTTAAATCAAAATTTGGAATTATGCAAGACTTTTTCTGTGTCATTTTTTGGTTGGTGCTACATGGTCTTTACTTCCGAGTTTTATGCATTTTGAGCATCATTTGTCACTTCAGGATGACTTCCGAGAGGCTTCCTACGTACGCATTAATTATGCTTTAATTTTCATATATATTGATATATATCTTTGAAACTTTCTCGTATGAAAAAGGGTGTCTATATCTTCCGATTTAACACAAAAACTTGTCGATTTGTTCTTTATTTTTAAAATAATACAAAATAATAAAGCGGCTTCCGACTTCCGAAGACTTCCGACTTCCGCGTTTTATTTATTGCCGGCGGGTAAGCAGTAAATTATTTTGAACCTGCAGCCTGCAGCCTGCAAACCCGGACTCGGACACGGACTCCGGACTCGGACTCCGTGCAAATAATCGCCGGACCCCGAAACAACCGCCTATAAATAATGTTTGGGATGTTGTTTCATAAAATATTTATTTGTGTTTGAAGCTTTGCTATTTATTCTTTCAGATTATAAAATTGCTGTGTCTTAAATCATCTGTAACATCCACTCTGAACGTTTTATTTTACTAGAATCCATCTCGGACGCGGACTCAAACAAATAAGTGAAGATGGCGCAGGTGTAACGGAAACGTTTACTTCTAAAACATTTTCTTCTTTTATAACTGCCAGACCAAAGAAGTGCAGAACTAATCTCTGTGATTCTATGTACTTCGATGTATTCTTTATATATTTCCTTTTGTCACTGCTCATAACATGTTATTTAAATACTTTATAAGTATTTGACCGCCTGGTGAAAAATTCTCCTTTTTATAATATAAAATATATATTTATAAATACATTTAGCTGATCTTTTATTTTACAAAATTTACACATAGCATTTATATATATATATATATATATATATATATTTAAATGTAAATATATAGCATATAAGTGACACTAATATGCCATAATTAATTACCAAATACTTATAGTACTGAGAGTACTTGAATTACAATATCTTAAATCCTGTTTAACGTAATACATTAATAAAAAACAGTGTACAATTTTATCACAAAGAATTTTAATTATAATGTTTAAATTTCTGTTAAATAGTAACACAAAAGCACTAAAAGTAAATCACAATATAACATGTTGAAAGTTACTACTATATTGTCTTTTTCACAGTTTTATCCCCAATTTAAGAGGAAAGTTGCAAGACCAACATACATTCTGTATCTACTCACTCATCATCTCTCAACACTTATGAAATCATTGGTGAAACTGAGTGCCAAACCATAAAGCTAATCAAAACCAACAATAACATCAATGGGTCATCAAAGGGGATCAAAGGGGTCTGTTGCAAAACAAACATATGCCTAAAGTCAACAGTTTGTACACAACATAATCACTTGACCTGGTCAGACTCAATGATATGCAAATACCTGCTTATGAAATACATGTATAGTGTAGGTTTATGAATAACAGGTTTTCATAATCTATACATTTAAATAAAATGCAATCCATTAAAACACTCCTGCAGAATTAAGTTGCATTTGGACCATAAATAAATAAATCACAACCATACTTGCACTGTTAATTAATTATGTAAGAATGTGGAATGTAATTATGAATTTTTCATTCCATTTATTTTTTTTCAGTTATTCAGATAATTCTATTTCAAGTAACACCTATGTAGTGAAGATTTACTGCTAATTATTTTATCTTAATCCTTTGTTTCATGACTTTGTGTTTCATGAAAACCCACATATACATATTTTACCTGTAATATTTTTTAAATTTTATATGTTTATTCAAGTCTAGGGCAGACATCATCATGTGTGGCATATTACCCAGGGGACCTGACACTTTCCTCAACTCTAGAATAAAAGAAGACTATGTGGAAAGGTCTGATATATTTTTATTGTGAATTGTATTTTTTACAAATCCTTTTTTTCAGTTAATGTAATAATGAAAATACTATACTATTCTTACATTTGTCATATTTTTTGTTACTTAATTCAGGAATGATAATTTCTCATGATCTACAATCGTGTCAGCTATATTTAATGTAACAAAGCTTTGGATATTTTTAAGAAAATTTTATTTTCATAACAGCAGATTACTTTTATATAAATCTGGAGCTGGTTATAAAATTTATCTATAGCTTACTTGATTACAGGTGTGACAGGATGGCAGAGGAGATCAACCACAGACTCAACCAGCAAGCCATGAAGCAAGCACACCTACACTTTATCAGTGACCAGCAGTTCTACCAAGGAGGGCATGTGAACACTGGAATGCTTGGAAGGGATGGGCTGCACCTTAATCGTAGGGGGCAAGCATCAGTTTTCAACTCCATTATGAAAACGGTGGCATCCATCAGGAAAATACAGGTATGAAACTGTAAATTTTAATAGGTTTCCCACTTTAGCATCATGTTTTTTTTTACATTGAGTATTCTATTTTTCAGCTCTTGTTTTGAAAAATGATGGGATTTTCAGCCTACTGTTTACATACCCTTTCAACTGGTGTCTTGGATAATGCATAATGTGCTATTATGTGTTATGACTGAATTATTATTAGTTACCTATGATATAGATCATCAAGGGAGAATGTAAAAAAGGTAGATGAATGAAGAGACCTTTAAAAACCCTTCACCTTTTCCTCATTTCTTTATTAGGAAATCCTTCAACATAGCCAGAGTCCTGAACACGTGGATTCCAGCATAACTCTACAAACTGAAGACATTACCAACTGACCACCACTGCCTACCCAGCCTCCTAAATCAACACAAGCAGCTGATGCCACCACCAGACCTCAACCAACATCACCAGCTGATACCACCACCAGGCCTCCAACAACACCACCAGCTGTTGCCACCACCAGCCCTTCAACAACACAGCCAGCTGTTGCTACCGCCAGGCCTCAACCAACAAAGCCAGCTGTTGCCACCACCAGGCCTCAACCAACAACGCCAGCTGTTGCCACCACCAGGCCTCAACCAACACATCCAGCTGTTGCTACCACCAGGCCTCAACCAACACCACCAGCTGTTGCCACCACCAGGCCTCAACCAACACAGCCAGCTGTTGCCACCACCAGGCCTCCAACAACACCACCAGCTGTTGCCACCACCAGCCCTTCAACAACACAGCCAGCTGACACCACCACCAGGCCTCCAACAACACAGCCAGTTGTTGCTACCACCAGGCCTCAACCAACACCACCAGCTGATACCACCACCAGGCCTCCAACAACACCACCAGCTGTTGCCACCACCAGCCCTCCAACAACACAGCCAGCTGACACCAACACCAGGCCTCCATCAACACAGCTAGCTGTTGCCACCACCAGGCCTCAACCAACACCACTAGCTGTTGCCACCACCAGGCTTCAACCAACACCACCAGCTGATACCACCACCAGGCCTCCAACAACACCACCAGATGTTTCCACCACCAGGCCTCAACCATCAAAGCCATCTACTGCCACCACCAGGTTTCAACCAACACCACCAGCTGTTGCCAACACCAGGCCTCAACCATCAAAGCCAGCTGTTGCCACCACCAGGCTTCAACCAACACCACCAGCTGATACCACCACCAGGCCTCCGACAACACAGCCAGCTGTTGCCACCACCAGGCCTCGACAATCAAAGCCATCTACTGCCACCACCAGGCCTCAACCAACAAAGCCAGCTGTTGCCACCACCAGGCCTCGACTAACAAAGCCATCTGTTGCCACCACAAGGCCTCAACCATCACTGTCAGCTTTGTGCACTAAACAGGTTTATCAGGGGTCCAGGTTTAGTCCTTTAGAAACGCTGATTGAACATACTGAACATACTGATACTACCAGCAGGCATCAACCAGAGTGTCAACCAAAAAAGAAGTCTCCAGAAAAGATCTCTGTCTTGACCCCACAGATCATCATTCTGAGAAGGCTATCTTAGTAGGCGGAGGTCCATCTGATCAAGAAGTTGAAAGTGAACCAAAAGTGTATACCATCCGGGAAGACGCATTCTCCATGCCAGAGTGTATCAACATTTTAGGTGAGTTGAAATATTAACTTGGAACTATATTATTCATATCATATAGATAAATCACATTTACTTATTTATGGAAAAATGTGTTCAAAGGAATTTGCATTATTTGAATAATTTGTGTAATAATGTGTATAATTAACTCATTAGATTAAAATAAAGTGGAACAATGAAAACTATTTTACTATATACATTTCTGAGGTGAGATAAGGAATATGAATTAAAAATATGTTTTTGAGAAGTACAGTTACTTATTATACTGTTTCTTTAACAGAAAATCCAGATATGTCCAGGGTGACAGAGACACAACCAATGAAGCCAAAAAGTGGGGAGGTTAACCTGTACAAGGCCACCACTGACAGCAATATTGGTAAGATGGAAAACATTAAATTACTCTAAGCTTTCAAGTGCAATGAATATAATACTAAAAAATTAAAGTAAGGGAAATTGAAAAGCAGTGATTTTAATTGATTTTAGCAATTTTACAAAAGAAAGGTTTTAATGATAAAATAATAATTTGAGAGATTTGTTGAGTCACTGGTTTAAAATATTGCACTAATTTAGCTCTAATTTATTATCGCCCATACTATCATGCTAACATGGACCTTGTTATTTATATTTTAAGATGACTGGAGGTGTGATGGATATGGGTGGAATCACAAGGGCTGCCGCAAACATCCACGTGGAAAGAACCAGACCCCAAAGATAAAGAAGTATTACTTCACAGCAGACAGTGTCAAACCATGTAATTTTTCAAGAATCGCTTACCAGTTATTGGATGAAAAAAGTCTGACTTTAGTAGTTAGTACAATACCTTGGGGACAGCACAGCATATCAACCTAGACCACATGGGAACTACAAAGGTAAACTTGGTAGGGAGTTTATGAGAACCTGCCCATCTGTTCTAAGTAAGTGCAGAGACACTACTGGTACCTCTTCATCCTCAAAAACTTACCAGACACTGGTCAATCAGCCATGTTCTTCAGAGCACCAGGGTGTTAATAATCCTAGGGACATGGAGCAAGTAAGAAACTGTCACAGGGCTGTTCGTAGAGATAGAAAATTGTCTCATGATTAGTTATTTAATCTTTTGGTTTTAGCTTATGATTTGGGTGACTATGTGGTAGAATATGTCCTTTATCCCGATTTAATTTATACAGTTGGGTTGAAATCCCTGGCAGTTGAATTTAACAGGCTTTTAGCTAAAGACACAGGCTCACATCCAGTATACTGCTGTTATGATACCACTTTCGACCTAGGTGATTTCTATGTAAGTCCGCTAGTCTTCCGCCATGCATTATTTGAAGGATCGCCAGTTGTGCCAGTGGCATTTCTATTTCATGAACGAATATTTGCTGCTACTCATCAACATTTTTTTGAGTTGGTGAGTAAACTTATTCCAAATATTAAGAAGCAACAAGTTCCATTTGTGGTGGACAGGGAATTTGGCTTGACTACAGCAATAGAAAAAATCTTCCCTGACTCACCAATTTTTCATTGTTGGAACCATTTGAGACGAGATTTCAATACCCATCTAAAAGAAAAACTTCATATTTCGAATGACAGTCTGCCTGAATACATAACAAGTTTTGAGGAACTGATTATGTGTGAGAGTGAAGAAGAATTTCTTGACCTTAAGAATGAGAAGATGACCAATTGGACACCAGAGGCTTTTGACTACTTTAAAACAACCAGATATTTTGAAGTATTCTGGAAGGTGGATTATTGAGCCCTTGGGACTTTTTGATTCTTATTCAGGTATCACCACCAATGCTTCAGAAGGCATGAATACAGTTCTTAAAAGGTTACTGGAGTGGAAGGAAGTTCCAAAAGATAGTGCTGTTCTGTCTTTTTATTTTTTGCAAAAGTATTATTACACAGAAATTCAAAGGGGCTTAGCAGGTATAGGAAACATGAACCTTAGGGAGGAATTTTCAGGGGCGATGCGGTCAAGAGACATGATAACAGTTCCACAGCAAAGTTGTGCACCAGCGGATATAATTAAGCGTGTGCAAGAACATCACCGGGACATTCTGCCAGACAACAATAGGAGAGCTACGTTTAGTGCCATTTTGGAAGATGACAACACTGTGAGTAATGAAACAAAAACAGAACCAGAAACAGAGAGACAACACATTCGGCAACGCACACCAGCCATGCTAGCACGTGTCATAGTTGATGATAATCGAATAGAATTTGTTCCTAAAATGCAGTCATTTGTTATTAAAGGTGAAAGTGGAAGGCTGTACAATGTTCAGTTATTTCCAAAAGAGACTTGTAATTGTGGCTGCACAATAACATGCTGCCACATAATGGCAGCAAGACTATCGGTCGGAATAGAAACAACAGAGGAGATTGGAATAAAACACTTAGCCCAGTTAAGGAGGAGGAAAAGGAAGAAAAATTATAAAAAAATCAGGTGAGATAAATTTTGAAGAAAATCGATTAATTGAAGAAGTTAGTCCTGTTATATCTGGTCCAACAACAATGATTTTGCCTGAAGAATTGCCAGATTTGGAAACCGAAATAAATGCTACACATATTTCAAGTACACCACAAAAGTCCACCTCAAAAAAGCTCAGAACTACTACACAAGCCGCACAGCAAACACCCAAGTCAATTTTGAAGAGTAACCAGACACAGCCGACTCCCTCCAACAAGAAAATCAAGTTTGAACCGGTAAAGACAAGAAAAAATCGTCTATCACTTTCAGGAGAAAATT
This sequence comes from Sipunculus nudus, assembly GCA_026874595.1. NCBI lineage: Eukaryota > Metazoa > Annelida > Sipuncula > Golfingiida > Sipunculidae > Sipunculus > Sipunculus nudus. Next base: position 13,957,521 of record CM049315.1, on the reverse strand, counting down.
ATTATTAAATGAAACCAGCAGCGCCCAGAACCGAAGTGTGATTTCGTCATCAGGACAGGAAAAAGAAAATATCCCTCCACTCAAGCCTGATCGGGGAATACTCTCCACAAAAAGAAAGCAAAATTATTAAGCTCTCCTTGTAGCAAAAAGGAAAAAAAAAGAGGACAACGATGATATATTAGATGGCAAAGTTTTAAGCAGTGATATAATGGAAAAGGTTCCCTCAATAAATGGTCATCAGAGTACTTTGTTTGCCCCACATTATAATGACCATGAAGAACGTTGGACATGGTCAAAACCGTTCAATAAAGCAGTGCCCCCAAGTGTACAGATGCTTCACACTGGCAAATATCATTGGGTGTGTTCCATACAACCAGAGTCTGGACCTGTGTTTTTATTAGATAGTCTATATGGGCCAGAAAGCTTAAGTCCATCGATTCAAATTCAGCTGGCACAAATTTATAACCTAGGTAAAAAGAATAACTTAGATGTAACAATAACTAGAATTCAAAAGCAAACAAATTCTGTAGACTGTGGAGTGTTCGCAATTGCAAACACTGTGGAATACTGTTTCACTGGGTATCTTGGAAACATGTCAGTTATTTTTGATATCGATAAAATGAGACCCCATTTGGTGTCTTGTTTAGAGAATGGTCATTTTGAACCTTTCCCTAAAGTATCCAAAATTTCACGCCTCAGGAAACCTCAGGTTTACAAAGAAAAGAAATTAAATTTATGGTGTACGTGCTTAATGCCAGACTGCCTGGACAATATGGTCAGATGTGACCAGTGTAGAAAGTGTTTTTTTAAAACTTGCATGAATATTGAGCCTTCAGATTCACAAAAGTGGTTCTGTCCCCCTTGTGCATGTTGTCATTTCTTGTTTAATGAATTAAAAAATGTTTTTTTGTTTCATACACTTAACTATTCTGGGTAATATTTTGCTTTTTTAAATTTTATATGCTAGGTTCTAAGTATATATTGATTTGTTAAAATTTTGTGTTTATCTTTTATATAATTAAATCATGAATCATCATATGGGTAATATTATTGTATGGTGTTATATATAAATTGCTTAAAACAAACATGTTAATATGGTTTAGCATCTGATGAAGTATTATCAGTAACACTTCATTTCTTACTGGATGTTTTGTTTTAGTTTTGAAAAATCTTGATTTATTGATTAAATCAGTTAGTCATTCATTTGTGATATTTTTATTCAGTAATTCTACATGTTGTGCATATGTTGTATGTTGTTATACTTTTATTATTTGGTTCTAATAAAATGAAGCATGAAGGTTTGTTTCTTATGTTAGCATTTCTTTAAGGTAATCTTAGCATTGAAACAATTTTTCATTTAATTTGAAGTATTTGCATTGATATTGGAATATAAATGGTGCGCTTTTTAAAAGAAATTAGTCAAAAATTAAATTTCAAATAAAATATGTCATTATAATTTTAAAAAAATAATTTACAAATTGAAATCTGGTTTTAAAATGAATTAATATCATGACTTTTGAATTTAAAAAAAAATCTTTGGAATTAAACATAAATTATCACTAAATTAAAAAAAATTATGAACTTACGAGCATATGCAATAATTTATTTGGAGTCAGAGTCTGGATAAAAAGAAGAGAAAATGTTTTCAGAAGTAAATATTTCTGTTACATCTACGCCATCTTCACTTATTTGTCAGAGTCCGAGATGGAGTCCAGTAAAATAAAACGTTCAGTGTGGATGTTACAGATGATTTAAGACACAGCATTTTTATAATCTGATAGAATAAATAGCAAAGCTTCAAACACAAGTAAATATTTTATGAAACAACATCCCAAACATTATTTTTAGGCGGTTGTTTCGGGGTCCGGCGATTATTTCCACGGAGTCCGAGTCCGGGTTTTACCAAGTGATATATTTCAGGGTCTGTCTAAAACGCGGAGAATCCGCGGAGAGATGGAGAATTCGCGGAGAATTCGTGGAGAATTTGCGGAGAGTTTTTATTTGCAATGATACTCTTAAAAACACATTAAAATCACTTATTATCTGCAACTATATTACTCTTAACAAATTCGTTCATTGTTAAATGACCAAAATAATTTAAAATCTGTACATTCACGTAACATTCAGCTCTCTCTGTTGTTTTAATTGGCAAGCAAGATTTTATTTGTGCCACGCCAGTGACAACGAATGGCATCAGGAGATTGTAGGCCTTTTTGTCATTGCAAATGCAGTTGATTTTTGTTTCATTCCAGAAATTAAACAAATTGAACATTTTAAACAGAGTTTGATGCAAAAGCACTTGGTCTCTTGTTTCAGTTCAGGGATGAATTTTTTTTACACCATTTACTATCATATGATAAAACAAAACTTTCTCCTAGAATACCATAGCCTAAATATAATGCAACTGTAACCATTGGGACTGAATGTTTATGTGGCTTAGGAGAGTGTTCGAAGACAAGGTTGGGTTTGATAAAAAAAGAGTAATAAGTAGTTTCATTTAAAATGTGCAGTTGTCTTTAAAATAAATAAAACAATCAATGAAATGGTTTTGTGAAGATTGTTCAAATAATTTCTTTACTATTGCTGTATGTATGTGTACATTGTGCTATATTTTTTATTTATTATTATTATTATTATTATTATTATTATTATTATTATTGTACTTTGTATCGTTATGGTCAGAAAGAAGTTTGATGTATTTTGTACAGACTATAAAAAAATATAATTCTTAACTGAAATCACAATATATATTTACTAATTTTCTTTTATTTTATATAATCCTTATGCCAAAGTGATTCATTAGCTTAAAAGTACACTCATTGTTTGTGTAAAAAGTAAAATGTACGTAACACATTCACCTGGGGGTGAGTCCACATTTTTAAGCATAAAATGCTCAGTTATATACAGGTTTTTCAATTATTTCGGTAATTTAACAGTGCGCAAAAATGTTAAGTGTAATATATTTGGAGATTTTAAGTGATTTAAAGTGTATTTAAAAGTATCATTGCATATAAAAACTCTCCGCAAATTCTCCATCTCTCCGCGAATTCTCCGCGTTTTCTGGGTCTGTCTAGAATGCCGTCTGCTCTGTTGCGGAGATATTTTCAACGAATAACATACTGCAGAGTCAGATTTCTTGCAAACTATGCCACAGCAAAGAGGAAGAAACCAGAGTGAGATAAGATCAATTTTTTCTAAATATAATTCTTTCCATGATTAAACCGTAAAGAAGGAAAGTTCATGTATACTCTATTATCGCCCAATACTGTCCGTGTTCAAGTTCCAGACTTGCCTCGGGTTTAATGCATGCACTCAAGGATAAGGGGCAGTGTGTAAAACCCGGCCCCCACGGATAATCTGGTACCACTATAGAACGTGCGCTCCACCATAACAGGAGGAAAATATATGCGAACATATAGTTCTCGTATACATACTACTGCCAGTAAAACAGGTGTCGCATAATAAATTGTTTCCTGGAAAAGGCTGATACATATCATTTTCCTCAGAATGCCTGTATTTAATTTTGCTCATAGCTGGAGTTTATTATATTAGAGGAGGACGGGTCCGGGGAACCTGGGTTCCCAGTCTGAACGGGGTGTGGGGGCGGAGCCCTCACCTAAAGCTTAATTTTCCTGTTAAAATAGTTAATGGTTTCCCATTTTTGCGATAGATGCCTCTTCAATCGCAGATAAAAATGAACAAAACTTGCTCCTGCTGGTACCTCGTCTTCACGGCTCACTTAGTAGCGTGTAGGGCTCATAGTCCAGAGATTGTAGGTTCAATTCCCGATTCAGGCGACTTCTGATGCTTAGTAGTTGTTTATGTTAGAAGAGTTGAGTGTAGGGACATCTACAGGGAAAAGTAGCAGTTAAAATAGGGTTAGAGAGGTGACAATTTTATTTATATGTTCCTCAATACAAGCGAAGCCTGCGTCCTATATATAGTGGCTCCAAAAGATGAATAAGAATATAAGGATGCTCTTACCCTTATATTAAGAAATTCCCTCAACGAGGCAGATGTGTAGCAAATCAAATCGACATGAGTTACGCTTTCACAGGCCAGACACCATGTTGAATTTAACCTTAGTCAAAACAAAATTGTCAACTTTACTATAAACCTTCTGGAAATAAAAAAGGCAGACCTTCCTGCGACCGGGGGGTAGTACGAAGAGGGCACCTTCCTGCGACCCCCCTCACGTGACCTGGTATGCTTGAGTGGTTGCTTCGTGTGACCTGTGTTGGCAAGGCATGGTCGCACAGAGCCAGAGCCTCACAGGCGGCCGCGGTACTAACCTAATATGTGATAGATGGAAAGAAAATGTTAACCTAAAGGTGGTTTTCCATAAGTGCGTAGTCCGTATCCGTAGTCCGTATGCGTAGTCCGTATCCGCAAAGTTCGTTTTCCATAAGTACGTGTATGCGTAGTCCGTACTCCAAGTTTTTCCTTTTTGCAAGCCATTTCACCATATTTGTATTGTACATTTGTATATATTTGCATCAAAAGTTAAAACAATAAAACTGAAATAATAAAATGTTTTAAAGATCATAATTAGTTATAATTTATAAGTGACAGAGATGTTTACGCTTCAATCATATAAAAACATGTTGTCTGTGATAAAGAAAGGAAAACAAAATTCAGCCAAATGCCAATATGTTTGGTTTCCGGAAAACTGATGTAAGAAATGACATTCATGCCAGCTGGACATAGAGACTGTGCATACAGCACGGCCTGAATGGGAAAACTCTATAATAAACCTGAAATCGACACGATGATTGGTATGCGTAGTGCGCAAAAATCGCTCCCAGCAGCGTGTGGAATCGGACTACACATACAGACTACGCATAAGTACTACTCATGGGGATGAATGGAAATGGCCCTGTTAAAAAGTCTACAAAGCGATTTTTGCGGACTACGCTTGTGGACTGCGCATATGGACTACGGATACGGACTACGCACTTATGGAAAACCACCTTAATTCGCCTCGTGAGTGGTATACGTTGTGCACTTCATTCTAAGTTATTAACAAATCATCCCTATGTGATAATTATGCATTCTTTCATTGCAACGGAACAAGGTTATCATCAAAGACGCCATAAACTCTGATGTTGATTGACATGATTCAATGGTGTCGGTACTTAATTAAGTAACAGTAGCATGTTTGCAAAAACAAAACGCACGCTAAACAAAGGTGTAAGAACAAACAAAGGTTTCATAATTGAAAGAATAGAAAATAACAGTGTCAGTGCTTAATAAATTATTGCTAAGCAAAACCTTAAGTGATTACGCGGTGGGCTTTACCAGTATCAGTCATGTCACGTGACACCGTAGGCTCAGGCCAGGGTCGCACTAAGCCAAATAATCCAGGCAGGAAAATTCCGCACGAAGCACATCGAATAAAAAAACGTAATTAATAGGTATATATTATTTATAAATATTATTTTTTAACTTATCTCCAAAACATTACCCCTATTACTCCATTTTACATCAACCAACATAAGCCAACATGATGCAAGGAATAAAATACGGAAGTCATGATATCAGTGAGGCATACCATAGGCACAGCATCCATACGCTCCGCATGAAATACTACTTCGCAAACATGACCTCTCAAATTTACTATATATATATATATATATATATCTTTATTCATACCAAGGTACACACAAAAATATATGCATGCAGATGTATATATACCCACTTCCAAAAAGAGCATACATATATCCTTTTTCCGACAGTTGAGCCTAGTATCTCAACTGAGGGCAAGATAATTAAATTTCCTCTGCTGGCAGTTAAGCCACTTTCGTCAAGTTAATCTCATCAGATAAATAGCTTTATAAACATAATAAGTAACACAGAATACTCCAAGAAACTTTATTATTAGCTCAGCTGACTATCAGTCATCTGAGCTATAGTCGTGGTCCATTGTCCGTCGTCCGTCCGTCTGTCCGTCCGTCCGTCCGTCCGTCCGTCCGTCCGTCCGTCCGTCCGTAGATGTGGCACGTTTTGAAACCATAAGACCTAGGAATCCAAAATTCAGCATAATGTTAGATGTCCCCAAGATCTCCTACCAAGCCGAAAACTGGGTCTTTGCGACTTCATTCCTTTGAGAAATTAAGGAAAAACCTCAATTTTTTATTAAAAACCTATTTTCACACTTTAGGACTGCCTAATATCAAAACTACTCATCTTTTTTTCCTCATATTTCCCATAAATAATCCTCTATATAATTCCTATGTACATGCCAGAAATTAGGTCTGTATTATTTAATTTTAAAAAGTTATGGGCCCAAACATAATGCATTTTGTAAATAATCAGGAAAGAAATTTTATCACTTAACACAAAACTTGTTAAAGCTAAGCACTTTTTTTCCAGTAATATTACTTTTATTAATCAAAATTTAATTGTATACCAAAAATTAGATCAAAATCTTTCAAATTTTTTTAAATATTGGCAAAAATATAAAATTGGTACCTTAAATTTTGCCCAAGTTTGACCATGGCACGTTTTTTTCCTGTAACTGCTGTGGATTTAATTTTCAAAGCATGTTTTTGTTACCATTTCAACTGTTAAAACAAAAAATTTGAAACCAGTTGATCAAAAACTGTAGATTTTATTCAAGTTTTCAAGCACCATGTCACATATTGCTAGTGTTATGCAGTTTGCTAGAGCTCAGCTCCCGAGCTTCAGCTCTAAGTTCCTTAAATTTGGCATACAGTTAGATTTCTCCAAAATCCCCTACCATGCCAAGAATTTGGTCACTAGGACTTAATTCCTTCGAGATATCAATGAAAAACTTCATTTTTCCATTAAAAACCCAATGTTACACTTTAAGACTGCCTAATATCAAAACCACTGATCTGACTTTGATCATATATAATATACATATTTTTCTATACATTCACTATGCACATGCCAGAAATGATGTCAGTATTGTGTATTTTTTTTAAGTTATGGGCCCAAACATAATGCACTTTGTAAAAAATCAAGAAATATATTTACTCCCTTAACAAGGGAATTGCTGAAGCTAGAGATCTTTTTTGTCAGGGATGTAACATTATTTAATCAAGATTCAATTGAATACCCAAAATTAGTTATGAATTTTTCAAATTTTATAAGTTATTAGTATAAATATAAAATTAGTACCTTAAATTTTGCCCAACTGTGACCATGGCACGTTTGTTTCCTGTGAGCACTGTTGATATAATTTTCATATCATGCACACATAAGGATTTCAGCTTTTTAGTTTAGAAAGCTGAAAGAAATTTGCCAAATATTGTAGCTTTTATTAATGTTTTTTATGAGACCCTGTCAGACTTTGGCTCTCTCCAGCCCCTCTTGAGTCACCTGTATGTTGACCTTGTTGACCTTTCATCAAATTATGCACGCTTGAGGGGAGAATCCAGGCAGCTTATGGCCAGCCACAGTTGATCCAGGTGTTCAACCCAACTCATCTAGTAGTTTTAACCAACAACATAACAATAAACAATAAATTAATAAATTTATATTGGTTTTAAATAACAAATTAAAGAAAAATAGAAAAGGAATTTGTTAGTTTATAATAACAGGAAATTAACTAGCAGTTTCTGATGATATAAGAATCTTGTATCGATGGGTAGAATGTCACATATTCCAAATAACACCATGCAGTCACCTATGGCATTTTTCAGTTCATTTTTAATGATAAAGAAGTAAATCATATTATTCATTACTAATCATTAAGGATTATATGAAGGAAATTAATGATAGACAAAGATGCAGTTGATAATATTAACCTAGATTCCTACTGTGTCTAGTGTGTACATTGATGTGAAATTAGTCCAAAATGAATTTTTTACAGTTATTTTTTAATATAAATAAAAGCCATAAAACCAGGTACTTATGATCATTATTTAAATGTGTGAATTTTGTATATTCTGGATTCTCAACATCATTGTTTGGTGAAAACTGAATAAATACCAGACATGGTGCGAATACTTTGTAATTGTATTTAAATACGAATATGATTATGTACTCCATTATAAAATTTCTTGCATAGAGAATGGGAATTCAGGAAAAAATGAAAGTATATGAATACTCGTGCAAATACTTTCAAAATGTATTCATGAATGCATTCATGAATATATTCTTTAATATTATTTTAATAATCATATCAGTTATATTTCATTTTAAAAAATCATATGATTCTCTTATTATTTTTAATAAAAATTATATTTTGGACAATATTTGTAATTTTTTTAATAAATAGTTAAACTCTTATATTATATGTTCTGCTTATAAGTTATATGGCCAAGTCAAAATCTGTGTGACAGTAATACTCCATTTGTTAATAAAATAAATGAAATCAATCCTCTTCCCTGTCTCCAAAGGTACTATCAAAATCATACATAAGCTAAACAACAACAACTCATAATACAGCTTATATTTATTACCACACAAAACCAGCATGTGCCTCATTTCTAAATAATATTTTCTTATCATATATAACAGCTGAGCGTCGTGACCCATAGGTCCCTTGTTTTTTTTTAAGTTCTCCCATGTAGACTGGATTCTATACATGCTCCTAAGTGTTTATTCTAATTTCTACCTGTCTTCTCATGTGATAATTCAGAAGTGTTGCATTACTCACCAAGCCTGGTGTTTGAAGGCAGATCTCATAAATGTTTATTTGTCATTTCTTCAGGTGTGAAATTTCTATTGATACAATAAATTCAAGGGTAAAAAATGCCCTAACATTTATTTAATATTTGCAGTAGTAGGAAATTATTTAACAGATTACAAAATGTCACTTTGTATGAATTAGAGCAACCAAGGAAGGGGGGGGGGGGGGTGCGGGTATATACCATAAACAGTAACAGTATCCACTACCTTGTATCACTGACATTCTTAGCAGCGGCCTACCACCCAAACATTGATGTTGTATTCTTGAGATGTTGGGGTGGCAGTACAAGCTATACAGTTTGGATGACCTGACCTAAACTCCATGTTACCTGAATCGCATATACCTTCAATGAATAATCATGAGCAGAGACATTGTAACCACGGGCTATGTAAACAGTCAGTCACTTGACAAGTGCAAAATGTACATGACTTGCAAACTTTTGGCAACTCTCCCAATCAGAACATGTGCAGTCTGTACCATTACCCGAGCCCGCATGTTTTCCAGAATATTTTTAGCTCAGCTGACTATAAGTCATCTAAGCTATAGTCATGGTCCTTTGTCTGTCTTCCATCTGGCCATTAACAGGGCCCGTTTTGAAACCATTGGACCTACGAATCGAATATTTTTGCATACTAATGGATGTCCCAAAAATCTCCTAACCTCCAGAAAATTGTGTCACTAGGACATGGTTTCTTCGAGATATTAAGGAAAAACTTCTGTTTTCCATTAAAAACCCGTTGTTAAACTTCAAGACTGCCTAATATCAAAATCAATGATCTGTTTTTGATCATATTTAGTATGCATATTCTTCCATATATATTTTCTATTGACATACAAAAAATTAGGCGTAAAATTAGCCTAATGATATTGTTTGTCCCTCATTCAACCAACAGTGTATACTTTATTTGAAAAGATGTTTTTATTTTATCCAATTTACTGAATCTTTTATTTTGGTGAATAAAATTAAGCATGTACTGAAAACTCCAAAACTTGTTAATAGTAATTCAAGGAATAATCTTCAAGATGCCCTGTTGTGGCAAATTCTCTTTTAAATTCAGTTTAAACATTTGTGATTTAAAAAAAAATAAAATATATGTGTATGCATAATGTTACCTGGTGTGAGCTATACTCTGGATAAATAATAAAATTTGCAATTCTGATATTTTTACTTATATTTTCAGATATATTTTATTATAAATTTATAAAATTTGTTTATTAAAAAAATACGAATCTGATAAAAACTATTAATGGAAAAAGTGGATAAACTAAAAAATAGGGTATAATATTAACTTAAATGCATTATTCCCCTGAAAATGAAATAAAGATATCAGTCCATCTGTCCACTTGCCTGTCCATCTGTAAATTTTCATATGCATCACAGTATTTCAAAACTTTTACTGTTTTTCTTCTTGACAGTCTTGTCAGAGTTTAAGTTTTGCAATCATATACAGTCAAGCCCGCTTACTGTCATATCGTTGGTGCATGCATAAATTATGATAATAACCAGGATGTGACATTATCCGGGCTTAAACATCGATACATTTTGAGTCATAGAAGAAGCGTTATGGCTCAAATGATATTAAATAAATCGTCAATAAACAGGAAACAGAAAAGTTAATGAATATTTTTAATGCACAACGGCATATCAAATTACGTTTATGCACAACTGACAATTTATTTCCTGTAAGTTTTGTGCCGCATGCCGCAATAACTGGCAAAAATCTGACTTGACAACAGAAAGAGACGTAGCGTCTGGGTCATGAAGTAAAATATCTGGAAATATGCGGCACAGTTATAACGTTATTTATAACAAACTATTTTACTAAATAATTCTTTCCCCAACTATTGCGCCTTATTTTCTGGATATCTTATTGATGACTCAAACTTCCATGACCGTCTTTATGATAGGACTGTTCAGGGAGCGGACATAGTCATGCCATTGTCAACTTTCTGAAGTTTCGCCGCGATTGAGGTTTTTGACCGGGTATCTTCTCCAGTGCTCACAAAACCTCCAGCTTTTCAATGACCCTTAAATGGGATTTCCAGTCGTAAGCAACGTTTAGAGCTTGTGCTTCATATCATCTTGGCGAAATGTCACTGAGATGTAAACAGCGGCCTTTCAAAGGCCAGGAGATAATTATGTATGATATGTGTTTGAAAACATTGCCCTTTTTAATCTTCGAAGAAACGCAATGATCTGGATTACTGTGGTATCTTAAGATGTTAATTAGCTAAGTGATGGGGAGTGACCAGCATGCATCATTGCATTTGCCTGCCGAACACAGGTGGGAGATGCGATCGTTTGATACGCCTGACCGATTTTAGGCTCTTGGCCTTGTTGATTGCCGTGTCGGGGTTTGATGTGATATCAACTGCGAACTGGTATCACTGTCAAGGGTTCCAAGCATGACAATAAACGGGATTATTACAATATTCCATGATATTAAACTGTCAGATTTACCATTGTTTTTATAGGAAATGGTTTGGGATTTCAGATTTATGTGACAATAAACAGGATTTTCTATTAACCGATATGACACAAAGTGGGCTTAACTGTATTTAGAACCAAGTAGGAGGGCCATTTCTTCTTACTCTTAGCTACACATATGCTAATATATATGAAAAACATTACAATAGAAATCAGCATATTTTGCATTTGCTAAAATTTCAAACTTCAGCTGAGCGATGTGACTCGTGGGTCCCTTGTTTGAACAAGGAGACAGTCTGAAAAGTTTTAGGCAAAAGGTTGCAGGAGCTATTCCGTGGACTGCATAGTTAACAATAATGTCTTACTTTGCATATACCGGTAGTCTAGCACATTAGAAATATTTATGTATTTAATTGTTTAAGTAAAGAGTGTTAACTACATTTCTGATGTATATCTGGGCCAGATCTAATGTTATTTATTTGCTTATTAAGTACAGTCCTCCTGTATATGACTCCACTCCCTCTCTTTCAGAGTCAAGCTTAGAAAATGGCGGCCTGTGATAGGACTGGAGATACATGCACAGATAAACACCAACTCCAAGCTGTTCTCTGGTGCAGGTACAGAGTTTGCCGCACCAATCAACTCTCAGGTGGCTTACCTGGATGCAGCTTTACCTGGGACATTACCTGTAAGTAATATTAGCCTTTGATTACAAATAGACGCTTCAGTTATCATCCTGACAGATATGACTGGTTAAATAAAGCCCTATTGTAGGTTTTGATAAATAGTTATGGCTTCAGTGTTCACTTGAGATTTGTAATGCACACGTTTTGAAGTGTTGTAAGACAACTCAAGACCATTTCGTCATTCTTACTTACTTAAGAATGTTTTGACCTTTAACACTATGTGCGTATATGCATGAAAAAGTAGATGTGTTTCCATGTGAGCATATATATGTGAACTGGCAGACATATATTTGTACAGAGGATCTAGCAGGTCTTACTCAAAAAGACACTAGTGACGTCATTTTACCCAGAATCCCTGAATTCATGCAGACCCCATGCGTGTCACACATACATACACATGCAAATATACACTGATGGACACATGGAAACACCCTAGTTAAAAAATCATATTGAGCACTTTTTCACACCTAAACGCATATACACACACATAGAAACACACCTTAAGCCTTCAAGAGATGGATGAGTAAGTAGTAAGGTTGGCAAAATCCAGCATATTATATTATACATATGATGCTCCACTAATATGGTAAAGTATTTTTGTTTTCAACTGCCTTTTTACATGCCATATATCTGTTGATGTTGAAATTTAAATATGTACTTATTAGAACTGTGAGACTGTCATTGGTTTCTGCTTTATTATTTTTCACTTTAATTCCCAATCTGAATATGATCATAGTTTTTTTTAATTCAAAAGCCAAGCTTATTTTTGTTGTTGCTTAAAAAAAAACAAGATCAAATTCAGTCAAGTTGTGTTGTGTTACTGTTAGTATAAACACTGGATTGTCAGAGACATGAAAGACACTGCATGGGTTCATTTTTGCCAGGCAGCCCCCTAATTTTAATTATTTACTTTGCTTACAGGTCATAAATCGTAGGTGTGTGGAGGCTGGTGTGTTGACAGCTTTTGCCTTGAATTGTGAAGTTAATTTAGTGTCAAAGTTTGACAGAAAACACTACTTTTATGCAGATTTACCAGTGAGTATTTCCTATTATAATATTTATTCTTTTTTTTCCTCATGTTTAATACTCTCAAATGTTTATTCAGGATGGGACTACAATTTTTCAAAAGGCACTATTTCTTGGAGTGTTACAGCTGATCTAGGCTGATTTGTATTTGATAAAGTACATGTAAATGAGGAAACAACATTCAGTATTAAGGGCTCAGGATAAAATAAAATGTCCTTGTTAGCACTCTGTGACCAACCACTAATGGAAGCTACATTTCATTTTTTGACCAGTTTGAAATCTCCAATATTCATGCAAAGAGTGCAGTGAAAAGTGATTTAATTAGCAGGGTTGGGTTTTAGGCTGCCAAAAACCTGTTTTTGGCAGGGAAGAGCCTAAAACCTGCCTTTAACTGCCTAAAATAGGTTACAACCTGCCTAAAACTGCCTTTAACTGCCTAAAACCTTACTTACCCCCACCTATGACTTGCATTTTAACTATGTTTTATTGTTACAAAGCTAAATGCATTAAAGAATTATGCTCAACAAAATAATTAGTGAGGAACACTTTATTTTCAAACTAAAAAAATTAAACCATGATACAAAAAAAGAAACAAATGAATACAACACTACTTCAGGTTTTCCATATGAACACTATTCTCTGACAGTTTTAGCTTGTATCCCCAAGTCATGGTCTGAGATCTCCCACCTTTGCATGCAATTACTGCCAATTTATAAAAGAATGCTCATACTGTAAGCTTATAACCAGATACTTTGATTGTCTTTTTGATCACAACCTTGGGATTAAATTTTGTGATATATGTGTAAAAAGTTTTCCCAAACTTAAAAAGTTGTCCCATTTATACTGATGAATAGTCTTTTATATTGTAGAGTAGTCTCACTAACATCACGTATGTTTTTTTTGTGCCTGTATCTTCATATGGCAAAAAGCAAAGGATTGATTCTATAAATTATAACAGATCTTATATGCTAGCCTAAACTAAAAATATGATAATATCTTTTACATTATCTGATAATGAAGAAGAATTTCCACTAGTTGTTTATTCCCTTTGCTAGGTCATCCCTTGTCAAACTCTAAGATTTTTTGCACATACTTATTGTCTATATAATAATGGATATGCCCTGTGGGTCCTGATAATGAAATTACCTTGGCCAGTGAAACTATGTGCCACACAATCATGGTCTAATGCTCAAGAAACCTATAAAGCTCTTTGAAGACTGCATGATGTGGCCAACAGGAAATCATGCATTACTAATACTGGTACCTGAAACCTTCCAGAAGCCCAGCAAATTAGCCTTGTGGCTGCATCACCCCAGCCAGTTTGGTAGTTTTATAAATCTTTATATCAAAAATTTTAACAAATGTAGGTTTTAGGCACTTTTGGTGCCTAAAACCAGCCTAAAACCTGTTTTAGGTGGGGCAGTTTTAACCAGGTTATAACTGATGGGTAAAACCTTCCTGCCTAAAACTTGCCAACCCTGGTAATTAGATAAGTTGAAATGTACTCATAAAATAATAAGTAACATGAAAAACCATGCTGTCTGGTATTTATTTACATATACCTGTAGAATGCCTGTAAACATGTTGATCTTGCAGATGTCACAAAGGAATAGACAGATAAAAATTTTGTATATTTTTCTATAAAGGCAGGCTATCAGATCACTCAGCAGAGGGAGCCTATTGCTAAAAATGGAATAGTCAAGTACATTATTTACAACCCCGGTGTGAGCAAGAAACCAGTCTACAAAGAAGCCAGGATCATTCAGTTACAGCTTGAGCAGGACAGTGGTAAAAGTCTCCATGACCCGGACGAAGGGCATAGTCTGATTGATCTCAACAGAGCAGGTAAGAAAATGGTGACAAGAATTGGAGTGGCAAACCCTTATACACTGGAGAAGAGACTAATCATTATTTTTCTTATCATGATTGTAAATGGTATTGGCTTCTGTGGCTCAGGGGTAGAGCACAGGGCTCAAAGCCGGGAGATTGTGAGTTTGAATCTCAGCCGAGGCGATGATATCTTTTAGGGTAGGCCCCCCCCCCCCCACCCAAGGGTGAGTGCTCGGCAGGTTTAATGGGGAGACTGTGCCCAACAGTTGTGTTTCACTCACAAACAAATACGCCTTTTGAGCATTCCTCAGTGTTTAGACCCAGCAGTGGGGATGACACACACCCAGGACCCACAGGTGTGATACACCAAGCCTGGTTGACGCCAGAATTATAGCGTGTAAGCCCCTGTCACGTAGTCCAAAACTTGAATGGAAATCTATAGATGTACATAATACTTAGTTAAGCAAGCATTCAACAAATGGAGGTGGTTACCTCCACCAAAAAAATTTTTAAAAAAAAGTTAAAAAATGGTCTAGCAGCATTCTCTGCTGAATTGCTATATCCTTTCATTAAAACACCAACAAAGACCACACTCAAAAGGCAATAATTAAGTACTTGAGTCCAGTACTAAAATATAAACATTCTTATATTCCATAAACTTTAATAGACTGGAACCAGCTACCAGATGAAATTATCATCAGTAAAACAGGTGAACAGTTTGAAGTAGCACTAACAGCTTATCATAAGTAAGTTTAAATTCATTTGTGCACCAAATTTGTCCTGGAAGGTTATTGCTAAGCAGTGAGACACCTTCCAGTACCAACAGATACAGATAAAACTTTATAAGTTCAGGCACAGTTATATGTACATTAAAATATATATATATATAAGCCCCAAAGAAATATATTGTTTCTTAATTTGTGATTTCTTTTGAACTAAATTGAAGACATTTATCACACTATAATAAAGTATTACTATAATTTTGCAAAGTACTGTTGTAGTCCTTTTAAGTCTGCTGTTGCAGATGAATCCCATTTTACCTGTATTGAGCAGTTCTTAACATTTTGTAGATCTGTGTAGTTTGTAGATATTATTTACAGTAATAAACATGGAAAATAAGGCATTTTTGTATTTGCCATTTAATTGCCACCTATTTGCCAGAGGAGGTATTGTCAGTGCCATCTTTTTCTGGGAATTGCCATGGCATTTACCAGTCTGGCATTTCTCAGCCAACCCATACTAATGTATGTTACCCTTCCACATAAGACTATGTTGATATGTTTCATACTTGCCATAGTTTTCTATCTTTTATACAGTCTCAGATCTCATTTCTTGAGTTGACATTTTATATTGAAGGTATGGGCCTGATGGAGATTGTGACTGCACCAGACTTTCACAGCGCTGCAGAAGCAGCAGCTTTTGTTAAGGAGCTACAGCTGATACTTAAGAGCCTTGGAACATGCCAGTGTAATATGGCAGGTACAAATAGGTCAAAGGCCATCCACTCAGACCTTATAGGGTGACCTTTGACCTCATATCTCATTGATGAAGTTATTTTTATTGTTTAATATGGCTCAGGTTGACTTGCATGAAAATTGTGAAAATCATTAATTCACTTAAAATATTCATATTAAAATCTTAACAAACTTTTTAAAAATATGTGACGCATGAGGGAAGGTTGTTCTTTCTTTTTTGTGGTGGAAAGAAGCATGTCAGTGGTGTTAAAACTGTACAGTGTAAAATTACATGACACTTTTTTTCTTGACATTCATGTTTAGATAGAGATCTAAAGGTAACTGATACGCTCAGCATTCTGATATAAGGTTACATTTTGTTTAGTATTTAAGTTAACAGTTATTCTTCAACATTACAGAATTACTTAAATATCCCATATATATTTTTTTGTATTACCTTTCAGAGGGAAATCTTCGAGTTGATGCTAATGTGTCAGTCAACCTGCAGGGGGAGCCACTAGGAGTTAGAAGTGAAGTGAAAAACCTTAACAGCATAAGATATGTATCAAAAGCCATTGGTAAGAATATTCAGTCTGTTGTCAGGATAAACCTAAGCAATGGGGAGTGGTGGGATTTTTCACAGTGAACTCCCGCCCAGTATGAGCTCTCTGCATGCTTAATGGGGAGACTGTAACCCACAGTCGTGTTTCACTCACAAACAGGTGCATCTTTTGGAGGTTCCAGATAACACCAGGATAATCATGTGTTTCCTGCCTGTCACAGAGTCTGCAACTAGAATGGATTCTTGCAGATGCACAGAGTACCTAGTTAAACCAGCATTAAAGTTTGAGGCGGTCACCTCCACCAAAAAACATTAAAAAAATATTGATGTTGATTTCAAGGGTCGGAGAAATTACTCTTTTATTGTATCATTCAAAAAGTAAAAATAAAACGTTCTTCAAAAAGGATTTTGTAAGGGGACATTCTGCTATGCTTTGATTACAAACATGGAGCAGGAGCCATGTTGATGGCCTGCTAACAGTAAGCAAGTCTGTCTGTGGGAATGGTTAAGTGTTATAACATCTTGTAAAATTCCATACACTATAAGGCAACACACAAATGACAGGAATACAAAATTCACAAAAAAAGCCAACCATAATGGTGATAATAAATGTAAGCAGACAATCTGTCTTTGTGTGCAGGTGCTACATTATTGACTTTTGTCATTGTAGAATATGAGATTGAGCGACACATTGGTCTCTTAGAAGCTGGTCAAGAAGTTATCAATGAAACCAGGTCATTTGATTTTGAGACAGGGTGAGTAATTAGTGTAATGCTTTTGCCTTAGTGAATATATAAATAGTAGTAGTGTAGGAAAACCTGATAAATGTTTATCAACATACATTCTCCTATGTCTGTGTGTCTCTCTCTCTGTCTCACTTTTTCTCCCTCTCTCTCTCTCTTTCTTCATAATTTTCTCTCATTTCTTTTTTCCCCTCTTCTTTCTTCTCTCTGTCCCTCTTTCTTTCTTTCTTCTCTAGTTCTCTTTTCTGGTTATGCCCTGTCCAAGTTACAGTAACATGTTTCAGCTAGAAGCTGTATTGGAAGTATATGTAAAGATACAGCTATGCAGAACTGCCACACCACCATATAGATAATGAAAATGACATGGTGACTTAGGTTACTAGGTATGGTGTTGTGGTTGATCTATTTGTCTTACAATCCATGTAGGGAAACTATAGCAATGCGAGACAAGGAGAAGATACAAGACTACCGCTTCATGCCAGAACCAAACCTGCCTCCTTTGCATTTGTACACCACAGCCACAGTGCCCTCTGACCTGCCCAGTGACCAGGTCATTAATATTGATGAGCTACAAGAAGGGATGCCAGAACTGCCTGAACAGAAGAGAAGCAGACTACAAGAACAGTACAGCCTGTCAGTGGAACACAGTGTTATTCTTGTGGTAATTAGACTACATAGCTTTATCATCATTAGTGTACACAGCATCCTGTTGTATTGAATATCCATCATTAAAAAAATTCCCAGTCTTCCAGACTTGATTATACACTAGTAAAACTTTCTATCAGTAGAGGTCATCACAGATCATTCATATTTTGTAGGGGTCAGCATGCGCATACACAACAGTTGTTGAGGACTGTACAAGTGTTTGTTCCAAATATAAGTTAATTACAAGTGTTTTTCTTGATAATGTGACACTCTTCTTCAGTTTTCTTAAGGAATGATTTATGAAGGTCATAAAGTGCTCTTTATATGCACTGAGCAGTACCAAAAGTAAGAACTGTAGTTTTCATATTAATTTAACAATAATGGACAATTCTTTTTAAGAGAAAATTCAAAACACATGGGTATACTTTGTAATCCCTCTTTCGTCCTTTCATCACTGGTGTGCCATTATGATTAATATGGCAGTTAAATCTCAGCTGATTTTCAATATATGCTGACCTATGGTGATGGTTCTTTGTGTGTTGCCCTTCTGATGGTCAGCCATCTGTTAGCAGGGCACAAATTATAACTGTTTGACCCAGAAACTTATGACTCAAGATCAAGGAGGTTCTGGGTAAATATACCTTGAAACCTGAAATTAGGTCACCATTACCTATATTCACTGCTAAAACATAATTTTGAGCACATTAAAAGTCAAGAATTTTCTGAGTGTTCAAGGCTGTTAAACAAAACTTGATTGGACCTTAAAAATTGAATTATTGTGCCTCTTGAACACATATTTACCTGACAGCATGAAAAATATGCATAGAATTAGCCTATCAGTGCATTAAAAATGTCACAAATTTTGATATTTCACAACAATTGGCTCATAATGAGTAAAATTGATACAAAATTACAGTTGATATACATGATACAATTTTGACTTAAGATATTAAAGTTGATATGGATTACATGTGTCAGACCTATTTCTGGGCAATATGGATTGTTTGAAAAAAATTAGGCCAAGTATTTCTTTAAAATTTGACTTACAAATGTGATATGTCACTATGTCTTTTTTACTAAAAACTCATATTAAAATTATCTCAGTGATAAATTCCTGAATTGCATTGAAATAAACTGGCAAAAGACATCATAGAAAGCTTCTTCTTTTTTTGTGAGACCAGTGGTGCAATATATGTTTTTGATAATTGTATCCGCCTAAACGAAGTTTTGCAGATACTATGTTTTTGACCAGGTTCCGCCACTGCCGCGTTCGTTTCCAGAGAACTCCTCTGAGACTACTAAACTGATTTTCCCGAAACTTACACCAATTATCGAGTCACATGTGAACTGGTTCCTAACCAATTGGCCTTGACCTCTGACCTTTCCTCTCTGCCCAGTGTCCATTTGTGCATCTGTTTCCACACATAAACCCACATATCTCGGGAACCGTTAGACAGATCAGGAAAAAAATTTGTACAAATGTAGCCCTTGGATAGCTTTATAACATACACAAAAAATGTTGGCGCCACCTGCAACCATGTTTGCACAGTGTCCATCTGTTCATCTGCCTTTGGTTAAAATTACTCATATCTCTGCAGTGGTTTGACTAATTAACCTGAAATTCATCATGCGTATACATCCTACATAGCTTTTTTAATTTTTGACAGGTGGCGCCACCTACATACATGTTCAGCAGACATCCAAGCTCATATCTCGGGAACCATTTGACTAATCAGGAAAAAAAATTTACACAAATGTAGCCCATGGATAGCTTTATAACATACACAAAAAATGGTGGCGCCACCTGCTGCAATTTTTGCACAGCATCCATATGTTTGTCTGCCTTTGGTTAAAATCACTCATATCTCTGCAGTGGTTTGAAAAAATTACCTGTAATTCGGCATGTGTATACATCCTGGATAGCTTACTTGATTTTATGAAAGGTGGTGCCAGCTTCATTCACGTTCATGCTGCAGACATCCAAGCTCATATCTCTGGGAACCGTTTGACTAATCAGGAAAAAAAATATACACAAATGTAGCCCTCGGATAGCTTTATAACATACACAAAAATGGTCGCGCCACCTGCTGCCATTTTTGCACAGCGTCCATCTGTTTGTCTGCTGTGGGATTAAGTCACTCATATCTCTGCAGTGGTTCGACTTTTCCACCTGAAATTTTGCATGTGTATACATCTTGGATAGTTTCTCATTCAAATAACAGGTGGCGCTATATACAATCATGTTTATGTGGTAGACATCCATTCTAATATGTAACACATGTAACTCTATTTCCCCTTGCCACTCGATCCATGCCTCACTTCACCCGTCATTTGTTGACTACCTGTATTCTAGTTTTATACACATGTTCAGAATGGATTATGAGACTGCATGATGTTAGTGTTATCAGTTAACTCCCAAATCTTAGACCTGACTATGAATGATAAAATTTAAAGATTAAGGATCTGTCTCAAACATATTTCCCACTCATCATCAACAGTTTGAACAATATAACAGAGTTCTTAAAAAAATAATACACAGTTGTGAATGTTATGGCAAAATTTTCCAATCAGCTGAGTATCATGACTCATAGGTTGCTTGTTTTATTGGTATTTTTAGGGTTATTAAGGACATGATTTTGGAAGAACGTTGATGTTATTTTTAACCTACATTTTAGAATGATGACAGCCTGTCTGCCTTCTTTGAAGAAGTTATGGCGGGAGGTCAGAGAGCAGTCAAGCCCACCATTAACCTGATGCTGAATGAGCTGCTGGGAATATTAAACAAGGAGGAAATTGATATACAGGACAGGTAGTTCTCTTATATTTTATTAGTGATAAGTCTTTATATTATTTTCAGTCATAGTCTGATCCTGGATTTTGGTTTGTGTATTTTCCATGATTATTGTTTGAGAATTTTTTTTTATAGATAACTTTTGACCTCATATTTATATACTCTGTGAGCTATTGACAGTTGGTGGTCAATAAACTCATTTCAGAATTTTTTACATCAACTCACTTCTATTAAAAATTATCATCCAAACATGTTGACATGGTTTCTGGTAAAGACTTTATTTGTTGAAAAGATTTAATATTAAGTATGCAGTCAGATACATGTACAGATATGGACATCAATATGTTGTGTTTCAACTGATAGGCTCATAGGTTAAAACTTTAGAAGATTAAAAATGCTGCACATTTATAGCCCAGTGCTAGCTGCCTTGTGTTGAAACCAAGTAATCCCTGCAACAGAGTGATTTTAGTGTATAACCACTGTACATGGACTTTAAGATGAAGGTCACAATCTGGAGACAGGGGCTCCTCTTTTTGGAAGATGTACAAATGTGCACTTAGAAAAAGTAGATTTATACGAGCTCATACATGTTTTTTATTTGGTATTTTCCTGCTGTATTACATGTTACCTGCATATAAATAAGCTATAAAATATTGACCCTTATTCCTTCCTTTCAAGCTGCATCACCTCCAGTGACATGGGAGAGATAGTTGACATGCTGAGTCAGGGGGAGATATCATCAGGAACAGCCAAAAAGGTATCATCTTCAATTATATTCACAGTATAGAGATAGAGATACTGATGTGTGTGTATGTGTGCATCTGTGAATCCTGTTCTTGGGAACAAAAATACCTGATGAAACATACTTTTCTTCTGTAGATCATATTTTTTTACTTCCAGGTACGCCACATTAAGAAACATTGTTGCACACAACAGACGCACAATTGCCAAATGCTTTTCTGAAAATCACACTACACAACTAAATAATGGTTACATGTAGTGTTACACTTAAAATCTATATAGAAAAACAGGATTCATTCCCCCATTGTCTTCAACTCCAAGGGGGGGGGGGGGGGGGGTTAGGGGGAGACAATAAAAAAAGTATTCCACATCAGGTAGTCCATATCAGGAGTATTTGGTACTCAGCAGGTATAAGCAGGAGAAGGACAAGTGAATCTAGGTGCCTGTGTGCGTGTATAAAAGGAGAGTGAGAGAAAGTGATGCATATTTATACTAATATAACTGTAAATACTTCTAGATACTGATATAGATACAGAGATAGATACAGAGATAGATGAACATATGATAAAGATTGATATGTTTGCTTTTATGTGACACCACCAGCGACTAAATCGGTGATAAAAAAATACCAAATAGAAAGAGAGAGGATTTCACCAAGAAAAATAAAAGAAAGAAGCATATTTTACCTTATAAATATATTCAGTTTACTAGAAAAAAATATTAATAACTTATACATTGACAGGTGCTCCATCTGGTGGTAGAGGGAGAAACCAAAACTCCACGTCAGGTAGTGGTTGAAAACGACTGGCTGCTCATTACAGATCCTGAGCAGATCAGGCAGCTGGCTGAGCAGGTTCTGAGCAGCAACCAGAAGGCTGTAAGTAGATTTGACAGCTTTTAGCAGTAAATAAATGCCATATATATTTTGCTTAGGACCTGATTTTGTTATTTCATCAAACATAAAAGAGAAATACACTCAGAATTTATTTTTAGTCCTTGTGACTAAAGTTTTCAAGAACAAGTTTTAGGAACTAAGATGATATGTTCTATTGATTTGTCATATCAAACACATGTGATTGACTTATATCTGTATTAAAAAGGGAGATTCTGATAGGTTTTACAATGTAATTTCTGTTATGGAAATCTACATTTCGTATTACTCATGGGCATATAACAGTTTTTAGCTTAGCTGACTGAAAGTCAACTGAGCTCTTTGTCAGACGTCTGTCTGGCCATCCAGCCATCCATAAGCAGGGCACAAATTGTAAGCGCTGCACCTAGAAATTTCTACCTGCACATCCAGGGAGGTAATGAAAACTCTAGTGGGAAACCTATAATTAGGTCAGTGTGACCTATATCTTCTGAGCTATTAGGCTTGTAAGTACCCCCCAGAATAATAACAAATTTGATACAAACCCTCCAGTATCTTGATAATTAATGCATCAATCTTGCCTTGAATATTGATCATGAATAGTTTCGTCAGTTCCCTAAAACCTGTTTTTTTTTCTTATTTTTACAATTTTTTTCTGTTTTTCAGACCCAAAAATGACAGTAATTATTTGAGGTTCTCAGCTATGGTTTAATCTAGTGTCCTGCCAAATTATATTGATACAATCAGATATGCAACTGTGGATTCATCTGTGTCCTGAAACCTTATGTTGTTTATTAGGGCCGATGCCTTATATTAATCACCCTGTATATCTGCCTGTTTGTCTCTCTGTATGTCTGTAAAATTTGTTTCCTAATCATACCTCCAGTTTGGTATGACATATAGATTTCAAACTTGACTTATATAAGGCCAACCTCTAAGTGAAGAACTCTTTTGATTTTAGGGTCAAAGATTAAGGTCACAGGACTCGCATATTTAGAAGATTGTGGATGCATTTTAAGCCAAACTTTTTATCCAAAACATTCTGTCTTCTATGTGGCACACCTGCCAATAGGGGAAGGTTCATTTGATTTTGGGGTCACTAGGTCCAAGGTCACAGGGCCCATCCATTGACAAATTAGTTTATGGATGAAAACTCTGGGTAGAGAGGTTGGCTTCAAACTGATCGCAGGACCCATATTTAAAAAAAAAATTATAAACCTATCCTTATAGACAAATTAAGCTGAGTGTTGAGACCCTAGGGTCTCTAGTTTTAGGAATTTCATATCAAATTATAATTGTATGCATCAAAAAAGTCAGGGATACTATGGTTTTAACACAATCCTGCTGCTACTGCCAGAGTTATATCTTGTGGGCATGATAAGTCAAAATATATTTCACAGATCTTTTATCAAACTTGATATGTGTATAGATATCTGTGAAACAAGGAAGCATATATAAGGAGAGTGATCTTGACCTTGTATATGTCCATTTTTTGGTGAAAATCACACAAATTCTTATATACAGTGGAACCCCGCCTTGCGACCACCCCGCAATTGCGACCACCTCACAATTACGACCAAATTTCTTGGTCCCGCATATACGATCCATGTTATTTAGAGTTTCGCAAATACGACCACCCCTAAATTACGACCACTTTGATCAGTCCCCAAGGTGGTCGTAATTGTGAGGTTCCACTGTATATACAAAAAAAACCTTGCATGGGTTGATAAAAAAATCAGCTTGACTGGAGCTCATGGATAGCTTTGTCATTTTACAGAGACTGATGACTCTACCTATTATACTTTTCTTGTTTTCGCACTTTTTAATACCCCGATAATCACCACTTGACAGTGCTATTTTTTTAAGGGGATATGCCTTAATTGTATGGGGAACTATTGCACCTCTGGTGCCAGAAATTTTTAGTTATGTTTTATATTTGTAGTGGTGTTTTTCCTAAAATAATGTTACATACAAATATTTTTGGTTTATTTTGCTCAGCTGACTGAAAATCATCTAAGCTATAGGGATCACACTTTGTCAGTTGTCAATCCGTTAATACTCAAATCATAACCATTAGACAATGAAGGTCCATGAAAAAATCTCCTTGGAAACCTGACACTAGGTCTCTGTTACCCTTATCCTTTATGGGGCTCGAAAGTAACCCCCCTGAATAATTAAAAACTGAATCCAAGAACTCCAGTATCTGTATAACTGATGGATTGATTTACATGATTTTTGCATACATATTGATCATGGATTGTTTCATCAGTTCCTGCAGACTGGTGGTGCTATCTGTATTTTTTTTTATCAAAATATTATGCATTGTTTTCTCTACTTTTAAGACCTCAAATGAAGTGGTTTGGCTGTTAATAAGGCACAAATCGTAACCATTAAATCTAAAATCTTCCAGCATCCAGGGATGTCTATGTGAAATTTCCTTTGAAACCTGAAGTTAGGTCTCTGTTACCCATATCCTCCTAGCTATGGGGCTCTTAAGTAAATACCCTGCAGAAGAATTAGTTGATAGTTTGTACCAAAGCTCCAGTAAATGAATAACTAATGTATTGATCACAGTGATACTTTCAATGCACATTTATAATGCAGTGTCCCTGCAGACTTGGGGCACCAACTGTATTTTTTCCTATTTGTTATGCATTGTTTTCTCTATTTTTAAGACCTTCAAATGAAACAGTCATCTGTTAACAGGGCACAAATCATAACTGTTAGACCTAGAATCATCTATCTTGCCATCCTGGGAGTTCCTTGAAAGAAACCTAGGAAACTTGAAATTAGGTCTCTGTTACCCATATACTCAAAGCAATGTGGCTTGTAAATACCCCTAGAAGAATTAAAAAGTAGATACTAAAGCTCTGCTTTCTGCATAGCTAATGTATTGATCACCATGATACTTTCAATGCATATTTTTCATGGAGTGTTTCATCAGTTCCTGCAGACTTGTGGCACCAATTGTATTTTTTCTATTTTTTACACATTGTTTTTCTCTATTTTTAAGACCTCAAATGAAGTGGTCTGGCTGTTAATAGGGCACAAATCTTAACCATTAAATCTTAAATCTTCCAGCATCCAGGGATGTCCATGTGAAATTTCCTTTGAAACCTGAAGTTAGGTCTCTGTTACCCATATCCTCCTAGCTATGGGGCTCTTAAGTAAATACCCTGCAGAAGAATTAGTTGATAGTTGGTACTAAAGCTCCAGTAACTGCCATCGGAATAACTAATGTATTGATCGCAATGATACTTTCAATGCACATTTATAATGCAGTGTTCCTGCAGACTTGGGACAACAACTGTATTTTTTCCAATTTTTTATGCATTGTTTTCTCTATTTTTAAGACCTTCAAATGAAACAGTCATCTGTTAACAGGGCACAAATCATAACTGTTAGACCTAGAATCATCTATTTTGCCATCCTGGGAGTTCCTTGAAAAGAATCTCCTAGGAAACTTGAAATTAGGTTTCTGTTACCCATATACTCAAAGCAGTGTGGCTTGTAAATACCCCTAGAAGAATTTAAAAGTAGACACTAAAGCTCTGCTTTCTGCATAGCTAATGTATTGATCACCATGATACTTTCAATGCATATTTTTCATGGAGTGTTTCATCAGTTCATTCAGACTTGTGGCACCAACTGTATTTTTTTCTATTTTTAGCTCAGCTGACTATAAGTCATCTGAGCTATAGTCGTGGTCCATTGTCCGTCGTCCGTCCGTCTGTCCGTTCTTACAGCAGGCACATTGTGAGCCTAATTGTAGGTAGAAAGTGACATTGTGAGCCTAATTTTCCTAGTGAGACTAGTCTCACAAGGGGGGTTTGTTCCGTGTGTACAAGTTGACATTGTGAGTCATTTAAACATAGTTAAGTTCACAAGGGTATGGACGATTTTTTCTTGATTTGTCCAAGTTGTCCAAGTCCACATTGATGGACAAGTATTTCAGGTGGCGCCATCTTGCGGAGGCTGGATGGAGTGACAGGTCACGTGGTTTAAAGCTCATAAGGTACGGACATTTATTTAACTTGATTTCCACATTAAAATGTATGTGAATAAAAAGAATTGTTATGTTATTTGTAAATGTTTGAAGGGAACTAAAAATTTATATATCAAAAGGTAATAAAAATTTAAGTATTTTGAAGTAAAAGCAATTTTCTAAGACGATGCGGGATGATTTTGGCGGGAAAATTTGCGACGTCTCACAGAGAGGGACTACTACTTTACGGTGCAGTGTACGGTCAAAATATTATAACTGTTTGCTTATTTCCGTGACTCGATATAAGTTTATTCAGATTAAGTTTTGAGTACGTCAAGTGTAGGCCTAGCAGATAATATGATATTTCGAGCGAGATATTTACAGCAGAAGACGGTCGGTTGTTGTTTTTTTTTTTTTTTGCCGTGCACTTATCGGCCCAATGATGCATGCGCAATGCCTAGACTGAAAATTGAGGACGAACCCAAAGCGAGGAAGCCCCGAGGCCGTGGCATGCATTGCAAACGAAATGGTAATTATCAACATCATAGCCCGCAAGACAAGGCATAGCGTGGCTGTCTTAGTGAATATAATTTTCATAGAGGTTCGTGAGGACTGTTTACGGATCAGTGCCTGTAGGTTGTGTTTACCAAACATTGGCTAACATCGCAGCAGTTTTCTGTGGGGCACGATATTGAGGAAAACGCAAAATTAATACTACTTTTAGATTTTTAATTGCTCATAATTAATAACGGTTCATGGTATAAACATTAAACTTAAAGTATATAATCTTTAAATGTTAACCTTTCCTATGATATGAAAATTTGTCATGACATATCAGCAATTTTCTCTGTATAAGGAGGTTAAAATACTCTTTGCCTTGCGGGCCTCCCGTTGCGTATTACTCGATTCTGAATGAGTGAAATAAAGCAAAATTATCAGAATATTGATGATAAAAATCGTCATCCTGATTATGATAGCCCATAACATTCTCTATTCGCTGGTGAAATGGTTTTTAATTAGAAGGAACTATTTTTTTGCGCATTCAATTATTTCGTGGCCGGGGTAAGTACGACGGTTTTGAAAACTGACAGTTCAGTCGGCCAGCGTGACCGGGGATAAGTAGAGTAAGTAGAGAATAGGTGATCTAACTTATAATGTTATAATTTCTCGAGAATTAGCGTATAATTTAGTTAATCAAATATTTTGGGTAATTTTGTGTAACGAAATGTTTTTAAAATATCACTTTGACTGACGCTAAAGTGAATCGTATGTGAGCAATTTTAAGAGAAATTAAGGAGAGTATCGACCAAAGCTTTGATTCCATGAACATGCTGCAGGGTTCGTACGTCCTTAAAAAGTCATTATTTTTGTGATTTTAAAAATCAGTACTTAAAAAGTCATGATTTTTTTTTTTAAATTCGCAAAAGTCATGAAAAAATCATGATTTTTCATTTTCTTACTGTTTAAAAATATTTTGTATCAACTTTATTATTTTTATTAAAGATTGAACGTATACGTGATACATGAAAACCACCGAAACCAGATTGCACCTGGGCATTTCTCCCCTTAGTGCTGTTGCAAATTAGGTTGGCATCCGCTCTTCCCTATCTTGACCGCAGCAACCTGTAGCTGCTCGATGAGCGTATACTTCTTTTGGCTTCGCTGCATGGGCGGTCATTCCCCCATTGCCGTCATGCCATTCCTACGAATACTTTAGTAAAAATATGCCCGGGCAGTCTTCTTTCAGCTAAACATGCGATCAAGATACACAATTTCAAGAATTATGTATTGTTCGTAGGATACCAAACGAACCGAATTATAAGCTTTTCTTTAGCGGAGTTATCACAGCAATGGCGAGTTTTGTTCAAATGCATTTTGACATCACAGGGCCTGCGGAGAAGCTTAAAATGATACGTAGGGGCCTATACATATGAGACGAATAAAAGTGGTGGGTATTTCACTGTCGTTTGCAATAAAAAATAATCACTTAAGCCTATGAGTTTAAGATGTTAAATCATAAATAAATATTCTTTTTACATAATTTTCAGTGACGAAAGACTGTCGTGTGTTGAAAATTGCAATTTAAAAAATTAGATTTTAAAATGAAAGAAAAGTAGAATATGCTGTAATTTTCAGAAAGGTATAAATAACAGAATGTTGCTCTTATAGTCATTACGATGGCATCATTTTAATCCAGTTAGAGATTCCAACACTCCCGTTTTCCGGGAGTCTACCAAGTTTTAATGCCTAATCCCTGCCCTCCCGGGCCTTCTGTTGCATCGCCAATTTATAATAATGCCCATACTCCAAGCATTCTTGTATCTCTTAAAGTTCATTACTAAACAAAAACGGATTAATATTATATATACTTGTAGAAAGTCTTATCAAAAATGCCAATGAGGTCTCGTGTATGCACGTGTAACATTTCTTAGCCTGGGCATTCCAGGTGGTTTGGCGGGAAACCGTTGCCGCCTACACCTGTATTCACTGATTCGGCCCGTACTCCTGTCAGTAGAACTGACGGGACGTTATGAATACACAAGCCGGTCTGATAAAAAAATCGCTGAGTTAAAAAAATATTTAAGGTTTAATAATCAAAAATGGAGGATTGATTAAGATATTGTCCTGACAGATGCAGCTGAAAAAAAGAGCCACGGTCTTCTTCAATGGAATGAGTAAACGAAACCAAGAGCGCCAAAGTTTTCCCGCCTTTTTACTCCCCGGTAACTTTGATGGTATTTTCCGGTGCAAAAAATTGTTGCATGCTTCTAATTAATATGTATTATTTAACTAGCTGAAATTTGCGCGGTGGTTAAAATTTACTGTAATATCCCATATTTTTTTCGAAAATAAATCTTCCTACAACTGGCTCTATTTCAACGCTATGTCCTGTACACAGCGTGTAAATGTGCGCGGCGGTGCAGACGTTCATGCCTCATGGCTGACGGCAATTAAGGGATGTTATAACTGGACTTGACTGCTTAAGAACCGGCCAACCCTTATATAGGTGTAGTTTTACTTATTTTTTAAACAGTAATTGAGAAGATATTATTTTCCATGAATATGTAGACAGGGACATGATAATTCAAAATATTTCTCAGTTAACCGTAAGCGTTATGTGAGCGATAATAGGGGAATTAAATGCCAGCATGAGCTCATATTAAAGTGACAGGTTCACAGTCATCCAGTATTACTAACTAATGTCACTGGACCTCTTTAAGATGGTTAAATTAATTAAGATCTTTCTTTTTTCTTCAATATATCAAACTGATAACTTTACAATGAATAATTTCAAATAGTAATACATCAAAGTAAATGGTGCAGTTCTTGTTAACCCCAATTAAACAGTGTATGTTATGTGACACCATATACCACCCTGATTGACTCTTGGGTTGTTACATCTCTGTGTTTGAAAGTAATTTAAATGACAGTTTGAAAGCTTGTCAGGTGTTATATTTCACTCTCAATATTAAACTGTTTTCATAAACATTGAATCAAAAAAAAAAAAAAAAAAACACATTGCAAGACTGAACTATTAAACTGGCTTGTTTTTCCTTACCATTCCGTGTACAAATTTATGGTTTAATATCCTAATGCCTGTGTAAATATTTTTTTTAACAAAGGAGAGGAAAATAAAAAAAAATCCACATTTTTATCACAATGACTCTTAAATATATATTGAAATATATGAACTATATATGTTTTCTTTAAGCTTTATTCTTCATATAATAATGATCAAGGATGATCTGCATCAACAGTTTCCTAAGTAACATTTTCATCTCAAAGTGACAAGGAAAAGTCATGATTTTTTTTGTCGCAGGTCCTGAAAAAGTCATGAAAAAGTCATGAAATTTTGATTTGCTGGAAGTGTATGAACCCTGTGCTGTTATGAGCCATAATATGTTGATGAAAAATAATCATATGTCTGTTTTGCAGCATAGATGGTTCATTTACAAACTATAGTGCAGATTCAAACATGCAGGTTAAGAATTTTTTTTTTTAAATTCTAAGTCCTTATTTCATATTTATAATCTTTTGATGTGCAAAAATTCTAGTGTGTTTATGAATATTTTTATGAACAATTTCTGTATATTTTACAATTTAAGGTTTATTTTTGGAAGTGGCTTAACAACATACATACATACACAGACTAACACATACACATATATATACACATATAATGCATATATATATATATGTGTGTGTGTGAGTCTACATGTATACACACACACACATTTTTATGCCCCCACCTTCTGATGGGGGATTTAGTGTTAGTTTTTCCATCAGTCAGTACGTCAGTCGGTATGTCTGTCATAGAATGTTAAAGTTTATATTAAAGTTTTTCTTAGGGCCTTAAACATTCAGAATGCTTACAGATATGTCTCTCATATTTAATAATAATGGTATTCACCTTAGGAAACTGGCTGCTGCTGGAGCATATGTTTTATAAACATTTTCTTTTCTAGTTATATATATGAAGCCCACATTAGAATCTTGTCCTTTTTAAAACTGGGCCAGCCCAGATTCAAATTTGGATCTGGATTGGCCCAAATCACAATTTTAATCCAATCAAAATTTTGAACTGACCTGGTCCAGATTATAATCCTGAGTTGAAGACTTCACGATTGAGATCTGATCTGGGTTATTTTAATCTGGGCCAGCCCAGATTAAAATTTTGATCAAGGCCTGTCAAGAAAACAGACCTGTGGTGGACTAATTTAAACTGGGCCAGCCCAGTTCTGAACCATGAATTACTTCAATAGGCTAGCTTGACTGCACGTTTTTTGTTTACAGTTGATTCAAAGAGAAATTCTTTTTAACTTGTATTGCAAATTAATTTTTTATTATGCCCCCGCCACAAAGTGGCCGGGGCATATAGTTTTACCCATGTCCGTCCTTCCGAAATAAAACAGTTGTACAGACTTTTTTTCGCAATGCCTGCAGATATTGGCCTGATTTTTGGTGTGTGGGCAGATAATGACCAGTTACAGATAGAGTTTGCGTTTCGTCCCGATTGACCTACTTTTGACCGTTTTACGGCTCCTAAACTTAGAAAATTTCATGAAAAATAGAAATTTTCATGACAAATACACATGTACAGACTTTTTTTGGCAATGCCTGCAGATATTGGCCTGATTTTTGGTGTATGGGAAGATAATGACCACTAACAGATTGAGTTTGCGTTTCCTCCCGGTTGACCTACTTTTGACCATTTTACGGCTCCTAAACTTAGAAAATTTCATGAAAAATATAAATTTTCATGACAAATATACATGTACAGACTTTTTTTCAAAATACCTGCAGATATTGGCCTGATTTTTTTGTGTGTAGGCAGATAATGACCAGTTACAGATTGAGTTCACGTTTCGTCCCAGTTGACCTACTTTTGACCATTTTACGGCTCCTTAACTTAGAAAATTATGAAAAATATAAATTTTCATGACAAATACACATGTACGGACTTTTTTACGCAGTGCCTGCAGATATTGGCCTGATTTTTGGTGTGGTGGCAGATAATGACCAGTTACAGATCGAGTTCGCGTTTTGTCCCAGTTGACCTACTTTTGACTGTTTTACGGCTCCTGAACATAGAAAATTTCATGAAAATATAAATTTTCATGACAAATACACATGTACTGACTTTTTTTTTGCAATACCTGCAGATATTGGCCTGATTTTTGGTGTGTAGGCAGATAATGACCAGTTACAGATCGAGATTATGTTTTGTCCCAGTTGACCTACTTTTGACCGTTTCACGGTGGTCTAACATAGAAAATTTCATACAAAAGTGCACATGTACGGCCTTTTTTTCGCAGTGCCTGCACGTACGGGCCTGATTTTTGGTGTGTAGGCAGATAATGACCAGTTACAGATCAAGTTCTTGTTTTGTCTCAGTTGACCTACTTTTGACCATTTGACTGCTCCTTAACATAGAAAGTTTCATGAAAAATAGAAATTTTCATAACAGATGCATATGTACCAACTTTTTTTCCTCAATGCCTGCAGATACCACCCTGATTTTTTATGTGTGGGCAGATAATTACAGTTGCAGATCGAGTTCGCGTTTCATCCCGGTTGACCTACTTTTCATTGTCTTACGGCTCCTAAACATAGAAAATTTCATGAAAGACAGAAATTTTTATGGAAAATGCATATGTATGGACTTTTTTTCACAGTGCCTGCAGATACTGGCCTGATTTTTGGTGTGTTGCTTGATAATGACCCGTAACAGATCGAGTTTGCATTTTGCCCTTGTTGACCTACTTTTGACCATATGACACCTCCTGAAATTAAAAATTTTTTAAAAATTTAACAAACGTTTCTAATTTGCCCCAGGCGGGGGCATTCGTGTCGTTCCGACACATCTAGTTTCATCTATATCGCAAACAGGAAGCAACCTTTTAAACATGATAAAAAGAGTCTCTCTAATACACATGTGACCATTTCAGTTTTTTTCACACTTCATCACTCAGGACTCCTGCAGGGGAGGCTTTATCTAGTTTCCATTATTATTTTAGTTTTAACATTATAACAATGAGCTTACAATAGAGTGCTGATTTATCAAATTAGATATTTTGCAGGTGTATATGTAAGAATTTCCTTCTTACCTCATTTCACAACACATTAGACTCAACAGTTTTAATTGGGTATGGCAGGTGAAATTTACCTTAATTAATGCATGCGCTTTTTCAGAGTGATATTCAGTAATTTCCATTATTATTTTGACAATGAGCTTGCTATACAGTTATACATTATTTTGCTAGCTATTCTGCTATGCGATAGATTTTGTGATAAAAACATACCAGAAATGTAAATGTGTGTGGGGACATACTGCAAATATTATAGGCCTAGTTTGTTAGCAAATTATAGCAACAAAAACCACATTTTACTCAGTATTTATTTCATTTCACATTAATTGAAATATTAACACAGGCAATGTGAAATAAAATGTGAAGCATAAAGACTGAATATACTATGTGAACTTTACTGTGTCGCATTAGGGCTCGCCACATCACATTTAGCGAGTTCCCAGTCTCAGTGGCAAAGTCTTTTTGTTTACTCCTCGCCACAGTGGCGAATCCCCCTACCATACTTAGTCCAGCAGCTGATTCTTGGGGAACCAGTATCCTGAATAAATTTGTCACAGAAGTCACAGAACATTCTAAGCTGTTTTGTAATTTTTTCCAGTTTTAAAATAATCCGTAGTAAGCGTCCCACTTGTGACATCGGGAGTTTTTAGGATCCCGTCCAATCTTATATCCCATCAATGTATGCCGTTTTGTCACATTTTATGGTGATTAATACCGTTAACAAATTAGATAAGCCGGGAAGCACGTTTAATACATGAGTTTTTAGTCCTTAACGTTATATGTATCGCATATGAACTAATGCTTCCATTTTTTTGCATATTTAATTTACATTCAGGATCAAATTGAATACATAACAAGCCATTTTAAATTAAGTGGTCCTTCTGATAAGACCTTGTATTGAATATTCATAACTGGCGCTGATCAGCGAAATAGTCCTCCCCACGAAATAGTACAGATTCTAAGCTTCAGTTTAATTGGTATAAAAATCATGTTTATATTTGAAGAGCTGCTTGAATACAATGTGAATAAAAAAATCCATCATTAATTTGGTTGTAATTGTATTGAATTATGCAAAAATATATCAAAATGATCGATATCGTGTCTACTATCGACCTATGATGTTAAAATATAGATTTAAATTATCGCATGCAAGCGCACCAAAAGCACGGCGGCTAGCTCAGAAAGACAACAATATGGTGACCTCATGGAAGGTGATAGACCGTCTGCAGCTTATACTCTGTGTGTCTGATGTGGGTTGCATTTGATTCGAAAATAAACAATTTTTTGTTGAATTATTGTCAAAATAAAATATAAATTG
This sequence comes from Sipunculus nudus, assembly GCA_026874595.1. NCBI lineage: Eukaryota > Metazoa > Annelida > Sipuncula > Golfingiida > Sipunculidae > Sipunculus > Sipunculus nudus. The sequence continues at coordinate 13,923,192 of CM049315.1, read as the reverse complement.
TTCTAGATTTAACTGAATCGGTCATTAATTTGACAGTCTATTCATGCTCCATTGCTGCCACACGAGAATCCAAGCGGGGCCAAACCATTGCTAAGAATTATTTTTTATTTGACCACAAGCAGACATAACTGCTAATAAAAAGTGTGTGGTTTTGTACAGTAATAATTTTAGAATGCATTAAATTTGGAAATGAAACTTAATAAGTCCAAAAAATAGGATTTTCAGAATGACACATGATGATGTTTTCACAACAGCCTGCATGGGTGATAATAAGGGAAATTAATGGAGCTGTCACGATGCATTCTTAAATTGATTATTCACAATTTTTTTAAAAAATTTTTAACAGTCCAAGCCAATTTTCATCCGGATTGTTGAGAATAATCAATATTACACAACCATATTACCATTGCAAAATAAATCACCATGATTATAAAAAAAACTAAAGTCTGTATACTAGCTAATACAAATAACAAATGAGAATACTTTAATTCCCAGGCGTTTAACTGGCCACTATATATGCAACCCAATTATTCCCCGGGCCCCAATGAAATAAAGCACATCAAGGCCAGCATGGGTCGTCTAAGGCTAGATTTTTTTTCAAAATTATATGAGTGTAACCAAAAAATTATTTATTTTAAAACATTATTGTGCTCTAAAGAAAATTCTTGGACTGCCTGGGCCCCGTTCAGGCCCTTCGAGCCCTGGTATGATGTACCAGCTGACCCCCCCCCCCCCGACGTCCTATGCATTATTTTCATTTTTTGTCAATATATTATAAAACTTTCGCTTTATAAATTATTTTTTTAATTCGTGATGATTATGTTAAAAATGTTGCGTGGCGTACACAACATAACGTAATTCGTTTTTATCGCTAACAATATTGTAATATATCATTACCGCCAACAACTTAGGCACACTCGGTAGGTTTAATAGAATAGTTTTGCGGATACTATGTTTTCATCTCTCCACGCTGCTGTTAGATGTCTGGAGACCGTAACCACTGAGTGGAATTTTACTAAACTCGTGATTTTTTTCAGGTCTGTGAACTGCTGAGCCCAAATTTTGTTTTGACCTCTGACCTCTCCTCTGTGCTCTGCGTCCATCTATGCGTCTGTGTTCACACATAAACCCCCATATCTCTGTACTCATTAGACCGATCGGGCTGAAATTTTCTAGTTAATTTTTATGCCCAGACATTTGGACCCAAAATGGTAGTTGTGACAGGTAAAAATAACTGTAAGCCCACAAGCTTGCACATAAATGTAAGCCCAGAATGTTGGACCAACAGTGATGGTGGTGATGAGTAAATAAAAGGCCTGAAGGCCCAAAGAAGGGACACATTTCAAGGCTTAGAATGTTGGACACACTGATAGCTGTCGGGGTGAATAATCTTAATGCTTTAGGTGTAATTATCTTTTACTGTTCAGATTTATTTTTAAAAATTTACACTATAATATTTTTAACATGTAATTATTTGCCTAATTTTCATTTTATATTTATGAAAATTTCAACAATTGATTCGGAGATGAATTGCACCAGGTTCATAATTCATATAATACCTATTAACAAAGTCAGGAATTTGGACAATGAGGTACCTCATGAATTTAAAGTTAGCATAAATATTACTGTAATATCTACACCATACCTCTGGAGAAAGTGAATATGGAGATAAATAAGGAAAATGGCCATTTGCATCTAGTTCATAGCAGGTCTAGGTAATTTAGATTAAAGAAATACAATTAACATAAAAATTATACATGTACAAGTTTGAAAATGAATGAGTCCTAAAACTGAATATTATTTGTCTCATGATATTTAAATTAAATAGACTTTTATAACTAAGAATGAAAAATAAATAAATGTTTACCTTTAGGAAAATGGCCTTTTATAGACAGTAAAATGTCTACACCTGTTCAATTGAGAAAACTGAATAAATTTCAAAGGAAGATAAAGGTAGAGCATAGGCAAATATTCATTGAAAATGTGACAAATATACATATAATTTTTTAAACGTTTGAATAGATCAATAATTATATTTGTCTGCATAATAATGTCCATTATTGGTAAAATCTGCTGCCAGGAAGCAATATTTGAAGAAAGTAAACACACAGCATAATTTTGTAATATTACTGAAATAATGTGGTCTCACATTATTTTGCATAATTTCATGAATTTTTACTTTGAAATCATGAGTTATGTTTTAAAAGTCCTTATTTAAATTTCATCTGTCCAGCTTTATGGGCAAACAGTTAATAATTAATAGATATTCATGAGGAAATAACAAAAATCATAGAAGTATAACCTAAAAATGTAACATTTATATTTGACCTTAAACAATTAAGCCAAATAGGGAGTTAAGGTGTCAATGTCCATTGCAAATTGAACATATTGTGAACAGTAAAGCGATAAATGTAAGCCCAGAGTATTATGCCACCAGTGACTGACAGATATGCAAGAACATGAGAATAATGTAGGCCCACAAGAAGGAACACATTTGTTCTGCCCAGAATGTAGAATGGAAAGTGATAGTTGTGGAAGCCAGTATGGCATGCAGGCCCACAAGCTTGGACAAAATGGAAGCTCAGAATGTTAGACCCACAGTGATGGTAGGTACTAAATATTCTGTAGGCCCACAAGTAAGAACCAGATTGAAGGCTCTGAATGTTGGATGCACAATGGTATTTGTGGAAGGTAGTATTATCTGTAGGCCCACAAGCTTGGACATAAATGTTTAGCCCATAATGTTGGACACAGTGATGGTAGGTACTAAATATTCTGTAGGCCCACAAGAATGAACAGATTTGTTCTGCCAAGAATGTAGAATGCACAGTGATAGATGTGGTAGGTAGTATGATCTGTAGGCCCACAAGCTTGGACAAAATGGAAGCTCAGAATGTTTGACACGTGATGGTAGGTACTAAATATTCTGTAGGCCCACAAGTAAGAACCAGATTGAAGCTCTGAATGTTGGATGCACAATGATATTTGTAGAAGGTAGTATTATCTGTAGGCCCACAAGCTTGGACATAAATGTTTAGCCCATAATGTTAGACACAGTGATGGTAGGTACTAAATATTCTGTAGGCCCACAAGAATGAACACATTTGTTCTGCCAAGAATGTAGAATGCACAGTGTTAGATGTGGTAGGTAGTATGATCTGTAGGCCCACAAGCTTGGACAAAATGGAAGCTCAGAATGTTAGACACAGTGATGGTTCGTACTAAATATTCAATAGGCCCACAAGGTATACCTTGCTTTTCAATTGTTGGGTAATGAGACTGTTTAAATTGTGTTTCAGGATACTTGCACTGATCATTTTATCATTCTGTAACCATTTTATTTTTATTAATTGATTATAAGATTTTTGAGTAACTGCACTTATTTGAAGCATTTAAGGTTATAAAAGAGATTTTAAAATTGGAACTTTATGTGACCACTCCCTTTTATGTGATTTAACTTTTTAAATATATTTGGTTATGGAATGAATGCTAAGTAGTGTAAAATAATTAGTGCCAAACACTAATTCATCTTTATCCAAGGATACTAAAATTGTCAGAGTAATTGATTAAGTTTTTAAGACTAAATGACCAAAACAGGTTTTATGTAACTTATTTAAAAATTGTAGAGATGAGAGAATTTGATCTCACAATTTTAATATAATTAATATTTTTAAAATACATTGACTTCATAATAGGATTTCTAAGACATTTTTGAAGATAAGTTTTTTTAAAACTGAACAGTTTTGCCTCTTTTCAGAATGTGTGTGAAAGATGCATTTATTAGTAAATTTGAATTTTCATGTTTGTCTCATTGTCATGGAACTGATCTTAATACGTTTTATAATTGATTAATATATTTGTTCACATAAAAGAATTGCTTTTCCTTATCTTACTGGAAGTTTTATTTGACGGTCTAAGGTCTTAATATTTTTCTGTCAAAGGCTTTTAATGTTATTCAGTTTTGAAATGCAAAAAGACCTTTTTTTCCGAGAAAACATTTAAAATGTTTCCAGTAAATCTTTCTGTAAACAAAAATACATATATGGTATTGTGTATAATATTGTGATGCATGCATCAAGACTTGTATTGATTTTACAAGTGATTAAACTCTGTGTTCACTTTAAAGAATTGCTATTCTTTATCTTGTTGCCAGTGTCATTGGATGTTCGAAAGTTTCATTCAGCTTTTGACTCCTCTGCCATCCTTCTCATTGAAGGCCTGTTTAATATTTTTCTGACAAAGGTTTTAAATTTAATTGTTTTGTCATGGAAAAAAGGCCTTCGTTATGAGAAAACACATTTTTCCCCCATAAATCTTTTGGAACAAAGTAATGCACATGGTATTGTGTATTATCTTGTGATCCTTTTTTTAAGACCAGTATTGATTGATAACCTTGAAGTGTATTATTACATCCCTGATAGGCCCACCACACATGGATATTGGTTACCATATTTCAGGCTCACAGAGTAGAGACCCAAATTAAAACAAGATAATAGGCTTAGTGTACAATGATCACTGGAATATTGGAGTGAAGAAATATAGAATGCAAAGACTGAAGGCTGAGAGAGCATGGGCAGAGGCTGTGTAGTTACAGGTCCACAGAGTCCAAAAAAAGTTAAAATTAGAGGCCCAAAATGTATGGATAAAAGTTGCAGTGATACTGGCTCACAGGGTACAGACCAATGTCACTATAATATAGGCCCAGAATGCAGGGATATAGGTTACAATGTTGCAAGCTCATAGAGACTAAGTTAACAATTATACAGGCTCATAATGTGTAGATGGTGGTTGCTGTGGTGAGCCCAAAGTGTATTGACAGCAAGGCTCACAATGTGTAGACAGTGGTTGCTGTGGTAAGCCCACAGTGTATTGACAGAAAGTCTCACAATGTGTAGACAGTTGTTGCTGTGGTAAGCCCACAGTGTATTGACAGGAAAGCTCACAATGTGTAGACAGAGGTTGCTGTGGTAAGCCCACAGTGTATTGACTGCAAGGCTCACAATGTGTAGACAGTGGTTTCTGTGGTAAGCCCACAGTGTATTGACAGCAAGGCTCACAATGTGGCTCTGGTGTGTACACTGAATGGTAGTCTCCTAAGGGTGTTTTGTACACACACAAAGGCCCACAATGTCAGTGACACACAAAAGGCTCGTAATGTGGCTGTGGTAAGTAGTGCCGTCCGTCCGTCCGTAGATGTGGCACGTTTTGAAACCGTTAGACCTAGGAACCCAAAATTCAGCATAATGTTAGATGTCCCCAAGATCTCCTACCAAGCCGAAAACTGGGTCTTTGCGACTTCGTTCCTTTGAGAAATTAAGGAAAAACCTCAATTTTTTATTAAAATCCTATTTTCACACTTCAGGACTGCCTAATATCAAAACTACTCATCTGTTTTTCCTCATATTTACCATAAATAATCCTCTATATGGTTCCTATGTACATGCCAGAAATTGGGTCTGTATTATATAATTTAAAAAAGTTATGGGCCCAAACATAATGCATTTTGTAAATAATCAGGAAAAAAATTTGATCACTTAACACAAAACATGTTAAAGCTAAGCACTTTTTTCCAGTAATATAACTTTTATTAATCAAAATTAAATTGTATACCCAAAATTTGATCAAAATCTCTTAAATTTTTTGAAATATTAGCAAAAATAAAAAATTGGTACCTTAAACTTTGCCCAACTTTGACCATGGCACGTTTTTTTCCTGTAACTGCTGTGGATTTAATTTTCAAAGCATGTTTTTGTTAGCATTTCAACTGTTAACATTTAAAATTTGAAACCAGTTGATCAAAAACTGTAGATTTTATTCAAGTTTTCAAGCACCATGTCACATATTGTTTACTTCAACCTAGTGTTATGCAGTTTGCTAGAGCTCAGCTCCCCAGCTTCAGCTCTAAGTTCCTTAAATTAGGCATACAGTAAGATGTCTCCAAAATCCCTTACCATGCCAAGAATTTGGTCACCAGAACTTAATTCCTTCGAGATATTAATGAAAAACTTCATTTTTTCATTAAAAACCCTTTGTTACACTTCAGGACTGCCTAGTATCAAAACCACTGATCTGACTTTGATCATATATAATATACATATTTTTCTATACATTCGCTATGCACATGCCAGAAATGATGTCAGTATTGCGTAATTGTTTTAAGTTATGTGCCCAAACAAAATTGACTTTGTAAAAAATCAGGAAAAATATTTACTCAGGTTTCATGAAAATTATTGAAGCTAGAGAATTTTTTTAAAGTATATAACTTTGTTTAATTAAGATTCAATTGTATACCCAAAATTAGATCTGTATTTTGTAAATTTTATAAGTTATTAGCATAAACATAAAATCAGTACCTGAAATTTTACCCAACTTTGACCATGGCACATTTTTTCCCTGTGAGTACTGTTGATTTAATTTTCTCAGAATGTAAACATAAGTATTTAATGTGTTTAAATCTGAAATTTGAAACTAAAAGGTTGAAAATTAGGCTAGTTATTGAATTTTATCTTGAGGGTCTATTGTAGTCACTTGCTTTGTTCCAGATGCAGGTAGGCCACTCCAGGTCACTGGAAGTCAGCTATGCCAGGGTTCCTGATTTGTTTCAGTCACTGGGGGAGATCCCCTGCTGTGACAGGTGTACAATTGTTCTCATATCACACCCCCTCCCCCCCCCCCCCCATGAATATATAAATATACATTTGTATGCATGATGTGGTGTTACATGACAAGATTGAGATTTATGATGATGCAATTTAGAATTATGAATCAACGTTTATATTCAGAAATATATGTTATATTGGAAATGTATACAAATTAAACTTAAAATAAAAAAATGAGGATCTAATACAAACATGTGTTCATTATTTTCGAGCCTCAGCAGAATTGGAGATCAGGCTTTGTTTGCCCTGAATGTTTATGCAAAAGTGTTGTTAATCCCATCTCTTCCCCCCCCCCCCCCCCCCCCCGGCCCAGCTGTCATTGATCCTTAGCACCTCACCGTCACCTGTGCACTGGGACATTAGTTATTATTGCAAATGTGTACAATTTTTTTCAATTTGAAAGATAATTGGATTAGAAAAAATTAAGATCTAATATTGAAACATATTCTTGCCCCAGGAGAATGGAACATAAAGTGATCAGCTCTTGTCTGTCCATCATCTCTCAATTATCATTAAATATATATACTAATTATGAAATTTTTCCTTTAAGCACTGTTGAAATAACTTTCATATGCTGTATGTGTATGGATTTAAGCCATTAAAGTCTGAAATTTGAAAGCAACTTATGTATTCAGATGTGTAATATTGCAGATGAAAAACTTTAAAATATTAAAATATATTATCAGCTTTGTTTGTCTAACAGTCTGTCTTTCCTTTTTTAAATATTATGTAATTGTGAATGGACTATTTAATCCTGTAAGTATTGTTGAATTAAGTGGAAATCCTATATGTATATAGACTATGTTAATACAGAGATGTTGTAACTCCCATCATTCCAGCCCTCCCCCTCCCCCCCCCCCCCCAACACCAACAGGTTCTTGCATCTGGGGACTGGAGACATCAGTTATATTTCAACTGTATACATTTTATAAAATAAAAATACATATATTTAATAATATATATTATGTAAAATAGATCCAATTGAGCAAATGTGTAAACTACTGAACTGTCAACAAACTATCAAAAAGCCAGCCAATGATCATGGTAATAATATACATCTTATGTTCACAAACAGCTCACATGCTTCAATTTTGACATTAGAGAATGCATGGTTTGGTCACTAAATATTATTTGCAACAATTTCTCACTCATCAATACAAACCAAACATGTCAACCAGCCATGGCATATATTACCTTTTCATCTTAGACTTGATCTCCATTATTATTTTAGATTTTTACCTTCATGGCCAACTTCAGCTGAGCACAGTGACCCATATTTATAGCACCATGTCTTGAATGTTTACATCAAGTCATTGGTTAACAGTGTTCCAGGCTGTTACATAACACCTTCACTCCTTGCCTACTGCTTCTGTGAGTGTCTGGGTCAGGCTGGGTCAGGCAGTAATTACCAGAGAGCCTTTCTCCTCTCTCTTTCCCTTTCTCTCTTTCTAGCTCTCTTTCTCTCTCTCTCTCTTTCTCTCTCTCTCACCCTTATGCCTCCCTTCCTCCCTCCACCCCATTATGTTGACAGGTACTATAAACCTAATTTATTAGATATATATGTTGATGCAATTAAGAAATGTGAATCAACTGAAATATTCACATATATATGTTATACTCTAAATGTATAGTTACATTTTCAAACCTGGAAAAAAATGATGTTATAAAAAAGGGAATTTATGTAAAAATTGTTCATAATTTCCTGGCTCAGAAGAATGGGAATTAAAATTATTTGCTTTGTTTCTCTAGCTTTCTTGCCTGTTTTAAATATTTAATAATTATGAATAAACTTTTTTTTCCTGTAAGCTTTGATTAATTAAATTTCATATCCTGTACGTATATGCAAGGGTATTGTAACTCCCACCATCCCCTTCCCCCACCCCACTAAGTCCTTGCTCCTTCGCACTGTCAACAATAGTGCTATTGCTATAGCATAAAATTTAATAATTTGAAGAAAATATATACAGAGAGACAGAGGCTTAGTAACTCCCATCGTAACCCCCCCCCCCCTCCATCAAGTCCTTCCGCCTGTGGAGTGGGGATTTTATAGCAACTGTATACATATCATAAAATAGAAAAAACAGTTTAATTAAAGTTTAAATTTAAAAAAATGGATCTCATTAGACAAATGTGTAAAATGTTGAACTGTCAACAGCCTGTCAAAAAGGTATCCAATGAAAGCGCAAGGTCAGATCTTAAAATATTATTTGCAACAATTTCTTCAATCATATCAACCAACCATAGCCTAGATTACCTCTTTCTCTCAGACTTTATCTACATTTCATAATATTTTAGATTTTAACCTTCCAGGTGTTTAAGTACTGTTGAATGCTCCCTCCCTCTCTCTCTATCTCCTTTTCTCTCTACATCCAACCCTCCTTGCTGCCCACACTGTTTCCTTCTCCGAACCCCATCCCAATGTCAGCCTCAGTAAACGAGAACAAGTTGAATCAGATATATTCATATTTTTATAAATTGTATAACTGTTTGTTGCCTATGTACGTGCCAGAAATTATGCCAATATTGTGTAATATGTAGATGTGGTGGGCATCAATATAATGTACCTTGTCAAGACCTAAGAGATATCATGTCATACAGTCACAATTCATAAATCCACTCTTCAGCATAGTTAATAATAACATTATATATGTCAAATTGAAATCTTGCGGATTTCTATACACCATAGATCCTTCAACAAATAGCCTTATCATCATTCTACCACTGCTTAGTGTACTGTCATTGCATTCATATTTGCTCAAATATATTGCTATTTTCAACAGCTCCCAAATAAATAAAAAATAAACCACTATATTTACTCCATATTAATCCATCAGTCAGGTAATTTCATACATGATTTACTCGCATATTACATTATATTCCTTTATAATAGCCTAATAGGTCCATGATATTCATAAGGTTTGTCGACTAAATATAGTATCACAATGGTGATACATTTATAGTTCAATCATGATCAGCTGAGCGCCGTGACCCATAGGTCCCTTGTTTAAGCATTGTTTTTCTCTATTTTTAAGACCTTCAAATAAAGTGGTCTTGCTGTTAAAAGGACACAAACAGTAACACTAGACCTAGTATTTGTCGAAGGCAAATCTCCCTGGAAACCTAAAATTAGGTCATGGTGACCCATATAATGCAAATAAGGGGAAAAAAACATGATTTTTAAGCACTCATTGTATCCATTTGGCCTAGAATCCTCAAACATGACTTTCAGGGAGGTCCATACAAAATCTCATTGGATACCTGGAATGTCACTGTGACCATTTTTCTGTGAGCTGTGAGAAAGAACATTTGACTTTTGGTCAGATTGGCACAAATGGTAGCAGATGGATATAGAATAAGGTCAACGTAACCTATATCTAAGGTCTGTAGGCAAAATGCATGATTTTGAGCACTCAAAGATTCATTTTACCCATTGTTTAAGGCTCCTTGAATTCAGCTAAGCATCATGGCCCATGAGCCACTTGTACCATTTTAATTTTGTCAGCTGGCATGATTATGACCTCATCATCACTAAACTGTATGTAGAAATATGAACACATATATTTTACCACTGCCTTTGGATATTATATTTTTGTTATTCCTCTGCAGTGGTAATGAACAGGTCTTCAATTTTGATGAAATTTTGCTTTTTACCATCACAAATTAGGGTAGATTAAGACTTTTGTCATTCACTTGTATAAGGAAAAGCTTTGCATATGAAGTTTCAAAGGATAAACATGCTCAGTTGTCACCTGACTATAGCTGCCCTTGTTCTGAGCAGAGCTTTGCAGAATTGGTGAGCCATGACACATGGTTCTTCTATATAATGATCTTGTGTTTCAGAATTTTGGTGAAGTTGGCAGTCTCTGCTCTGGCAGTTTATTTTATAATGATCCTGGTTTCATAGTAAAAAAATTGGGTTTTTTTTCATGTATCATCTTTTCTCCCATTTTAGGCTTACCTGACCTGGATTGTTAGACCATGATAAATATCTGTCTTTCATAGTTTAAGCAAGTGTGCATTTACAACATCATGTGTTTTAAGTTTGAGACACTGGACAGTGTAACCCATGCATCCATTGTAAACTCAGTTCACTATAGCGACACCCCTTGTCGTTCCTCCATCCAACTATGCATGCCTTGACTTTGCACAAATCTTAACCATTTGACAAAGAAACATTTCACTATACATTCATTGAGGTGATGGAATTCCCTGTTGGATAGCTGAAATTAGGTTGGTGTATATCCTCCTAGTTATGGGGCTTGTTTGTGCACCCCAGAATAATAAAAAAATGTGATACAAATGCTAGCTCTATAATCAATGCATGGATTGCTATGATTCGTGCCTGGCTACATGTATTTTTTTAGCGAACCTGTGAGCTTAAGCGATGGCGCAGCGTCGTCCATCAGCCGTCCACCGTCCAGGGCTGGCTTTCCAGTCCATGGCTGTAAGTCAGAAACCGTCAGAGCTAGCAGCTCCAAATTACATGTAAGAATTAGTCACATGTGAAACTTGGTGCCCTGCAGCTTATTATTGGGTATCTGCATTAATTTAGATTTTATAGCAAAAAAGCTTAAAAACCTTTAAAAATCTTCTCCTCTGAAACTGTCCAGCCAAATTGTCCAATATTTCACAGAAATGATCCCTGGAACAATCTCTCTCAATTTTGTTCAAATGGTTCCAGTTTGGAGATTTTTGGCTGAGTTTCAGGAGGTTGAACTTAGTCATCTGTCCAAAAAAGCACACTAAAATTAAAATCTCAGAAACGGCTAGAGCTATAATCACCAAATTATATCCCAATGTTTGTCACATATGTCATTACTGATTTTGAGGTATTGGTGGTGCCACCTACATTGATGTGTTTTTTTACAAACAAAAATGTAATTTTAAACGGCTTATACACTGATTTATGATGAAACTGTTACGCTGATTGGTTTAAACTTTACAAGAATTATTCAATGATAGGGTTCTGCCAGTTTTATAAAAATAGATTGGGTAAATACGGTTTTAAAAAAGCATTGTAGCCAATTGAAAAAGGCTTTCTGTATTTGAAAACAGATTTGACAACATGCTGACTTTCAGCAGCCAAGTGAAGAGGTCACTCAGTACAAACAGGTGGGGTCCAGACATCACCATGGCAACTAACCTGGCTGGGGGGGGGGGGTGTCTAGACAATGTGTCTAGACCTCTAGACACAGAGTCTAGATGTCTAGGCACAATGTTTAGATGCAGAATTCACAGATTATTGGAACTATTTCTTTCAACTGTTTGAAAAAACTTGGTTTGCATTTTAAGCAAATTGGGTTTATCATCAGGTCACATGTGAACTGCTGCGCCCTCATTTTTGGTTGACCTCTGGCCTTTCCTCATTGCCTAGCGTCCATTTATGCGTCTGTTTCACACATAAACCCGCATATCTCGGGAACCGTTTGACTGATCAGGCTAAAATTTTGCACAAATGTAGCCCTTTGATAGCTTTATAACATACACTAAAAATGCACCTGCAACCATATTTGCACAGCATCCATCTGTTCATCTGCCTTTGGATAAAATCACTCATATCTCAGCAGTGGTTTGACTTCTCCACCTGAAATTTTGCAGGTTTATACATCCTGGACAGCTTTCTCGATTTTATGATAGGTGGCGCCACCTACATTCATGTTTACTCTGCAGACATCCAAGCTCATATCTCGGGAACCGTTTGACTGATTGGGCCAAAATTTTGCATGTGTATAGATCTTACATAGCTCTTCATCATAGGCAAAACTGGTGGCACCACCTGCAACCATTTTTGCACAGTGTCCATCTGTTCATCTGCCTTGGGATGATATCACTCATATCTCAGCAGTGGTGTGACTTTTCCACCTGAAAATTTGCAGGTTTATACATCCTGGACAGCTTTCTTGATTTTATGACGGTTGGCGCCACCTACATTGATGTTTACTCTGCAGACATCCAAGCTCATATCTCAGGAACGGTTTGACTGATTGGGCCAAAATTTTGCATGTGTATAGATCTCACATAGCTCTTCATCATAGGCAAAACTGATGGTGCCACCTGCAATGATTTATGCACAGCATCCATCTGTTCATCTGCCTTGGCATAAAATCACTCATATCTCAGCAGTAGTTTGACTTCTTCACCTGAAATTTTGCAGGTTTATACATCCTGGAAAGCTTTCTCGATTTTATGACAGAAGGCGCCACCTACATTCATGTTTACTCTGCAGACATCCAAGCTCATATCTCAGGAACGGTTTGACTGATTGGGCCAAAATTTTGCATGTGTATAGATCTCACATAGTTCTTCATCATAGGCAAAACCGGTGGTGCCACCTGCAACGATTTATGCACAGCATCCATCTGTTCATCTGCCTTGGCATAAAATCACTCATATCTCAGCAGTAGTTTGACTTCTCCACCTGAAATTTTGCAGGTTTATACATCCTGGAAAGCTTTCTCGATTTTATGACAGTTGGTGCCACCTACATTCATGTTTACTCTGCAGACATCCAAGCTCATATCTTGGGAACCGTTCGACCGATTGGGCCAAAATTTTGCTTGTTTATAGATCTCACATAGCTCTTCATCATAAGCAAAACTTGTGGTGCCACCTGCAACCACTAATGAACACCGTCCATCTGTTCAACTGCCTTGGGATAAAATCACTCATATTTCAGCAGTGGTTTGACTTATCCACCTGAAATTTTGCAGGTTTATACATCCTGGACAATTTTCTCGATTTTATGACAGGTGGCACCACCTACATTCAAGTTTACGCTGCAGACATCCATGCTAATGTGCAACACACCTCACTCTATTCCCCTTGCCACTTAATTCATGCTTACTTCACCCGTCCCACTCTGATTTCTGCGGATACACATAGTCGCTTGTCGACTACCTATATTCTAGTTTTAAAATGTCCTAGTCTGAAACTTGCAGGTTCGAAATGTCCATTTTGCTGAAACCATAATGACTAAGGTAGATATGCAGGACTTAAAAGGATCAGTATTAAAATTTAAAAAATAAACCTCCATTCATACTCCCAAACTCTGCACAGGTTTGCATTAGGCCTGTAGGCCTTGTTCTTATGATTAAACATTTTTAGCTCAGCTGACTATAAGTCATCTGAGTGACAGTCATGGTCCTTCGTCCGTTGTCCATCTGGCCAGTAACAGGGCATGTTTTGAAATTTTTTGACCTACAAATCCAAAATTTGCATACAGTTAGATGTTCCCAAAATCTCCTACCATACAGAAAATTGGATTATGGGAACTTTGTTCCTTCGGCATATTTAGAAAAAACTCCGTTTTTCATTATAAACCCATTCTTACACTTCATGACTGCCTAATATCAAAACCACTGATCTGTGTTTTCTATGTACATACCAAAATTAGGTAAGTATTGTGTAAAGTGTTGTAAAAAATCAAGAAATATATTTACTCACTTAACATAAGAATAGCTGAAGCTAGAGACTTTTTCAGGTATATAATTTTATTTAATCAAGATTCAACTGTTTATCTAAAATTAGATCTGATTTTTGCAATTTTTTTTAAGTTTGTAGCATAAAGAAAAATCAATACCTGAAATTTGGTCAAAATTTGGCCAAGGCACATTTTTCCCTGTTAGCACTTTTGATTTAATGTTCACAGCATATATTCATATGGATTTAATCTTTTAAATCTGAAATTTCAAAGGAATTGATTGAAAAGAGTAGCTTTTATTCAAGTTTTCATACACCATGTCAAGCACACCTGCCCTGCCATATGTAAGTCAAGTTTAAATCCATATGTCAGTCCAATCTGGAGTTATCATCTGGAATCAAATTCTAGTTTATTGATGGATGGACATACAGACAGCTAGACAAACAGACAGACATACAGGTTGATTACTATAGGGCATCCACTTGTGATTAATAAACACACCAGGTTTTGGGACACTAGATGGAATCACAGCTGAGAAACTTACATGATTTGTTGTCATTTTATAGTGAAAAAAATTGAAAAATATTTGTAAAAATCAGAAAAATATAGTTGGCACCAACACTGACAAAACTAGTCATGGTCAATACGGTGGTTGGCTTCTTCTTAGCCAGGCTTAAATACTGCGAAATTAAAACACTTGCCAGCAAAAAGGCAACCACAGTATTCAAGGCAAGATTCATGACAATCCATGCATAAATAATCAAGATATTGGAGGATTTGTATCAAAGTTTTGATTATTCTGGAGGGTACTTACAAGCCCTTTAGTTTGAAGGATATAGGTCACAGTGACCTAATTTCAGGTTTCCAAGGAGATTTTATATGGACTGTTTGTCACTTGTGATTACATACCCAACATATACTCAAGCTAGTCTCTCTCAATCCTGGTTCAAAGATGGAGAACCAACCATAAAATAACCCTTTGCCTTAAAAGACTAACCAATACAGATAACACAAAAATACATGTCAAAATGTATTACGAAATCCTTTATTGTGAAATATTTAAACTGAATTATCAATGTCATCAATTGTATAACGCAGTAACCCATGTTCATCATTATGGTAGTTTATTCCAGTTGACTGAGTTCTCTGTTCTGATCAATGCATGGTTCATTAGTGTACCTGCCATGCACTCTAAATGTATACCATGCGTTGATTGGTTTCCTCTGAACACTTTAATTAAAGTATTCATGCTTGTTATACACGCTTTGATGTCTGTATGAGCAGAAAATTGCCCAGTGATTGGCTAAATATCATCAGTCCCTGATCCCTATATAAGACTTGTAAAGTTACATCACTGTCAGTTGCTTCCCTGATAATACACAGAAGGGATTCTTCACTCAAAGAGCATTCTTTATTCAGTCACCATTCAGTTGCACAGGACTAGTCTAAACAAACAGAAATACTACTGGTAACTACTGGAGATTTGCCATTTCTTGGATTGACAGTATTTCCAAGGTTTTACCAGTCCAGTGGATTTATAAACTCTCCTCAAGAACTCTCTTAGTAATCCAGCAACAGATATACAACTTTATCCAGAGTAAGAGGATATTATCTACTTTATAAAAAAAATTAATTAACATAAGTTCTACGTATCTCAATGCCTGACCAGGAGACAAAAGCTTGGAAGAGCTGCGTAAATGTTCTAGGCCAAAAACGTCAGATCAGCCGGGCAGGGGCAAAGATCTGGGGCAAGAAAGTCCGAAACGTTAAAGTTAAACCTTCAAAGCCATTAACAGATCGAGGAAATACAAAACAAGAAAGTCAGTTGAAGATCTGATAGATCAGGCATAATACATAGTGAGGTGCGTTGTTAGTAGAGTGGGACATGCTGTTGTGTAACCAAGGGACAACAAGTTTCATTTTGTGCATCTGATTGGATGCAGAAGTTTCTAACCTCAACAAGACAACAACTGATTTAATTTCTAAGGTAATACCCTTTTTATAACACTCTAAAGGACATTTTAAGGAAAGCAATAGCATTTTGATGCAGCTGCATTGAACTGAAATGACTTAAATCTGATATTTTGAAACATCTAGACATATAAAAGAAAATTATAAACTCTTGATTGTACATTTTGTTGTGTGTCTGGACTTATCAAACTAATACTTTAGTCAATAATACTATATCAGCTTTAGCCACAAATCAGTCAATCTTTTATGTATATGAAATTTTACACAAACATTTTTATGTTTCTGATATCAGTTTTTCAGCTTAGCTGAGACATAAAAAAAAATGTTTTTCTGTTGCATGTTCAATCATTGTAGGAGCACAAGCAATTTCACATGTGTTTGGGACTAAGAGTGGAAACTTTACATGCAGGAAAGACTTATAAATAATATTGCCAAGTTACTTTAACATTGGGATTCACATTTTCAAGCCTAAAAATATAATAAAAACTGTAACCTCTTTTCTGTCAACCAGAATTTGATATTTACCAGTATCTGTCATAGGCAAATTCAGGTGGGCTCCGTGACCCATTGGTCCTTTTGTAAGCTTAGCTGACTTTCAAAAATCCTGAGATACAGCAATGGGACCTTGTCAATGTCCTTTGCCTCAATAGTCTAATCTGAGGTTACATGTGCAAGGTGTAAGTCAAACCATTAAACCTAGAAACATGTTGAATTCTTGATATCATAGATGCTCTATAGAAATTTCCTTGCAAACCATAAATTACATCACAAGGACCTATATTTTGAAAGCAGTGCAGGCAAAATATGAATCCAGTCAGACTTATATGAGTGTGTATGCTGTTGAACAAAGATTACCTTAAATCAAAACAATTTGCCAAATTTAAAATAATGTACTTCTTATCATGCAAAATTTGAATGATTGGCCCAACCAGCTGCTTACAAATATAATTTACTGATCTGATGTTTCACCATAATATTTTGAGTGAACAATTCATACAATAGCTTCAATGATTCAATACCTAAGGCATGGTGGATTGCCATGGAATTTACTGTGCTAATGTCATGCTTGTCAGTTGAACATCATGGCCTAAGGGTCACTTGTTTTCTGTTTTTTGTTATAAACTAAGTTGGTCAGCAGAGAAAGATATATGTTAGTTATTCTTCTATGTGTTAGCAAGGCATATTTGCTTGTTTCCACTGAAGGTAGATCCAATTGGAGCTCAGTTACCATCAATGGTAATCGAGCTCCAACTTTATCTACACTGAAGGTAGAAATTTGAAATTCAGAAACGTGACAGGTCTGTATATAAGCTCTGTTGGAACTAACAAATACTTATAAGTTGAACCTTCTGTTTGTGTGTTGGTCAGTATTAATGTTGTTACAAAGACAAATTACTCAGGGGAAAATATTGGGCCGATCCCGGATTCGAAACCATGTTAGTGGCGCACATGTCCGGTGTTCGTCTCGCCAGAAAAGCAAGCTTCACTAGTGAGATAGTTGGAACGCCAGACATGTGCACCACCAACATGGGTTTGAATCCAGGATCGGCCTAATATTTTCCCTGAGCAATTTGTATTCGTAACAAAATGGGGGCTTGTCCGGGATGATGGTAAACTTTGTGGCCCATGGAATAAGCTCACCAAAGTGTGACTCCTGGGATAATTAGTCTTGTTCTGATAGCAGAACGCTCTTAAGAGGGGTTGTGGTGGGGGGGGGGGGGACATAAAAGCAGACCCAACTGTCTCACTAGTGATGCTTGCTTTACTGGCGAAGTGGATGGAATGCCCGACATGTGTGCCACCAACATGGGTTCGAATCCCGGATTGGCCCAATGTTTCCCCTAAGCAATTTGTTGTCTTAACAATGTCTCTTTGTACTTTATTATTCAGGTGAAGCAGTACAAGTCTGGCAAGAAAAAGGTGTTTCATTTCCTTGTGGGACAGGTGTTGAGGGAATCAAATGGCAAAATGGACCCTCAACTGACAAGTAAAATACTTCAGAAGTTATTGGACAGTCCAGAAGAATAGCATGTATATTTAACTACATCACACTTTGTGGCAAAGCAGTAAGAAATCATGCATATATGTAAAGAACCTCTAAATTTGACTGCATCTTTATAAATTGCCAAATTAGCAGCAGACAAACTTAGTAAGAACAGGATGGTACCTATATGGAGAGGAATATCCTTTCCGGGATAAATCATCCAGTTTTACCTGAAATAAACGAGTTTACTGCCACATGCTTTTTCCAGTACTGATTTTCAACGGATTATATTGATAGACCAATATTTGTGAGGGTTTCATATATAAAATATATTAAAAATTTGACAAAAATCTGAAAAAAAATAATAAACAACATTATACTTGAGTTCATTATAGTCCTGTGCCATCTACACTGCAAGTGTGATGACATTTTATAAAAGAATATGATTCCCTTAGTCTACCTATGTGAATTACCACGGAATGGAATCCGGGAACAAAAATGAAATGTATAGGTATTAATTCATACTAGATTTACTTGTACTTCATTTCCTTTTGCCAGTATATCAATAAAATGAATGGACTGGTCCTGCTTTTTCAGCCAGGTCAGATATTTTTGTGCAAATGAGTTGGTCAAACATTGATGTTATAGTGGTAACCATAAAGGATATAAAGTTTTAAACTGTCAAATGTTTATTACTTTAATTGTTTACTATGGTTAATAGGGCCCACAAACTTTGTGGGATATATTGCAATATGTGGTAGTGTATTGTGATATGTACTGCAATATATTCACTGTATTTAATCTATAGGAAATAAGTGTTTTTTTATATTATATATATATATATATAAATTATTACTATTGTAATAATAATTCATTCTTTATCCTGTTAAATATAAGGTTTAAATATAAAAGATTATGCCAGTTAGTTATATCAAACACAAAATATGGCAATATTATTTATTTATGTACTTAAAGTAAAGTTCTTATTTGTTTTTTTTACAATACCCAGAGAAAGATTAAAAAAGGTTTTCTTTGGCCCTGACTTGTAACTTGGCAGTTAGAGAATTCTGGACTGTGTTTTTAGGACAGAGAAGGATCAGTTGGTGTGCACAATCACAGCCCTGTACCACTTGGTTGGCAAGGCTGGCATTCTTAAACAATCATGCTGTTATTTTGACACTAGATTCTCCTGCTTTTATTAAAAGATGCAAGGAAAGAATTTTAACGAATGATTAATTATCATGACCGTGTTCAGCACTTCTTTTGCAGTATGGAAATATTTCTTGTATACCAATAAGTCATTGAGCAGACATGCAGATGTGGTGGATCTTTGGTTTATCAGGCCTGCTTGGACTTTTCCTACTATACACTAGAGACACAGTAGCAGTTTTCACTTTAAACCTGTCATTAATCTAAGCTCATTTAGATTTCACTGTTCTTTACCAAATGACATCTGCATAGATATGGGTGAAAGGATGAAGCCTATTTAAAATGGGTTCATGACCTTTACTAGGAGAGTAACCTTTACCTTGAATAAGTCCATATATGTTGAAAATCACACAAAATCTTAAATATCTTATTATCAAATGCAGGCATTCTTAAAAAATACAAATTGACTGAAGATCTTGGATAGCTTTGTTGTCTGCAGGAGACAGGTGGCGCCAACTTTTGTCCTTTTCTTGTTTTTACTGCTTTAAATACCCCCTTCATTGCCACTTGACAGTACTGTGAGCATTATAATTAAAAAACTAATGGACAAATTTCTTTGATATTATGCATATGCATAGATATGGGTTGTGGGATGAGGTACATATAAATTGGGATCACGACCCGTCCTATGGTAAAAAATATTTTTTCTCAAGTTGACCCTCAAGTTCAAATCTACTGATATATAAGATACTTTCTTTCATAATTTGTGACCTTGAGCCTGGTTTTGAAGGTCACACCTGAAGAAACCATGATTGCTTGTCAAGTGTCAGTATATGTTTCTGAAGATGGAGGCCTATTCTTGAATGGGAGAGTGGGGGTTATTAATTGTCTGGGATACTATGGCACCTGCAATGCCAAGAAATATATAGTTTTGAAACGGTTGATGCTAAAGACTTCATATTCACGATTAATTCTTTTTGATTAACAATAGAGGTCACTGAATTTTTTAGTCAACATCATGTCATACAAAAATTATTTCTACTAACATTAAAATTTTTGCTTATATTACAGTAGCACTTTTTTTCACAATATGATATCATCAAATCCTTTGAAACTGTACTCATATCTTTCAAAACTTTGCAGCTAACTGGAACTACAGAGCAGTGTGACACAAACTTGAGCTATTATACACCTTTACAAGGAAGCCACGTGAAAACTCACTCTAATTATTTGGGCTCTGCTCTTCCGATACTGCACAGTAACCTTCAAAGCTTAGTGTATTGGAACACCAGTCCGACGTCATCAACGACAGGTGTACTCATTCATAGGCGATTCGACCAAACCCCCTCCCCCCCCTCCCCCCGCACCCAAAAATATAAGGAAATATATAATAAGTACTTATATTCTCCAGTAAACAGTGTGCTCTCCTGTGCAGACCTTAAATAGTTTGCAATACTTGGGGGGGGGGAGGGGTATTGCTTTGCCTCCTTTTTAGCTCAGCTGACTTTAAGTCATCTGAGTTATAGTCGTGGTCCATTGTCCGTCATCCGTCCATCTGTCCGTCCATCTGTCCGTCCGTCTGTCCATCTGTCCATAGATGTGGCACGTTTTGAAACCGTAAGACCTAGGAATCCAAAATGTGGCATAATGTTAAATGCCTCCAAGATCTCCTACCAAGCCGAAAACTGGGTCATTGCGACTTTGTTCCTTTGAGAAATTAAGGTAAAACCTCAATTTTTTATTAAAAACATATTTTCACACTTCAGGACTGCCTAATACCAAAACCACTCATCTTTTTTTCCTCATATTTGCCATAGATAATCCTCTAGATTGTTCCTATGTACATGCCAGAAATTAGGTCTGTATTATACAATTTAAAAAAGTTATGAGCCCAAACATTATGCATTTTGTAAATAATCAGGAAAGAAATTTGATCACTTAACATGAAACTTGTTAAATCTAAGCACTTTTTTCCAGTAATATAACTTTCATTTATAAAAATCGAATTGTATTAAAAAAATTCGATCAAAATCTTTTAAATTTTTTAAAATATTAGCAAAAATAAAAAAATTGTACCTTTAATTTTCCCCAACTTTGACCAAGGCATGTTTTTTTCCTGTAACTGCTGTGGATTTAATTTTCAAAGCATGTTTTTGTTAGCGTTTTAACTGTTAACACCAAAAATTTGAAACCAGTTGATCAAAAACTGTAGATTTTATTCAGGTTTTCAAGCACCATGTCACAAATTGTTTACATCAAGTTAGTGTTTTGCAGTTTGCTAGAGCTCAGCTCCCCAGCTTCAGCTCTAAGTTCCTTAAATTTGGCATATTGTTAGATGTCTCCAAAATCTCCTACCATGCCAAGAATTTGGTCACGAGGACTTAATTCCTTCGAAATATTAATGAAAAACTTTTTTCATTTAAAAACCCATTGTTACACTTTAAGACTGCCTAATATCAAAACCACTGATCTGACTTTGATCATATATAATATACTTATTTTTCTATACATTAGCTATGCACATGCCAGAAATGATGTCAGTATTGCGTAATTGTTTTAAGTTTTTAGCCCAAACATAATTCACTTTTTAAAAAATCAAGAAATATATTTAATCCCTTTACAAGAGGATTGCTGAAGCTAGAAATTTTTTGTCAGGGATGTTTAATCATTATTTAATCAAGATTCAATTGAATACCCAAAATTAGTTCAGAATTTTTTAAATTTCATAAGTTATTAGTATAAAATATAATTTTGCCCAAGTTTGACCATGGCACGTTTGTTTCCTGAGAGTACTGTTGACATAATTTTCATATCATGCACACATAAGGATTTCATCTTTGTAGTTTAGAAAGCTGAAAGAAATTGGCCCAAAAATCACCTGTATGTTGACCTTGTTGACCTTTCAGCAAATTATGCACGCTCGAGGCAAGGCATATACTGGGGGAGCCAGGCAGCTAAAGCCCAGCCACAATTGATCCAGGTGTCCAACCCAACTCATCTAGTAGTTGTTTTGAAAAAAACATAACAATAAACAATAAATTAATAAATTTTTATTGGTTTTTAACAACAAATTAAAGAAAAATTAATAAAAAAGAAATTTGTTAGTTGATGAGTAACAGGAAATGATGATGATGTAAGAATCATGCATGGATGGATAGAATGTCAATGTCAATGTTATTCCAAATAACACCATGCAGTCACCTATGGTATTTTTCATCTCAGTTTTAATGATAAAAAAAATAAATCATAATTTTCATTACTAATTATTAGGGATCATATGAAGGAAATTAATGATAGACAAAGATGCAGTTGATAATATTAATTTAGATTCCTACTGTGTCTAGTGTGTAGATTAATGTGAAAGTAGCCAAAGTGAATACATTACATTTATTTTTTTTAATATAAATAAAAGCCATAAAACCAGGTACTTATGATCATTATTTAAATTTGTGAATTTTGTATATTCTGGATTCCCAACATCATTGTTTGGCTAAAACTGAATAAATACTAGACATGGTGCAAATGCTTTGCAAATGTATTTGAATACGAATATGAATATGTACTGTATTAAAAAAATTTATTGCATAAGAAGGGGAATTCAGGTAAAAACAAAAGTATTTTAATACCAGTGCAGATACTTTCAAAATGTATTAATGAATGCATTCATGGATATATTCTATAATATTATTTTAATAATCATTTCAGTTATATTTTATTTAAAAATATCATATAATTTTTTTCTTATTATTTTTTAAATAAAAATATTTTTATTGGCACAGTATTTGTTATTAAATTTTAATAAAAAGTTAAACTCTTTTATTATATGTGCTGCTTATAAGTTATACGGAGCCTTGATTTAACAGTTAATACAAAATAACATAATTCCACTTAAGATATGAGAAACCTGTCAATAAGACATCTCCGTTCATGGTCGCGAATAACTGAAGATTATCCTTAAGCAAAATTAAGATGGAATAAAAAGGTAAGGCATTACAGTTCTTATTTAAAAATGATGAACACTCTTGAAATCGTTTAACTTATGACTGTAGCCTCGTGTTTCCTCAAACCTGGTTATCGTAACTTCAAGGGAAGATTTTTCATTGGTTCTGACCGATATTGCTCCGGATCAGACCTGGTTTTTAAGGATCAGAGCAGACAATCCCACACACGATTTTACCAACAGACTGCGCATAAAGCCGAAAGGTAAACAAGTACCTTAAGGAGATCTGGCAAAACCTTCAATATATGATCCAAGGAACGTTCGGGGGAAAGCCTGACTTCGATCTTACGGTTGGAAATGCCCGCATATTTGTTATGGAGAGCAGTTTTGGCATCAAACGGCAAGCTTCAAGGTCGTGTCGTCTTTAATGAATACTCTTAATATTCTCTGACACTTGAACACCGAGAGCAGAACAAGCACGATTGATTGGGCTGAAAGGTGGATGGTTTAGTAAGGTCGGTTTACTGATACCCTCTACACAGTATTGGCCAAAGCAGTTTTAAAGAAGGATGTACATGCAGCGTTCGTTTATTAACGGTTTTCCTCAAAAACGCTCACTTCCCTCCATTGCTGCAACTTTTTAAAATCAACATTTTTACCTCAAAAAAGGAGGTGATGTCTTCATCCGGGTCTCTTTGTTTGCCTGTTAGCAGGATAACGCAAATATTGCTAAACTGATTTCCACAAAGCTGGAGAGTAGAATCTGTTGTCACCATCTGATCGGTTTTTTTTCAGTGACGAGTTGAGAGAAACATCTACGCGAGGCTAGTCATGATAGAGACTTGGCAGATTGAAAACGAGGATTCCAGCCTTGTGTCTTTTCATGTACACATCTTTGTTTGCATGCAAAATTAACTGGTTTCTGCTCAGTAAAGGATAGGGGATGTTTTTTAAGTTTATTAATAACAGTTTACATCAGTATTATACTTATGTCGTCGTCCTATATGCAGTGTTTCCCAAAACTCTGGAAATACGTCCGTCCCGAACTGGTGGACACTGTCATACTGTACGGTTCGTATAACGGACTCATACACCTGACAGTATACAAGTTAGGTGTGATGAAAATCGGATCATCAAGTCCTCAGAGATTCAGTCTAAAAATGTGAGACTCTTCTAATTTTTGTTGATCCGAATTTCGTAAGAACTAATTCTTCAAATTTTGTCTTCCCACAGACCAAAATTCAAGCGCTTGTGAGAGAAAAGTCGACCGACCCAGAAAAAAACGGACAGTGGGACGACGGCATTATATATAAAAGAGTCCAGGTGCGCGTGGTCCTTTGATTAAGATAGTTCCGTGAGCGGAAATTGAATCCTAGACAAATGACCAGATTTCTGGTTGTCATGATTTCCACCTACAGATGTATGGTTTCTATTTGCATCGTTCATAATAAAATAACCCCGCTGAGTGATTTTTGTAACCAAGTCAAATGTCTTTATTACATGTGATGGAAACACAACTCATAGTTTTACAAAACTCTGCAGGCCTTTTATTCCTTCTCCTTGTTGTTTCTATTGTTTATTCTGTTCAATGATTAGTTGGCTAAACGGCAGCAGAGATTTTAACGTATAGTTTCCGCTGGCTTTACAATAATCAACGTTTCTGATTACACAATGACGTCCTGAAATTAATCAAGCATGTGAGGCATACAAATGGTCGCAGAATCTATATCCAAGACTGAACTATATCCAAGACTGAACGATTCAACTCCCAGCACATACATACAGAGGTCGTTTTGATGACTGTCTTGACCGTGAGTATAAGCTGCACCAACAATCAAAACTTGATGAATCATAACCGTGGTACATATAAGTAAACTGTGAAAGATTATAAACTCAGCACAAAGACCACCATTATACCCTCTTAGGAGGGGGAAACCTCAAATGTGTAAGCTTTGGTACTTATGAAAATAATATTATTAAAGAAAGGCACTTGTAGTTGTACACGGATGTCATACTGATTGCTTCTCTGTTAGTTCATGCTTTCTTTGTGTTAGAACATGTATTCCTAAGAGATATAAAATTTCCAGTTATGCCCTAGTTTCGTGACCTTTTGACCTCTGATGACCTGATTAACACATCGGTTTGCAAAGTGATACTTCTTATGAATAGGGGGCCTATATACATGTAACAACATTTTAAGTGATAATTTTAAGAGTTGGACCTCATTTGCTCATTCATCTTCCACTGCGTGATGTATTACTTTAGTTTGCTTTAGTGAAATCAAAGTTTTGTTATCAGCAGTAGTGCAGACACTGCAGATGATATGACAAAAGGAACAACTTCATTTTATCAACCTTATTAAAATTAATATTAATTAAAAAAATAAAAGTGTAGAATCTTTAATAAGAAAGCATGAAAAAAATGTTAGCACTTTTATTTTAGTTAATTTTGATGAAAATTAAGACCTTTAATTTCTGCAATATTTTCATTTAAACCATTTGTTAAGCATTCAATTCTGTTCAAATTTTTATTCATAATAAACCAACTCATTCTGCTCATATAATTTATGATTCCTTGTGAAAAAATAATTCAACTTGAGTAAATGAATCATTGCATTTTTAAGAAAAATTGGTAAAGTTATTTCATAAATATATTTATTGACAGTGATGATAACTCTGAAGGTCATGTATTTGGGCTAAAAAGGTTATTTAAATTTATAGCTTTGACTGCTGTTACACATTGTAATCAGTTACTAATATTACGTAATTCTTATATCTTAAATAAGTTTATTGATCATTTTGAGACTGGCTGACAACATTCATAGTTTTGTATTTTACTCTCATATTACCTCTCATGCATCTTTGATGTAGTTCATAATTGGAAGCATTTTACCTTATGTATATCCCATTGAACAGGTTGGCATTAGGCCTGTAGACCTTGTTTTAATTATTACCAGGTTAACAAAAGTCTACCCATGTCCCATGGTCTATTTCATTCATATAAAAGTAACTTGGTGCCCATCTCGTGCGCATGGGAACCCCATCAGCCAATAGATGGTCCTTGTCGTTCGTCTGTCAGTGTCTGCACAAGGTTTCACAGAACAATATTGATTCTTTTCAATGGTTTGTTAGGTTAACCACGACTTAATGAATTTTTCAGTTGCTCGACATCTTATTAAGGTGGGAGTAGAACATGATATATGTGTATTTCTGTCTCGAAACCGTTAACTGCCTCTCCTGCTGTTATATGTTGGAGAGATTAAGTTGTAGAATACAGTTGAGCAATAATTATTAAAACGTTTAATTAAATAGTAGTTTTCTTGGGGTAAATACATTAAATTCAATACTATTTTCAATGCTATTTTCGGTCGCCTACCTTTGATTTTGTTTTTTTCTTATCAAAACGGAATTTCTTGTTTTGTGTATGTATGTGTGTGTGTGTGTGCAGGATGTTTTTTGTCGCATGAGTAAATCATAAAATACCAATAGGTCTTGCAAATCATTTGATCAAGCGGGTTTCGTTGAGTTATATGAAACTGGTAGTAGAGTATCACCGTTATCATACGAGAATAATGATTTGATGGATATTCTCGAGCATGTGTTTTTTGTCTGTTATCATATGTGTTTCTGTGGGTAACTATGTAACTGTATTAGGCAAGTGGTAATGCCATACATTTATTATGTGCCGGATAGGATGTGTATATATATATATTCAGCTTACCTGTCTATACTATTACCTTATCATCCCAATAATGATAGGTCAGCAAAGAAAAGAACCTCTGGGCGCACGTACGCTATAATATACTTAGCTAATGCTTATTATAGCAAGTCACGTGGGTTTAAATTTACGAAATTAAAAAAAAGCATATTAAATTCTACACTGGTATTGGCCTTCAGATTTTAGTTTGAGGCAGATAAATTTGAGGAATTTGGACAAGAAACTTTTCGCACCGCGTACTGGTTATGCAAGCGGTGGTCGATAGCCGTGAAGATCACACGTGCTTGGACCCGACCCTGTCATTGTAATATAATCCTCAGATACGTAAACTAAATCAACGTTACCCTCTCCTCGATATATTGTGCCAGCTATAAGTAGGAAATTCTTCAGACTGTGGCCTTTTCTTCGACAGTCAATTCGTGAGTGGACCTTGGTTTTTAATAGCTTGAACCGCCGCTGCCCAGTGGCGTCAATTTTTCTTCCAGGGTGGGGGGGGGATGACTTTGTATATTTATACACACACACACATATACCTTTTTCAGCGTCTCTGAGTGACATATTCAACTATATATATATATATATATATATATATATATATATATATATATATATATATATATATATATATATATATAATGATTATATATATATATATAAATAAACATACCCATGTTAATCATATTTCAAATAATTATAATATTGTAATAGAAAATAAGTTTTTGTAATTCAAAGCAAGGTTTAGATATAACATTATCTAGTAAATGGATCCAAAGTCTTTAATTCTATTTATTAATATATTTCATCTGCAATATTATACTCAGAAAAGTTAGGGGGATGATAACATTGGCCATCCCCCCTTGCCAAAAAGTGGGGGGTATATATACCCCCATCCTCCCCTATATTGACGCTTCTGCCGCTGCCAATACATAACTTGACACATAACTTGATTATATCTATTATATATATGACATAGCTTTTCCTAACCTCAACATATTAATCCGTTGCATTTATTACCATACATGTTTGATCCAATTTTATATTTTGAGAAAAACATTGGGAGCCAAAGTGTCTGTAGATTACCCATGCAATCTCATAGGGGCCAGATCATACAAACTGACCTGGAATCTTATTGATGCCGTGTCTTTTTTAGTCAAGCCGCAGTGAGACCAACCGTAACTGAGCCCTGTGCAACAATCATCCCTGGTTCTCAATAAAGATTATATATTCGACGTATCACCACCGGCACATTCATTTCCAAACACGGCCCACCGATATGGCGTCACACAGCCATTCATACTCCGGCTTTGTCACTGTGTATGGTTGTGGGTCAGACAGCAACATAACGTATCAGTGTGGTTATGCAATTTCAAGTTCGAAATTAATTATATCAAGCTAAGTAAATATAACGTCGGTGGGTTTGATGTTAGTTATGATATGCTCACAAACGAACTGGCTATTCAACACTTTAGCTTAAAAATCAAACAGATTTATGCCATGGAATATTTATGTACATGTACACGTTCGGTAAAATTGTTTTTAGCTCTGCTGGCTGAGTCGTCTGAGCTACAACGAATCTTCTTTGTCCATCGTCCGGCCGGCCGTTAACATAGCACAAATCGTAACCGCTGGACCTGGAATATTCTGACTTATCATGAAGGGAGGTCCTTTAGAAATCTCCTAGGACACCTAAAATTAGGTAACTGCGACCTATATAGTATGGGTTATGGGGCTTGTTTGTGAACCCCAGAATGATTGAAAATTTTATACAAAATCCCTTGTATCTCAAAAACTAACACCTTGATTGCAATGACTTTGCCCATGCATATTAATCATGGACAGTTTCGTCAGTCCCTGAAAACTGGTGGCGCCAACTATAAATTTTTTATTTTTATGCATTTTACTCTATTTGTGAGACCTTCAAATGAAGCAAACTGGAAGTTAACAGGGCACAAACTGTAACCGTTGGATAAAGAAACTTTTAATTACATATCCAGGGAGTTCCTTGACAAATCTTTTCAGAAACCTGAAATAAGGTGACCGTGACATATTTTGCAAGCTACAGACCGAAAACATGATTTTGAGCAACCAGACGGTCAGACAGGGCACAAATTGTATCCATTTGCCAGGAATTTGTAAATGTGACTTTCGGGGAGGTCCTGGGTAAATGTCCTTGGAAAAACATGACTTATATTATGCGAGCTATAGGAAGAAAAACATAATTTTAGCCCCCTGGTAGTCAGATGGGCTGTTTCCGTTAGGCCTAGAATCTTCTCACGCAACATCAAGAGTTATATAGGAGTTAGACAGGGCCCAAATTATATCTGTAAACCAGGAAGATCCTGGGTAAATGTCTTTGGAAACATTACATTAGGTCACTGTGACCTACACTATTCGAGCTTGAGGAAGAACACATGATTTTAGCACCCTGATAAGCTCAAAGAATATCCGTTTGGCTTACATTGCAACATCCAGGGAGGTTCTGGTCAAAATTTTCTTGGAAACCTAAAACTATGTCATGGTGACTTACATTCTGCGAAATACTGGCCGAAAGCATGAGTCTGAACACCGAGACAGTCTAACAGAGCACACATTGTAGCCCTAGAATTTTCTAACATAATATCCATGGAACTGTGGGGCAAATCTCCTTTGAAACTTGACATTAGGTCATAGTGACCCATATCCTGCGAGCTTCTGGCCAAAAACATGATTTTGATCAGTCAGACAGGGCACAAATTGTAACCATTTGACCTAAAAACTTCTTACACAATATCCAAGAGGGTTCTGGGCAGATGTCCATGGAAATCTGAAACTTTTTCATGGTGACCTAAATTCTGCAAGCGACTGGCCAAAACATGATTATGACCACTCAGACAATCGTGAAGATAACATAACTTTACTATTGGGCATAGAACCTGGATGACATCCAGGTAGGTCCATTGCATGTCTCCTTTGAATCTTGAAATTAGGTCACCGTGACCTATATTCTGTGAGCTAAGAGAAGAAAAACATTTGAGCAGTCATGCAGAAAGCCAAACTGTTGGATGTAGAAATGTCATTCTTAATGTAAAGGGAGGTCAATTGTCTCCTTGGAGATACAAAATAAGGTCACTGTAACAATTATTCTGTGTATTCAGTGTAAGAACACGATTTGAGTACCCTTTATGTCAGATGGACACATGTTGTAGTTTAAACTATAGAGTTCCTGGTAAAATCTTCATGGAATCCTTAAACAAGATCACTTTAACATTTTTCTATGGGCAAAAATATGATTCTGGGCGTTCTGGAATTCATGCACCCATTGTTCAAGGTTCCTTAACAAAAATTTTCCAACAGATCATAACATAATAATTAATACATGCATCACCAGCTAAGTATCATGGCCCATGCATGGGCCACTCGTTATATCGATGGTAACATGGGTTCAAGTCCCAGTGCTTCTGGTTTCACATGACGCTATTGGCTTAAACAGGTACCTTGTTGTTAAAAAATATTATGCTCGGATCAGAGGGAAGTCTTTTCTATCCTACTCCGAGTGTTGATTTAATAAGAAGTATACGGTTCAAGCGTTGAGAGAATATACCGCTCACAGAATAATGTAAGATCGATGGACGACACATGGTGATCGATTGTGCTTAATTAAAACATCTGTCGTGCTGGATAAAATGACAAATGGACTCCTTTGTAACAATTCTGGTTCTTTATTTCAGTGTGTACATGTTGTAGTCGTTTTTCCTCGACATTGTCTTGCCAGGAGGGATGGAGTTTGGTTAATATAACTTTTGCTGTGTCATTTAGCCCAACGATACCACGTAGCCTTCATATACCTTGTGACAGTTGGTAAATGTTGCATCAAGGATATATATCGGGCGGTTTATAAATATATGGTTTTTTTTGTATGGTGAATATTACATGCAGATGATAGCACTTAAGAATAAACATTATAATTCGTTTACACATTTTATTATACAATCGAAACTAATCGAAACAATTGTAAGTAATTAAAATATAATATAAAATATAAAAGATCAACATTTAAATTAAATCTTTAAATAAACAAACTAAAAGTAGAAAATAAATAAAAATCAAACTAATTTAACATTTTGCATCAAGAAATATTTGACAATTCAGCTTATTTTATAAAAAGATTTAACAATAAACGATTACAAAAATAATTTAAATTTTCTTTCAACCGGCAAATATTTCATATATGTCCTTTTAAATAAATAAAATTTTTAAAAAGTGTAAGAAAGAATATATCAAGTATCATTGTATACTAATTTCACTTGTCCGCTATTTAGAAAAACCAATACAAAAAAGTCAGTGACTGGTATGAGGTCGATGTATGGCAAAGCGCCACATGTTAACCGGTATTTCTGTCAGTCTTGGCCTTGGGGTTGTTAACCGTGTTGTCATGCGGATTGATATCGATGAGCTGGACAGTCTGGAAAACGCCGCGGACAGGAATAGTCATGGAACTGACGGGGTTACGATCACCTGTTTACCTATACTACCCAGCCATTGTCGGTCTTCTCTGTGTAAGAACAGGTACCGTTTTGTCTGTGTATTTTACTTTCATGCTTGCAATGGATTCAATTAAATCATATGACCTTTCATCCGACTTAGAAGAAATTATAAATTTGAACTTTTGATCCGGTAATATTTATTCACAGTATGTACACTTTGGTAGATTATAGAACTTTGGATTGTGTAGTTTTTAAGATTTAGATTTAATTTTGTTAACTTTTCCTCTAAATTGTTGAACATATGAGTTCAAATATTTTAATTTTTTTAAATTGGTTAATCAACTATCAAATAAGACTCTTAAAATGCAGAAATACATCACCTAAGTGGATGTTAAGACAAACTAAATAGAGAAGTACGTTTGAAGTATATACTTATATCAAGTAAGATTCTCGACCTTTTTATTGGAGTTATAACTGTGGGAGCTTTCAGATTAAATATAAAAGAAAAAAGGGAAAACATTAAAAAATGGTATATATTTGTATTTTATATTAGTATTTGATCAAATGTGTCTTAAATACTATGACATTTATTAGTCTTATGGCTATCGCAAATATATATTACCCCTGCTCATTGTAACAATTGTTACAAAGCTTCTTCTTTTAAAATGGTTTTGCGTATTTAGTATGGTTTAATATAATATATATATATATATATATATGCGTTTTAATATATACCGTTGCACCAATACAAAGTCAAATAAAGTATCCATATCGTCGGATGCCACTGAATCAATGCATTGACGATATTTAATCAGATAATACACAAGATAATTTTATCAGATAATGCCAATTCATTAGTCCGAACCGTGTTGGGCAGTATTGTCAAGAAAAAACTTATGGGAGTTAATTTGGTTAGTGGTTTTAAAAAAAGAAGGACAATTTGCTTTGAATCTAAACTGCAATATACCCCATATGTGTCGTATCGTCTATCATATCGTTAGCGAAATACCGCGATACAATTACATGTATATCATTAGGCAGTTATTAAAGTGGGAACAGGAGAACTTCTTTTCAAAATACAGCCAGCGTCATGATACACTTCGATAAAAGTTTACTTTTTTATCTCAGCAAAGAGCGAGTTACCATGCCTTTGTTCAATCTCTGCCTTGAAGGTTTACCTTTCCGAAATAATGCTATATAGTCGTTTATGGAAATCATGCTATAGACATAAACGGAAAGGGTCCGGATTACGTTTAAAACACTGCAAATAAGCTTCTTTTGTTCTCGTATCGCATCCATATTTTAAAAGGCAGTTTAGAGTAGGATGGTTTACTGTTTTTTCCTGAATAATATACTAGCGGAATCGTTTTTCTTTTTAAAGCATCGCTAAGCCCATTGACGATGGTTTGTAGGAATCGATGCAAAACTTGTCCCGCAATATTCCAAGAATACGTAAATCGACCACGCCTTCAACGGAGCAGGGCTTACAGGGGTGGATAACAGGATCTGGATGGGGGGGGGGGGGGGGGGGCTCAACGCAATGCTACTGGAAAAAAAATGCGCCGGGAGTGCTAGTAGGCTTTAAACATAATAGTAAGTGTATAATAATGTTTATCGTGTTTTCTTGTCATTTTTATGGACGCACCCCTGCAACCCCCTCTAAATCCGCCTCTTGGCTTACGGAGAAGTCTCATTTTGAGAGACTTCGTTTATAGATGTTATAACAGCTCATAAATAGTATCTCTGTGATAAGAGATGAGCGCCTTAAATCGGGACAGTCGTTATGTATCCTATACAGACAGGATTGAACCTGTACAATGGCCTTCGGAAATAAACTGATAGGGCCTGGAGTCATGATGGCAGTCACAACAGAACGCCCATTCTAAGGGTCGGGTCAAAATATTTCCTGTCTGATATTATTTGGCATCACAAGCTTATATGGTCGTATTATATGTGCTTAATATCGAAGAAAAAGGGTTGTTACACAAACATTATTACATATATTACCTCCTTTCGTCACTGTGGCACCGATTCACGTGAAGCGGTACTTCTCGTTCGAAACTGAAGTGTCATGACGGGGTCGTGTATGTAAACTTTGAAGTCCGAAGCCCGAAGCCGGAAACCAAGGAATTGTTTTTAAAATAATGCAGTTTAGAGCATATACAAAATGCTGACGCTTCAATACCGTTTTGCTTTTTCCCGATAGAATAAGATCTTAACTATCATTCTGTGAACAATAATAGTTATTCATTCTTTGATCTGAAAGTAATGGACGATTTTGTGCTCGGAAGCCATCTCGGAAGTCGCTCAGTAGTGCTGGGATGGGATTCAAATATGTATAACTCGGAAGTCACAGAGACGCACTGGTTTCATTATTTTTATAGTTGCATGCATATATTTAAATTGCTTATGCATGATTCTGCTTTTAATGAGTGTATAATACAATACATGATACAAAATCGGAAAACTGTGTTCTCAATTTTTTGTTTTGTATATTTAATATAAATGTATACAGATATGTGGGTATATTTTCACGTAATATATTTCAACCCATGAAATATATTAATAAAATCTGAAAGCCATGACTTTGTTAAAGATATTTATATTTACATGGGCAGGGCATGGGAGGGGATGATTTAAGTTCTTAAAATATACAATGTATAAAGAGGACATTTTGAGGCACCTTAAACAAAAGATAATGAGGATTTTCTGTTCCGCAAATATTCTCCTACATGTTTTGAAAAATGTATGCAACCTTTAGGTTGTTGGGCTTTAATATTTATAATTCTATAAAATTACGGTATAAACTGGAAAATCCAAATATCCAATAGTTTGTAACATGTTAATGTCAATGATGAAATACGCGTCTATACATTTATAACTTGCAAAATGTCACCTTTTAAAAGTAGTACTTTTTGTAAAATAATTGATATGTTTAAGTCTTATAACAATCTTTGCATTTTACCGACTCTTGTGATCTGTGAGCGGACAGCAGAGCACAGTGCGTGAGTCTGAGTAGCAACCGAGGAGTCGTGTTATGACCGAGAAAAGTGACGTGTGATAACGGAAAGACTCTATCTCTCAATATACTAGTATATTTTTGGATGCTCTCTAAGTGGAGTAAATCACAGACTTGTTCATTAATATCGCCAACGTATGAACTGGAAAGTGATAAATTTAATAATGTAATTGCTAGGGAATAAAAAGGTAATCTGAAAATAAGTGAAAATTGATCACCAATAAATGGGAAAAGAACTCGATACGTCTGAACGGGAATGCACCCCCTATGGATGCACCATTGAATAATAAATATGGTATAATAAACCCTAATGTGGCATTAAAAATACAGTTATAAATTTACGATGTCATTCCATATAAAAACAATAATATATTTTCCATATGTTGAACAAATATGAAAATTCAATATATCCCAGTAGGACATCGCTGGAATAAACATACACGTATCACACAAACTTAAATAAAATGCCTTTCAATATGTTAAAAATCTACGATATTTAAAAAAAATGTTAAAATATTTCTTAAAAAAGGGATGCAACAGTCCAGATAATATATGACATATTTAATACATGTGTGATTATAAAATCTGATCGATTTGTAAATTAAGCAAATAATTATTTTTTTTTAAACTCAAATTAATTCTTGTTCAAGTTTTTAACACTTCCTTCAAACTTTTTCAATCTTGTATTTATATTCTAATATTTTCACTCCTGATGTTTCAACATAACATTTCAAATTCAAATAAATTGATATTTAATAATATTTTAAAGTATATTTGCAACTGATTTCACTCTCAAGCGTTATAATATATGCATGATAAGGGCATCTAAACAGAATGTGCTCCCTTCAACTTCGGATTACTGTACGATTACAACGATCTCGATAAGAATTCCAATTTTGTGTACAGAGGACATCGTTTAATGTAAAATCTTTGATAAATAACCATATAGATTTGTTTACCTTTATATAATCCATCTGGATATTCCGTGCATACTCACTATTTTTATTTGATTCTTATATTTTAATCCTCAGAAACAAAATTAACAGATAGGATGTTGATATATATATATATATATATATATATATATATATATAAATCAATGTGTGCAACCTGACCATGAAAGTAAAATATAAATTGGCATAAAAAGTATTACATTATAGATAAGAGCTTCAGAGATTCATTATCCTGGTGAAATATTTTAGTCAATGTAAGAGGAAAATTAATATTTTATTTAAAACAACCTTACAAAAATATTTACTGGACGTTTTGAGGTTCTGTCAAATTTTCTGTTTATGTCTCTATGATATAATCAGGGTAATTTTTATAGGAACACATTTGTAATGTGAATAAAATATTATCAAAACCTTTAATGTTTTCATGTTTCCACCATCATAAAATACGGTAACAGCGTAAAATATTGAGGAGTTAATATAATATTGTTTTACAAAATGAAATAAAATATCAATATAATATATTATAAAAAACAGCATCATGAATGTTACAAAACAGATTGAGTTTATGAAAAATAAGTCATATTGAAGAAATTGAAAATGCTTGACACGTTGCTGACGATATGATGACCACTGCATTAGCCATTACTGGCTTCCGAGTATTACACATTTGGACTATAACCTAGCATTTCCGAGCAAAAAATAGTCTATTACTTCGGATGGATAACCTTGATTTTTACATAATGATAGAATAGACCTTATTCTATCAAAAAAAATAAAATGGTACTTTCCATTGATGTAGTAGCATTTAAATTATGCTTCGATCATTGCTTTATTTTGCTTAAAAATCCTTGCTTCCGACTTCGGACTTCCGAGTTTTACACATAGCCGTCTGGGAATCCCCTACCGGGGCTGTCTGTAAAACTCGGAAGTCGGAAGCCGGAAGTCGGAAGCCAAGGATTTTTTAATAACAAAACCATAAAGCATATACAAAATGCCATTACATCAATACTATTTCGATTTTTATCGATACACTAGGGTCTGTTCTATCATTCTGTGAAGAATCATAGATATTCATTTAATAATCTGAAAGTTATAGAAGATTCTGTGCTCGGAAGCCATCTCGGAAGTCACTCGGAAGTGCCGGGTAGTAGTCCAAATGTGTAAAACTCGGAAGCCACGGCCATGCACTGGTCATCAAATCGTGAGCATGCGTGTCAAGCATTTTCAATATCTTCCAGATGACATATTTTTTATAATTCAATCTGTTGTGTAACGTACATGATGCTGTTTTCTTAAAATAATATTTTGTGGTCATAATTTTTTTTTCATTTTGTAAAACAACATAGTAATAATTGATTAATTAAAATGATAAATAGAATTAAAATTTGACAGAAACACGACGTCCTGAAAAGGTTTCTAAAGGTTGTTTCGATAAAATGTTTTATGTTTCATGTGTAAATTGACCGTCCTTTTCATGTTCCATTAATCAAAAATTTCATCCGGATTATGTATCTCTTAGGCTTAAAAATCTATTATGTAATATTTAATTGATTCCAAAATATATTTTTTTATATTTCATGATCAGAGTGCACATTTTACAAATTCAAAATGTGATTTTTTCCCCGATATGTTCATGCTGTAAAATGAAACCCTTTTCAATTCAAGTTTTAAAATGTTGCCAAAATAGACAGCATAATACGCATAATATTTCACATTGAATTGTTTGATAATGATTCATCAGATGTATTGGGCAGATGTATTGGACAACTTTAAAAAGAAAAACGAACATAAACAAAACCTTGACAGAAATAAATACACAATACATGTGTAAATAGATATGATGCCGATTGTAACATTTAACGTTCATATAAAATTAAATTGTTTCTGTTTTTGCAGAACGATTTGATATTTCCTCGGTATTTTTATGCTGTCATGTACAATGTTTGGAAAATTAATGTTCTGAAATTTATAAAAAAACAGACGGCACAAACATTTATACTTTTATATACATATTGTAAATCGCCCCAACAGAAAAAAAAAATAAACAACAAATCAATATAACATCAACAAAACATTTAGCTTGGCAAAAATTATTCAGTAAATGTTTGAAAATAAACGGTAACAGAGCAAAACGGCTTTCTTTGTTAAATCTCTTATAGATATTAAATAATTAGTTTTAGAACAGAACCTGATACAAGCAACTATGAGGTCCGAAGGGAGTTAGGTCCGAAAACGCTCGGCACTACTTTATAGAATTCCGACTATAGTTCAGTGATTACCATGCAGGCCTAAGAATAAGCTTCCTGTTAACTTGTTTTTTTTATAAATTTAATTACGAAAAGGGTAAATATATAAGTATCAAATAAAGATTGTATATAGATAATATTCATGTGCATAAAAAGGATTTTTTTATAAAGAGGTTTACTTGCTGTTTTATCAAAGAAGAATGGGAATAATTGATATTTATCATTCAAATTGTTATCTTGGCGGTAAATATCCAACCAGATTTTCCACAGTAATTGATTTGATGGGTTTTTGTCGAAAAATGATCGGAAAGGATTCATTTAATTATTGCATGACGTCAACATTTTTTATGCATGGGATTTCAAGGTATGAATCTTAGCTAAGCAACCGGTTGGATAAAAATGCCTATATCCGTAGCTTCTTTAAGACACCATTTAACCTCCATACATACAGACTTTTACTTGAAGCCTCAGATGTCTTATGTGTCAATAAGATCTTATTTATTAGATTATTTATCTAAGATTTGACATTCAACGATCTCTTCCTACCACAAAATAGGAATTTCTTTATTGAGATCTTTGTAATCGTCACTCCGTGCAGTTCCTTAATTGAAGCTAGGAACACATTCTGTTTTAAGATGCCCTTTTACGCACATAACGTGTGAAATGAATTATAAAAATATTTTCAAATTTTCTGAAATATCAATTTATTTGAAGTTAAATTATTATAATAATGTTGTAACAATATCAAGAGTGTTATAAATAGAAAATACATATCATGGTTGACTAAGTATGAAAGAAAGAGTATATATATTTTTTTTTAAATATTTTGAATTTTCCTTATATTATGATAATATTAAATATATTGGATATTTGCTCAACGTAAGGAAATATATTAGAACTTTTTTAATATTTAATGATATCGTAATTTATATATTGAAATTGCATTTACCATGTGGCTCTAAACTGACCATATGTTGACCCTTGCGTCTCCGTGACTTCCGAGTTTTACACATTTGGACCGCATCCCGGCACTTCCGAGTGGCTTCCGAGATGGCTTCCGAGCACAAAATTGTCTATAACTTTCAGATTACAGAATGGATAACTATGATTCTTCAAGGAATGATAGAACAGACTTTATTCTATCAATAGAAATTAAAATGGTGTTGATCTAGAGGAAATTTGTGCATTTTTTAGCACTTTATTTATGAAAAATCCTTGGCTTCCGACTTCCGGCTTCCGACTTCCGAGTTTTACACACAGCCCCCTACCGGATGTTATGATTCTCCCGCTGAAGCCGTGTAGACGAGTTTTTTCGAGTGAAACCAGCCTCGGTATTAAAAACTGCTGCACAAATACACGTAAGTCAACCGTGGAAGTAATAATTATTATTTCCCCAACAGAATAACATCACTTTTTGTCTTAACTCAGGAAAATGACAGTTCTAGAAGTAGATGAAATTAGAAAGTAGTGTCAGAAATGGCGTGCACATCTGCACATACTAGAATTGATGCGAACCCAATAGCTTGTACTGTCACCCCATTGTTCTTCAGTTCATCTAAAATCAACGTTTGGGGTGACAGGCTGTCGCTAGCAACCATACGTCATTTTAGCAACTTTTTTTTCATTAGTAGGCCTACGCAGCCTTTTTCCGGAGCACTCGGTACGCCGCAATGCGCAACTCTACGTAGACACGATGTGAAACCCCCTTAAGTATTTAATTTCAGATTAATAATGTAGCACTTTCCAGTGTTTTAATTTAATAACTCGATAGAGCTCAACAAGATTATAATTTGTCAAGATGCAAGTTCCCGATCTGAGCCTAATGGGTACAGCGGACCGGATGTTTACATCCAATTATTTACCCGATACTTGATTATATATTAATTTTGCCACTTGTGGTTTGTTTGCAAATATTGTTTCGCATGGAGTTGGCAGGAAATTATCAGATTCCTACACATCGAATTCCGATTTGTTTACGTCCCCTGGATCAAGTGTTGTACAGTTGTCACGAGAGCCGGAGATCGTACCTGCGGCGGTTCGCCGATCCATGTGTATCGGCGGTTATTGCTCCCCATATGTTGTCGCACGGGACTTATATTGACGACTCACACATATCAAAGAAACGATTGATATTTTTCAAGTTCGCCACACCTGTTCAAATCTGCTCTCCTTCAGTTCAAGGAATGTACACACGTGACAGTGAAAGATTAAGACACAGGGCACTCTTTATACGAATCAACATTTGACAGAAAGCTAGGACTGTACATACATTCCTGCATACATATAGCAGTGATCAGTCTATTTTACTGAAACCTGATTAATTGCCAACGATCTTGCCAGTCCTGAACAATACATTTCATTTTCATTTTGTTAATCTCAAGCATGATAATTATTCAGACCTTTCCTTGTTGCTATGTTTTAATTATAAAGACAATAAGCCATTTTTTCCTGTCATTGGAGAATGGGCGATCATGAAGCGCTTGCATAACGCGTTTCAGTGTTTTACTTTGTACACCAGGTTGTCTGATCTACAACAAAGCAGTCCTCCGATGTGCTTCCAATATGGCTTTTAAAATGTGTCACGATATATCGCTGAATTCAGTTAACATTCGATATACGTTACGATATTTTAAATACTGTTCCACCGAATATTTTATGATCATTATATATATATATATATATATATATATATATATATATATACGGGTCCAACATCTATCCCGCGTCCTTTTGCGAATTCTTTTTTATAACCTAAAACCAGCTAGGTTCACTGAGCACAAGATGTTTTGGTGTCCAATAATTACAAAAAAAAAGTATAAAAAGCATAACATATACTACAGCCACCACCCCCATCACCCCATTATTTATAATAATAATCATTTATGAAAATATGGATGTATACATATACGGAGCCCCTGACCTGGATGCTATATTTATTTTGAGTAAATATCCCGTTCCCTCGCGTTCCCTCGCGATCTTTTCACGTTCTTTCGCAATCTTGTCTCGTTCCCTCGCGATAATTTCGCGTTCGCTCGCAATATCTTTGCGTTCTCTCGCGAACTTTTCGCGTTCCCTCGCGTTCTTTTCGCGTTTCCTCGCGATCTTTCCGCGTTCCCTCGCGATCTTTTCGCGTTCTCTCCAAATACAAATAGACCTACTGCTTCAACGAGATGGTGAGCTATGAAGAACGCGAAAAGATCCCGAGAGAACGGGATTTTACCAAAAATAAATATAATATAGCACACATGTCCCTTCAGGTGCTCCGTAAATTAACGTATAATATGATGTAGGTTTATTCTACTTCAGGGGAGGCTGTGACTTGTTCTTACGATGGACAGTTCCTGGCGAACCCCTACGACTGTTCAACGTTCTACAAGTGCTCACTCGGGGCCCCTGTTCTCTTCCACTGTGCACCAGGCTTACACTACCGAGCAAGCATCAAGAACTGTGATTGGCCCTACAATGCACTATGCACAGAATCCACAACATCGGGTAGCGTCCATGTGACGTCACCAGAAATAACAACCCCAGTAGTGACGTCACAAGCAATTACAACCACTGAAATACCGGAAGTCTCTTCACCAGTAAGCACTACCATCGACAGTACGGAAGTGACGTCAACAGAAATGGTCACTTCCGAAAGTGCAACAACAAACTTCAAAGTGACGACACTAGCGTCTGTTACCCCGGATGGCGGTGGGAACGATTGTGGCGGAAACGGTTACTGGAAAATTGTACACGATGCTACTTTACAGGCTTCAGCCCATGCCATCTTTACAGTCAGGAGTACTATAGACTGTGTGTTACGTTGCGTTTCTTCTTCGCAGTGTCAAGCTGTAGGTTTCACTTCGGCAAACAGAACGTGCGCCATCTACGAGCTAAATGGGCTAATATCATCCTATGGATTGAACAGTGCACCCGGGAGCCGATTTATATACCCGAAATGTTGGTAAAAGAATTGTAGCTGTAAAAAGACGACTCGCCAGTCATTATAATTGCACTTTCCGTTAAAGTACACTTTCAGTCGTGGCACAAATCATGTCGAAAACTGTAATGGCCGTCCAACTTTCGAATTGAAATCGCTATAAACACAGCCAGTAAATTAACATTAGACATGTGAATGTACAAACTAAGGTGTAAATCCAGTCTCTATGGTGACTATGCATTTCCTGAACAGCGCACAGAATTTCAACAAACAAGCAAGGATATTTACCAACATGCCTGGCTAAAATTGAAATTTTATTCGCACCTGTTAGGTGTTGTTAGTTGCTGGAAGGTTTTATTCTAAGTGGCATGATACTTTTTCAACATTATGAAAAAATAGGCTTTTTCATTCAGATTTCAGGCATAGTTTCCCCATCTAGCAAGTGGCGCTACTCACACTTCTTGGTAGACTGCCTTAAGCCATAGGGGCTTAGGTGCCATTTATATAAAGGGAAGTCGTACAGAGGCAAACTTATGGAGACTCAAATAACGTAATTACGATTTATCGTAATCCTCATTCCCGCCAAGTGGTGGTCAATGAATTATGGCATTTATCCTTAAGAACTGAACATGATCACATAATTTCACTTGGAAGTGAAGGAGGGTCTCTGAGAGAGCAAGGAGGAGTGCCGCACCTTTGAGGCACAAATATTCTTTAAATAACTCAAATATTGTGTATGATTACATTATAATACCTTTAATTGTACATGTTGTCACTAATGTTAAGAAACAAACAGTTTTTGGTTACGAAAAGGTGTTCTTACATTACTGATCGACATAGGAGACTTCAGAACTAAAAGAACTCGTTCGAGTATACTCATGTGTACATTTTTGGTCCTCGGTATTAACACTCGAATACTCGTTCTTTCAGAGTACTCGAACCCAACTCTGGTCTAAAAGCCCAATATTGGCTGAAGACCAGGATAATATAAACTCTTGGTTTACAACAGAGCCTCAACTGGGTCTATTTAATACATGTGATTAATGACCTTGACCCTCATCCGTGGCAGTGATATATTGACGTTTACTCATAATGATTCAATTACATTTTTAATTGTTTGGTTTGATTCTAGTCTTCTCTAGGGCTTATCGTGCCACATTTCAATGGACACTCCTTGGTGGAACGGACTGCAGACCTCTGATTTTCAATTGAGCATCAATTTACTTTTTTACTTTAACAACACCCATGTGTCACAGATAAATGATATCATTTATTGCAGTTGTTATATTTTTAGCCGTGGTGCTATCTTTGAGACAGTACAGTACTATCGGGTGTGCTTTTTGCAGTCTGCCGCCTGCCCTTAGAACCAATTCGATTAAGTATGGTCCGCTTTGGTTCCTCTTCAAACTTCCTTCTTCACGAGTCCTGTAGTGCTTTTGGCACCAGTTGTTTCGCGGAAAAGCCAATGAAATTCCTTTAACGTTGTAACGAAGATTGGCATTATATTGTTAAGCTTCATGTACAGTCGTACACAGCTACACATGACGAAAATAAGGATGATTGGTGCTTGTAAGGAACCCATGCCCTACCGAATTCAAATATGGCCGCCAGAACACAATTGGTGTTTTTCGTTCGCGCGCAATATCTCAAAGAGAATATACTTGATCTTTCTACAATTCACAGGGATGATTGGTCCCTATGAGGCCTCTAGTCATTAGCCCTATTGAATTACAGCCCATCCAAAAACCAATATGGCCGCCAGAGCAAAATCGGTGATTTTCTTTCGCGCTGTTTCTCAAAGATAATACATTTGATCTATCTGGTATTCCCGGTCAGGATTGGTGTCAATAAGAGCTCCAGCATAACCAAATTACAGTCAAACATGACTGCCATAGAATAATCGATAATTTTCTTTCGAGCGCAGTATTTCAAAGAGACTATGTTGGACCTTTCTCGAATTCACGGGGGCTATTGGTACCTATGAGGACTCCATTCAAATCGAATGACAGACTCGCAGGCGAGATTATCCAGAAGTCAAAATTAGGGGAGTGTGACTTTCGGCTCATTGCATTCTTTATGTCATAATGATTAAGTTGTCATATACAAAATCTCGATAATTCCCCGCCTATATTGGTCCAAATGATTGAAACTTGTCTTCTTGCTGTATTGTTTGTGGGGCATTTATTGATTTAATGTAAATAATTATGTATTCATATAATATTTTGAGTGTTGTTAAAATAAAAAAAATTATAAAGCTTCCACTTTCCTTTTTATGTTGTTTGTCCACTCTCAATTGCTCTTCGTCTATTGCTTCTGGACACAATGATTTTAAAATACGATAATTTATTTTTAAGTGCAAATAAGTGTTCAAACTTGAAACAATTTAAGCGCTTTAAATATATATGAAGCGAGACTTGAGGAAGGACCACTCCCTCACACAGGGAAATGAAGGTTTTGGAGCGAG
Source organism: Sipunculus nudus (assembly GCA_026874595.1). Taxonomy (NCBI): domain Eukaryota; kingdom Metazoa; phylum Annelida; class Sipuncula; order Golfingiida; family Sipunculidae; genus Sipunculus; species Sipunculus nudus. The sequence continues at coordinate 13,879,282 of CM049315.1, read as the reverse complement.
CATTCAACCGGTCACGAATGGCTGCAAATACCTGCACATGTTGACGATATACCAAGGCTTTCTTACAGGAAGAACGTCTCTTGCTCTCTCAAACAGATTCAGTGTGAATGGACACAAGATTCTGTTAATGGACACAAGATGGTGCAGATATGCTGAAGTGGTATTACCGTAATTAATAATCGAGACCCAAGTACTCTAAATAACACAGTAATCAATTTGTTTATTCAGTAATGAAGTCTACAACTTGTGTGTGTGTGTGTGTGTGTGTAGCAGCAAGTGCTTATTAAAGAAAGGTATCATATAATGTACGGTTATTCACCACGAATTTATTTTTATGTGTTAATAACTCTGAACGTCCATAATTAATTTACCTTTTTAAGAGTTACCTTTATGGTTTAGCTGAAATATGGATGGAATGCTTTTCTTCTAGGCACCGTGAAACCTCCAACAATGAAAAGGACTGGCTTCACTTGACTCTCATTTAATAATAGGGGCAATTGCCATTGACATTGACATCTTGCTTTGCAGTAGAAATGTACAGTGATCCAGAGATCGTATTACTCCGACAAAGCCAAAATCAATGTTTACAATTTAAAATATTTATTTCAGCCCGTTGTTGGTAACCACTGAACACTTTCTTTCACATCCATGCAAATGTAAAATCAAGTATAAAGGAATAAGCTAAACAAGAAACGAATAAATAGAAAAAAAATACAGACGCTGATGAAAACATAACATCCGTCAGACTTCTTCATTTAAGTTACAATTATATAATTTCATTTCCATCCCCAAGTCTCATCTGGATAAGAAAAATAATCATTATTTGGAATCGCAATTCCTATTCCTTTCTACTTATATGTTTGTGTGAATGAACACCGTGTCCTTGGTGCCAAAGTCCCTTCTAAGGATTCATTGCGTGTTCTTATAAAACCATATATCCGACCATAAATGTATCATTGAAAATGGATTGAATGTTGTCTAAGAAATATATTTGCACTTTTTCAAGAATTATTGCACTATTTTAACTATCCTATCTACAAATCAGTAAATATTTACATATTTGGTTGGACCGATAAATTAAACCAAACGGATAAATTCCGCTCGTTCAATATTGTTGGTCTCATGGTCCGTGGAACCAAGGTCCTTACCTAGTTTTTAATAATAGTTCGATGATCTTTGGAGGCACTTTTTATTAAAAGAGGACGAAGAGAAAAATGGTATAATGCCATTATTTACGATAACCCTTCCGGGATTTAAGTATTAAAGGTGCCAATTCACCTACCTTTTGAAAAAAAATTTATGTGGTTTCTTGCTTCCTCTGTGAGTATTTTAATGATCTAAGGATAACTGTGGTTGTGAAAATTTCTTATAAGGCCTTCGTTAAGGATGTATGAACTTGTTTATAAACAACATGTTTGTAAACAAAGCAATGTAATCTGAGGTGGTAGGTTGGATATATGCGTAGGTAGAAATGCCATTTGTAAAGCTCTGGCTTATCTGACTTGCCGCCAGATGCCTTTGTTGAATTTGTTTTTGATTATTTTGGCGGGCCCTCACATATTATTAACACGTTGATATAAACAAAACAAGCAGCCTGTGTGCAGTTATATCCTCGTTTTCCGGCCTATTTATTAAAGCTCCAAGGGATTACCTTTAGTTTAAATAGGTCAGATAGGTGATTGTGCCCCTTTAAATGGACGGGGCTATGAATAATCAAGCAGTGATAACCTGTTGTTAAGGCATCAATTTTTATCTCTGAGGAACTTCGAAATGGTAAATTTCTATTCCCTGTTTTGACAACTATAGGTTAAGTCCTTAATCTAGTTTCAGACACTGAAATTTGATAGCGCAGATAAAAGGACGGGTTATATATGCATATATAACAATTTAAATAAATTCGTTTCACTTAATTCGTTATTTACAAAATATGTTAAAACAAAATAAATGTTTCAGCGATATATTATATGCAATATCGATTCGTAAATATTAAAATAAAAGGCATTTTAACAAGCAGACAGGATGATATGCATTTTAAATACTAACCACCGTTCGATTAGGGCCTTTATTTGGTTTTACTTTACACACTTTAGCCATTTTACTTAACACATTTGAAATCATAAGTCAATAAGTGTAAATTTTATTTGTGTTATAATGGCATGAGAACCCTCCTCTAGCTGTTAATTTTGCTGAATGGATCAACTTCTTCAAGCTTTTGGATGAGAGCGCTGTTATAAAAACATGCCTTTATATTCAGTATATTAGAGAAGATGCATTGTAAACAGAATAATAATAACAGTGGTCCCATTGTAAGAATTATTAAAGGATCACATATAATAATGGTTTCTTTAATAGTATCGTATTTGCTGTGCAGATGGCGGTAGCGCTGCTCTGCCATCTATGCAGCCGCTGGTTTGCCTGAGATCTTTCGTCCATTTTAATGATGAACGCGATTGTTCACCTGAATATATCGAGAGAAACTTTAAGCTCTTAAGCAGTGACGTGTGTTGTGCTGATAAACAACCTTAAGATTAAAAACTGGAACATGTAATAACATTCAGTAACTGGACGTTAAATTTGTTTTAAAAATAGAGTCAATCTATAACAATTTAATTACTCTCACACCCGCTGTAAGCCAAGAGAAGTTTTACATCGATACGGACCCCAAGTGAAACCCAACATTTCCGGTAAACCAACGACAGGTCAGATGGCCAGACCACGTCAGCCTGCGCCATCTAACCTAGAAACAAGGTACTACTATTCAAGGTGTTATTGTGTTTGAAACGATAACAGTAATAATCTAGTATTTCAGTTTTATGTTAACATAAATAAATATACAATCTAACAGTTTATTTTTTATCAGCATCTTGATATCCGATCTCCCACGCTGTCCGGTTCGTAAACTTACATAAAATGTAAAACAACAAGCAAGCATCCCATTTTTTTCGAACTAAAATAAAAAAACAGCCATGCCATATCAGCCAGATTATTCTAAAACTGGACACTGACGGCCTAAAAAACAGACAGTAATATAAGCATGTATATCGGATTAGATATACGTTATTTATGAAACTATATCATAGTTCCGGAAACACAACAAATCCAAACTTAAAAAACCTCGACCTATTTGGTAAACTCCTCATGCTACATCGCAAACCTATACAAATCCACCAAAATGCCCCCCCCCCCCCCCCCCACCCCCAGGGGTGTTTCCATGTGCGCGCACATGCGTATATGCGTGAAAAATTGCTCATATGATTTTGTAAATGGGGTGTTTCATGTGTCCGTCAGCGTATATGCGTTCGTGCGTATATGCTTGAAAATCGCCACAGGAGGGTCTGCGTGACCTTGGGAATTCGGGGTAAAATGACGTCACTTCACCAAATTTTTGTGGAAGACCTGCTAGATCCACTGTACAAATATATAATCCTGCCATTTCACACTATACACATATACGCGCACATGGAAACAAACCTATTTTCTTCACGCATATCCTCACATACGCATATACGCGCACATGGAAACACGCCTTAAAGGGGCCCAATCACCTATAAAGCATGTTGAGTTGACACGAAAATAGCTTCACCACCTTAAAAGAAATATGTACCTGCAAAAATATTGCACTGAAACCGTTTGCTTTCTCCTGTAAACAAATGATAAAAACAGTGGACCGGGCGCGATGAAAGGGGTCAACATAAACACAGCACGTGAGGCCGTGTGCATCGCTGAGCCAAAAGACGTGTCAAATAGGAGATGCCCGGTCTGACTTGGCCGAAAAATGCAATAAATGTTTCTGCTGGCCGAAACATAACGTGTTGCACCTCTTAATCGTACCTCCGGTCACGCGGCCTTGTTATGGTAAACAGATTGTGTTTACAAACACGCAAAGCCATAACATGGTGTTAAACAGCCGTATGCGAGGAAATTTGACCGTGTGCTGGGATGGGTTTGCTGGGAAACATTTGTATTATGCAAAACTAAACTGATAGTGTAAAAATATAGCCAAAAATTAGCTCCTGATTGTGTCCCTTTAAGCGCCCGGGGCCGACCCATCCGTTTAACATTTTTTGTCGACTGCAAATGACCGAGAAAAAGAAGTATCCACAGTTCTCACGACCATTATGTAATTAAATCAAATAAATATAACCCTGAGCAAGATTGTTTAACCTAACAGCAGGAACACGGATGGGATCCCCGTTCGAGGCTTTAACTTGTGCCTTCCATTACGCCAACCAATTATAATTTGTTAACTTTTCGTTTGCAACGGCGTGACGCCGAAAACTGGACCAGCCTCTATCAATCTCACTGTGCTGCCAGCGAAAGAGTTTATTCTAATAATAACCAGACCCTGGTCTTCAGCTTTTCCGAATGGAATCGATGGCTCTTTTCAAATACGATTTAGAAAACCGATTCCTTACACTCATTATTATTATAACCTTTATTTATTTTACGTTGATAACACATGGTACATAAAGACCACTAGGTAGTCTTACACTAGTTACTACCTTTTTCACCTCAGCTATTAAGTTATGAAGTGATATTATCCGAAACTTTATGTGTAGAGTTAAAATAATTGTTTCATTAATAAAATTATTAAAAAATTATTTAAAAATTATTTAAGAAGCATCAAACCTGCAAGATTGGTGACCGAGCCTTAATTTGTTTCGAGTTATTGCGCCAAGGTCATCCATGTTAAAACTTGATCTCGCCTTTCATGAGCTGCATCAATACTGCAAGTTTAGTGACCTCACCTCAAATTCTTTTCGAGTTACTGTGTTAACTTCATTTTATTATTTTCACTGCTGTGACCTTGAAAACTGCGTCAAGGTCATCCGTGTTCGAACCTGACCTAGCCCTGGATCAGGTACATCATTGCTGCAAGATTAGTGACTTTACCCGAAATCTTTTTGAGTTATTGCGTTAACATCATTTTAGCATTCACACCACTGTGACCTTGAAACATGCGTCAAAGTCGAACCATGTTCAAACTTGACCTAGTACTTGATAAGGCAACGACGTAGGACAAATATGCTCAGAGAAAGCGCGATTAAATATACAGGAGAAAACCTTTAGTATTAGTACTCGGAATCTGGTGCAGATGGCGCAGGTCGTCTGAATAGGACTTGTTCACTGCCAAAAACAGCCATTTCTTTTGTGGTCCATATACAAATACACCCCGACCTCCCTTCTCAGACTTTTTTTAGGATTTAAAACCATTTTCGCAGCCTAAACCCTGACCTTTTTCCGGAACTTATAGACTTTGTCATGTTTCCTCATTAGTCTTCCTATGTTGTACCCCTCCTTTTTTTTTCCAAAACCATGGACCTGTCCCTGATAAAGTCACCTGTACGAACGAGGATCCTCCAAGTTTCCTAGACTTCCCTAGAACACGAATGCAACAGTGAAATACTATTCTGACAAAGGTTCATAGGGTAACTTTTTAAAATACCACACAAACAGAATGAGGTAGTTTTCCACTGGTTTTGATCCAGCATCGACTCCAAGGGGCCTATAGATTTCCCTTTTTTAAGCCGCAGAAACTTTTTTCCAAGGGTTTCAAACCATTTTTGCGACTAAAATTCCCTCTTATAGATATGAGGACCGTCTTTAAGTTTTCTCGTTTTTTTTTTTTTTTTCATGTCTTCCTGAATTGGTCCTCGTCTTTTCAATATTCTGAACTCGCCCTTGGGATTCTGAAACAAATCCTCTCTTCCGATGATTCATTTATTTACACTTTGAACGTTTGAACGCATATTCATTAAAATAACGCGAGAACTCAGAAATGAGTCATTATCTTCATTTTGACAGTACAAGTATGAGCAAAAAAAAAAGATGATACATTTATTAAATTATGATTCAATTTTGAATGTTCATTATAAATATTCAGAGAAACCATCATACGGGAAAAAGCACGAGGCCAAAACTGTTGTTTTGTTATTGGATATATAGACGTCATGCAATATCTACTTAAATAATCCTGAATTCTGTTTTCTGTTAATTGAACCTTTCTTAAGATGGGCCAAAAATTCCGTATTTGACAAGGACGTCTGAGTTGTTATAAACCTTTCATTCATTAATATGTACGATGTGTAACATTACACAGAATAAACCAGAAATTACATAAAGTCTACAGAAAAGGCTGGTGAATAACGGTTTTTTTTAATGACTGGTGTCGGATCTAATTTAAGACTGGCATATTCGCCTCAGTATAATTTTACAGCGATGGTGGTACTAAGGTGATTCCATATATTCGGTTTTAAACTTTCTTTACCAATTGATAATTATGGGAGAGAACAACTGGGTCTTGGCTCAGACAACTCATATTCGGACTCCCAAAACTGATATTTTGCTCAAATAATACTCATGACGTCATTTATTGATTATAAATTAAAAAAAGAGAGAATTTTATGAAGTGTGGCCGTATAATCTTTACGTGTTAAATTGGTTAACTATTTTAATAATATATTTAAATATATAAGATTTCAACAATATATTATAGGTATTAATATTAAAAAAATATCCACTTTGGTACAAATCTTTATCTAGTCACAGGAAAGCCCTCTCATCAATATCCCGTTACCTCCCTGAATGTATGATCCTCCATAATTTTTTTTTCATTGCTATTTTTAAAGTCATATTGAGGGAACACTGGTGGTTCCCATGGATACTACAGTCGCATTTTGATGTTCATCATCTGTGTAAGCAATTAACAGAAAGAAGAAATTCCGGGTCATATAGGCACTGCATTCGTCGCTAATACGGTAGTCACGAAACAGCATAAATGTCATAAAATAGTCGTGCCTAGAACAATGTATATTATTCTTCGTCTAGCCCTAGGGAATCTGAGAGCAAGTAACTGACATTATTGACCGGTCAGGTAACAGTCGCTTTAAGCGGTCATGATTGCGCCGCCGTGCCCTTAATTGTTCGTTATGTATGATATCCCCCGTAGGTAGAACACAGAGTTATCCTGTCATTAGGGGAGGATATATGTACACCCCGCTACCTGTGGCGGCTATCTACGCCCCACCTGTGTATATAATATCGGGCTAATACGCTACCTGTAGTAGTTACATGTCACACGTGGGCCCCACCATCAGTCAACGAACATGTTGATTTGAACGAGCGCCGATAACCGGGAGATAAGGCGTGCAGAGGTAACTAAATTGCCTGATCAGACCACACTGAAGCGATTTGCGGGTCCCAAGGGCATTTGGCTCTCTTGAGCTTGATCCACTACCGTGGATTAGCTGCATACATACAAGATACAAACGTAGATTACGTCACGGGCACTTGCTTCCCTGTTGCTGGCAGCCTGTGACACGCAATGGGTAACAGCAAGTCGTCACACAGCCGCAGTCAGTCGACAAAAGTACAACGACGCGAGAACAAGAGACGTGGAGTTGACAGGCCCCGCAGTGCGCCGCCTGTTGACACAGGAGCCGATGGCGTTAGCTTCGATCAGAGGTTTAGGGGCAGCGCGGCCGACCTGACAGGCAGACATGTATGTACAAGCTTTTCACTCATTCATAAAGTTGCTTGTTTATTCCCTCGTGTCTTGCAACTATTTAAGATCTGAGCGCATCCAGATTCGTGGCCAGGTTCAATGTGTTACTAGCAAGACGCCGCTGTTGTATTATTTAATGCCTTACATTAGTACCTTTATCGTTGTGACCATTTGCTGAATTGTCTCACATCCACGTTATAAACATATAAACAAAAGTACCGCCATCAGGCCACGCTGCTTAGACTGGTCAGTCAATGGATAGCAGCAGGGCAGATCGTGGGCGTGGTCAGATATTTACAATAACATTCAAACTTTAAATAGGTAAACGATATCACTTTGCAATCTCTGTGGTCGAGTTCACAATCCGTTAAACACATGCTATATACGCATCCTTATCTTACAAACAGAAGGGGAAAGCACACTTTGTTGAACACGTACACATACAGGTGCACGTTTGGTCGTGACAGAAATGACAATGACATCTGTAAATATCCGTATCTTCCCTTCTTTACGGTAGCATCGTACATTAAAACAAAGATATACCGCCCTTGGTCAGTTGTAGACCTATTAATGTACACATCAATTTAAAGCTTATAAAATGTACTATCTAATTGGATATGTCACAACTTTAAAATTTAATCAATTTTAAATTGTATAAAGGTCGGTAATTCCAAATGTTTAGAAACAGCAATCGAAAAGTGAAGTAGGTGCAGATTAATTTTTAGTTAATTTCCAAAAAGCCGTTTGACCCAGCTTGCGGATTGTTGACAAACTAATCACTTCAATTAGGCTCTGCCCCGGTCATAAAGATGCCCGTCGATAAGTCGACTAGCCCTGTCCAGCCTATTAGTTGTACATTGGTTGACTGTCAGTCAGTCCACTGGCCAAGTCACAAACGACGTCCAGTCGCTAATTACTCCTCGTGGAATGCACAACCCCTCTCCTCGGGCGCCCGTTTTTCAAATATTTTTTTATCTTTTCACTGTAATCATATAACTGCGATTAAACTGACCTTTTAGTTAACATAGATATAGAAACGATCTATTATTATACCAAATATATAAAATTACGATATTTTTATGAATTTTGCCTACGATGCCACCTTAAACCTGTCACCCCCGAGTTTTGAAGGGCCTAACAAAGTTTCTTTTTCCTAAATTTATAGAAAAGGTGTAATTCAGTTTAAACCATCCCTTGCAGCGTTTCAAAAGACATTTCTGGCAATCATGGGAGGACGAGTTGAACTCTGTTCGAATGTGCATGTTTTTTTATATCTAATATGATAATTGTAGTAGATCACTCATTACCATTACCATCATGTTTCACGTTCTGGGCAATTATATTCAACCGATTGAAACTGATTTTGTCACTTCCTCTTTTTAAAATTTCTGGCCCCGTAATGTTATTTTGTTAACTTCCTAAAGAATATACATGATGGATGGCAGGCCAATTATTGAGGGGATTCATTCGGAATTCTCAAATTTAAAAAAATAATCAGTTATGTATTAGACCAGGAATGAACAGAAAACGAAATGGGAAGCCTTAAATGGATGACGTAACCCAGGGGTCTCAGTTCTGGTTCTCTAGGTCCGAATAAGAACTACTCATTGACATTAGAGCCTCAGATGCTGAGATCAAGTACATTTGTATAAAGGACTTCTCAGAACCACTATCCACTTGGTTTTTTTTTTTTCGCGAACATATTTTATACAGGCAGCCAAACTAAAACTTCCTGTTCCAAGGTTAGGATACGGCTCATGAAAGACTCGCCCATGTTATCAGAAGACGGCGTGTCATTAAGTCATTATTTATTTTCAGTTCATTATAGAACTGAAACTTGTGCATTTATTTCTTTCGTATCAGCTGCATTTCTTCCTTTATATGGGGAGACTAAAAGAATTGTTGCGACAAAGCCAAATGGACAAGATAGTTAAATTGGAGTGAAGTTGCTCCTTTGCCAGTCCTTTTTCTTTAATAGAATGACTCGTTGACCTAAAACTTTCGAGGCTCCTGGGAAGTTTAAATTATAATCCGCCATCCAGCATATTATGATCAGACTATGCATCTGCCAAATCATGCCAGCAAAATAAATAAAACAGTGCCCGCGGGTGACTTATCATGTCTTCTGTAAAGACGGAAACCGAACAAAACCATTACGAATGTATTATATGTCCCGTTAAACTTCCAGGCACTGGAAATCCGAGGTAATGACTGCTTTTACTTCCTTAAAATACAGACAGGAGGTCTTCTGCGTGTCTGGTGAATTGAAGATTGGTTTTTGTGACGCTGGAGAGTATTAAGCTCTGTCTGTCGTTTTTTTCCTAGATCCGAAGCCGCCAAGGAATAAAGAACGGCCCCCGAAAAAACTCAAAAACCCATCCGTTGAAGACTGTTTTCTTTAAATGCCTGGAAAAGTTGCGACAGGTTGAGATTAAACACCAGAGGTTATAATTAATTGGTGTACTTCTTATCGACAATTTTTCCATGCATAATCAAACGTTTTGGTGGCTTGTTTTTCCTCAAGGCATTTTGAATTTGGGATAGCTGGAATTAAAACAACTCTTTGCAAACCAGTAATATGTCTTTGATACCTTTAAATACAAGTGACATTTACAACACAAAGATATTTAATCAAACATGTGGAGCATTTGTGAATACATAATATATAATCACAATTTTCATTACTTTTGAAAATATACTGTGGGAACTATTCCCACATATAAACGTTAAGGACTCAGTAAAATTCAATCTACGCTTTCAAGGAAACAAGAAAAGATCCATTTACGGTAAATTTTCTGGATAAGTCCATAACACCAGGTGAACTTTTACATTACACTGACACATTCTACGTGTTCGGATACGTTCCTTTGGCATTTATGTCTACAAAACATACCAGAGGGGCAGGGGTCATTGAATAAAAAGATTTCTTCATGTTCTCGTATGATCTTAAGGAAAGGGAGTTTATAAATAACACAACAAGCAAATCAACCCCGTTGTTTTAAATACGTGTGAGTAAATAAATAATCCTACCTTGTACTGACAATCCGTTGTCAGAGTGTCCCAGCTTTTGTTAAATATTTACATTAAAAGTGCGTATAAAGTAAAAATCCCACATGACTCGTGTCAATGCATACATTCTCATGCATAAACAGAGATAAAGAACTCGCAGGACCATTTAACTCTTACAGTTTTTTTTATAAATGTACAGCGGTATCTCTCATAATGTTCTCTGTTTGGGAAAACCAGCATTCACAGTTGATGAAACATTAATTGGTATTTAGGAACATTTACGACGGCAAATGTTTGCCGTGTTCCAAAACGTTAGTATGTACATCTTTGTCTGGATATGCACTCGATAACCTTTGGTGTAGTGCTACTATAGGGGATTATGGATTTGATTTTATCTGTTGACATGTTGGCCCCTGACATGATAATGTTTAGAGTGCAGGTATAAATACGTGATAAATAATGGATGATAAATATTGGTTATCTATACTGCGTTACAACACAATCAATACTCATGATCATATGTTATGCAGGAGCTTATGTTCATACCGTGTGTGTGTATATATATATATGCATTTGTGTGTATATAGTAGCTTTTATTGCTAATGTAGTATATATATAGTAAATATTCTTCTATTACGATAACTGTGCAAGTGTGAATGTAGGAAAGGAAAGTAAACTTCTCTGAAAGTATCTTAAGTGTGGTAGTAGTTAGGAAAAGTAAAACTCTCTGTAAGTATGGGAAGTGATGGTAGTACATGAAGTCAAGAAAAGGAAACTTATCTGACCAATCGACTTTTTCAAGGCATTACATGCGCAGAGCTGCAGTTAGAAAATTACCTAAAATCTGATTATTACAAACACTTTTCCGGATGTTTAAAAAAGTTTATAAGTAAACCTAGTGTGTCTGTGTTATCTAATGGCAGGATCATACGATACTGGGAACTGTACCACCAGGCCAACGGAAAATTCATCCGATAATTAATTCACTTGAATTGATTGACCCAATTCATTATTGCCTGTATCCAGTATAGCTAATAATGTAGTTTTACTTTATTCCTATTTGAAACTGTTTAAACAACGCATATTACATGCATGTGTCAGAAATACCATGCATATAACACACATAAACCGATATACATTTGTTACAGAAGCTGAAACGAAAATAATTAATTATTCACAGAGACGTTATGCCATTACTTCCATTTCTCCATACATTCATACTCCAGCAGAACGTGCTATAGTTTGTCTAAACCTCCATTCTGGAAACTAATTGATCGGCCCATCACTCACACAGACTCGTTTGGATCAGAAATAATAGAGCCACCGGAGAAGGGAATCAAATGAGCTTATTATTATCTTCGTCTGCCCTAGTCGAGGTGGCTCCTCGGTCTGTATGACGTTACTCTGTGGCCAGGTCGAGGTGTCACCTCGGTCTGTATGACGTTACTCTGTGGCCAGGTCGAGGTGTCACCTCGGTCTGTATGACGTTACTCTGTGGCCAGGTCGAGGTGTCACCTCGGTCTGTATGACGTTACTCTGTGGCCAGGTTGAGGTGTCACCTCGGTCTGTTTGACGTTACTCGTGGCCAGGTCGAGGTGTCACCTCGGTCTGTTTGACGTAAATCTGTGGAAGGGGTCTTAAGAGTTATTATCTCCTGTAGCATGCGGAAAATGTAAGGAAATATTACCTCGTAGTAGCCCATATAGAATTTTATACGTACATAAAGTGAAAAAGCCTGATATTTTTTTTTAATTTTTTTTAGTAAATTGGCCTTTGTTAAAATATTTATACAGCACTGCGCTCGTATCTTTTTTGCTCATTAAGGTACGTCCAGTGATCTTTTACGAATGAAGAGGGGTAAGCTTACAAAAACGGATTGGTATTTAATTAATTACTCTTCATAAATCGTTGTTGTTTCCGCCTGCATGGGATAGGGACTAGTCACTAATCGTCATTACTCATGTATAAACTATGCTTTTTTATCATTCAGTAGACCGCTACCTGTAGGTTATAATTACAAGCTGTATGATATTCTAGTCATAACCACTGGTGACACCATAGTAACCACAGAACCGGAAAGTACATGGAAACCAGGATACACGTTCATCTGAGGTATATGTCACCACGTGCCTCCAGAAGCACAGCGTGTTTATATAAACCGGAGTGCAACTTGAAGGTGCCACTACGTAAACAATGATATTCTGGATTGTGCCGAGGAATTCTGATAGATTTTATTGCCGAACCAGCTGGATTGCACATGTTACGAGTTAACTGAAATAGTGCATCATAAATCCCAAGGCTGCAGGCCGTTACATGTTTATGATGATATATCAGTCTCGTAAGCTGACCTCCACCAGGCACATACATATATAGTTCATTTCACTCAGCCGATGATGCTTATACTGGTTACTGACCGATAACATTTAGTTTATGTACTTTGCTGAGCAGGTTAATGATTATGTGACACTTTCATGATGATTTGTTTAAAGTAAGTCATTTAAAGGCTTTTGTTCGAACGATTTTAGGTTTTGGATAATATGTTGTATGATGTCCAAAAACTGGGTAATGAATTCGTCTTATGTTTCCGGAACTCTGAGAGGTAGTTTTTAATAATGCAAGAATGGTTCTTCTCTCAGTGAAAAGTGTATATGAAGAAGTATTAAGCAAGTATTTGAAAATCACATATATTATTAGTAACAGGATCATTCTCTCATGTGTTTTACCACAATGGTCCCATCAGTACACACACGTACACACACACACACACACATACACATGTATATATCCATCCGTTTATCAAAACTTGAAAGTCGTGATAAACGTCCAGAACATCAGCCTGTTTTTTTATATGTCTTCATATATACCTCATTTTTCAACATGAGTTCTTTTAACCAGAGAATGGTAATGCGTTGACGAAAACTCAGTGAGTGTTCGATAACACGTACCTCCTACTATAATTTGAGGATTTTGGCGTAGACCAAAAAGCGTTAATCCGCTCTTAACTGTACCGTTACATGTCACCTTGTCACCAACTATGTCCACAGATCGCTGACCTCGGAGTACTTTCGTGTCCCATACCAGCGCGCTTATGGAAGCCGGACAGGTTTATTTCTCCCAGTTTATCGAAACCGCCAATGTGTGCTGCCATTTTACGTACACACTAAAACCTGTATGTCAAAGGTTGCATGCTGAAACTATCGAAATTACAATTTTTTTTATTACACAGTATGACAATTAATTATAACTAATTCTCGAGGATACACAAAACAACAAACAAACAATATACGCCACAAATAACAAATAGAAATGCAACTATCAGGCAAATAAATAAATAAATAAATGGTGTCTACAGTGGTATATTGAAAATGATTTTCCATGTATCTGTAAAACTTTTCATATACAGTGGATTATTTTTAACTATGTCCCTTTCAATATGATATACATTTTTTATTTCTTGTTTTATCTGTACCCAGTCATTTTTGTTTTCAGTAAAGCTGTTGTTTATATAGTATATTTCACTAATATAATCATCAAGTTAATTGTAGCATTTCCATCTATCTTTCCTATCCTCCTTACTAAGCTAAATGTCCTGTCCAATTTTCTCCTTAAACCATTCAAGAAATGATGTCCATACTGGAATTATGTGAGTGCAGGACCAGTACAGTTGTTCAATAGTCTCAATTTCATTGTTACAAAATGTGCATTAATTATCCGTTTTAATCTTCCACTTGTGTAACCAATAGTTGTTTTCTGAAGAGTCATGCAGCATTCTATATTGAAAACTTCCAGTTTAAACTCACACTGTCAATATATTTCCTAATCTTTGGGGGTTGTATAGATCTAAGTTGATTTTCACATTAAGTAAATACAGAGAATTTGATTTTCTGTTAACAAAAGGTATATTATAAATATAGGAAATTATGGGTAAAGCGCTGGAGTATTTAAAATGAGAAAACGTTCATAAACACGCCTTTACATGATTTGGAACATTTGTTTTTGGCTCACTTCTTAAATAACATGACGTTTGGCACTATACATTTTTACTCATGTTCGTAGTCCCTCGAGATTTCTCGAAAATATGACTTATAATCTATATATCAAAAGTTTCTTAACAGTCAACAGACAGTCAAATGAGTAAGAACTCATTTAAAAGCATGGATGTACTGCAATAACAAAATTCGGTGATTTTTAGCTCAGCTGAGTATAAGTCATTTGAGCTATAGTCGTGGTCCTTTGTCCGTCGTCCGTCCGGCCGTCCGTCCGTCCATCCCGGCCGTTAACAGGGCACGTTTTGAAACCGTTGGACCTATGAATCCAAAATTTTGCATACAGTTAGATGTCCCCAAAATCTCCTACCATATCGAAAATTGGGTCAATAGGACCTCTTTCCTTCGAAATATTAAGGAAAACCCTCCGTTTTCCATAAAAAAAGCCATTATTACACTTCAAGGCTGCCTAATATCAAAACCACTGATCAGTTTTTGATCATATTTAGTATTCATATTCTTCCAGACATTTTCTGTTAACATACCTCAAATTAGGTCATTATTGAAGTATTGTTATGAAGTTATAGGCCCAAATATAATGCAATATTTTAAAAATCAGGATATATATTTACTCATTTAACATGAGAATATCTGAAGCTAGAGACTTTTTTTCAGGGATATAAGTTTATTAAATCAAGATTCAATTGTTTACCCCAAATTAGATCTGAATTTTCCATTTTTTTTTTAATTTATTAGCATAAATAGGAACTGGAACCCCTCGACTCTCGCCGATGAGCCAATCGGCTATGGCATGTACGGCCTTCGAAAATAGGTCAATTTCAAAACTTTAAAAAAATTTCAGGTGAAAATCTGATTAGTATTGGGCCAAAGCTTACTAAGAATATCAGCCATATCAAACCTAAAAAAAGGCTGTAATATTAGCGCATTGGTTGGTGTTGAAATACTATTGTCCGGTTTTTATTACTGGGGTTCACTGGCGTAGTTCTTAATAAATGACGCTGCGATAGCCCCTTTGTGAAATTATGTCATATTTAAAAGAATGTATATGACTGTGTAGAATATGGCCCTTTATACGGGACACACTTGGCTTCATTTTCGAGAATATAAAACCAAAGATGGGCATTTCAGAGGTGTGGGCACAGAGGGGTTTCGTGAGAACGGTGGAGTGCCACCACTGTCAGTTATAATACATGTCATTAAGGCAGGCCTGAACTGCAGTCTCACTAGCAGCCAACGTATAAAGAATAAAACTGATCATGGATACCTGGCGTTGATTGCTTGCCGGAAATCTTCGATCTCGGCAAGCATGTTGGTCAGTTGCGCATGTCTGTTTGTTTGTTGCTTGCCGGAAGTCTTCGATTTCGGCAAGTTGGTTGGTCAGTTGCGTATGTCTGTCTGTCTGTTTGTTTGTCTGTGGACTCTCTACAGGCCACAGTTTTGCAGGAAATTCTTTCAAACTCACACAGCTGGTCAAGAGGCCTATTGCTTTTGGTCAATAGAGGTCAAAGGTCAAGGTCAAGGTCATCAAAAGTATGCAAAACAGTTTTTTCTTCATATCTTGGTCACCATTAGTGGTATCTTCTTCAACTGTAGCTCATTTTAAACGTCATTCCAAGGCCTTTCTTCTGGTGTGTAGTTGCTTCAAATTTGCCGTAACCATGGTTACGAATTTTGGTCTTATTTTTCTAACTTTGTCAGTTTAAAAGCTAGAGAGGTCTAGTTTTTTTGCATCAGGTAGCATTCAACTAGTACTGTAAGATTTTGTTATAAGTCTTGCGATATCTCGTATATTATCTCGTTAAACGAGATATTTCGAGATTTCAATAGTCTTGCTCTGGAGGCCAGAGTTTTGCTGGAATCTTTTTGAAACTGACATATCATAAGTCCTACACTATTATCTAGACTAGTACCCCGCTCTATCATGCACCGCTGCTCTAGACCAATCATAGAGACGGGCGTACAACGCCATCTTTTGTACTCCCGGCAATATGGTTCCAACTCCCGGCAGACTGGTTCCAACTCAAGTGTGTATTTTATATGATAAAAATAAGGATTTCGTTAGCTCAGAGAAGTTACCAAAGGTTGGCTGTACATAACGTGTGACATAATGATATGATTAATAGGTATTAATAATTAATCACTGCTTCACACAGTGGAATATCAAAGATTCAGTATATCGTATTATCTATACATCCATTATTCAATTTTTGTGCAACAACTCATTCTTCAATATTTGAAAACTAGAAATAACTAAAGAAAGTTATTTTATAAGAAATCTTTACGGATAATCAAACAGGATCGCGTGAACGTCCATGGCAACCGGTATGAGCGTTCACACTGGAGTTGGAACCAGTCTACAGGTTAGTCAGGAGTTGCAACTGGGAGTACTTAAAATGGCGTTTTACGCCTGTCTCTATGCTTGGCTGAGGGCCATAATAGAGCAGGGTACCAGTCTACACTATTATATCGAAATTGATTTTCCATTTTTTGAATGCGGCCGCCAGGGGGCGCTGTATGCAAACCTTCCAAACATATCATGTTTTGGCCATATCTCAAAAATTGTAAGCCTCAATTACATAAACTGTAGCTTATTTTCTTCCTCTGAGTCTTTTCAAAAACCTGGTGTTGTCATTTGGACTTAATTTTGAGTTACTTTGTCAGTGTGTCCGTCTGTTTCTCAGTTTTCCTTAAATTCGCTTGCCTGCCGGTTCTTGCGTCTCACATATAGCATTCTACAGGCCACAGTTTTTAAAGAATCCTTTTGAAACTGGTACATCTTATGTCATACACTAATATCTCGAAACAAATTTTTCATTTTCCGGATATTGCCGCTAGGGGGCGGTGCACTTAAACCTGCACAACATATCATATTTTTGCCATATCTCCAAAACTATAAACCTGAAATACATACACTATAGCTTATTTTCTTCCTCTGAGGTTTCTCCATAGCATGGTTAGGTCATTTGGACTCAATTTTGAGTCACTTTGTCAGTGTGTCCGTCTGTTTCTCAGTTGTCCTCAAATTCGCTTGCTTGCCGGTTCTTGCGTCTCACATATAGCATTCTACAGGCCACTGTTTGAAAGAATCCTTTTAAAACTATTGCATCTTATGTCTTACACTAATATCTCGAAACAGATTTTCCTTTTTCCAGATATGGCCGCTAGGGGGCGGTGCACTCAAACTTCCACAACATATCATTTTTTGGCCATATCTCCAAAACTATAAACCTCATTTACATAAACTATAGCTTATTATCTTCCTCTGAGGTTTCTCCATAATATGATTAAGTCAACTGGTCTCAATCTCGGGTTAGTTTGTCAGTATGTTTGTCTGTTTTTCAGTTGTCCTTAATTTCGCCTGCTTCCTGGTTCTTGCGTCTCACATATAGCATTCTGCTGGCCACAGTTTTGCAGGAATCACTTTGTAACTTACACTTGTAATATTTCGTAACGATATCTGGAGGGCCTATGTGTATTATTCAAATAAGTCAAAGGTCAAGGTCAAGGTGACCAAAAAATATCAAAATCTTATATTCTTCAGAACTTTGGTAATATTAGTCCTACCTTCACAAACTATGGCTTATTTTCTTTCACTTTGACGTTGCTTGTTCATCTGACTAACTTTACTTCATTTCCGGCAAGCGCGTGACCTCAGGTCATCTAGTTTGTTTGTTTGTCTGTCTGTCTCAAGCCTAAAATGCACAGTTTTGCAGCGATCGCTTTCAAACTTACATGGTTGATGTAAAACCAAAAGTGCCCGAAGCCCATTGAATTTTGTCATTATCAGTCAACGGTCAAGGTCAAGGTCATCAAAAGTTTGCAAAACGGTTTTCCTTCATATCTTTGTCACTATTAGTCGTATCTACTTCAACTGAAGCTCATTTTAATCGTCATTCCAAGGCCTTTCTTCTGATGTGTACCTAACTCAATTCCATGGTAACGCATTTTTGGGAAAAAGTGCTGATATTTGAAAATAAGGGGTCTTATTTTTCTAACTTTGTCAGTTTTAATGCTAGAGAGGTCTAGTTTTTTGCATTAGGTAGCATTCGTTTAGTACTACATGATTTTATTAAAAGTCTTGCAATATCTCGTAAGATATCTCGTCAAACGAGATTTTTCGAGATTTCATTAATCATGCCTTGGAGGCCACAGTTTTGCAGGAATCTTTTTTAAACTGATATATTTCAAGTCTTACCCTAGTATCTCGAAACTAATTTTTCATTTTTTGGATTCGGCCGCTAGGGCGCGCTGGATGCGAACCTCCCCAACATATCATATTTTGGCCATATCTCCAAAATTATAAGCCTCAATTACATAAACAATAGCTTATTTTCTTTCTCGGAGTCTTATCATTAACCTGGTTAAGTCATTTGGTCTAAAGCTTGTGTCACTTTGTCAGTGTGTCCGTCTGTTTGTCAGTTGTCCTCAAATTCGCCTGCTTGCTGGTTCTTGCGTCTCACAAATACCATTCTTCAGGCCACAGTTTTGAAGGAATCCTTTTGAAACTGATACATGTTATGTCTTACAATAATATCTCGAAATGGATTTTTCATTTTCTGGATATTGCCGCTAGGGGGCACTGCACACGACACTCACACACATACCATTGTATTGGCCATATCTCTACACCCAAAGCCTCAGTTACATAATCTATAGCTTATTTTCTTCCTTTGAGTCTTCTCCATAACCTGATTAAGTCATCTGGTTTCATTCTTCTGTCACTTTGTCAGTGTGTCCATCTGTTTGTCAGTTGTCCTCAATTTCGCCTGCTTACTGGTTCTTGTGCCTTACTATACCATTCTTCAGGCCACAGTTGTGAAGGAATCCTTTTGAAACTGGTACATGTTATGTCTTACACTAATATCTCGAAATAGATTTTTCATTTTCTGGATATTGCCGCTAGGGGGCGCTGCACACGACCTTCCGAAATATTAAATTTTTGGCCATATCTTCAAAACTAAAAACCCAAGTTACATAAACTATGGCTTATTTTCTTCCTCGGAGTCTTATCCATAACCTGGTTAAGTCATTTGGTCTAAAGCTTGTGTCACTTTGTCAGTATATCTGTCTGTTTGTCATTTGTTGTCAGCTATGTCTGCTTTCATGTTCTTTTGTGTGATATATGTCGTTCAACAGGCCTTACTTTTCACCAGTCGCTCTGAAAGTCACTCAATTGTTATTTCAACTTCCGGCAAGCGTTCGACCTATGGTCGTCTATTTTTTTTTTTTTTTTTTTTTTTTCTTCTTTGCGTTTGGACAGGCTCGTATGTAAAAAACCAGAGGCAGGTGAGCTGATTTTAATAACGCATTGTCTCAAGACGGAAACTCCTATATATACTTTCAGGTAGGACTCAGACACATTTAATCTTTAATTTTATTGAAGTATTTTGCAGCATTCTAGAAGATGTATATAGATGAATTAATATACTGTTTTTTATTCAATTGATATGTAGCAATGTATATCTTATTCCTTTACCTTCGAGAGGTTTAGATAACATACATAATGATAGCTCCCTGGGCACCTGCCGCCTGCGGCATCTGGCTCAACGATGGGTAATGAAATTTCAGTCTTGTCTGCAACATAGATACCGCCCGATTACTGAGATGCAAAAAGACAAGTGGATTTAACAAGCTCGTGTTTTGAATTAATCATAAGTTAACAGAACAATAAAGTAGTCCTAAATATGCGTGGCCGTTCGTGTTTACTAAAATTGAATATCAATGGGCGAGGTCATGGGAAACATTTATTAGTCGTAAAATTAACCTTTGACCTTTTATAACGTTACAGAATGTATATATAAGCGTGATCGAGTCCATTATAAGTTTAATCCTGCAAATGCAGTGCATGTATATTTATTTTGTTATGACTACGACTACAATTTTTACCCAGTTAAATGTAGTTTCTTTCATGCTGTTATAAAAAAACATGCTATTCTTTGAGAACAATGGTTGCCCTGCTGAGCCTGTTGCAAATTCTCAATACTCGACTGTATATTATTGATCGGTCTTTTGTGCCGTAAAAAGCCAACCACTTCTGGAAATGCTCTCCTGGGGAACACTCTCTGATGCAATGAATGCTGCTTCGGCTACTGTAGGCAACAAGTGTGATCACGTGATTGAAGGGATCTTACATCAAGATGAGATCTTAAGGACACTGAGAAATAACCTATAATGCCTCTTTCTGGTGTCCTTCTGCTACAGTATAGTATGCTCGTTTTGCCGTGTATCATAATTCCTGTATTCCTGAATCGATATATTTACAATTGAGTAATCCAATTACGTTGAGTTTTATGTTATAAAAGTGATATAATAGGATACGCAGACTTGTTGGCCAGATTAATGTATATGCTTTGAAATATCTGGCGACACAGTGTATATATTTGTTTGACTTATGTGTTGGGGGAAATGTTATTCACCATAAAGTTCTTCTGCATTATTTTCACTAATAGGTGACCATGTTGCTTACACCCTTTATTGACTCAGCTTCAAAAATAGGAAATTGAGATTTACAGAAAAAAAGCCTTTAAGTAAGATATAACAATAGTATTATATGCATTTTCCCATGGAAAGGTAAAATGGAAAAACGGTTACAATTCATATAAAGATATTCAAATGGTAAGAATGAATTCAACAGAAGCGAATGTAAAAACGCCCGCGGGCCACGGTTTTCTAGTAAAAGAAATCCTAAGCAACATCACGGGCTTTTTTACAAGGAAAAGACTTAAAGCTATAATTAATTTCGAGAGACGGAGTGGCGGACAGCCATTCTTTATGCGAGATACTGCCAGTGGCAGCGGAACCAGCGCCGGCGCCACGCCCGTTTTCTCTTTAGCAAATGGCCACTAAACGGAGTGTTAGAGGGTGAAATTATAAGATTCATGTTTTTGTACCGGCATGGTTAAGGTTAACTACAGCTGTACATGGTCTCATTACATAAATGTCATACATTAAGTTCATCATGTGTGCCTGTGTCTAAATTTTTGACTGTGAATGTGTCCACGCATAATGAACTGATTTATTTTACAATGGAACATTTAATATATCTTAGAGTTTGGCATATACGTGTATATACTCTCTCTCTCTCTCTCTCTCTCTCTCTCTCTCTCTCTCTCAGCATGTTTGAGTTCACACCCAGTAATTAAACATCAAAGTGATTCTATGCGGATTAAATGCATTTATTGTAAACAAACCATTAGCGAACATCAAAACTAGTATTTAAATGTATCTCGTATCAAAGGTACAGGAAACTACAGAAACTGCCTTCACAATTGTGATGTCGATAAACAAGAATCGCAATATAGGTTCTTTCCCAAATTAACATTAAATCAAGTTTAAGAAAATATCATTGTATATACATGTATTGGAAGAGAACAGAAAGTTCTCCCTGTTGAATATAAGTAGTGTAAGTAGTGGACCTACTCCTCACACTTAATTTCTTTTCAAGCTTTATTTGCTGTTCAGTATAAAACACATATATAAACCTCGGTGTATTATACACAAATCCTTATAACCTTCTCTTGTTAATATCCCGTTATATCAAGTAGATCTAAATCATTTGGTAAGTATATGTAAATATTTATGTGCCTAGGGGAATTTCGCGTGTTACCGACAGCTGTTAACAGTTCCTCCTTTTGTTTTACTTTATAGTACATGGTCACCTTATAAACTTTCTGCCTTTTGACTTGGCTATGTGCCTCGCCTGTCAGCTTCATTACAGGCCGGTGCATGGCACTGGGACAGCAAAACCAGATAACACAGACAGATGTTTGTCTTATGAGGTCAGATAAGCCTTCACATCATTATTAAGTGCTACTAACGGAGCCGTAGTAATGTCCTCATTCATTAAGCCAGCTACCAACAATATGTCACTCATGTGGAATGTACTGCGTTAAGAGTTTATTCTTGTAGCTGAAGGCTTGTCAGTTGATAATCCTTGTGCACCACGACCCCAACCCAAGGCTTTTACCATAGTGTGCCACCCTCTTCACCCAAGACGATGTATGCAATGGTCTTTGAAGGATGGTAAATGTATATGATTTCATATTTATTGGGCTTCTGTTACGGCTCTTTCAAGAAAAGAGGCTAAAGACCACAGCCAGAATAGGTATGAGATGAAAAATGTCATTGAAAGCAAAGACTTGTATGTGTTAATTCTTTAACCAATATAATATCACATTGATTATTCTTCGGTCATGTACGAGTTATAAACATATTTTAATATTCACTGACACATTTTAATTTATTCTTCATTGTATACTTAGTCGGATATCTTATTTTTACCAAGACTTTTTAAGCCCTAATATAGTGTTTAATGTAGCAGAACATTTTATGATTTATATAAACTTACCTTATGTTTGCCATTGTCATATTCTCGTTTGCAAATTGTTTTATATGTTTTAGTTAATATAGAGTGTTCAATTGTCATAGACTTCTATATAGGTATTCGCGTACTATTCATGTATTTATCTTCATACTATATATTCAGCATTTTACAATTTTTACATAAATTTGCCTTTTATGTGTATATAAACAAGACCCAGGACCCTATTGAAAATCAGCATATTGTGCTAAATAGGCCATCCTGGTAAAACATCTTTGAAATAAATAAAATAAAATAACCTTCTTTGATGTTTTCTATCGTAAGTCATTAAGTGATTCCAAAGGTTTAGTGGTTAACACTGACTTAACAGTAACAGGCAGAACAATACCTCATGATTAAAGGACCATTGACCCTGACTGTCAAGTGATACTTTACAGCTTTTCAATAAACATATGTTGAACGGGCGTAGTCAGTTAACTATCGGTGGGAATTTGCGTTCTGCAGTCGTGTTACTGCCAAAGCGCTTTAATTTTAAAGGTAATATGTTCTATTAATTTCCTGTATGCATGTGAACAAGCACACCTGTGTTTGCTTTCAGTGCATTAACACACACAGTCGCTTCATACATTGTGATTGATCATATATACCTGATCTTAAGTCCACTTCACGAATTCGTTTATTTTAAATTACACTTTTATATTGTAGGTTCATATATTACACACTGTTGCACTGAGATAAGTGCACACTAGAAGATAAATTATCGATCGATTTTAAATCACAGTTTTAAGTTTTTGTAATTCACTTGTGGAAATTAATGGTACCGTTTATTTGTTGGCGGTTGGTGAATGACATTTAAAGTAGCAGCTTCAAGTACATGTCACTATTTGCAGTAACTGCATGAGTACACACATCAAAGATATGATTGATGTCAAGAGTGACTATATATAATCTCCAGAAAACCCAGCCTCTTCCTGATATCTCGCCCTCTCCCCATCCCTTTAGGTCAAGCAAACACATTCCAATATTTTTATATTATCATATAACACAATTGCCTATGACAAATATTAATATAGAATTTACATAAACTAAACCCAATTCCTGGAGGAAAAACATTTTATGCCCCCGCCACAAAGTGGCTATGGCATATAGTTTTACCCATGTCCGTCATTCCGTCATTCTGAAATCAAACAGTTGTACGGACTTTTTTTCGCAATGCCTGCAGGTTTTGGCCTGATTTTTTTGTGTGTGGGCAGATAATGACCAGTTATAGATCAAGTTCGCGTTTCGTCCCGTTTGACTTACTTTTGACCGTATGACGGCTTCCGAACATAAAAAGTTCCATTAAAAATTGGAATTTTCATGACAAATGCACACGTACGGCCTTTTTTCGCAATGCTTGCAGATATTGGCCTAATTTTTGGTGTGTGGGTACATTATGACCACTAACAGATTGAGTTCGCGTTTTGTCGATGTTGACTTACTTTTTACCGTATGACGGCTCCTGAACATAGAAATTTTCACGAAAAATTGAAATTTTCATGATAAATGCACATGTACGGACTTCGCAATGCCTGCAGATATTAGCCTGATTTTTGGTGTGTAGGCAGATAATGACCAGTGTTAGATCGAGTTCACGTTTGGTACCGGTTGACCGTAGGACGGCTCCTGAACAAAGAAAATTTCATGAAAGATATAAATTTTCATGGTAACTGCACATGTACAGACTTTTTTTTCGCAATGCTTGCAGATATTAGCCTGATTTTTGGCGTGTTGCTAAATCATGACCAGTTACAGATAGAGTTTGCGTTTTTGTCCCGTATGACGACCAAAGAACCGAAAATTTCATGCAAATAGAAATTTTAGATAAATTCACTTGTTCGGACTTTTTTTCACAGTGCTTGCAGATATTGACCTGATTTATTGTACCTCGCCAGAACATGACCAGTTACAGATGAAGTTTGCGTTTCGTCACGGTTGACTTACTTTTGAACGTATGACAGCTGCTTAACATGGAAAATTTCATAAAAATTGAAATTTTCATGATAAATGCATATGTACGGCGTTTTCTTTCGCAATGCCTGTGGATATTGGCCTGATTTTTGGTGTGTGGGCGCATAATGACCAATTACAGATCGAGTTCGCATTTTGTCGTGGTTCACCTACTTTCGACCGTATGACAGCTCCTGAACATAGAAAATTTTACAAACTTTAACAAATATTTCTAATTTGCTCCAGACGGGGGCATTTGTGTCATCCCGACACATCTAGTTTATTTTTATTTTACCACAAAAAAAGAGGTTGTGTTCACTTCGGTTGGATTACATAAATCGACATCTTTACGCTCCCACGATTACTGTACTTCAAACTGGATAAAGTAATTGAACATTAAATCATTATATATATATATTTATATATATATATATATATATATATATATATAATATGAATATAAAGTTTCTTTACTGTCTATATATGATTTCCAGAATGTTTTCATGTTTAGATGAGCAGCCTTAGTTTTTTATATACTATCGTGTTATGTATAATAACCGTTGCTGCAGACGTTCTAGCCATCTTAAGCCTATGTAATGATGCTAGCGTACGGTTACTGATAACAAATACACACAGCATGATATAATCTGCCTTATCTAGTAATTCTTATCTGTCTTATCCAGCCACACATAGATGCCTCTTATACACTTCGTATCAAGAGTTAAAGAACCACACAAAACAAAGGCCACATGGGGGGTAATAAAAATACCTAATATATATATATATATATATATATATGAATGTTTCTGGATTCTCAAATAGAAGGCACGAAGGTAAGAAAAACAAAACCTACATATTGTAGTCTCAGATGTATTTGGCTCTAACATGACCTTGACTGGTGGTTTATAACATGCATGTATATATCAATAATATTCATAAATGAATGCCGTTTAAATTGATCACAAAGAAAACGATGTTTGATCTAGGAGGCTCTCAGCGTGAACGACAGAGTGATCGATTTTATGTACATTTGTACACCTAATTGTATTGTTGGTCATGAATTTACGTACGCCTGATTCAGTCAATGGCTCTTTCTGAGTCACACGCCTACACACCAACACTTAAACTAGACCAACAGATTGGCACACAATATACTATTGAAAGACTAATACTGGAAGTTAGAATTAAGGGACAAAGGATGGGGGAACGTAAACAAAGAAAAACCACGTGATTGTAAACAAAGAAAAGAAATGCATCGTTTATTCTCTATATAGTGTGGATCTGTGATTAAATGCAGATTAACACTTGAACAGACGTCACTACACCCGCTTTAAATGTGGTGCAGGGATCATTACTTAATTATTGATTTGCTACTGCTGGGCACTTGTTCTGCTGTATGTTGTTTTATGCGTGGCATAACCTGTCTGTCCCTCATACATATGCATATATCTAACCACTACTTCAATATTTGTACACACGGGCCGAGCCCGACGAGGAATGCAATATAAATATGTCCACCACATATGAAATGAGAGCAGGTATGCGGATGTTTGGTTTCACTCATTAAAATATTCTTAGGGAACAATATTAGATGCAGTGATTCTGATGGAACCTATAGCACTCAATACACGACTCTGTGTTCATTTGTATTTGAGTGATGGGGCCAACTTTGGTCTCGATTGTTTCTTCTTGAATAAAACCGCGTCTGTAGAACCTCAACTGCACTATGCTCATTGTTAATAACCAAGAAGAAAACCCTGAGAGAACAAAAAAAAGAAATTATCAGTTCTGGTTGCAACCTTTTTTAACCGAATCTATAGATAAAAAATATATAGGCCTGTTTCATCTAGGACTTTCAATTATTTTTCTTATTTTGTAAGTCGCATCACTTTTCAACTACATGTGGATAATTCTTTACCATTTAATTCATCTTTTATTTCAGAGTTTTAAGGTCAATCCTCTACCATCTGATTTTGACTCATCAAAGGACCCTGGCGGCAGCTTCACGCACGATCACCGGGAGAGGGACGCATACCAGCGAACCCTTGAAGAGGTGTTGGCGATCTGGCCTGAATACCACCCACTTAGAGATGTTCAGTTGGAGACTGTGCGCACAGAAGGACTCTTTACGATACGGCAAGTGTTCCAGCGACTTTGTGAACAACATTCGCTCATAGGTAGCCTCTCGAGAGATAAACATGAGTTAAACCTATTGATACAAGACCTGCAGGCCGATAATAGGGGACTTATTGCTCACCTGAAGGGACAAGATGAGGAAATTGCAGCATTGAGAAAAAACGCTGTGTATTTGAAAGATGAATTACAGAATCGTGGAGTTAATGTAAACCTTCCTGAAAGGCAGCCCTCAAATCAGGGTGGATATGATAAACTCGGTGGCCGCACATACCCAGACGGAAGTGAAGCACCCGGTGACCCCAAACCGTCATATGTGGACCGATTACGTCAGAGGGCGGCTGATGGACTGGTCATGGCCACGCCCATCGTACAGATGGAAGGTCAAAAAGGCGCGGTAGCTCTGCAACGTAAGACAAGTATGAGAGCTACCGCAGCAGAGCAGAGTGGCGACCCCAACAAGCTGGTAGACGAACTAAACGAGAAGATAAAGAGATTACAGTCGGCCCTGGAACGGGAGAGGCGACAGAATCAGATTTCTTCAGACAGGTAATCCAATAAACCTACTGAAATTTTAATATAAAAGGATAATCATCCTACTGATGATTCTCAACCACCTTTCACAGGGAAACAAGCGTGCCAGGAGTGCTTGTTGACCTTAAAGCTAACTCTCGCATGCAGAAATATAGATAAGAAAGCGGTGCGAGACAGAAAAAAGGAAGGTGCCCCAGGGCCCCCTTTACATCCTCCTCTGCTTTCAACATTTTGCAAATCCGTTCGACATAAGTACATGCTGAATTAACAAGATTTTCATAAATTTGCCGCTGTATATATATATATATATATATATATATATATATATATATATATATACAGATATTTCCGCATGCACCGATTAAGGTTTTATATGTAATGCCGATAGGTTAAAATAAAACATACTGATTGGATAAAGGATAAATAAAAATTCATATATTACAACATAATCAGATACTAGTATTCAGTCAGATGTAAACTATGTGAATTCTATCTCTGAAATCGGTTTTAAAAAATCCGAGCGCAGACACATATCTTTTATTTATGTATTTTCTAAGAGAAACGATCTATGTTTTGCTTCAGTTAAAATAACTGTTCTTGTAATTTATTGTTAAGGCCTTTATCGTTTGACATTTGAAGCCGCTATAGCATCACGTATACGTGGGTGGTTCTCCTAAAATATGCTTTTCCTGGAAATTCTGGTCGCGTTATGAACGTTGTGGTTACCAAATGGATTCCCATTAATCTTGCACACATGTGGTAAACCTCAGCGCCAGTAAATCACCCGAGAGCAAAACAAACAAAACAATTATCTCAGCTCTGGTAGAATGGATCACATGCGGTTTTATCAATTAAAGTTAATAAACTAATCCAGGTACTTCGATTATTGTAATTTCCCCAAGGTCATGCTGTTCACTTTTTTCCCCTAGATTATTAAAAATACCCGTAATTAGGAAAACGCAGTATGGTCTCATTTCTTTTATTGTATGACAAATAATATACACTCTTCGTAGTAAATATTAATACATTCAATAATTCATAACGTTAGTGAAGAAACGGGCTGCATTTCTCTGAACAAGAAATACCAATCCCCTGCATTTACTAGTAGTGGTGTAGCTTATCAGCATGACCAAGTGTATTTTCGTCATCAATATCGGATTATGAAGGCGTTTTTGCCTTTAGCACAATATCATGTTTAATAGTACTTGTATTGCATCAGAAAGAATGGTAGACTTTCATTTGAACACAAAGGAACTCGAGTGATTTAATATATAAAAGCCAATGCTATTTAAATTAGCCGTGTTTTATATATAATATACACATATATAAGCATACATAAATACATACCTAATGGATGGACCGAGTTTGCTATTCAACAGCATATCTGCAACCCAAGAAAGCGAAAGCTGCATTTCGACTTTAAATTTTAAATGGCATGCATGCAGTGGAGGACTCTCTCGGTAGTGAGCACTACATTCATTTCAATCATATTTTGTATAGAAAAATAAAAAAACAGGATCGTCATAAAATAAATAGTAACTGATAGGTATAAATGAATTATAAGAAATTTCTTTATAACAGACGGCAGTGTGGCAGTTTGAATAATGAGTTAATACCCCGACGTCTATGGAAATAGCGGCTTAACATCCGCCTTAAGACTACTTTCTGCAGCGTCTGGCAGTCTGGACATGGAATTATACTCTCCTCTGTAACTGAAGCAGCCATCGGCGACGTGTATAATAGGTTACATAATACCACATCTACAGACCGCTACTGGGTGATTGTTCAGATTTCAAACCCTCACAGTGAATTGTCGCAAAACCAGCTAACCGAATTCGATTACCTTTACTTTGCTGAAAGCGTAGTCTTTAAAGTAAACCCCGGTCTGTAAGTCATTTCTTAAATAGAAACCCATCAAACGCTTTCTTTTGTCATTTTCATTAATCATCTTATAATATACCGCAATTATATTCTTTCATATTTTTTATGTTCGAAATATACAAAAGACTGCCATAAACTGTAATGAAAGGCCATTATATTTCAGTATATTATATTTATATTTTCAATAAATTCGTAAAACACCGGGACATGTTACTACATTTTTTTCTTGAACGGAATCTTACAAATCAAAAGGCATACTAAACAATATTAATCTATCCTGGACGAGACCAAGTTTTGATATTCTAATAGCATATTTGCAACCCAAGCAAGCGAGAGCTGCATTTCGCCTTTTTCGTTTCAATTGAATTCATAAGAGAACTCTCTCGGCACTACATTCAGGCAAAGATCATGAAAACAAGCATCGTGCATTCTATAGGTAGTGTCTCAAGAAATGCAAGGCATGACCAAGCAGCTTGTCACAGCAAGTTTCAAGTCGGTTGAACATTGAAACAACAATACCTGAATAAGACACTCCGCGATTATTTTAAAAGAAAGCAATACCTGAATAAGACAGTCCGCAATTATTATGTCTCCACCTTCGGGGGAAACATGTTTCAGAGCCATCGTCTGTCGTAGTCCGCGTCGACTGTCGTCGTCTGTAGGATATCTCGGAACGCAATTACTTTTGAAGGGCTGCATGTTTTTTCTCCCCGAAATTTGATACACAGTTTCTACCAAAATCTTGGACAAGTTCGGAAACCGATTACCTTGACCTGTATTTGCAAGGTCAAATCTGCAGATCTGCAAAATTAATTGTTAACCCCATAACTTAGGAAGTATTTCACGTTTTTGCCTCAGATATGTACACGACTTGTTTCAGTGAAGTTCTTGCAGGAGTACAAAACCCCGTGACCTTGACCAGAATCTTCAAGGTCAAATATGCCGAATTATACTTATTGTCTTGTGAACACAATAGTTTATGATTTATTGCGTATTTTCCCTCAGATTCGACACACAAGTTGTTTCGACAGAATTTTCGGAAAAGTATGGGCACTGGTGACCTTTGCCTTGATACATAAGGTCAAATATGCGCATTTCTGGGATTATTGTGACCCCATAACTTTGGAAGTACTGAAGAAGGGCTGTATATTTTTTTCCGGAAATTTGTCACACCAGCTCCTGCCACAATCATTGTTTTGAGATAGTGCATATTTTGACCCCTTATGTTTTTGGATGGCCCATAGGGGGAGACATGTATATCATGTATATCTGTTTTTAGATTTTTAGATTAATGTATGATGCAGCTACGTTTTTTACTGTATTTTTGAAAAATCACGCCACAAAATAAGATCTTCTGGCTGTCACGAATTAAAGTCAGGCCTTTAGGAAATTTCGATAAACAATCAAACCCAGATGAAAGTTATTTCATAAATTAAATTTAAAGTATAAGTGGATAGGGATACGGAGCATACGTTGCTTCAGGTTCAGGTTGTTTTGCTAGTTACCATGTGAATATCGCCGATTACAATATTCTGCATGGCAATGCTTTATTTATCAACTTTAGTTCACTTAAAATTAATCTGATAAAGGAAAGACCCGGCATATTTTTAATCTGGCAGTTTTTCCATATCTTTTTTCACATCATGTGCACATTTGTACTTTCAGGGAACGCAGTGATACACTATCTCGCCAGAAGGGCATGACCGCTGACGTCATCGTGACGAAATACAAACAGCTGGGCTCAGATGCAATCGACAAGGTGTTCTTGGCAGTAGGCCAACACTTAGGTCACGTGAACGAAACGCGTAGGATTTCATTCATATGTGCTGCTATGGTGGTACGTGTCGCATAAATGATAATATGAATACATCCTCTGAGATTTATAAAATAACAACAAAAACTGTATTAGAATTACATCGAAAAAAGGGTCGTTCAATTAGAGTGCTTTTCGATTTCACTCGATTTTCAGTCTATCACTTCGCAGGATATAGGTTGGTTAGGCGCAGAAAAATATAATGATAAACGGGGCTGTACACGTATAATAAACACATGTTAAAATGGGTTTCTTGGCATTTATAATTCGCTTACCCTACATGGATATATATGCACCGCCTTGCACAAAAAATAATTTAATTTCAAATTTAAAAAGTGAACAGTTATGTACAACCTCACCAACTACTAACTGGCGTTGCAATATCTGCCGTCTTAACAGAGATACTTGTAGTCCAAATATGTTGTTGCCGCCTCTCAACGATTCAGAGGATACGACAATCCTCGAACGAGCAACCACGGAAACCATAATCACATGCGTAATACTACCGATAAGTGTACGATTAAGAACCTGGAAACTGCAACATCATGTAAAATATATTATGGTCGAGATTCAAATCATAGTACAAAATACCCTGTCGTCATAAGGTGAAATTCGCACGGAGGTCATACATTTTCATGATCGTTACCGTATTATCATATATAACTGGGCATGTCCTCATTGAACCTGATTCGTGTATCTGTTTCATCACATCATTGTGAATGACTACATATATCATTAATATCTGCTTATTGTGACTTTATTATTATATCTTTCGTTTTATCTTCTACAGCTAGCTTTCAAGCAGGCAGATGCATGTCTGCGCCGGTTCCACACTCGGGTACAGGCCATCATCCGGGAACCTCTAAAACTAGACTTTAGTCCAACAGACACTGGGGCGAGCGAAAAACCAGGGGAGTCCAAAGGTCGAGTTCTCCGGCACGTCAACAAAATCGAGGTAATTAAAAAGGAAAGAGACATTTATTAGTTTAAAAGTTGTCTTGTCGATATTAAAGTTATTATTAACGTTGCACTTTCTAATTTTCAAACACATTATTAGAAAGTTGAAATGACAAGAAAAAGGTCAGGATGAGACCATTTTGTTATCATGGAAACAGTCACCAGTTTTCTTGACAAGTGACAGTTTTAGATTTGTTTGAAAATTTTGAAACACTAGTTTTGAACAGCCAAAATACCCAGTGGAAGTGGCAATGGCCAGTTATCCTCAAATACACACTCACATACACACACACGCACACACGTCCTCTGAATCAGACCCATCAGAACTTTTTTTTTTCAATGATGGTTCGAGTTGATAAATTCAGTTGACATGATATCGTTCTAAACAGGTCAAGGACTTGAACGAGATGAATCGAAAGATTTACAGAAAAGGGATTAACTTTTTGAATTAACATTTGATTAAAATAACAAAATGTATAGAGTATTTTGACTTCACTACAGGAGAGCGGGTCCAAGCTGTTTCAGCGGACATGGGCGTCCGGTGATATACCACAAGACTTACTGGACCAGATGGCCATATTCCTAGGGATAACGTCAGACAACACCGAAGTAGGACCTCTGGTGGAGGTAGGTCAATTCAAGCTCACCCGTTGCATCATTCCATTTGTGGTGTTTTTTTATGTCCTCTTTAAATTCTTTATTTTAACTTCTCACGTCATGTTATTGTTACATCATATTTGTTGTATAAATAAACAAAATCAAACTCCTCTGATTCTTAAACTATAAAAATATGACTGATTTTTATTTATTTAAAGTTTCCATATCATCTTATTGATTATAGATACAGATCGATTTTGAATTACATTAGTAACTTCTGTTAAGTTGAATACATAGCAGCAGATTTAAGTAATAAATTTACCAACTCCTACTTGATTTCGTAAAATAAACCTCTGATTAACCAATGGTCATATTGAATTGAATTAATCCTTTTTCCTACAGGACGTTGTTGACGGACTGCGCCAGGAATATGCTGATTGTATCACTCCAGCCTTGCTGAACCATCACACGTTCACGAAGTTCCTGCACACGTGCTGCCGCCTGGCGTGGCAAATGAATGTTATCATCCCACCAATGGATATCAGTGCTGA
The DNA here is from genome assembly GCA_026874595.1 of Sipunculus nudus. Classification (NCBI taxonomy): domain Eukaryota; kingdom Metazoa; phylum Annelida; class Sipuncula; order Golfingiida; family Sipunculidae; genus Sipunculus; species Sipunculus nudus. The sequence goes on along the minus strand of CM049315.1, from coordinate 13,845,987 downwards.
CACCTCGCGGCCGTTTGATGAACGAATTCACATGAATAGCACGTACACTGAGAAACAGAATCTTGCCGGGGAGGAATTGGATCACTTTGTATGGCCCATACTTTACAGCAGGAAGGGAGGGGATGTTTTATGCAAAGGTTCTGTCAACATCAAGCTCTCGCAAAGGTTGTAGCATATATTTGGTCTAAAATAAATCGATGTCACGTCGTGAACAAGAAGCAACGGACGGCTAGGTATAAAACGGCAAGGCGGAAGTAGTGGTATGTTGCCTTTGTTCAAGAAAGCGTTGGGCTTGCCAAGGATAACATTTATCTTTATCAAATTTTTCCTAGTCGTATTTCTTTGTATTTCATTTCAAATGGCATAAATATTACTTAATTCTTTATGTGTACACAGCATTAATATTACCATTTATAGAGAGAGTCAATTTCGACTAGTCACGATGTATAACATTTGTTCTAATATGTATTTATCCTATTTTTACAACAACAAAAATGTTTGGTTTGTTGAATGCTTAGGTATTCCCCCTTTGTATATGCAAAGTCATAACAGAAAAACCTATATGTTGCACATTTTACACTGTAAAATAAGAGTTAAGCTGTAATGATTTAATATGCATTTCCTTCTTGGCAGTAAGAACTTACCACGTTGCTTTGTCTTAATGGAACCAGCTGTGCAATTCTTGTGAAAACAAAATTTTAAGTTGTAATGAATGGATGAATGTTAAAGCATTGAAACAGTCAACAACAAAAAATATTTTCTGAGCTTGGTGGTGTCTATAACCTTTAAGCCTACTGATGATTAAAGTGCCAAGAAATTTATATATACATATATATATACATATATATATATATATATGTGTGTGTGTATGTATGAAAAAAGATGTTTGTGATATCTGCATATATTTCATATTAATAAAACATATCTTAATATCTTTTGTTCATGATAAAAAAAAATGTTGTGTAATTAAATTTATTCTTGTTTTTGTGTTTAACCAGGTGAATGTGTTCATCTTATATTTTGATAGGCATGTACCTGTAAAATGTGTTTAGTTAGTGTCTGGTCCTAAAATGTCGACTCGCATTTTTCAAACTATTTTTCTTTTAGACTTTCATCCTCTACATGGTAGCTTGAGAATTACTAGGTTGAGTGACACATCTCTAAAACTTGAGATGGGTCAGTAAAAGGTATACTTCCTTGAATGCGGCTGATGGTACTGCCCACTAGGTTTTGAATGTGGTGCTTTCCGAAGTGCTGTTTAGGTGTTATCTTTTCACAACTCGGAATTTCCAACTCTGGATGTCTGAGGATATAAACATGTGATTCTGTGTATTCCTTCATCTTGCTCAACATCTTACTGTCAGTGTCTACTCCACTCTCTTCATTGGAATATCGTGTAAATCTCTTATCGACTTCATATTGTCTTTATCTTCATGTCTTCTTTTAACTGCCTCTTATTACTTGCTTCGTCTTACTATCTTCTTTTAAGTCTTCAACTTACTGTCTTCAGTTTAATGTCTTCTTCATGTTGTCTTTCTCTACAGCTAAGTTTAGATCTTTACTTTGCTCTTTTTTTATATTGCGGCCTTCGTCTCCTTCTCTCTCTCTTCAACTCAACGAGTCATCTGTATCTTCTATTCTGTTCACTAGATTTTCACAGGCAGGTATAATCTTAAGAAATAATTTCTTCTTTAAAAAGCTTGAGATAACCTAGAGAAAATGTTTTGATTCCCACATATCTTATTTTCCTAGAAAAACATCTTAGGTTACATAAAAATCGCATGACGTTTTCTTCATTTGAAGTTTACAAAGCATGCTGTAAAAATGGCTTCTGAGAATACGTTTCCTGAGGTATTTGACGAACCATTAATACATAAAAATATTTACATAGACTTTTGAGATATGGCAAAAACAAAGGGTTGCTTTAACCATATAGTGTAATAGTGATATACAGAACGAAAAAGGATATCACTGTACGGAATGTAACTGTTCTTTGCAAGAATGGAAAAACCAAAGACGACTGCAGCTTTTATGTAGTATATTGTCATATATCTGACCTCTCAGTAAAATTTGGTGAAGAAAACAAAAAGAGAAAGAGTTCAATGAGTGCACGACATGCCCGGATACCACATGCTGTTTTATTGACACTTTCGTTTTGGCACTTAATACCAATATCACACTAAAACATGAAATGGGAGTGAAGATATATTCATTGATATTAATCGTAATAATTCTGAAATTGTTTCCAGTCCTGCTAGAATACGAATCCATGCCACACAGGAACTGTCAAAGGTGTTGAACCAAGGTTTCAAACACGTGCTTAGTGATGTATAAATTTGTTAAATATTTACGAAACGAAGTTTTTATGAAGTCTGAATTTTTTTTTTTTGCTCCGTGCATGTAACATTTTAAATGCGGAAATGTTAAAAATAACGCAATACATATTATTTGATAAATATTGTATATTTTATATAATCTTTATCCTTATTCTGCAATTCCCTCCAGATATTCTAGTCATGTGAATTCATCAGAAAATAGGCAAAACTAACGTAAAGACTCCTTATCTTAAAGATGCTTTCCTTCAACAACCAGTTACTTTCGTAAATACTTTTAAAACATATTGTGCATCTCTTCATTAATGTTCAGACGGTGTTACAGGTCACTGGATAAAGATGGTGCATTAAAACAACATCAAAACGATATAGGTGTTATATAAGGAAAACTGCAGTAAATACATACGATTAAACGGAAGGCATAAAACATACTGTCCCTTAAAGACAGTCCTCGTGAGAAATTCAGAGACCGCTGATAAAACAGTAAAAGAGAAAGAAAGTACAACAAAACAGTAACAGAATCACAGCAGATCTTCTACATTATCACTGCAGGCATTATTTCTCTCATGAAACTATATCACTCTTTCTTGACGCGTTTCTGCTCGGCCTCAGCAATCACCATGTCCAGAGCAGCGAAGGCATCCATGACGTCCTCATCCTTGCTGACGTCATCAGTTCCGTTGTTCTGCCTCGTTGTGGTTTGTTTGTCGACTTCCGGATAGTGCTCATTGATGTATTTCTCAATGAAATTCTGCTTGTCTTTACAGATTTTATCCTGCTTTGCCGCATGTAACTGCCTGATTTCATGGATGCCCGCCAGATGGGGGTATCCGTCGATGTTGGTTGTATTTGTCTCTAGCTGTAAATAAATAAAGTATCTGTATTATTCGTTTCAGCATATCACAACCTTTTAATATACTAATAAATGCATTTATATTGACAATATAATATTATCTTAAGTGTAAGACTATTTGCACATAATGTGCAAACATACATGATGCTATATTCATTTTTTTCTTTCTTTCGTTCATTCATCCATCCATTCATAACGAAACTTTAAACGTACATTCCAACAGTAGCTGCATATCGAATATCGGTGATTATCCTCTCAAACTTAAATATGAATACACAATCTGACACTAAAATGGACTAAAGATATAAAGGCTTAATATTAGATGACAAATTTATTTTAAAACCCTTTGGTTCTCCTTTAATATCTGCCAGCCTCACTTTGACCGTTAAATTTTAGAATATGTATGACGTTGACCTACCAATCAGCATCTAGCTTTTAACTGTAGTCGTTTGAACATGTTTTCAGTGACGTTGACCTTCATCAACTATGCTGACATATTGAAAAATAGAGGTTGCTTTTATTGCATTACTTGAAATGTCTGCAAGATATGACTTTGGTTTCACTAGGTTAATTAGGCTTACGTCTTATTCCTTCATTGCAGGTTACTTTTTTTTTAATTATTCTGTCAATTTATGAATATATTTCCAAATTTAATGGGCACCAATTGGGCAACCTGAGGTTGAGGAAAACATGAGGTGCCGACACAAATACACTCTATACCCCCTCTGTATATAGACACACTTTTGTTTTTACCCATGGCAGTGCCGAAGTTGAATGAAAGCTCAATGATTATAAAATAATGAATTGCATATATAACATTTTGGGGTAAACCAGACACTAACGGACTCGGAGGAGTACGCAGAGTCTCGTTTCTGGTTGAGGTTCACGATGGCTACTTCCGTCATGTCACGTGGAAGCTGCTGTTTGGTGGACCACACCCGTGCACTTGATGCCCCCGCTGCACTCTGTGACCCGCTGGTCTGACGATGGTAGCGCCGGAAGCAGCCTCGTTTCACCTGTGATGTTGAAAGTGATATAGTTAACAAGAGCAGAAACCAATAGGGAGTGAAGAATTTACCCAGGAATTAAAATTTCAATTAAATATTCTGCAACTTGTTATATCGAAGCTATCATTTACGTACAGAAGCATACAGGAAGCAAGATAACTGATAATCTGATTAACACATGAAAGCCTTTTCAAAATATGCCAATATTATAAAATGGTTTGTAGCTTTGTGCTATATAATTTTATATCTAAACAACTAATCGAAGTACTTGCTAAATAAAGAAAATAAAAGCATGAGCAAATTCTTGGGGCGTTTTATGTTGAGTAGCTAAATATGAAAAAAAAAAGAATAAACTATGTAAGGTATTACAACGGAGGGCCTTGTACGAGTGCTCCGTTAATGGGTCAGGGAACACAAGTAATTGAGGAGCCTGTCGGACTGGAACATAGTGATGATAAAACCACTTTTATACTGTAAATAACCTTTCCCTGTATATACACCAATTCTCTAATACTACTCTAAAGACACGTATTAACATGTACTGAAACTTATTGATATATTGTGTAAATAAACAGGAAAAAGCCTTGGTCGCGGCTGGTGAGAAGCTGAGCGAAACAAGGTATCTGATGTGGACAGTCTGCTCTTATGATTCATTGGTCTGGTATGCGATGTATGTATTATTACCTCAGGGAGGTTTAATAAGTCTTGTTCAATCTCCTTGATTACCTGTGTTAACGAGGTTAGGAGAGCTTATTTACCATTATTATGAACACCCAATTTTTGCCTGTTTGTCGACAGAGCATCTACAATACATTTCAATGAATTTCGATGAAGTTTTATAGGAGGGTGAGCAATGTTTACAACTGCAAAACATTTGATTGGGATCTGGATGCTGAGCCAGAAAACTGGCGGAGACAAAATATAATGATCCCCCAAACTCACGTCAGGGTTCAGCAGGCAGTGGAACACGAAGAACAGCACGCCCTGTGAGACAAATAACATCTAATTATAAACCATTATTTATGCACATGTACCTTCTTTTTCTGTTTTATATCTATTATCTTTTCATTAAATATTTCCGAGCATGCCGCTATTGAATCAATGTCTGTAACAAATCGAACCAATTTTTCCAAGTGCTCCTCGATTATTGTTAAAATAAACTCCGGTTTAAATTTAAAATTACTCATTTTGTGCGTGATGATCCGTCTAGTATGTCCCTGACACAACGATATTAATAGTGGTTTACCTGAAAATTTTATATTGCAATAGGTACCATGAAAACCATACAATGAATACAGTAAAATTGTTTTGTATTCGTGGCTAAAGTTTTATTCATCTTAAAAGAGAACACAAATCACTTTGAGACTACTACGTGTTTTGGAGCGTTACAAGGTGGCACTTATGGTCGGTTTTGTAAGTTCACAGTAAATATGCAGCCAATGCTCAAACTGAATGGTCAGAATGAAGACAGAGAACTGGTTGATGACTAATTAAGGTCATGCATTACTCATCAATACGGTATGTAAGCTGTAAAGATCTTACCTGTAACGAGTTACATATGGTGAACAGGTAAGTGAAAATGAGGGTAGTGTTCGGGTCTACGGACAGGAAACCGAATGCCCAGGTCAGGCCGAGCAGAGGCAGGAGAACCACACTGGCCTTCACTCCCATTCTGGCAAGATAAACAGTTACGTCACGATCCGCATGCGCCTGACGGTTTCGGTGGATCGGCGATAATAAAAGCCTTTGCGATAAGCTTTTCAATTATTAAACTGTAGTCTTTTTATTATTTTTTCATAAATTAACAAAAATTGTTTAACGATTTCGCATAATTTTGCAAAAAATTAGCTTTCATAATAATTAATTCATTAAACATAATAAATTATGAAACTTCAAAAATATTAAGTAACCATACTAAATGCATACTTCAAAATCACCAAAGATTGATTTACATAGCTTATTCCTATCTCAAACATATGTTTAACATATTCTGTTTGTCTGAAACCATGAGCTAAATTCATGGTAAACAAACCACGAAAATTACATCATGAAACACTGTTTGAGACAGCTCCAAATCTTCATGCCTAAAGCAGGCAGTTAATACACATTTGTTTACCCAGTTTACATAGCTCAGGGGGTGACCTTTCACCCTCCGCAAAACTACTTTCACGGGGTTCCAAAACAATTGCAAGGCCCCCCCCCCCCCCACACCCGCCCCTTAGGGACATTTTAAGCTATTCAATTAATTTCCTGGGTTGCCTTCCTCCCCCGACCCTCCACTCCTAAATCCTGGATGCGCCCCTGTTACCTGATGCTGGATACGTCTTCATTCCGGATCCGGTTTGAAGAGTGTATAGAGCGGAGCATGACGTAGATGGCGGCCACCAGAATGCACGCGTTCACCTGTGTGGTTTTAAAATGCCATTTCCTCATTATATTTGGCAATGTTTAAACACATTTTTGTATATAGATTACAAACAGGTATTATAACTAATCAAGGCACTTTCCATGGCTCAGGTGATGGCGCTCGGTAGTGTTTATAAAGGTGGACAAATCTGGAGAACAGAATATCTTTGATGTCATCCTGGCTTTTTTACATGTTTTAATAATCTCAGTAATATAAGAAATAAGGTAATGCTGCTTCTAGACTACTTAAATATTTCAGTTTGCATTAATTTATATGTTATGTACAAACCAAATGCAAACACACGGATATTTTACTAAGGAAAATAAACCTTGACATACCAGTATAACGAGAGCCACCAGAGGCAGAAACGTCTTGATAACCATGTGACGGGGCATCCAGCAACTAAAAGATATATACATTTCGGGAAATATTCGTTATACATTAACGTATTTTTATGCTAGTGAGGTCGAGCATTCTCATTGAAATAATATGTATCATTATTAGGGCTGGGTATCGCCTACAAATTTGGAAGCGTATTTCGAAACATATTGCGATATGTTTATTGTATTAAATTTATAGGAAAAAGTGTGTTAACTGGTTTATATATAATATATAGATATATTTATATATTATTAATATTATCATTTTCAAAAATTCTTTATAATATTAAATATAATGACACAATAAAAGTTTATGCAGATCAGTTCATTTCATAACTTCCTCATGTACTGTTAACAGTGCTCAAGTAAACATTTAAAATCAAAGTCTTCTTTAGGCCTTACATATGCAAATATATAAGTTGGCAGTTGGAGAATTCTGGACTGTGGCTAAGCACAAAGAGGGATAGAAGGTGCGCACAATTAAAGCCGTGTATACCACAAAGCACGTCTGCTTTTTAACAATAATACTGTTAAGTTGACACTTTATCTTCCTGCGTTATCATAAGAAGTGTGCAGAGAATATTAATGAATGATTAATCATTATGACCGTGTTCAGACTTCTTTCTTTTGCGTATCAAAATATTTTTCGTATAACAATAAGTCATCAAATAAACATTTACATTATCTGGTATATTAGGCCTACTAGAAAATTCCCTACAAAACGTCTAAAGACACGGTAGAGGCTTTAAATTTAAGCCTGCCATTATTCCAATCCATTTAGATGTCTAAATTTGTAACAGAAACGCTGTTTTCATTTTAAAAAATCAGTTTTAGGCAGGTTAACAAAATATCGAAAAATGTCGATATCAATAACTGTATTGCGATACGCACTTTGCGAATCACTGTATCGCGATACACCGATATACTGTTTGGTCTGATGTTGGACATTTTATACGTTTATATCAGCACCACACCTACTACTTGCTCTGGTGGCTTGAAGTAGCACTAATGGACCTTTACAACGTTCTGCTTGTATATTTCATTGCAGCATATGAGCGGAGCTACTGCCAGGACGTGTCAGTATTGTTATTATGCATATGTCCCTTTAAATACAAGTATATTTATATTCATGACAACTTACATGTGAGTCGATCCGTATTCTTCAAGGAAGATGGCGGTTGTTACACCCACGTTGATCAAAGGCAAACCTGGAGGAATAATACAATAATGTTTATGATATCTTGTACACAAAGGAACACACAGACAGGGATGATTCATGATAACTAATCTAACCAATCCGAGTGTTGTGTGCAAAAGGTATACAGACCAAACAAGAAAGTAGTGAGAAACAACAACCTCCGCAAAGATATTAGTCAAACTTCGCTATGTACACAGCTACTCAAAGTTGTTTTTTATGGTTCATCAAATCCACCATAGGTCTATGGTAGAGGAGAGCGCTAAGCCTGATACCAATAAATGACACTGGGCTGAGATAAAGGAATTCCCTACCTCACATTGACACATAATCATTTAAATTGAAACATATTGTCTTGATCCAGATTACCTCCAAACTTCATTTGTTTGCTCCTTATGTGTTATCCTAATCCTCCAGAATATCGTATAAAATTAAAAACTTTTGAGATAATGTGCGAACAGGCAAACCATATAAGCAATCAGCGGTAAGACAAACTAACTTGCCACCTGGTGAGATCCAGAGAATGCACGTTCCTTATACTTACCCCATCCTATGAAGTGATACTTGACGAGATGGCTGGACTTGTTGAAGACCGTGATGACACTGAGGTAGAGATGTATCCCCTCTACCAGCATCCAGCAGAACAGAGCCGTCAGGAAGTAGTGGAGCAGGATGGCGAAGGACCGGCACACGTACTGGCAGCGGAAGGAAAGTTTTTAAGTTACTTATGCTTTGGGTCATTTACTGTATTTCATCAGGAGCGTTTAATGGAGCGCAGGGGAACCCCCCCCCCCCCCCCCCCACCCCCTTCTCCGCACTTGAATTAAAAAGCTTGAAAATTGAACAATATAACAGTATCAAAAAATTGCAGGGTCGGCGTTTGCATCATTATATTTGTTAATCTTCCCAAGATTTCTCTATTAAAGCCCATTTTTTTTTCAGAAAGTTTCTTTACCATCTTAGTGGGATACCCATTCCCACATGCAACAACCTCTTCAGCTTTTTTAAATTCTCTTTCCGTCTTGTTCATGGATATGTGGGTGTTGCTCGCGTCAATGTACGCCATTGTAAACAAGATCTGCGCTGTTAAGCATCTGTGAATAAAGTGTCTATCAGACACCACCAGATAACAAAGGACACTTTTCTACATTGCTATAATAACGTTTGTGAAGAAATTTTAAGAAATGTCCTTATACTTAAATATATTTTTCTTAATCCAGAAGTTTCAATAGTTGTCACATGGATTTTATGTCAGGTATAATATTTGTGTCCTATCATCCCACTAACCTGATATTTAAGCAATCAAATGAATAAGAGTGAGATAAACGGCAGATATTGTTAAAAAAAGTACGTATAGCACTGTTGGACATAATCAAGCCCTGACAGATTGGGTCGTTGGCTTCATATTCGCCGGTTTAAATTTTCACAGTCTCGTTGTTTCGCGAGGGTTATATTTTCGCGATCTGCCCATAGTGTAAACTATTTAGTGTATATCCAATAAAACTACAAAAAAGCCTGTAGGCAAAAAAATTGTTGTAGGACTCAATGCCACATCGAACATATGGAAATTCTTGTTCCTTATTAGCAGATTATTTGAAACATTTGATATCATTTTTATAGCTGTCTTTGATTCACGGGTTATATACAAGATCTATTAGTCTTTGTATATCAATATTTTGTTTTACGACATCCCCTCAACGATGGGGCCTCTTATTCACGAAGGTTTTATTTTAGCGATAATTTCCCGTTCGCGAACATCGCGAATTTGAAATTCTCGCTAACAAAAAGGCAACCAAAGTATATCGACTATCGACATGGCTCGCCCAAAGAGAATAAACATCTCGAGTGTGACACAATTTCAATTGTATAAACATAGTTATGACAGCATTAAATTTTATGTAAAATCACGAACATTTTACTCAGTGCTTTTAGTTTTATTTAGGAAAATTACAAAAGCAAAAATATGTGTCACATTCAGAGTAAATATTAAATATTAAATATTCAGATTAAATAATTAAAATACGTATTTTCCCCACCAGGACGACAGATGCACAGTCACGTGACTGACCTCGTTTTCCTTTCGCTCTATCCCGATCAGGAAGGTGAGTTGTGACAGGCTGATGGTCAAGGCCAGCATCTCATGTATCCGGGCCCGGTCTGTGTTGATCCTGAAATACGCCATATCCCTGTCATGCCTTTATCACTTCCCGGTTTTTACAATATAAAACCCCCGGTCATTACACATAACAACTTACCTCAAATTATTTTCATAAAATTACATAATAGGCTATTATTAAACTCGTGGTTATAATTACATAATCGCTCTGTTGTTATTATAAGAAATCATTTTAAAAGATCAGAAAAAAATTGTTATGAAACATAAGTCTATTTGACCAAATGTTTAACTATAGACATTCTAAGTTGTATCTGATGACCTCGAATTAAACATATTAATGATAAAAGTGTTGACCTAATGCAAATTGCGCTTGTCAGGTGATTGCTTGCCAACGGTAAATTGATCGGTTGCTCGCAACTGTTCTGCTATGTTTATTCATGGAATGAATATGCCTTTAAGGTCAAATAGAGTTCGTGGTTATGTTAGTTAAGCTGTCCTGCTAATCTAATTCTTGTTCTTTTTCAGAGGGATACGCTTGACCAGCACGGGTGCACTTGACAATGCTGCCCTTATTTTTTACGATTATTGTTAAAGGATTGTTCCATAGGTGATACCCTAGCCCTGCCAGAGCGTTAGTATTTTTGTTTGCTACTAAAATGCATAAACAGTACGTGAAGCGTTACAAGACCGTGAGAGAACTTTAATTTCTCTGTCAGAGGCAACAATTAATTCTTAACCATTTCATGGAATGAGCCAATCTAGGGTTACCCTAACCCTAAACAAGAATTCATACACATCCGTCCGACCCCCCCCCCCCCCCCTTGCGTAAAATTTCTTACAGACAAACCAACTAACCTATGGGAAACAGAATATCTTCCTGGCAGAGGTATGAAAAACCTGAGCCTACCTGAGCAGCTGGAAGCATGCAATGGCAAGGACACAACCAAGTATTGACAGGGATCCCCCGATGTAAGAAATGTAAGACAGCGCCTTCTTGTGGCTCTCTGAGATATTATTCTGCCAATAAATTGGTTTAAGAATGGTTAACTTAACATGTAGCATTTTAACTAAGCTGAGATCACATCGACATGAAGCATTATTACTAAGCTGAAATAACGTTGACACTGAGCATTAAAACAGTAAGCTGAAATAACGTCGACATGGAGCATTTTGACTAAGCTGAAAAACGTCGACATGTAGAAATGTTGAACTCAGTTCATTTTATTGATTCTGAAACAGTATAAACATTTGCGTTTTAATAATGATTATAATAATAATTTTATATAACTATAATACATTAAAAAATTGATAAAATAGTCCTTTACTGAAAGGAAAACCATACACACATACACCTTTGTATTTATTAAACAATAATTTGAATTTTCAATAATACTCATATGTTTATACTAAATTAAATATATACCAATTAAGAAGTCAATCAATACCAAATAAACGAGTGAGAATCAAAATAAAAATTTTGAATTGTGAAAAAAAAATCAAAATTATCTTATGACTTACCCCGATGCCATGAATGTCCATGAGCAGAGCAAAGCTGGTGAGATGATAGCAGTGACACACCGTGTGAGTCGTGTTTTGTTCATACACCGAACAGTTCTCTGTCTGCCATCTCTCAGCATTCAAACTTTAAGTTAAACATATTACTCTAAATACTTTCTTAATGTCACTGAAACAGTTTACAACGACAGAACGGGTAAAATGTACATGGAAAGGGTTGTTGCCCTCAATAGTACGATTTATTCTTTTATGGGCTTTATATAATTAGCCCTACTAGCCATGTCCTACATTTTTTGCGATTTTTGTTTATTTTCATTCCACTTAGATTGGAAATAAAAAAAAACAGCAGCCATAAAATGATAATTTAGACCATGTTTGACCTAAAGTTTTAAGGAATATTTACATCACGTCGTATTTATGTGGAATACTTACCTACTGTTTTCATTGATAAAGAAGCAGCCAATTTCTCCGTTACGATTATATTCCTGAAATTCACATATGGATAGGTATCACAAAAATTTAGGAAATTGGAATACTGTAAGGACAATATAAAAATATATGCAAAATGATAAACTAACACATTTCTTCAGCATACAGTCCAAAAATGCAAATATTTTTTTTAAATATGACCTATCATTATAAGTAAACATAGTTATATACGAACCAAATACTTCTTCTAACGGTTTTATAACCTGTTTAGTTGGTTTTAATTTTTATATCGACCTTTGGGCTCAATATTTACATATCCATACGCATAAATACCGACAGTCATACAAGATTTGAAACAGGTCTTCGTGTTTTTTGGAGCGTGTTGAGCTTACCAGGTGTTGGAATGTGATGACTACTGGATCTTCCAGGGCCTGGAGGAAGGATTCGTTCGTCTCCAGTACGGTCGCTGACATCACGTTCGAGTTCAGCTGGAGACTCATATTTAACTCTCTGTTAATTATATAAAACTGAGGAATGAATAATGTATTAATGGACGTCAATAGGATGCAAAGGGAACGCCTCTTTCCCTATTTCTTATATAGAAATCTCTCTGACTTCTAAATAGATTCCTTTTTCTCGCTTTCCTTCTACCTTTTTTTTCATTTCTTTCTTTCTATCTATATTTTTCTGTCTCCCTCTTTCTGGCTATTTCTCTTTCTTTCTTTCTGTTTCTCTTTCTATCTTTCCTCCTTTCATGCCTTTTTTCTTTCTTCCAGAAGCTCAACCTTACCAAACCTCATTAAGAATCCTAAAATAATCAGTATGACTCTTCATTATGACAGATATTTTTTGTGATTCTTAACGCTCAGTGCACATGGAAAAGGTGTACTGCCTCAATGTGAGACATATTGAATCGGCTTACGTCATACTAATATTACCTTGGACCTGGTGCCCCTGTGAAGTTTAGCATGCCTGCAAGACTAGAGAACTGTCCCTTATACACGGCAACTTCCGAATCTGCACAGGTATAAACAAAATATTCATGTCAGTGGTTTATTAATAATCACGATTGTATTATAATAACTGTACACAATGCTTTACCATCTTTTTTATTATTAAATTTCTCTGTATCCTCTATGTTATACAGAGCTTGACCAGTTTAAATCAAAGGTTTTTAATCATATAGGCTATAAGAATAATTTTCAAAGCACAATTAGATTAGGAAATAATTTTAAGACAAATACCCAGTGAGCGATGTATTTGTTAGTAAGCATTTCATCTATTTTTTCCATCTCAACTTTTCGACGATATTATGCCTAAAAAATAATTTGAATAAAGTATCATGTTTACTTTTCTTGTTAAACACCTTGACATTCTACAGTGTTTATGAATTACTGTTATGAAATATGCGGACACTATTCGACCAGGAAATTGATCAAGCTATGCAAATCTTCTTAATAATATTTAATATTTTGATATTCTGATAAAATGTATATGCTATATATTCACTGATTGAAAAGATGCTGAATGACTGTCTGTGTACGTGCCATTATTGTATCTCGCAGTCTTTTCGAGGAGGTCTCTCGGAAATACAATGGATGTTGTTCTATTCGTGTCAGCAATCTCAGATGGCTCTCCATGGGTGTCAATATCGATCACATGAACCTGCAACTCTAAATAAAGGAATACGGTACTAGGTTAAAGAATGTGACTAAATATGACCACTTCTTTCAAAAGAGAAGGTTAAATTGTATTTTAATATTGCAAGTCAGCAAATCTGGAAAAAAAATAGAAATGACACTAATTTCATACGGATTATCTTGGGTTGATAATGTGAAATGTTTATTTTGAAAGGACATTAAATCTGGTTTACGTGTAAAAGTGCCCAAAGTATCATCATTACAGGCAACGAAAGGCAATTGTGCCCCCGTCGTTAGAGGTCTCCAGGTTTAAACATATTTAAAACATCATCTTAATTTAACCCTATAATAGATAACAAAAATGTAATTTGAAATTTCTTATATTTAAAAAAAAGTGTAGATGGAAAGTATATTTATGCAATATATTTAAGATACATTAAATATAATAGTTATTTCTAAATGAGAATTCCCATAAAATTAGGTACAATTTTTAATTAACATTTTTTTTTTTATTTGGTCACCCTTGTAACATGTAATGGCTGCATACACACCGGAACCATCGTCACTGGTCGTCAGATTGGTCCATTTCGTCTTAGGTTCCGGTTGGAGTGACATTGATTTCCGGTTCCGAGCATGAACAAAGTTAGACGCCAGTGTCTCCATGCCAACCAATAGGGTTAAAGCCCGCTGTCCGATCACAAGCTATGAAGAAAGATAAAAAAAATAATATAATTAACTTGATTGTGGTGTTTTCTCTTAATGTATAAATCAATCTGAACCAAGCAATGTGTCTATTCAATAAGGGTACATTTAGTTCTTTGTCGAGAGGAAAATTGGCTGGGCTTTATATCATGGAATACGGCTCATTTCAATTAGAAATGAAATTAGAATGAAATCGTCTTTTCATGAAAATTTTGCAATGAAATTTCAAAATCAGAAGTCTCATTGGTAATTAAGTATGAGCATGCGGAATTTTTCCTTTGTTAAGTAAATAACTTCTCTCAGAAAGCAAGACTTTCGTTTTTTTAATTAAAATAATGTATAATGTAAAACAAACATGATAAGAAATACAAAAAAAATCTATAATAATCAACATTATAAACATATTACCTTTTATTAGGCATAAGGTCCAGGAAGCTGTCTGTTTCTCAGACATTGCGCGAGTCAATTTTGACCCCCCACTTACAATGTTTAATCGTGATTTTTCAGGAGAAACATACGTTTAAAATAAACATTTAACGTTAAAACGTTAATTCGCCCCCCTACATTTCTAAAAGACTGCCTTTAAATTCTTTTGGACTAATTATAACATTGTTATAACCCACCTTGTCAACAAAGTTGTTCCAGAACATGTGTGTTTCCTCGGCGGTCAGTTGACTGACCATGTTAGTGAAAGAGTCTGCGACTTCCTGTCGTCGGCTGTTAAGCGCTTCTATTGGTTTAGCCACCGTTGCTAGGATACGGACGGAGTCAGTAGCGGCTGTGATGTCAGATGGGTACAGGGCTGCGTGGAGGGCTGACTCGTGTGTGATGTTGATGATCCTAGCGTTCATCTTCAGCAGGCTGCCCACTGATATACTCCGGCCGTCCGCCCAACTACTCACCTAAACACGTAAAGGAAAACAAAGCATGATGGGAATAGACCCGTACCATACGGTACCATACCGTAAATCATTTTCTTCAGGTTATCCCAGGATTTCTAGCAACTCTCATAGATTCTATTGCCAATAAAGAGAACGTTTTACATTAACTAAAGGCCAATCTAACTGAGTAAGTCATTGTTTGTCTTTATCTTTCTTATTCATTTAGCAAAGCTTACAGTAGTTTCAGTCGCATGCATAAATAGTGGAACATCGATCATTGGTAATATTCAAGTTTTCATATTCATAAAAGCCCCTATGTTTTACAAGTCACGGTTCACTGAAAGGTTTTACCATTTCTCATGTACATTTCATTAATATTTGTGCAGGTATCAGTCTGAATGGATAAACTCACAGTCTAAAATAGCGTTAATTATGTTATTTTTTTATGTTATTATAGTTTCGTATTGAATTTGAAATAAGGGCAGTCAGGATTACACGTTTTGTATATCCAGTTCTTAATTTTCTCACAAAGCGTTTGTCGTAAATCACACGCACATGAATACGGACGCAATAAATACAAAGAACATATTAAATTTGTGAGGTGAGTATAAATTTAGTATTTTTAATTTAAATCAAAACGATATTTTCAAAATTAGGAGAATAGATAATTCGAAGAATCAACGATATAATTATATTTATACCTGCACGCGAGATACCAAATCAGGCGCCAAAGAAATAAAAAATAGTTATCTGCACTTTAATGGCAGAATGTATTATCAGGTTTACCAATTGAAAGCATATGTATGGAGTCGTAGACTAATCAATTCAATGGTTTAACTTGACGTGATTGACAAAAATGTCTCGAGTAAATATGTCTGATATGTACAATATCCGGAAGTAAGGGGTCTGTATTTGTGTTACCTTATCAAATATATTCCCAAATTCATCCGTCGTGCACTGCTCGACATTCGGCTCCTCCCACTTCCCGCCGGTCGGTGAGCCGGAGTCTGTCACACAGGACCGTGTGATGTTTCCTTTTAGGACAAAGCAAAACCAAATAACACCAGTATAATTTATTCTGAGAGGATGGGAGAAGACAGGAGAGACAGGAGAGGACAGGACAGTTTAGGAAAGGAGAGGAGAGGACAAGACAGGAGAGGAGAGGAGGGCAGAGGACAGGACAGAGAGGAGAGGACAGGACAGGAAAGAACAGAACAGGAGAGGAGTGAAGAGGACAGGGGAGGAGAGGACAGGTAAGCACAGGAGAGGAGAGGACAGGACAGGAAAGGACAGAACAGGAGAGGAGTGAAGAGGACAGGGGAGGAGAGGACAGGTAAGCACAGGAGAGGAAAGGACAGGACAGGAAAGGACAGAACAGGAGAGGAGTGAAGAGGACAGGGGAGGAGAGGACGGGTCAGCAAAGGAGAGGAGAGGACAGGACAGGAAAGGACAGGACAGGACAGGACAGGAGAGGAGTGAAGAGGACAGGGGAGGAGAGGACATGTCAGGAGAGGAGAGGACAAGACAAGAAAGGAGAGAACACGAGAGGACAGGAGAGGAGAGGACAGGACAGGACAGGACAGGAGAAGACAGGAGAGGAGAGGACAGTGGGGGGGGGGGACAGAAGAGGACAGGAGAGGAAGGGAGGAAGGGCATCAAAGGAGCAGACACAGAATTAATGCAGGGAAATGACACAGACGGGAAGAACAGAAGAGAGAAAACGGAAATCAGTAAAAGAAAAGGGAACAATTAGGGCGAAGAGGGCTGCAGTGGAAGGAGGACACAGGAGATGAGTGAGGAAGGTATTCAGCCAGGAAGAAAGCGAAAAGAGACATTTCGAACAGAACGACAGACATGAATAAACTGAATATTTTTGTCATTTAAATTACTTCTACCACTGTACTATTACTACTTCTACTTCTACTTCTACTTCTACTAATACTGTTAATATCATTAAAATTTTAATTTATTATTATTATTATTATTATTATTATTATTATTATAAATGCTTTGACTAATACTACTAATACTTCCACTACTGCTACTACTTGTTTTCTACTACTTAATATGACAAAAATTTAAATATAAATGTAACACCAACATGCTGAGGATCTCATTTAGACCTAACGGACAACTACCTGGACTATCTGAAAAATGAAATATATGAAAATGTCTGCAATAAAAATGACTTAAGGCAATCTACAAAGTAGTAAAAGAACAAGTTATCAGGGGTCAAGACGCTCAGTTGATCTGTAACACTGAGAAAATCTATTAACTATTGATGTTGTGATCTCGTGAAAAATATATGTACTCAAATTCATGTTTTTTTCCGACAGCCCTCTAAAAATAATGAAAAGTGACTTTATTAAAGGTTTCAAGAAGATTTCACCTGGAACTCCCATACGCTAAGTTAGAAGTTCCTATGTCAAACTTCTATGACATGTGTCCATTTGACTTACCGTATATGACGTTATCAGCGCCCTTCCGGTAATAAGCGCCCACACCGGATTTGGGAGGAGATCGCAATAAGAAAACTAAGGGATGAGCCATCCTAGCCACACTTTTCTCCCTAGCCGGTGGGAAACGTTTTGCTTTCATTTCTCACTGCCAAGCTTAAAAGTTACCGCTAGTTTTTATTCTGTCTCCGTCAGGCTTTATCACCTAATATATTAATAAAATTAGTTGCACACATCAGAATCAGTCGTCAAGTGTGTCATAGATTATATTGACGGACTGTGTCCGTGAATGCCGACCCTGCAGGTGGCTATGCTGATCGGGGGACCTTAATTCAGGTACCTATGTGGATGTATCATGCAATGAAAATTATTTTACTTTGAGTTTTTTTCTATTAAATTATAAGTTTTCATTGAAATAATATTGATAAAACAAAAGTGACGTATTTTGTCGATATGCCGGTATGAATGACTGAACGACATTTCTATATCGTGCAAGGTGCGTCCCGTAACGATGAAAATCCACAATAAAGACGTATTTTGTCCATATGCTGTCTTGAAATCGCCATCGCTCTGATGTGTATAAGGTCCGTCTCCTAACGATGATAATCCTCGTTGAATTCAGGTGCGTATGTTGATGTATGATTCAATAAAATATATTTACTTGCTGTTTTTATTTCTAATAATTTATTTATTCTCATTGAAATAATATTAATAAAACAATAGAGATGTATTTTGTCCATATGCCAGGTATGAATGACTGACCGACACGGCTGTGTCGTGCAAGATCTGTCCCCTGACCATGATAATCCTCGTTGAAATTAGATAAGTTTGTGGATGTATCATTTAATTAAATATATTTATTTTGTGTTTGTTATTTCTCATGATTAATATGTTCTCTCTAATGTTCGTAATAAAACAATGTCTACCAATTCCTATGCCGCGTTTGTCAATATACGTGCCGTGAAACTGATTACAGCAAAAATTATGCATTGACCATTTGCAAATCATCAGTAATCAACGGTTTGCACGGTGTTTTACTTTATCGTTGCAGTTTAATGTGACAGTTGTATAATACACTGGTATATATGGTATAACCATGCAAGTTATCCCGCCTGCACAGACAGCTATCGCTGCAAGAACCATAAACCAGGAATTCTGATACGTGTGTATCGTACGTACGCGCTTTGTGCAAATGATTTATTCTCAGGTAATTTTATGTGTCGCCTTAGTGTTGTTCACTGTCAGTCAAAATGATTGGAAACAACGTGCTTCCTTGTTTCGGGAGCGGCAAACGTCAACGTGATCTAATTATGACAACAGGCATGAAACCTGTCGAATCGACCACGAAAATGACCTGCAGCTTTCGGTTTCAGAACAGCCCTGATTTGGGGATGTTAAATTCCAAAACACGACGAGGTCAAAGGTCAGAGGTTAATCGGGCCTCTCAAAGCAACATGCATGGTATTTCGATACGACTCTTGCATTTTAACTGGAACCTGATTTTGAAAAGAACAAGTGACCCAGGGGTCATGACGCTCAGCTGACCAAGAAAACATTCACAAAAGGAATTTTATCAATGCCAAATTTTGTAGGTGGTATCCCCATTCGACATAAGTAAAGCTTTGAGGATATGCTTAACAAAGACCTGATTTCAGGTTTCCAAGCAGATTTTTCATGGACCTCCCTGGATGTCAAGTTAGAAGATTTTAGGTCCAATGGTGACGAATTGTGCCCTTTTAACAGATGACCATAACTTTGAAGGTCTATGAAAAAGAGAAAACAATGGGTAAAAAAATTTTTTAAAAAAATCCAGGTGGCGCAACTAGTCTGCACGAACTTAAGAAAGACTCCATGATCAATATGCATGCAAAGAATCTTGGTGATAAATGCATTAGTTGTTCAGATAATGGTGCTCTTTTATTACATTTTTAATTATTCGGGGGGGGGGGGTTATTTCTGAGCCCCATAGCTTTGAGAATATGGGTAACAGAGACCTAATTTCAGGTTTTGCCTGAGACTTTTCATGGATCTCCCTGGATGTCAGCTGAGAAGATTCTAGATCCAGTAATTAGGATTTGTGCCCTGTTAACGGATGGCCATAACTTTGAAGGTATATAAAAGAGAGAAAACAATGGGTAAAAAAATTTTTAAAAAATCCAGGTGGCGCAACTAGTCTGCACGAACTCGAGAAAGACTCCATGATCAATATGCATGCAAAGAATCTTGGTGATAAATGCATTAGTTGTTCAGATAATGGTCCTCTTTTATTACATTTTTAATTATTTGGGGGGGGGTTATTTCTTAGCCCCATAGCTTTGAGGATATGGGTAACAGAGACCTAATTTCAGGTTTTGCCTGAGACTTTTCATGGATCTCCCTGGATGTCAGCTGAGAAGATTCTAGATCCAGTAATTAGGATTTGTGCCCTGTTAACAGATGGCCATAACTTTGAAGGTATATAAAAGAGAGAAAACAATGGGTAAAAAAATTTTAAAAAAATCAAGGTGGCGCAATTAGTCTGCACGAACTCGAGAAAGACTCCATGATCAATATGCATGCAAAGAATCTTGGTGATAAATGCATTAGTTGTTCAGATAATGGTCCTCTTTTATTACATTTTTAATTATTCGGGGGGGGGGGGTATTTCTGAGCCCCATAGCTTTGAGGATATGGGTAACAGAGACCTAATTTCAGGTTTTGCATGAGACTTTTCATGGATCTCCCTGGATGTCAGCTTAGAAGATTCTAGATCCAGTAATTAGGATTTGTGCCCTGTTTACAGTTGACCGCATAGTTGTTCAGATACTTGAGTTTTGTATCAAATTTTACATTATTCTGGGGGGGGGGGGGTACTTTGGAGCCCCATAGCTCAGAGTTTATGGGTAACAGGGAGTTAATTTCAGGTTTCTACTAAGACTTTTCATGGGCTCCCTGCATGTCAAGAGAGAAGATTGTAGGTCCAGCCTTTACAATTTGTGCCCTTTTAACAGTTGACCGTATCTTTAGAGGACTCAAAAATAGAGAAAAAAATCGTAAAAATCGAAATAAATACTAGTGGCGCCACCAGTGTGCAAAAACCGATGAAACATTCCATGAGTAATATACATGCAAAGAATCATTGTTATCAATACATTAGTTGTTCAGATACTTGAGATTTTGTATCAAATTATTCCATTATTCTGGGGGGTACTTCAGAGCCTCATAGCTCAGAGTTTATGTGTAACAGAGATTTAATTACAGGTTTCCAAGGAGACTTTTCATGGGCCTCCCTGGATGTCAAGTTAGAAGATTCCAGGTCAAGCGGTTACGATTTGTGCCCTGTTAACGGACAGACGGCCGGATGGCCGGACGGGACGACGGACAAAGAGTGATCGCTATAGCTCAGATGACTTACAGTCAGCTCAGCTAAAAAGGAACAAGGAGCAAAGGATCCATTTATTTTTTTACAAAGATACACAAATCGTATTGGAAACGTTATATGGAATGATTAGCGCGAGTTTCTCGACAATTTACTTGCTTGTACTCCTGATACAATAGCGTCAGACATCGGCGTGTGCATGCTGGCAGAAATGGAAATTGTTATAAAATGAAAGTCCAAGCTGGTGGTGAAGTTATTATAATACGCTGGAGTCTGAGAGCCAGTATTTCATCTCTTAAAAATATGTTGCATGTAATATCATGCAAAATGAGGGAAAAAAATGACAATTATTGGCGATGCCATTCCATGTCATATATGAGCTCATCTGTCTATAGGTATTTGCCAAAGGTGACTGACATAATCGGGGTACCGACGTCCAATATTATATTTTTCATCTTTCAAATAAATACTGTTTTACATACCTTTATATGAACATTTTATATTTCTACTACCTTATTAGGCGCTGACTTTTATTAAAGAGTTCATTTATTGCCATATTAATTTTCCTCTTCACCTGCAAAGGAAATCTCAAACTGCAGTTATTCATACTGTGTTGCACTAGCATACAAAACAATATAAAATCGTCTGCAAATCGGTATCACTTGGATAAATTATTATTTTTCAAAACTTCACATAACCACCGATAAAGATCGTTGGTTTTCTGAATTGCCCTGAATGTGCTGTGAAGTCAAACACGTGTACACAAGCCGCAGTGTTAGAGGATTGTAACGCATTCTGGAAGTTGGCAGGTGTGTGTGGGATGGAAGGGGGGGGGGGGTGCTTATAAGGGTATGAAATATTTGGAAAAATTCAATATTTAGAGCGTCTGGGACGCTTATTATGTCAATTACGATACATGGTATTCAAAACATATTGTTTTACATAGCTCACAAATTATAGGTTACAGTGACCTTATTTTGGATGTCAAGGCAACATTACAATGTCCTCCCTTTACATTAAGAAACACATTTCTACATCCAACAGTTCAGATTTGTGCCCTGTCTGGCTTGACTTTTTTGGTGCTCAAAATTAAGTTTTCTGCCCGTAACTTACAGAATAAAGGTCACAGTGACCTAATCACAGGATTTAAAGGAGACTTGCAAAGGACCTCCAAGGATGTCATATAAGAAGATTCCAGGGCAAACGGATACAGTCTGTGCTCAAAATCATGTTTTTTGGCCAGTTGCTCACAGAATATTGGTCATCATGACCTTGTTTCACGTTTCCAAGACAATTTGACATCCGTGGATGTTGCGTTAGAAGATTCTAGGCCTAACGGAAATAATTTGAACACTTCTCATTTTCAGGTTGCTCAAATCATATTTCTTTTCCTATTATTCGCAAAATATAGGTCACGGTGACTTTATTTCATGATTCAAAAGGACATTGACCCAGAACCTCCCTGAATGTTACATCAGAAGATTTCAGGCCAAATACACATATTTTGTGCCTGGTCTGACTCTCATTGTGCTCAAAACAATGTGTTCGGCCCGTAGCACGCATAAAATAGGTTACTGCGACTTAATTTTAGGTTTCCAAGGCAATCCGCTCAGGACCTCCCTTGATGTACAGTTAGACGTTCCTAGGTCTAAGGGATTACGGTTTGTGCCCTGTTTTCGGCCAAACTGTTTCAATGATTCAAAATAAAGAAAACGTGTAAAAATTAGAAAAATAAAGCTGGTGCCACCAGTCTTCAGGAACGGGTAAAATTGTCCCTTGTCCATTTACATGGAAAGAATAATGGAAATTTATACATTAGTTCTTCAGATATTGAAGCTTTTTTATCAGATGTTTAATTATTATGGTGTCCACAAACAGGCCCCATAACGTACATATAGGTCACAGTGACCTACTTTCAGGTGTCAAGGGAGATTTATTTATGGTCCAGCGATTACCATATGCGCCCTGTTAACGGACGAATGGCCGGACGGATTGATGTCAGAACGGTCGGACGACGGACAAAGAGTGACCGCTTCGGCTCAGACGACTTTCAGTCAAGAAATTTTATCCCAACTCACCCTTAATCCCAGGTCCAGGTGAGCAGGGCCTGACGGCTGTGGTGGCCACGGCTGTCTTGTTCCAGAACACCATGGATCCTGGTACCGTGTCCTGATCTTCTGGACAATAAGCTGTGGTACAAAATTAACATGTTTAATGTTGTAGTCCTGATGACTGACATCATTTATTTATACCATTTACCATACCATGTGTAGTGCTGTTTAACATGCCACGATATCTGGCGATCGACAGTTTATTATGATCCATATTTTTGCGTTGGGACAGGTCTGCATGAATTCGGCCGGGTTGGTATGGAACGGAGTGTCAATGGGCCAGGTTGCTTGGCGTAATGGCTGATAGACAACGCTGTAATAAACATTTTGTGATGTAAAAATCCTCAAGATCTGTTCAGAAGATTTGGAAAATGACCCTCGTTCATGACAGTTCAAGGCCAAAAAAAGGCAACAGATGAGTTGAGTGCCATCACAGTCAATTTTAATTTGACATTGCAAGAAAAAGCATTACAGTTATCCGGCTTTAATGATATTTTATTAAACTTTGTTTTCAAATAAAAATCATTCTCCACCATCCATAATTCATAATTCCTGTTTTTAGTCGGCCTAAAAATGAGGTTTCATTTTATTTTCGTAAAAATATTCAGACATCTATAGAGGTCTATCTTATATGAGGGCTTCTTTTTTGTCCTCATTTACGAACATATTCACAGGTTTTACTTCTTTAAGAGTCCATCTGACCTTGGTCATAACTACATCTTAATCAGATAAAAAGGAACCCAAGCCAGAATATATAAAAGTGAAAGATGTTGACATCTGCTGGCGAGACACAGAACTGCCTTCACTGGTGGCTCACTTCAAGACTTCAAACATTTCCACAGGTAAAGTAGATCCCAAGCTCAGTACGTGTGACGGTATGTAAGGACTGAAGATTACAGAATGTAAAAAGTTTCAACCATATTGCCATATTGCCAAAGCTTAAGTACATGCATTTTCACTTAGTGAGACATAGTGAAATTATAAATGTTGATTTTGTAGGCAAAATGGAGACCAGGTTCTGAAACTTTTATTCTTGAACGTTATTCAATTCATCACGTGTTATTTTCTCCGCTAAAATTGTTCCCCCGATCATATATATGTAACCATCTTTCCCATTGTTCCACTGTGTTATGATGTAACCTTTTATGTTGAAATAGATCATACTTGTAAACTAGATGTGGTCGGACAATGGTCCTCAGAGGGCCCTGCATTTCTGGTAGTGCTGGACTAGTTTACATATGGGTAAAACGTTTACCTAATTTACAATTTTAAAATATGACAAACAAAAACAGGTTTTTCTCAATATGCATAAGGTGACAAAATCCTTAAAGTTCAAATAATATGGAAGAAGATATGTCTGATTGTTTGCAATGAGACTCCCTCCCCATGCAAAGATAATACCTGTGCGTATAGGACTCTTAATTTGTTTTGCCTTATGAAGCCCTGAATTCAAAACTGTTGCCAACTGTGTCAAGAGATATTATTTTACTCTTTATAATATGCACAGCTGTTCAGGTAAAAATAGAACGACAATGATTTTATGTATGTCATCATAATGTTTATGTTGTACCAAAATCTGCCGTAGCCCGAAGAACGGTATATTGAATAAAACGACCTTATAAAATTTGACCAGTTTGTTTTAACTTCCCAGTTCTAACTTATAATTAACCGGTTTAATTATCTACTCAAAAAATGGCATGATTATTGCACTTGCTTTGTCTCAAAATAAAAAATAAATTGCATTAAAAAAATATGGATGGCATCAAAATCCTTGCTCAGCTCATGGATTCATCATGGGTCCAATAATGCTTATCACGTACGTTTTAGGACTAAACGTGATCCCAAACAAGATGACCGTATCTTTATTGCGTGAAACGGAAAGAAACAATATAGGAGGCGCCACTTATCTCGTGACAAGAATGAACCTTTCCAAGATCAACAGGCATGCCAAAATCATTTGTAATTCGTGCATAAATTATACATTTACTGTACCTTTCAACGTACCTGCTGGCTGCGCCGACCCATAGAGATTTACGGCCAAGACGTAGGCTGCCAACAAGCAAAGTTCCCTAGCTGAAAGTAACATTTCTCCTACAAAACAAAATGACGCGTTTGTCTAATAAGTAAAAACATTTACCTATTCCAGTCCTACCAAATTATATAATTTTTATTCAGGACAGCTAGTCCTAGATTAACCTTTTTTTCATCGAGGCAGCGGTAGGACGCAAACAAAAACAAACATGCATATATAAACACATTTCATTGTATTATAATATACAAGGTTAAATATATATGTGAATAATGTCTAAAACTTAACATATATTATACTAATAAAATCCTGTATTCTTCTTATTATTATTTTTATTATTATTATATATGGTGGCCCATTTATGTTACTGAAAATATTAAGACCGGGGTGCTCGCTAAAATACATTTTTTCATTGTATGATAAAAATAAAAATATATGCAGAGAATACTTCTTAGGATTCTCCAAAGCTTAAGTGCAATATATACATATCGTTTTCTGATATGTTTCAATATTAAGATTAAAGTTATACAGAGTATCAGGAAAAACATTTGTTCAAAGAATAAAATGAATCATTATGATGTTGTTTTCAAAGCCTAAGTGCAATATAAACAAAAGAAGGTCAGCAGATACTCCTGAAAAATATGTATAAAATTAATTTATTATTACTATTATGTTTAACCACATGGAGTGGCTACTTTTATACATCATCGTTTCTGACAATGACTTTTCGATAGCGTGACAGATATTATTTATTTATTTTTTTTTGTGAATAGTTCTTCACTGGTGATTGTTTTAAATAGAAAGAAAAAAAGAAAGAGAAAATATATCGAATGAATTGTTACGCAAATTGCATATTCCCCCCCCCCCCCCCCTTTCTCTCTCTCTCTCTCTTTCTCTTTACGTGTAATGTGGACTCTTCGCGTCACAGATGGTTACGTCCGGTAGTCTTTTTGGAGGTGAAGAAAACCAGAGGCCCGCAGTTGAAGTGTTCATATATATAAATTGTCTAGACCAGCGGAGGGCTCGTGATTTGAACGATTCTTGGTTTGGTTAATTGATTGGCACGGTTGGTTGATTTAAATGGTATGATTTAAATAATTGAATAAAAGATATAATTAAAATAGGATAAAGCACGAGTTTTGTTTCCTTTTACCAGAATTATAAAAAATGTAAAAAATCGTGCTTTAAAAATACATTTATATCCCTTCAAGTAACTGAAAATAATTGGCCCACTTAGTTTATAAGTACCAGGTACCCATTTCAATATGCTTTTACCAGTACTTGCCCAACAGCTACTGTTTCGCTAGCCGCCAACGGCGACGCAACAGGTTTCAGGTTTCTGTTGCGTCACCGGCCCACCAAAGGGCCAACTGGGGCTATAGCACGATACGATTTGTTACTCTTGGAAAGGAAATTGAATAAAAAAATTCTATGGTTTTAACATACCAATGTTTACATTCAGAAAGGATGAAGCACCTATTACATTAACTACTGATTTATTTGTCAGAGGGAATAGAAGCATTAACAGATATCTTGCATTCCGTGGCAGTCCTGCTTGAGTCCATGCTTTAGGCTGGTGTACTATTATGTTCATATTGTCACTTCCTGGATGCAAAATAGTGCTGAGAATAGATCTCTAATATTTTAAGTGGTCAAATATACAATACACACAGATGTACCGAACATTGATCAATGGATATATATTTAATCGCACAGTTGTGTATGGAGTGTTAAAATCACAATTAAATTAAGGGGCAATCTATGTACCCCACATTGCGTCAATCACTAAAAAAAGCAATTGAGGAGTCCATTTGTTTGGGCTAATGATTCGCCAGAGCAAATGCAACTATACAGCCCATGTTGATCAGGGTTAAAACATCTATTTGGATTGAATACGATTTTAAATATGTCAGTATGATCTAAAACATTCTTGGTAACCCAAAAGCTGCGAAATTTGTGTTTTCTGCAAAATGTTGACCTAAAAACAATCATGTTGTTTTATAATACCTTAATAATTGTTATATTTTTTATTACGGGTCAATTTGTGTGTATCTTTTTAGGGTTGGTGGTTGGGGCATTGCCATCAAACCCTAGGTATTCTTGCTTCTTTTTATATGATATGTAGATATGCTGAAAATAAAAAAAACATAAAAATGTTTCAAACTAGATGTTTGCAAACGTCGCGTTCTTAATTTACTGGTGGTGACAAAATATGTAAATTTTTTCAAACATGCAAGAAGAACACACGAAAACGCTTCTTTCTCTGAAATTTTTCATGATGTATCTACCTATTATACCAATTTATATAATCTGATTGAAATAAAAGTAATCCCATATATTTGTTTTGATTTTTTTAATCATATTTTTCTGTAAAAATGTGGACAAGGAAATGACATTCCTTTCATAGCTGATGCAATGTTAAACAATGTTGTATACCATGTAGTTAACCAACAAACGAACTAGTGGTCAAGTATGTTACTGTCCTTCTGTGTTGAAGGTTGAACGTAGGCCATTTTTGTGAAATGAAAAATGAACACTTTCTATTTTTTTTTGCGTTCGGATATGATCTTTCGGATGTGTACGTGTAAACACCAAAATAAAATAAAGGGTTTTAAATTTTCGTTCATGCATCAACTTTTCGTTCGGATATTAACTTCTTCCAGTGTGAAATGGTCTTAACTGTACTGTTAAGATATATAAAATATACATACACCTATATATACACAATCATTTTAAAAGGTCATGGAGTATGTTGTTCAGTGAAAGGAAGAAAACAACCTTTCCAAACAATTATATGTATCAACTTCACGTTTCAACGATTTCGAGCTTACAAGGAAAAGGATAGACAAATCTATATTTTTATTTATTTTCAGATGGCAAATGGAATACTGAATATTTGTAATAATAATCATTTACTATGTATAATGGTTTTGCGGCAGAAGGCTCTTGTACAGTTTTAATAAATCCCATGCTTACCTAACACCGATCGGAAAATAAAATGTTTCTCCGCCTTAATGAAAAAGAGGAAAAGAAAATCAACGGATGAAATTGTAACTTTATTTTGTATTCGAATACAAGTGATAATCCCCCTAAGTAGTTAATGGTGCACACAAACACACGAAGAGGGCACGTAGTGCATGAACTAATGTACTTACACTTGTGTTGACGTGTGCTTTATACACACCGAAACTATATGAACAAGTAAAATATCACGTATAATAATTGAAAAATCAACCCAGAATTAACGGCGTAACCTGTATACACACATCTGGTCGCATTGTCCTATGGAAAACTTATTCGTATTACCTGATCCTGATAGATGGATATAAATTCTTATGAATGAGGAATCATTGTTTAATTGACACGAAGAACTTACCTGTTTCAGAGTTGCCGATAGTCGTACATCTAAGCAGCCTGGCTGGCTACATCCAGTTACTGTCCACGCTGTAACCGCGGGAACCCGCCACTCAGGCTCAGCTGCCGCCATGTTGTAAATCACGAACTGTCGTGCGGGCAAGAGCCGCTTGACGACACTTCCGGCGAATTATGACCCTTAATCAAACAAGTCCGAGCGGACGAAAGAGGGCGATAAATGATCCAAGAATCCCCTTGTATCAATTTTAGAGGCCAGTTTCATACAATGCCAGCCGCGGTGTGCTTATTTCAAACTGGGGTTGTAAATTTTGCCCCCGAACGGTGTTTAATCGGGAAGAGTAAATTCAATACTATCCCACAAGCAAAGAGGTAAGTTTCACTATGTAAAGACCGCGGTACATAAAATATTGAGCCGGGATCCTGGCAACTCAGAGTTCTGCTTTACTTTTGAAAATTTTGTGACTTAGGGTTCTGCCGACTGTTTGGATTTCGTAACTAAGGTCACCTGTTCAAGGTAGCCGAAAGCTATATATGGGTAAACAGTATTCCCACACAAATGGCAGTTTTAAAAAAAAAGTGAACATTTATAAGATAACTTTAAGTCGGACTCCAGCTTGATTTCAAACAATTAATCTTATCACCTCAAAGGTACCCTGATGACAACAGGGGATATCTTATTTATTTATTTTGTAAAAAAATGAATGACTTAAATAAAAAACTAGGGACCCAGGGGTCTCAACGCTCAGCTGTATTTGCCTATAAGGATATTTTGAAGATTTTTTTTAGAATGACCTTTACCTTTGACCTCTGGACCCTGAAATGTTTCTTACTTAAGTAGGTGGTAATTAATAGATCAGGTGTGAAACCAATCTGTCTTGCCAAAGCAGAATTACCATCCAAAAACTAATGTGTGAATGAATTGGTCCTTTGACCTTGACCTTTGACCCTATGACCCCAAATCGAAAAGAATCTTCCCCTTTCGGCAGGTGAGTAATATCTTGAAGATGGATGGTTTGTGATGAAAAGTTTGGCTTAAAATGCATACACATTCCTTTGAAAGAAATGGATCCTTGACCTTTGGACACAAATATCGACAGGGTTCTTATTCTTAGCTGTGAGTTATATATAAATTAAGTTTGAAACCAATATGTCTAACTAAACTGGAGTTATCATCTGGAAACTAATTTGTGAAGAGATTGCCCCTGTGACCTTGACCTTGTGACCCCAAATTCATTTATGCTCTCCCCTTAATGGCAAGTCAGCTGAATGTGCAAGTTGGAAAGTTTGGGATAAAAAGCTTATCTTAAAATGCAGCAATAATCTTTTTAAATAAGTGAGTCTTGTGTCCTTGACCTTCGACCTCATGACCCAGAAATCATACGGGTTCTTTATTTAGTGGTGGGCCATTTGTAAGTCGTGTTTGAAATCCATATGTCAATCAAACCTGGAGTTATAATCTGGAAACAAATTTGTGTGGATAAACGGATGGACAGACAGACAGACAGACAGACAGACATGGTGATTACTATAGGGCATCCACTTGTGATCGATAAATACACCAGGTTTTTGGACACTACATGGAATCACAGCTGAGAATCTGACATGATTGCTGTCATTTTATAGTAAAAAAAAATGGAAAATATTCGTAAAATAAAGAAAAAATACAGGTGACGCCACCACCTTTCGGGAACTGATAAAACTAGTCATGGTCAATATTCAAGGCAAAATTCATGACAATCCATGCATTAATTATCAAGATATTGGAGGTTTTGTATCAATTTTTTATTATTCCGGGGGTATTTACAAGCTCCATAGTTCGGAAGATAGAGATCGCAGTGACCTAATTTCAGGTATTCAAAAGGATTTGTTATGGACCTTCATAGGTTTTTAGTTACAGGCTTCAAGGTTCAGCGGATACGATTTGTGCCCTGCCAACAGACGAGTGGATGGCCAGACGCCCGGACGGCCGGATGGACGACGGACAAAGCGCCATACATATACCTCAGATGACTTACAGTTAGCTGAGCTAAAAATACACAAATGTATTTCACCACTGAGAAAGTTTTAGGAACAAGGGACCTGTGGGTCACGGCGCTGAGCTTAAAATGATTATGAGAATATTTTTTTAAATAAATAAACCTTGAACTTTGCGCTTGTGACCCCAACATTTAGAAGTTTCTTCCACTATTGGCAGGGGAGCAAAATCTGGAAGATGGAAAGTTTGGGATGAAAAGTTTGGCTTAAAAAGCATTCATAATCCTTTTAAATAAGTGGGAACAGTGCCTTGTTCTTTGACCTCATGACCTTTAATCAAAAGGCCTCTTACATTAGTGGTGGGCCATATATAAGTTAAGTTTGAAACCAACATTTCAATCCAACCTGGAGTTATCATCTGGAAACATATATGTGGACAGATGACCCATGTGACCTTGAACTTTGACCTCATGACCCCCAAAATATAAAATATAAAAGTTTCTTACTTTATTGGTTAAGCCACTGATGAATTAAGTTTGAACCCAATATGTTGATCCAAACTGAGTTCTCATCCGGAAACAAATGTCCTAACTGATGGCTCCTGTGATCTTGACCTTTGACCTTGTGACCCACATATCAATCAGGTTCTTCCCTTATTGGCAGGTCAGTTACATGTGCAAGATGGAAGGTTTGGAATGAAAATATTGGCTTAATAATAATAATAATAATAATAATAATAATAATTTATTTCATATAGCGTAAAATCCATCAGGCGTGGTGCCCTAATCGCTGTACATGACTAAAAAGTGACAAATGGAAATATATTTGTTGAATTAGCAATGGATAAAATGAATGAATAAAAACATTACAAAAATAAGTTTTAAAACAATAAAAACGTTCCAAGAATTCATATCACTGAAGTTCATTGACTACAATATCCGTAAAACTGTTTGAACGAATGGGTTTTAAGATGAGACTTAAAAGCAGACAGACTGGATTGTGTTCTGCGGTAATTCATTCCAAAGTTAAGGACCAGCAACACCGAAAGCTCCCATGCATACAGTCGATGACGTTGTGAATGGAACAGCTAAGAGACCATGACAGGAGGAGCGAAGCTCACGACTCAGATGATACGGCTGAATGAGCTCCTGTAGATAGCATGGAGCCTATTGGTTTTTTGGCTTAAATACAAGGACCAGAACTTTAAGAGCATGGAGCACAGGTGTGATGTGATAAGCTTTACGCCTTTAAGTTACAATGCGCGCCGCCATATTCTTAATCCGTTGCAATTTTATGTATCAGAACATAAAGGAGCCAACAAAGGAGTGCATTACAGTAGTCCAGTTGAGAAGTGATGAAGGCATGAACCAACTTCTCTGCAGCCTCTTGGCTGAGATACCTTCTTATCCTGCCGATGTTATAAATATAAAAATACGCCATATGACATACACTACTGAAATTGACCTCCATACCAGCATTTGAGTCCATAATCACATCAATGCTCCTGACTACAGAACTTGCTGAAAAGTCATGGCCTCGGATATGTATAACAGGACAGCTGAGCCTCTTCGAGATATGCTTAGAAAATATTAACAGGACCTCTGTTTTTTTTTATCATTTATTTTTAAACTCTTGAAGTTCATCCATTAGCGAACTGAGAAAATGCACTTCTCAACTTCTTGAATTTTCCTGTTAAGGTCCTCGGGTTTGAAGGTGACATAGAGCTTAATGTCATCTGCATAAAAATCTTAGCTCATTCCATGCATGCGATGAAGGTTTCCAAGAGATGCTGTATTTATTGTAAAAAGAATTGGTCCAAGGACCGAGCCTTGAGGTACCCCCACTGCAGGGCCCTCGATTTTGACCGCTCATTTCCAATAGATACAAACTGTTGATGATTTGTGAGATACGAAATGAACCATTGTAGAGTTGTGCCATTAATACCGACGCCAGTGCCTTTCAGCCTGTCTCCTAGACTGATATGCTTCCCGTATGTCCCCGATGTACCGCTGAGGCTGTCCCCGGGCTGGAATTCTACGCGTCTTCGTTGGGGCATGTTTATCCAGGATGCCACTTAAGACGCTATCATATAAAATGACACTGGAGTCAACGGAAATAGTCCCAGGTATGGATGACAGTACTGACTCACAAACGTCATGTTTAAATGCATCTACATTAATGGCATTCACCTTCCTGTACGTCACTTCTTGTACGGAACGAGAGTTCATGGAGAGAGAAACCTGACAAAAAACAGGAAAACGGTCCGGGACGCAATGATCCTGTGATGATAAAACATGCACAAAGGTATCATCGCCCCTGGTGAGCACGAGGTCTAATGTATGTTCACTGCGGCGTGTGGCATCAGAGACATGTTGTTTCAGTCCAAAAGAGTCCAATAAACTAAGAAAGGCAGTGGCATTAATATGATGGGGATCATCTGCATGTATGTTGAAATCTCCAAAATACATCCACCATCTTTCTAAATAAGTGGGTTGGGTGACGTTGACTTTTGATCTTATCACCCTAAAATCGATAGGTTTCTTACGTTAAATATGGGCCATTGTAACTCAAGTTTGAAATCCATATATCAAACCAAACTGGAATTACCATCAGGAAACAAATATGACGGACATACAGATAGACAAACAGAAGGACAGACAGAGAGACAGGGTGATTACCATTGGGCATTCGTTTACTCAAGTGGGGCCCTTATAACACATAAGGTTTCAGGACTGTATTGTTGCATTACTAATAAGATAAGCAGAGAGACCTGCACTAAATGACCTCCAATGATAACATAGAAAACACGCTTGACAACATAGCAAATACAATACGAGCCTCCAAAAAATTCAATAACTAGCCTAATTTTAGAGCTTTTACTTTCAAATTTCAGATTTTTCTAGAAATAATCCTTATGTGTACATGCTGTGGAAAAATTAATTTCACAGTACTTACAGGAAAAAAATGTGCCATGCTTAAAGTTGGGCCAAATTGAAGGTACTGACTTTATCAGTCAAATTTCGTTTACACGGCCAAGAAAACTGTTTAACGCATTTTCCGTCACAGGACAGGATAAAAAATATATAAAGCTTACAAATTTCATATAAGTAACACCCACGATTATTTTTAGACCTTCTATCCCAGGTAGCAGCACATGATCTCGGGAATAAGTGAAACACATGCTGGGATTATACGTAAAAGTGTCTTAGTAATAATCATGAGGCGGCGTTCTGGTATTATCTCAAGGAGAGACCACTTTTTCTTCAAGTGTCCCTCAAACAATAATTACCCTATCTGTAGATGTATGTATATGCTATGACATCATGCTTAATTTGTCTATCAATCTGACTATCAAACTCCGCAAGAAAATATAAAAAGCAGTTGAAGGGTTTGCTATGATGTCAGTTTCTTGGTGTGATAGGAGGATAAGAAGTAACATTTAAACATCAGTGTCATATATACCTAGAAATAAAAATTTAACTAAATAGAGCCCTGATTTTTAATTTTTATTATGACGAGATTTAGAAAGCACTAAGAGACCCAATCCCCTCCGCTAACATTCTGGAGCACCGGATATTATCAGGATCCTGCATGCAAGGTCTAACGTTGATGTGCCGCCCTGAATCGTATAGGGAATATAAATACCAATCCAAGCCAAGAGATATATAAATGGCAATGGAACCAACAAATTGCCGTTGTTGTCAAAGGCAAAGAAGCCTTCAAACATAAACATATTAAAGTTATCTACATAAGAGGATTTAATGGATTGTTTCTTATAGATGTTAACTTAACGCTCCACAAAATGTTATCAAAACCCTTACATATATATAGATTTTTAGTAATGCTGCTCACAGAAAAATATGCCAGTCCCATAGTTTTCCATGGCGGAGGCTTTAATATTGGTTCAAGGCAATTTTACAAAGGTAATATTTATGTTAATAGCAATCAATTAATATATGTTATGAAAGGACAAAGCCTCAACGTGTTCTTACTCTGTGGCTTCTAACTCAAAAGGGAAAGATAATTTGGTTTTGTTAGGCATTTTTTAGAAATAAGTAGGGCGGCCGAATTCTATTTTCCCTTTTTATCATAGGATTTCCGTAAAAATTCACATGATGTATGATTAGAAAACATTAATACAACAAAATTGTTTTGGAAAATAGTTAACAGCATTAGCGACATTTGATATTCTTGTATGACGTGTTCTAGACGCTGAAGCACACAGTAAATTACTAAAAAAATAAAAAAAAACACAAAATAAATTTTTTATGCGGGAGGTCAAAATTGACACGCGGTGACAGGGAAACCAATTTAAAATTTATAAAAATATATCCGTGAATAGGGACTCGTATACATTGATGACCGAATACTTGTTTACACTGCTGGCCAAGCACACAGCTTGACAATGATTATAGAAATTGCGAAAGGGACACCCTTTATTTCCTTGATATGATGCAAATGAGGGACAAATAGATTCCGCCTCAGAGATATATATGATTAACTGATTGACATATCAAAGACATACTGATTTAAAACAAGGACTCAATCGAACTGGGCTCAACCCTGTAGTCTGAGATACGGCGGCACGACCTGCTCCAGAAGCAGGACTTCTGTCCGTGATGTGGATCGATGGGGCGTATCCGATTCAAAATTATTTTAACAAGAAAAATGAGGATAAAAAGATGTCATAGAAAGAGAATGACTAACCCTTAAGCAGATACAGAGCATGCAAGGGTGGTTCACAACTTGAATACTGTTTTACATGTCATCCGCTGACCACGTCCCTGCTCCCCTCCTC
Source organism: Sipunculus nudus (assembly GCA_026874595.1). Lineage (NCBI taxonomy): Eukaryota > Metazoa > Annelida > Sipuncula > Golfingiida > Sipunculidae > Sipunculus > Sipunculus nudus. Next base: position 13,810,428 of record CM049315.1, on the reverse strand, counting down.
GTTATGACGTACATGTGTTACAATCTTGAACGCGATCTACCACAAATATAAATTGAATAAATTTAATTTTCTCGCAGCCATTTTCAGTTGTAACAAAATTTAAATAATAGTTATACTCAAAAAGGAATATGCTCTTGAAGAGTAAAAATGGAAGACCGGCTTCTGTGGCTCAGGGGTATGGCGCAGGACTCAAAGCCGGGAGATCGCGCATAAGTTTGAATCTCAGCTGAGGCGGTAAGATTTTTTACGATCGGCCCCAATCAAGGGTGAGCGCTCTGCAGGCTTAATGAGAAGGTCTTTCCCAACAGCTGTGTTTCACTGACAAACGAGTGCGCCTTTCGGGTACGACCCAACAATTGGGACGATTACGCACCCAGGGCCCGCAAGTGCAGTCGTCACCTGACCTCGTTGGCGCCAGGATACAAATTGAGAGGAAACGTGTGACATGACCTGCCAGGTAATCCGAAGGCTAATTGGAATTCTGTAGATGTACATAACGCAGTTAAGTTAGCTTTATAAAAATCTAGGCGGTTACCTCAACCAAAAAATATTTGTTAAAAAAAAGGATTAACCATTGATTAGTATCGTACTCGAAAAGTCATCAATGTGAGCAGTTTATAACAGATAAGTTAAGATTGAGCAGTTTATGAGTAGTTTAACAGGATTTTTACTCAGACTGAGCACTTTCAAGGAGCTATCATCTGCTCATATATAGCAGTTTATTTTTATTATAATGGGTGGTATTGGGTATTGGACAATTGTTTTACCACAGGCAAGGTTATGTTTTACTCAGGCCTGTTTACCTGTTTTCCTCTTTTATAAGTGAGGGATTGCGAAAAAAAATAACTATTAAACCAAAATCACAGGAATAGGATTACTTTCTATTTAGATTTTATAATATACTCTTTAATACCCTCAGGAGGACGCTCTCTGAAAAATGAATAGTATCATGAAAAATAACGAAAATAATTAGATCTCAGGAAACTTAGATTTATTTTAAATAAGGTATCAACATATACTACATCTGTGCAGACCAGAACATGCAGAATTAGAATCCCACATTGAGAAAGTTGACACCATCTATCTGCTGTCAACGCTTCTGTTCAGCAGGACGCAGCCTTGCATCATGTTGATGAATTTGCAGCATATCGTAAGTCAACATGAACCGGCACAAAATAGCTGAATCCATAAAGAAACACAATTTTAAAGATTAATTTATGACAAAACTGTGGATATCCTGAAACTCTGTACATGTATATGGGCACATAGTATATATATATATATATATATATATATATATATATATATATACATTGAACTCATACCCCCCCCCCACACACACACACACATAGACTCTTTTATGCATCAGCTTGCAAAGATTAAATATGTGACCATGATACTATAGACTACAGTTGATACTGTCATATATGCTCTTTACAAGTAACACATATCGCAGTATATATAGTAAATAATGTGTACATATTACACACTTGTGATGCACAATAATATTAATACCTGATAAATTCTAAACAGACTTACTTCAGTTTATTGTAGGCCTACATGTTTCACAGCCACCAGATGTCTAGAGCCCCCTTAGGCAGATTTAGAGTAGTGCGCAAACGATAAGTTACAGACTGGTAACAGTGGCACTCCCGGTGTAGGCCTTGATGAGTCTATGAGTATAGTTCCTGCCAAACTCATTAAATTGAGTAGTCGAAGGCTCTCTGATGAGTAGTTTGTTGGCAAAGAAAGAGTGAGCAGGTAAAACTACAAAGGTTGATGACTTTAACGTGTTTTCAGTATATGAAATGGCCATCTACCATTGGGAATAAAGAAACCTATATATATGTTTATATGTCTATGTATCACACGCATAAGTATCACAATTGATACTGGCACAAATACTCCTTAAATGATCCCCTTCCATATATTATAGTCTCTTTTATGATAACCGCGATCTTTTCTTTGTATTTAAAATTAACACCTTATAATCATTGTTAAACCAATGATGTATCTTATATCCCACGCTTGAATATGTCGTCAATTAAAGGTGCGCCGAAATAACAATGCTATAACCTTTTCCAAACCAATACATGTAATAGCTATGGCACAAATATGCAGAATTAATAGACAACTTCTCCCGTTTAACAAGCACTTGTCCAACTTTTTTTCTCGTCAAGTTAATGTAATTGTTAATATCTATTCAGATCTAATTCATCTGAGTCATAACTTTAACTTCAACAAGGTAAGAAATAATTATACTTTTCTAAAACATTTCATTTATGTTCCACAATAATTTCGACTGTAAGGGTGCATGGATGGTTTTGACAAGAATCGATATAGGATTACACTTGGATTTCCACAAATACACATGTTGTGGCCTCCCTCGATGTAGTCGTTTGAGGAAACAGTGTTGCACACAATGGACGCACAATTTTTAAAAGCGTGTGCAAAAATAACGCTACACACCTAAAAGGTGGCTCCATGTAGCATTACGGTCTATATAGAAAAATAAGAAATACCATTTTAGTGATGTATGTATACCTGAGAGTCATTTACCTCTTATTTTCTTAAAGTCAGGGGGGGAAACGATAAAAATTATTCCCACAACAGGTAGTTAATATCAGGAATGTTTGGTTCTCAGTAACAAGTGTACACCGGAAAAAAGGGCAAGTGAGGCTGTGTGTGTACATTTATATTCTTCAAAATGAAACTTTCCATGTGTTAACATGTTATAACGTCAGTCATTTGCATTCGTCCAGTGGCGACATCTATACCTTGTGGCTGGTATTAAAGTAGTCCCGTCTATTCCTTTTCGATCCAATGTGTGCGTGGTCATGCTATTTCTTGTTCGTATCTGCCTGCTTCAGTAACATTTCGGAAAAAGGGTTAAAGAATCAGAGCATGAAGTAGTTGAAATCTAAAACATATTAAATACACATACACTGTTTAGTTTACTGCGTTGCATCACATCATCTTATCATGACACTGCAGTTTACAACATATGGGTATTTGGGAATTATTGATCACAAGAAATCACAGTAAGTTTATATTTCACTGGACTTACATATTGATCAACAAAATCTGCATATCATTGCTACTAATGATATAAGCATCTGAGGAAGTCGTCAATTTCATTAAGCTTGATAAGCTTAGCTTTAAGCTATGACAGAATATATATACATATATTTGGGTAATCCCCATAGTTTAAGGGAGTAGACCAGTCAAAGAACTTCAACAGTAAGTGCTTTTCCGTTACATTCAAGCAACATAGCATAGAACGTCGTACCAGTACACCCTGAGACTGTACTAACTGTGTTATAATGTGTGTACCGACCAAAAGAAGAATATCGCAGGTCAACAAATATGTGAGAAGAAATCTTCGCTTAAGGTGACAAGATGCCCGTTTGTTTCATTACCCTTTATCACAAACTGTTTAATATTATGAGTTTTACACAGATCATGACAGCAGTAGCAACATTACAAAGGATGGTCGTGAAAAAGAAGTCGAATACGATTTATCTAATCATTAATAATTGTTCATTTATTTCGGTTTAACGATCGCTTACGACAATCATGCATTCATGAATCCATATAATCTTTACATTATGTCGGGCGGGATTGTGTGTTTCATTTGAATAGTTATGTAATTATTGCTTGTATAAATCTGTAAAGCGAACATTAACAACACCACTGTACGTTTGTGAGCTCAGACTTATATCTGTGCGCCAGGCGTCGCCCATTCTATCAGTGAAGGCTGTCAAACGACAGTCTCTGGTCTCGTTTCCAGCCCGAGCCTCTCGGCTTCCCAGTCGTCACAGACACGCGCAGGACGACCTGCAATAACTCACGGACCACGCTCCTATTGACTAGTTTATGGACGCTACAAAATGTTGATCCGCAAAGGGAAATGTCCCCTTTCAATTTATCCAAGCAGTTCTGGATTCATGGCCCGTTAGCACACAGCTGACTATAACCAGATACCTAAACCTAATGCAACTGTAGTAATTGTATGATCTTTATTCCATTCTCATTACCCCAACACTTTCACTTCCTTTGTCGCAGCAATGAAATAATTTCTTATCAGCTCGCTACCAGTTTAATTCCTAATCTGTTTCAATAAGATTTGCTCACCTCTAAATGGCGGGATTACGTGCTGCGTCCTGAGATTAATGTGTAATAACACATTTTCTATGTTGGGATGGGATTTTTTACTGTGAAAATAACAGAAACGGATAGCAATTTGACGTGTGCTCATAACACATATCCAAATTAGAAAGTTGATGAAGAGCGTATACCTGCACCAACGATGTAATTAACCCCAGCTCAAGTTTTCCATTTCCAATGTTTGAGGTTCACCTTTACACACCTTTAGACATTCAAGCTCATGACTTCTCTTAGAAACCTCGTATCCGGTATGTAAACTTTATACAAGGGACGATTAAATTTCTTTCTATTATGTTTTCATATAGATTTATAGTTAAATAACATATCCAAGAACTATGTCATTCACAAAACTGGATGAAATGCGAGTCATATTTCGCAATATCGATATATTGTGATTTTATTTACAGGTTAGGTACATGGCCTTGTGGTGACGCTATCTGTTTAACGGAGATAAAACTTATTTTATGATAAGGATTACACGGTCTCATTATTATTTTAGGTTTTCTGTGCATGGGGTTGGAATCCACAATGAGCAGGCTTCGTCCTACCCTTAGATTGCGACTATTAGTTAAACGATTCACTAACCTAATCTCTAATATTAAAACGAATGTACGGGTTTTCTTATTAACTAAGGAACTTTTACAGTCAGTGTGGTTTATCTTCTTTTGATTCGCAGCACTTTTACTTTTAATTTAAAAAAAAATAGATTTTAAATATAAATTAAAATATTGATTAAATAGAGATAAAAAGTCACTATGAGTTTATTAAAACAATATTCAGTTGTTAGAATCCTATGATCCGTAACACTTTATCCCTAACACTACCGCCTGTGTACACATTAAACTTGTAAGTAAATCCACTAATTCTATATAACATTGGCGGTATTTGATGAGGCCTCCTAATAATAAAACAATATATATAGTTGTAGATACATCTGCCCATTTTGCAAAATGTTGCTAGAGGAGACCGATACGGCCTTACATATTTGTCTTATATCCTGGGATATACAAGTCAGTTACATAATAATACCGATACACTGAGTATATGAGCATAAACAAAAATTCATAATAATCTTGAATTAATTTTGAATATATGAGCATGAACCAAAACAAACTGATAATAATTTTGTTGGCTAGTTGAACGTACACTACGTGTGCCCTAAAGCGGAGGAAACTTCGTCCAAATTATCACATTACCACAACACACAACTTACATGTTTTGACCAGATTTGTTGAGCTGAAAAGCAAACCTGAGAACCGGTCCTTGACCGCTTTTCATTGCATTGTTACAGTAAAATGGAGTAAAACGTTGACATGCTTAAATCAATTCTACATCTATAGCTGTTAGGGCAACAAATAAATGTCCGTCCATTATCTCCATTTGTTAACAGTATATTTACTCAAGCAAAAAGCCAAGGCCCAAAGTTATTGTATACAAGTGACCGTCTGACAATGTCTAACGATTTCTTTATAACTGCTAAAAGAAGACTATGGACTCTCTATTCTCCTTGTCGGACAATGAACCAGTTCTTTGGCAACGTCTCAGGTTCTACCAGAGAAAAATTGTTATTTCTTTCACGCACTTCGCTTGTTCCAAAAACAATTTACAAAATGCCCGTGCACAATGGAAACAAATGTTTTGTCATAGGAACCTTCTCTAGGAAGCCATTATCACTCTATGACTATTTTGTTAATTTATTGTTTTGGTCGTTAAAAACGACACATGCAGGATTTTATGCATCTGTAAGTTAAATTACATTGATAATTTGAAAATGTCGGTGACAAGCGATGCATTAAGGATCTTTGTACTACATGTATATTATATCGCCTTCTGGGCGCCCTGTTATTGTGTAAACTTTCTGGAACACATTAGAGAATACTCTTGTTCATTTACAAATACAAAATAACATATGATATATTATACTTTCATTGAAGAGGTTTATAAATAATGTTCTAATATTTTATAAGTAATTAAGTGGGGCCTGGACAGTCGAGTTTCAAAAAGCTGGGCTCTCTCTGCAGACGGCCAGGGTTTGATTCCCGGCTTGCCAATGAGAGTGTGATAGTGCATGTGTTGTAGTAGGTAGTCTATATATAAATATATATATATATATATATATATATATATATATATATATATACGGAATTGAGCCTACTGTTTATAAGTTATTTTACTCAAACTTGGAGTTAAGGGTCTTGGTTCAGAATATAGTTCTGATTCGTAGGTAAAGACCTAATAATTAGGCTACGAAGCGCATAAAGCCAATTTTTTGCAATGTATAGTGTAATTGGCAGCCCTGTTGCTGATCAATATTTGAAGTAATTAACCCGTCCCCTTTTGCACGACATTCGTATAATGTACGTAGAAATACGACACATGTCTTGGGTATTTACGATACGACATTGCGATAGAAAATTACAAAATCTTATCGTATCAAATTTCGTAACGTGTATACGCCAGGCTTAAGTCACATACATCGCACAACACATATTCGAAAGGTATACGATAACAATTGGGGAAGTTCCTAGGATAGACATTGGTGGGTCCTACAAAATTCTGGTGCTTTGTGAACCAAAAAAAATCTTTGAAAAAAAAGACCTTTGCCATAGAATTCTGAACATGTTCACATTTTTTCAGCGTCATAGGTTATTTTTTTGTCAGGCCGATCTCGTAGGTCTGTTGTACGATGCCTTATTACTGTGTTACGATAAACCGACGACTTTCGTACGATTTTTTTGTTATCCTAGTTCTATAAATCGCAAGACTTTCCTACGAACCCCCAAGATTGTCGCACGTTTTACTTTAGGTCATTCCTGCGACCGCCGTTGGTTTGTCTTAAGCATCCGTCACATACATCCCGCAACACATATACGACAGGTCTACGACAGAAAATTGGGGAATTTTGGGGAAATGGGGAGATTATTGGTATGGTTTTCACTCATGCGGCGGAATTACGATTGCCAGTTACGATACAAAATTGCTCGAAAAAATACGATACGATACGAAGCCAAGATCGTAGGACGTCGTATCGGATCTCATTATACACGTTGCGATAAGAAGCCAAGAAGCAAGGATTTCGTGTCGTACCTTCTTTCTATCCCATTGTATCCAAATTTCGTAACGTGTATGCTGGGCTTTAAGGCGGTTTCACACCGGATGCGTCCGAACGAATATGACACGAACGAATATTTCTGTCGTTCCGACTAAAATCCTGTCGCATCCGAAATATCATTCACACCAAATCCGAACGATATTTTTGGTTTCCGACCGATGATTTTTCGTCTCCAAAATTCGCATTCGACAGCTATATTAGAAATATATCGGATGCACTACAATAGAGGCTTTATTGCCTATCGGAACCTAAAACCGTATACACAGATTCCTCTAGTTCGTAAAATTTCCTTAAATGGTATTTCTACACAATATTTTCAAAAAGATTACACAAAATGATAAAATTATTCATTTAATAAGATGGTATATTTCTGGTAATGAAGATGAAATAAAAATTACAAAATGGACTGAAATTAATTCGAAAAATAGAAACAGATTAGTTGCTTCTAGACGGGCACAACTGTTCTCTTGTTATATATATAAGACGAATTGCATGTTGATCTGTTGCCGCAATGCCTTATAAACAAGATTTAAAGATAGAATGCGGGTAACCAGTGGCAACAGGATGCAGCATGAGTTGGATGCCACTGGACCATTTTGCCGGACCCGAGTGGCAGCACGATATAAGTGGCAAACAAAATACTTCTTATGTATAAAGATTTTATCATTCAACTTTCAAAGGGACTGCATCAGTTTGAGACTTGGCAAAACCTAGCAAACCATTTATCTGTGGCCTGGCTGTGGTAACTACTTACGGGGAATTTCAGCTGACAATGTGGGTTTTGTAACTACTGCAGAGCCGAGGCCCCGCGTACCGACTTAACCAGCATGACGACGAACGTTCCCTTGAGAAGCAAAAGCACCTGTTTTGCTCGCGTAAAAAGCCAACTGTCACTGGAAGTAACATCTATAAAGCCGCATGGGACTCTCCTAGTAATTGTCGTGGACACGGTTCTGCGTCACACGTGCCGATATAGATTCGCTCTCTGCATAATAAATAATACGTACGCCACTGTCTGCGGGCCGAGTTAGGCTCGTGGAACGAATTAGCCGTTAGAATAAATAGCGTTTACTGATCCACAGATGTTTCAACCGGCTTAGAATAAGATAAACCATGGGCTTGCAAACGTATCTTGAAATATTTTCACTGCTTTTGTAATGGTTACTTGAAGCCCGTACATCAGTTTATATGAGAAATAAAATGGCATTTGCATTTTTACGGACCCCTTGCTGAAAACAAAATGTTCTCTCGTATTTACAGCAATACTGCATGAACTAAAGTTTTTCTATGTTTTGGACTAGATAACATCTGTTCAGAACACTTTTCTCAGAATCTTACGAACCTAGTTCTTTTAACATTAAACGTAAGGGAAAATACCAATTATAGACAAAATTTATGAACTGCTATGGGTCTTTAAATGTGGAGGTACTACTTTGGGGCCTTAAACAGGTGCGCTAAATACAACAAACTAAAACCAGTTACAAAAATTGCCCATACATAGTCTATACAATAAATACATCACGGTATGAATAGATTCATAAGAAATATACATGTGAATACATAAAGACACATATGAATATTTGTGCCTTCGTGCCAAAAGGACTTGTTTCGTCATCACTTTGACTAATGAAGTTTAGTAATTCATCCTTACCTTTATTAATTAACCATCAAAGAAAATTACAATGATCGAAAGATACACTACAATACAAAATCCAAGGTTTACGTAATTGGAGCAAGGGGCAAACGGAATATAGTTAATTTTCAACCCTCAGACAGGCAAACTACATTTACAAGAAAGAAACCAATGTTATTATGTGGGCAAGTTTGTGACAGAGTATGATGGCATATATAATTGGCGGTAGAATTAATCAAGCCTCGTAAAAAGCCGTAATGACGTCACATTTATTATACGAGACAGTCATTATTGTATTATTTAAATATAGTTTACGGACAAAATCTAAAAGACGGCATCACAGTCACTTAAATATATTTTCGGTAATACACACGGAGGACCTTATGCTGGGCTGTAATTTTCCGGCTTAAGTATTGATCTTTAGTTGCTCCCTCTGCACCAAAAACGTCCATCCATAACGGTTGCGTGATGGTCCCAGATCCATCTGATCTTTGGTCTCCAGAGAAGATACCAATTATGTCATGGTGACGACTTTCTTCCGCTGGTTAGTACCGTGAACCGACACCATGTGGAGCCATGGCACGTCCCCATTGTTCTTTACAACTTCCTGGCTGGTCCAACTAATACATGATCAGTTATCGTGTGCCGACACCGCTTAAAGTAAAATGGGGTATTTGAAAATCACATTTTTAATAATAAAAATAAGAAAACCAACCAATTTGCCATATAGACATATTTTTATTTATGTTGGAATGATGAATAGTACTTGTAGTTGTTAAGAACCCTAAAACAGGTACACACTTGTACACTCGAGAAATCACTAGGGTGGTCAATCTTAAGCAGAAAGATTATTCCATTATGGAGAGAACCACTCTGGCAACCAATCTACAGCAGGGTGATAGCTTGCAGTGAGATGTCTATAGCAATTATATCAGCTCACCGTGGACGTGGGAACTAATTTGTCCCCATCGTCAGCGTCCCTTTATGTTCCCACCTTGCCTGGTGAACAAACCCGTATTGTATTAACCGATCATCTTGCTGAAAACAGAAGCAAGTTTTGCATAGTAGGGACGGTTTTTATTAGGTAAAGCATACGAGAGCGAACGCTCAATCCCCTACAGCTTACATATATCTAAAACACCTAAGATTGGTCATCAGTATACAGGAACAAAAAGCTTCCCTGTAACAAAAGAAATACTTTACATGTTCAAATGCAAAAAGACAGATTTTGTATCAAAATATAAGACCTTGTATACAAGCATATTACAACGAATCAGCAGCTTTGCTCTCATACCTTGAACACTAAAATGGTAATGACAAGCATACGAAACCAGGTGAGTGTAAGATACCCACACGTTCACATACAGACACACCTTGCATCAAGAACACAGCTTACAAAAGACAAAATAATTAGGTAACAGAGATTAGAACTTTAACTTATCGACCGCGGAAGATGACATAACTATAAAACTTGAACTGTGACAGTGTTGAAGTCACGTTATTATTCTTAAAATCATTTGATATTTTAATTATTTAATTAAAAGGGAATCAAAATATTTGCAAGGACGCTAATTACATGCAAAGTTCATACCCTGACATGATAATATCTGTTGGGAATGTGCCAATCAAGCAACGGCATACTTTTTACGCAGCATCATCTTCGCCTTTTTGCGAATTATTTTTCAGTATACAGGCGTGTATGGTCAATTATGTAATCCCATCACTTTACTATAGCATAAATTATACTGGAACTTATTTATCGGTTTCTTTTGCCTTTTATGTCTACCGGAGGTTTTATTCAGATATATAATTCATTTAAAACATTTATAGGATTTAAATCTACAAAGTATTTCACTATTTCTGTACGTAATTAATACAGGCCATATGGCTTGTACAAGCAAAGAATAGTTTCCCCATCGAAGGGAGGATCATATAGTGGCGCCATACATTGCACATATAGGGAACTAAGCTAAGCCCTGGTTGGTTCACCGTGGTCATTCCGTGAAAATATTCTCTGCCAGAACGAAGGCCTACGAATCCTGTGTCTTCAATTTGATACCTTCATATGCTCGGGCGTTTCATTAAGAGGATAACCGGCTTTAATATCAACCCGATTTAGGGGGATCGGGGGTATAAATTCCCCCATCTTTTAGCAAGGGGGATGGTCAATGTATAATCATCCCCCTCCTATTAAGAGAAGAATATTTATATATTAAAATAAAATATATTCATAATTAGAAATATAGACTTTGGTCCCATTTTTTAGCTCAGCTGACTTTCATTCATGCTGGGCTATAGCGATGGGTCTTTGTCCGTCGTCCTTCCGTCTGTCCGTCCGTCCGGCCGTCCGTCCGGCCGTTAGCAGGGCACAAATCCTAACCGTAGGGGCTAGGGCCATGAACCCTATGCAGTCTTAAAGGTTCTATAAAGATCTCCTTGCAAACCTGAAATTAGGTCACTGCGACCTATATTCTCGAAGTTATGGGGTGTGTTTGCACCCCCCAGAAATAATTCTTTTAGCCAAAATTTTCATCCCAAACCTTCCATCTTTCACATACAGCTCACCTACCAACAGAGGAAGAACCATAATTATTTTAAGGTCACAAGGTCTAAGGTCAAGGTCACAGAACCAACTTCTTTGAAAAGCCTGTGGATGCATTTTAAGCCAAACCTTTCATCCCAATTCTTTGATCTTTCACATATAGCTCACCTACTAAGTGGGAGAAGAATCCTATAGATGTTGAGGTCACAAGGTCAAAGGTCAGGGTCACAGGATCGACTTCTTTGAAAAGGCTGTGGACACATTTCAAGCTAGACCTTTCATTCCAAACCTTTCAGCACTGATATCGATTTTCTGCCAACAGGGGAAAAGACCTGTTGATTTAGAGGTCAAAGGGCAAGTTCACAGCACCCTTTTCTTGCGTGGAGTCATTTTCAGGCAAACTTTTCAATCTATACTTTCCATCTGTCATATATGGCTTACCTACCAATAGGGGAAGAAGCCTATTGATGTTGAGTTCAAAAGGTCAAAGGTCAAGGTCACAATATTGTTCTAAATGCTTGTGAACATATTTTTTTAAAAGGTTGTGGACACATTTCAAGCTAGACTTTTTATTCCAAACCTTCCAGCACTGATATCGATTCTCTGCCAACAGGGGAAAAGACCTGTTGATTTTGAGGTCAAAGGTCAAGTTCACCGCACCCTCTTCTAATGTGGAGACATTTTCAGGCAAACATTTCAATCTATACCTCCCATCTTACATATATGACTTACCTACCAATAGGGTAAGAAGCCTATTGATGTCGAGTTCAAAAGGTCAAAGGTCAAGGCCACAATACTTAATTGTTCTAAATGCTTGTGAACATATTTCTTGTGAAACTGTTCAACCCAAACCTTCAATCTTTCACATATGCCACATCTATGCATCACTCAATTTGATCCAAACTTCATATTTATGGGTCTTTTTGCTTGAAGAAATAACTGATTGATTTTGGGGTCAGCTGGTCAGGAGGTTAAAGGTTGCAAGTCAAAGTTATTCACTCATTGGTTGCCAAGTAATTACACCAGATTTAAGTGGTTAGTAGTTACCCATCATTTAGAAAGAATCCAGTTGATATGTGGGCAAAAGGCCAAGGTCATTGGTCAGGGATGTTGGTCTATTTTTCTTTTATATATAACCATTGCAATCCAGCTGGTACATCTCACTTTGTCGCTGTAATTGTGAGTGACACTGGTGACATATGACTCCCTTTTGTATCAGCCTTTTAAGTGATAAGGCTGAGTGATAAGTACCCCGTTACTGCATAACAAAAACACAGTTGTCGGAATGCTTCAGCCAGGCATTAAGACTATGAGAGTATAGTATTAAGGTTTTGCTACTGATTTATAAGATGATGGGAACATTTTGCAGTTTATTTTATGGAATCATAGCAATAAACTTAGTTTCCTAGATATCGGATTATTTATATATAAATCACCACATATAAAAGCAAGTGTTTGTTTTCATAATATGTGGATATGTACCTGGATTAAGGATGGCTTTTTTTTTCATTACAAGACTCTTAATCAGATGTTCGGGTATCACATGATTATAGTGAACAGGTCAGATCGGCAAGGCGTAACCTTATCCCCTTTATGGTAAAGGCTAGGCAGGATGAAAAAGAGGCTTATCTTTCCTTTGATAAACTTTGTATTGAGGGACATCTGTTTAAATAGGATTTCGAATCAAACTCAAAAGTGATGGTAGGGAAAACTAGAAATGATAAATGAGGGTCAGGCCAGGGTCCATGTTCATATGATTATTTGAAAGATTCAAAAATACTTGTAAATTCAACATTGTCACTAATTTCAGATGGGGATCAACCTGATGACAAACAAGATCAACTAACATCTCTGAACCAGCACTTTACTAAAATTGAGGCGGCACTTGCACCATATAAACAGGTAAGCACTTGTTCACTTACTAATTCAAGCACACTTACTAAAACTCATAGTTCATATAATGCTGAATATAATACAGTAAACATGGTCTCATGGAATGCTGGGGGTCTGAAAAACAAGATTTATTCACCAGAATTTTTAGATTTAATGAATGATTCTGATAAACTGTGTATTGGGGAAATCTGGGCATCTTATGAAGAAGAGTTTGACAACTGCTCTGACAAATTTATATATTTTGCAAGTGTTAGAGAAAATGTTGGTAGAGGAGGAATCATTGTATGTATAAGAAAGAATTGCAATTTCAACATAATTTATGTTCACAAATATATAGATATAATTGCTTTAATATTGGATGGTACAGCTTTTAATTCAGAGGACCCTGTTCTGTTAATATGTGCATATATTGCTCCAGAGGGTTCGGTACTATATGAATCTTTAGATGAAAATGATGGTATAGTAAGACTTGAAAATATTATGGTAGATATGATGTCAAAATATGGAGATTTATATGTAATTTTAATGGGTGATCTGAATGCAAGGATTGGTAAAATGTATGATTACATAGAAAATGATCATTTAGGATTTATTGGTTTGAATGAAGTGTACCCTTCAGATGAATTTAAAGTGTGTAGAAACTCAAAGGATGGTAAAACTAACAAATTTGGATTTTCATTACAACAGTTGTGCTTTTAATATTCATGTTTTGAATGGTAGAATTCCTCCAGATATTGTAGGTGAATACACATGTGTAACACATGCTGGACAGAGTGTTATTGACTACATTATTGTTAGTCCTGAATTTTTTATTAAAATGGAATCGTTTACAGTATTAAGGTTAGATTTGTCAGATCACTTTCCAGTGAAATGTACTTTAAAAGTTGAATCTGTACAAACAGTTCCAGAAAATTTTGAGCACACAACTGCATGGACAAGGTACAAACTTAAGTCACAGGCTGTATTTGAACTTTTAAATTATAATGAAAATTTATATAATGATCACATATGTAATTTTAATTATTATGTTCAGCAGGATGTTGAAAAGGCTATTGAATATTTGAATAAAGTGTTACATATTTTTACTGAACCTAAACATTACCAAAGTAAAAAGAGTTGGTCTCAACCAAACTGGTGGGATGATGAATGTGCTAAAGCAAAATTGATTAAATATACAGCACTTGATAGATATAGGATATCTGGAAATATTTATGATTTGAATAAATACAAAGAGAAGAGACAACAATTTAAAAACCTTTGTGATAATAAAAAGAAATCTACACACGAGTGCACTGTGAAATACTTAACAAACACTAAAAATATGAATGATTTATGGGCCTGTATTAAAAAGTGTCTCAAGAAAGAGAAGAGTGTTAGTCACATTCCAGCAGACGATTGGTTAAATTACTTCAGAGATTTACTTAATGAAAATAAAAATGAAGTTAAAGAAGATTTTCACATTTTAGCTGACACATACTTCAAAAATAATTTTAATAGTAATTGTGAGTGTGGATCACTCAACAATGAGATAACAGTATTTGAAATAAGACAGGCAATAAATCAAATGCACAGTGGTAAATCCCCTGGACCAGATGGACTCCAGGTGGATATTATTAAATCACTTTTAGAAATTATTTTGCCCTTATTACATACTTTATTTAATAAGATTTTCAATAAGGGATCATTTCCTGAAGAATGGAGTAAAGCAATAATATTTCCATTACACAAGAAGGGTTCTCAGAATGAACCTGGTAATTATAGAGGGATATCCTTACTAAATGTTACTGGTAAAATATTAACTAAAGTTTTGAACAATAGACTTTCGCAGTTTGTTGAGGAAATGAATATTTTATCTGAATCACAAGCTGGTTACAGGAAAGGATATTCTACAATTGACCAGGGATTTATTTTGTATGCTTTAGTTCAAAAATACTTGGTTAAAAGAAAAGGTAGATTTTACTGTTTATACATTGACTTTGCAAAAGCATTTGATTGTGTACAACATAATTTATTGTGGCATGTTTTATTAAAACAAGGCATAAATGGTAAAATATTATGTGTTATAAAATCAATGTATTCAAAAATGCAGTCTTGTATATTAACTGAGAATGGACTAACAGATTATTTTGCATGTTCGATAGGTACCCGGCAAGGTTGTATGATAAGTCCTTTATTATTTTCTAAATTTATTAATGAGTATTGTAACATGTTAGATGGAAGTGATTGTCAAGGGATATATGTAAATGGTAATCTCTCAAATTTAATGACATTGTTATTTGCAGATGATATGGTTAATTTTGGAGATACTGTAGGTAGACTTCAGCAACAGATTGATCTCTTACAAAAGTTTTGTGAAAATTATGGTTTCAAAATTAATACAGATAAAACTAAGATAATGGTTTTTAGGAAAGGTGGTCCCTTACGAAAAGTAGAAAAATGGTATTTAAAAGGTAAACAGTTAGAAGTGGTTCCATACTACAAATATCTTGGTATTATTTTCTCCACAAAATTGTCTTGGTCAAAAACACAACAACAGCAGGTTTTACAAGCAAACAAAGCTGTATGCATGATTAAAATATTCAGCAAAAAGTGTAAATATGTAAGTACAAAACATCTCTTTTATTTGTTTGATCAAATGGTAGTGCCAATACTAACATATGGATGTGAGTTGTGGGGTTTTAAAAAATCAGAAACTATAGAGAGAGTACAGTACAAATTCTGCAAACACATTTTAAATGTAGGCCAGAATACTCCAAATGCAGCAGCACTAGGAGAATGTGGCAGATTTCCTTTTGTTTGTAACTTGCTTATTGCGTTGTATTAAGTATTGGATTAAACTTTTGCATATGCCAGAACATAGATATCAGAAACAGGTGTACAACATGTTGATGAATTTAGACAATAGTGGTAAATCAAATTGGGTATCTCAAGTGAGAACATTGTTGTTCCAGTCTGGTTTTGGATATGTTTGGATGGCACAGTACATTGGAGATGTGAATATTTTATGAAAGAAGTTGAAATGAGAATAAAAGATATGGCCATTCAAAATTGGCATGGTGATATTAAATTGTGCAGTAAACTCTACTATTATGGTACTTTTAAATCCATGCTTACTCTAGAAAAATATGTTGATTGTATCCCAAATAAACAATACCGTACAGCACTTGCTAAACTTCGATATTCAAATCATGAATTAGCTATAGAAATGGGCCGCCATAAAAACATTTCTCGTGAAGAGAGGATCTGTAAATATTGTTTATGCTATGGATTCAATATTGTTGAGGATGAAGCTCACTTTATGCAAGAGTGTTAATTACATCATGATTTGAGGTTAAAATATATTAGACAAGACTTGCATTATCCAAGTGAACAAAATTTTATAAAGTTATTTAATTTAGATAATCCATTTGAAATATCAAAAGTTGCTGCATATGTGTTTAATTCGTTTTTGAGGAGACGGAAAATGATAGACGGTTGAATTATGTATTTTAAACAGTACTCACTGTTGACAGCAAAATAGATTCATTGTGTACTTAGATGTGCAGTAATGTTACAAGTGTTTATGGCACGATTGATTAGTCATTTTAAGACTGTTACTTAACATTATATTGTTGTAATTTCTGAACTGACTGTTTATTGAAGTGTAATTAAGTTTATACTCACAGATGATGGCAAAACAGATTTATAGTGTATGTAGGTATGCAGTTCTGTTACTTGTGTTAATGGCAGGAAATATAAGACTGCTACCTTCCATTGGATTGATGTACTTGTTTAAATTGAATATTAATTGAAATGTTTGGAACTTTGGGCCTGAGGCCTTTTTCCTGAATAAAGTTCTGTTCTGTTCTGTTCTACTCTTAGTCATGCTTTCTGCATTACCTTTCAGGTTTTGCAGTTTACCTACCCTGCTGACCCCATTGAAAAGCAGAGTTATAATAAAAAATATTAGTCTTACACTTTTCACATTTTCATATCTATAAATCTGATATGAGGGCCTTAACATGCCTTTTGATTTGTTTTGGACATTCATTACTGTACCATCCTTTGGAAAATTTGCCCCAAGTTTGGTCTCTTATTGGAGGATGTGTGATATCAAATGTCTGACTTGTCAGAAATCCATTATGTCTGCCAGTTAGCCACCTTAGAAACCTTTTTTTTCAGTGATTTTTCTTCAATGTTTGATCCAATTTAGAGAATGTTTGATATCTGATTTCAGACCTGTCAGAAGTTGAATATGGCCACCAGGCAACCATATTCCTTTTGATCATATTATCTCAAGAACTGTGAAAGTGAATGCAGTTGGAAGTATATTAATCTTATCTTGCAAAGGATTGGGTCAAATATTTCTTAATAAATATTACCATCATTTATACAGGTGCAGTACAGTTGGCTTGTATTAAATAAAATTTAAACAGAAGCACCTATTTCTCAATAATTCTTTCATGGATTTCCTTGATTTTTGCTATATATGTTGATCTTATATTTGCCCTTTGTGGTGTTCTTTTTGAGACTGACAGGTATCAAGCAAGCTCTGGGAACAGTTGTTGATAGCTTAACAATCAATATTTTTCCTCTGACCATAAATTCACTGTGTTTTAACCAGACACAGGTGATATATATTTCTGTTGTCGTAGAAAATTTCAACATATTGGCAAATTGGGTCTTCAAAATTTAACTGGAAGTTGTGAATCTCAGCCCATGATGTCGCAGGTCATGCTTGGCAGCTGAGCGTCATGACCTATGGGTCCTATGGTCACTTGTTAGTGATTGGCCATTGACCTGATTGTCATACACACGGCCACAATCTGCAGAGTGGCCATTGATTTGATTGTCATACACACGGCCACAATCTGCAGAGGGGCCATTGACCTGATTGTCATTCACACGGCCACAATCTGCAGAGTGGCCATTGACCCGATTGTCATACAAACGGCCACAATCTGCAGAGGGGCCATTGACCTGATTGTCATACACACGGCCAAAATCTGCAGAGTGGACGCCTCCGTTGGACGCCCATCTTGTGAGAAGCGGTAGGATATCTTATTGAGTGGCCATTGACCTGATTGTCATACACACGGCAACAATCTGCAGAGTGGCCATTGACCTGATTGTCATACACATGGCCACAATCTGCAGAGTGGCCATTGATTCGATTGTCATACACACGGCCACAATCTGCAGAGTGGCCATTGACCCGATTGTCATACACACGGCAATAATCTGCAGAGTGGTCATTGAGCTGATTGTCATACACACGGCCACAATCTGCAGCGTGGCCATTGACCTGATTGTCATACACACGGCCACAATCTGCAGAGTGGCCATTGACCCGATTGTCATACACACGGCCACAATCTGCAGAGGAGCCATTGACCTGATTGTCATACACACGGCCACAATCTGCAGAGGGGCCATTGACCTGATTGTCATACACACGGCCACAATCTGCAGAGTGGTTTTTGACCCAATTGTCATACACACGGCCACAATCTGCAGAGTGGCCATTGACCCGATTGTCATACACACGGCCACAATCTGCAGAGGAGCCATTGACCTGATTGTCATACACACGGCCACAATCTGGAGGGGGGCCATTGACCTGATTGTCATACACACGGCCAAAATCTGCAGAGTGGACGCCTCTGTTGGACGCCCATCTTGTGAGAAGCGGTAGGATATCTTATTGCAGTTTCGAAGTTCTCTGTGGAAAGATGAGTTCCTGTACAAAGAGGGCTGTTTAGCGACATACAGAACGATATGGTCACACGAGGTAACATATAGACCGATATGGTCACACGAGGTGCAATACAGACCGATATGGTCACACGAGGTACCATAGAGACCGATATGGTCACACGAGATGCCATACAGACCGATATGGTCACACGAGGTGCCATATAAACCGATATGGTCACACGAGGTGCCATATAGACAGATATGGTCACACGAGGTACCTTATAGAACGAGATGGTCACACGAGGTACCATCCATATAGAACGAGATGGTCAGGTTTGTTAAATTGTTCAATTGTTAAACTTTTTCAATAATTGAATTTCATTTATATTGTTTATGTCCTATTAAAAATATTTTAATTTAATGAAGACTATCAATGATTATTATATTATACTATTAATATTAGATTAACCATTAATGTGATTTATTTAGCTCTATATTTCAAACTATAATATTTAACAAGTCAAAAGAGGATTTACATTGATGATTTCAATCTTTATTTACTTCACTAGAGGTCTGAATGTATAGGAATATGTATTGAATATTTTTTTGCAGGCTGTGTAGGTTTGCAGGTTGTGTAGGTTTGCAGGCTGTGTAGGTTTGCACGCTGTGTAGGTTTGCAGTGACTCGTGTTATTATGTATTCGTGTGTCACCGAGTTCGCAGCTACAAATACATGTAAAACATCAAGTTTATATATACATACTGATTAATAATATTTTAATGAAAATCAAGTCTATTTTCAATAAAAGTCACGCTATTATTATGCCAATCCAGAAAGAAATTATACTTTATAAAGAGCACTGACAAGTGAGTCCTCTTCAGAATACGCATAAGAAATAAATACTTGTTTTGATATGGCTGTCGCTGACTTAGGGCGCGGGCATCGCGATACAGAATGCAATATATGAGGTCTCAGACTGTGGTCAGTTAATACAATACGGGTTAGTTCATCAGCTCGAGAGACCCAGGCAAGGTGGGAACGTAAAGGGACTCCGATGATGGGGACAAATTAGTTCCCACGTCCACTGTGAGCTGATATAATTGCTATAGACATCGCACTGCCCAGTGCAAGCTATCACCCTGCATGCTGTAGATTGGTTGCCTGAGTGGTTCGCTCCACAATGAAGTAATCTCTCTGATAGAGATCGACTGCCATAGTGATTTTTAGACAATATTTAATGGATCTCTATTTCAGGGACTCTACATCGAGAGCGACCCTGTCCAATCCTTTTAAAAATATAAATTCATTTCCTGATATTTTAACATATCTGCATTATTTGTTTTCCATTTACTAGCCAATACCTGGATGAACAATGTAATTTTCTGATGTTTGTCTGGGAACAAATAATATTTATGTACATTCAAATACAATTCAAAAATTTATATGCTACATTTAAGCTGTATCTTGATTCGGCTTCCCTTAAATGTTAGTGTGTAAATAAGATGTTCATGGTCAGTTATAAAGCTGACTAAGGATTTATTTCTATATTATGATTCTTACTGTGAAAAATGTTGATATGATATTGAATTAATAAGATGGTTCATCAAACCCATTTGGAAGAGAGACAATTTTAATAACTCAAATATATATTTTACCCGTCTACCTACCACCCAGATAAACTTGATTGTACCTTCACTTTATCTAGTTAAGATAAATGCGGACGTAATCCAGATTTTCGTCAGATTAGTTCCATTGATGATTTTTTGTAAACTGCTAGGTTAATGGGGTATAGAATATCCCCCTCACCCATTTTCTTAATATAATGTAATAATAATAATGATGTTATCAGTGGTGTACCCAGCAAATATTTTCAAAGAAAGGGTCCTTCGCGTGTGCATGGTGTGAATTTTTTTAATTCATTCAAAATATAAGCAATATTGAAGCGGTTAAGTATAAAATAACAATGAACAGTATTGCTTCAGAACCCAATACGAAGTAAAACAACTCGACATCTAATCTATAAAACCTGCATACTTCTTAAATTTAGCATTTAATGGCTACCATAATGAAATGGAAACGGGTGAATATTATCAGTCATTTTGGTATTTGAATATTAATTTTTTTTTGTATCTGAGAGACTGGAGTTCATTGATATTTGAGGAACATTGCAAAATTGTGACATATTCTTGTAAATAACTGGTATATTTATGGAATGGAAACAAAGCCTATTTTGAATGTCAAAACGACATTCATTTATTTTTCGAAATGTGGGGGTTATGATATGGTCTGTCCCCCATGGCCCCCCTGTCCCCCATCAAATTGCGTCGATGTCTATGATGTAATATTTTGTTTTAGAGCACGTTGGAAAAAAACTAATCTTCCAAACACACATAAAGACATTTCAAATATATGATAATAAAAGTACGTGTTTAAGCTCGAACATGCCTTCATCTTTGGAAGAAAAAAAATACTTCTTTATCACTGACATATCCGTAAGATTTATTCAGACAAAGGGAAGACGGCCCTATACTTGACAAGCTAGAAAAATGTTTGGCTTGAAATTACTGACAAAAACTGAAAAGTACATGTATACTTTTTTACCAGGGTTGTTTCTTATTTTAAGAGGTGTCAATAAACCTTTTTGTTCTGGTAATTTCGACGCTGTATTATTTTAATTACACCATAGATTTAGAGGAAAAATATCATCTATAAAGTTATATATTAACATAAATCCGTACGTGAATAGCTAGTGCAAATTGGCTTATGGTAAGAATGGTTTCGGTGTCGATTGATTTTCATGTGTTTTCTTGCCCAGGAAGTTCTTTTTGAATCTTTGCTGATGACCCTTGAGTTGACCTTTTTCATTTATACTTGAGGAATTTTTTTGGTAATCGAAAACAATCCATACTTTGACTCTCTTTTTAACTCTCCTCCTTGTCCTATCTGCTTCAGAATCACAATCGTTCGGTGCCTGGTGGAGGTTCTTTGGCGACAACAGTTTTTACCATATACTTATCACATACATGGAGAGATTCTTCTTTTCTCGTAGAAGCGCCATCTAGGTGGCATCCACGAAACCAGCAAAAGCGATTGAATGATTGCGTCTTGCAGCCATTCAGCCAGGGATGTTTGATGTCTGGGTTTTTTATGCCATACAAAATACGGTCATTATTATCAATGTAGCAAATGAATGGTCCAGGCAGAGGCCGGCTAAGAAGGATTTCTTTATCTGCACGTTATCAGGGCCAGTGTATTCTCCCATGGCCTTTTATAATACTGCTCGTCTGGGCAGAGATATGGCTCACGTCGGAGTTTTCTTTACCAAGAGATGTCAGAACAAAGATTAAAAGTCACTTTGCGATTTGGGCAATATGATGCCGACTTCTGTGGAGAGTGGGCCAGCGTCCATGCCGATGGCGTTTGTGGCTCCGCGCGCTTATGTACGGTGGTTAAAACGATGTTGACAGGACTACGGCTGGTTGATAATGAGAAGACAGGGCTTGAAGGACGGTTAGACGGGATTGTCTCCTGATTATTGCCTGACTGAAACCTGCGACAACAAAGAGTCATTACAAGCAGACAATTATTGAGGCGTCGCCAACCCGCCGGAGCCTGGAGATTTACGACTGCGCGAGCCCAGCACCAGCAGACCGGGTCTTCCCAGCATGCCCCGCTGCTGTAAAGATCCAAAACTCATAAATCTTTCATTTGCTATTAATTCCTGACCGCCGATTATTTATTTATAAGAGCGATTGTAAGGCCAGTTGCATCAGTAACGTTCCCCACCGTGGGTCCAAGGGCTAGAGATGAGCTTTCCAATTCTGCTTAATGAAAAAGATGATAGTAAACGAAGCTTTTCAATCACCCTAAGTACAATACCGATTTTTTTTTTTCATTAAAGGTTGAATTGCCCAAAACAGATAATGCTATCATCGCCTGCATGATAAATTGCCGATTTTGTGTTTATGGTCAGCCCCACCACGGGGAGTTATTGAGCGGAATAATCACTGCCCACTCGTCGTTGCCCAGAGGTCCAGCGACCTGCTATATATGGCTTCCAAATAACACCGACAAAATTAATTTTTGCCAAACTGTACACAAATGTTTAATGCGGTGTTGTTTTCATTATTAGTTTTTGAGTACGGTTATTGTTCACGCTAAACCTTTCCTGGCAAGATCGCAATGCAATACATCATATTCACTTCAATTTTATGCTGAACCCCTCGTTTGGAACAACAATGGTTTGGCACGGAGGGCAGTCCTGAAAGGAATTAATTGCTCGCGTGTGACACCAGTGTTAAAATGAGATTCATAAAGAGAGATAGGTTGTTCCAATCGCAATATTTTCAATGCTTTCATCTCATACAGAACCGGTGCGTACATCAGCTATTGAAAACAAGATTATCCGGTCATTGGCAAAATCTTTTTTAACATATTAATACTAAATGATCGACACCATGACCATTACCATATATTAAATTTTAAAAAAAAAGTATTTAATGATTTAATGTGAAAATTTTGAAAACGACAAAGATTAAGCTTTGTAGATAAAGGATATATTACGATATCCAGTAATATAGACTCATAAGCGCGACCTATTCAGAATTAGATTGCCTAACGCTTATTTAAAAGTGGTTTACATTTTAAGGCCGACCTATGTTATTTGAGGTATATATACGATGAAAACAATTGAATATGTATTATTACTCGAAAATGTATTATTATATATAATTATTATTATATTAAGAACAGCTTTTGTTATATGTAGTATACATTTTGAAAGTGCAATATTGTGAACGTCGAAGTTCGCAATAATGCAATTTTAAATATATATATATATATATATATATATATATATATATATATATATATGTATAGTTTCGAACTTGTCGTAAACCATTTAATCCCGTTTCTTATATTTAGTCTAAGTCTCTCTTTTTAACTTTTCAGCGAGGTTAACAATTTTATCATGCACATGCATATATAGATATACCAAATGCTTATATCAAAGATAAAATATTTAAAATATATGGACATAGATGCTGCACATGTTGTAACTGGATATATATATATATATATATATATATATATATATATATATATATATATATATTTGTAAACAAAAACGTACAATATAAATGATAATCCGGGTTAGTAACAGCCGACATGTGATTATGTATGTATAAGCATTATGTGATAATGTATAAAGCCCCTTACATGTTTTCATATAAAAAATAAAGAATGCAAGCAATTTCTCATACTTTCTAAAGATATGAAGCAACCTCTGTGCCGATTAAAATCTTATAAATCATCATCATACCTAATTAGATAATAACCAATTGGAATGCTATAAACAATTTTAAATCACTTTTAAAAAATATAATCGGCCACCTGGACACTGAAAATCGATGATTTATTTTGTTTTCGTATGTTTCTATATGTTTAATTATATTGAGCTAATTCAATTTAGGAATAAGGTAGATGATAGAGATCTAGCATCCTTTTCCATCGTAAACTTGAGATTTTTAATTGACATTAAACTCCAGATCACTTCAGGATTAGGAGTGATTACGTAATGAGTTACTTGTGTGCTGTAGCTGCGGTAGCCACGTGATTAACAAGGCACGGAAGACCTCGCGTGTGGCTGTCGTCCCATTTTCCTGAAGCTGTCTACGCCACCAGGCGGCTTCGAGATAGGCTAATTTCCTTCTCGAACCAGTAAGCTTCCTCCGCCCAGAATAGACCTCCGTTGTAAGTTTGCAAGTTTACATTATATTGCGACATGGCCTATAAAGCAGGGCTTATTTGCTGGCGTGCCCTGACGTTTCTTGCAGCTTCAAGTTAATTACTCAATTACTTGATGAGGGCTCGCCACGCGCAAGGGCCTCGTGCATTTCCATCGCCTATAGTCCCTAGGCGTGGTCTCATTTAATAAGCACTGGTCAGAACCAGTGGCTTTCTGACGAAGACATTAGTCCTTATACACAGAACATTAATTATCAATAGGCAATCAATGAACGTGCACTGTGTAAAAGTGAATGCTACTTTTAACAAGAAACGGTTGATTTTCAGACGCCCCTTCTTTCTGATAAGTTATTATTATTAATAAACCATTTAATATATACTTGAATGTCAACAGTGTTGTTAATGTTTGCTCCATGTCCGTTCAATATCCACGTTAATACTTCCTTCATCCAATTTTCTTTTAATCATAAATGGTCAAATTATTCATTCTCGATGAAGACTTTAAGCTAACAGTCTGTTGGATATGGATTTCTTTCATCTATTTTGACCGTACTCAGCAAAAGCCTCTCTATAAGCATTGAAAATAATTAGTAAATAGTAATGTAGAAGTCAAGATAAATGTTAATTCTTAAAAGACTCTCAGATAACAAGGTTCTAACTTCATCTTCATCTTTTATCTACCCCGAACTACTCCATTAATGAAAAATGTATTTAAGATGTAAACATATATGTTTCTATTGTACCTTTACTTTCTAATTACTTTTGCATTTAAGTTATTCCTGATATGTGTTGTCTCAAAGGGTTCTCATAGGCAGATGTATTCTTTTTATTTACTTTTAAAGTTGTTGTTAGTCCAATTTACTATCAACACTCATTACCAGTGATCCCTAACTCCGCTGGCATTGCCAGGGATGTGTATACCAGATCAGATGAATTATGAATTTGCACCTTTTTCTCATGGAACTTATAATTATAAGCTGTGGTGAAATTTACTGTCCTCCTGTCGGAGCATGTATTTATGACATTTCGGCTAACAGGTGTTAGATAAAGATTTCTGTAGTTTTTATTACAAAATGTTTGCCTATATAATGGATATGAGGGGTCAGCTGCTAAACGGGGTGTTCTATCTTCGGGATATTTCTTCAATCGGAAGTTAAGTTTTATACCAAAAAACGGCTGGCTGCCTCGGTCTTGACTGATTGCCGACCGGATGGCCAGTTTTCCTCCCTTTGAAGGATGTATGCGCTGCCAAATTTGTGTCTTAAAACAATCTCTTAAATTCATGAGAACCGAGGAAAAAGCAAACAGGAGACGCTAGGCCAGAGAGTATCGCGTCCATCAGCTTGCCAGAAATCCGTCCAGCCCTTTAGACAAGACTCTAATATTTGATTTCCCGTCCGGCAGCTCTTTTTTCGCCATTTCCAACCGGCCCCCTTCGTCAGATAATCTTCACCTAAAAACCAGAACTGATGGAGATTTCATTTGCTCAATGGAGTGATGGCTTTCTTGAAACAAACCCATCAGCTCCATTAAGTTTTTGCCGGCTAGAAATGTAGTTTTCATCGCGCCGGCATGGAGCCTGGCGCTCGCCCCGGAGACCCAGCCCAAGACGGGAGTGTGTGGATCTAGGACCATCATCAACCGGCTCTCCCCGGGCGACTGAGCCATGGCAAGTGTCAGTCCTGATAATCCTAGCTATTTGTTTTAAGCGAGTCCCAGTAATCAAATATTAAGCAGCATCATCCGAACGACTGTGGGTCGTCCAACGCCCCCTCCCTCCCTCAAGGGAGGTTTCTTGCGATGGCATCGCCATTACCCGCACCGGGCAGCCAAAACCCGCGAGGAGCACGAGTTAATCAGAGGACGTTTGTATGCATGGAAAAGGCCCGCTAGGGTCGAAGGGTGATGCGGCGCGATGCCCGGACTGCTGTATCACTGCACAGCAATACAGCCTGATTCCGACACATTGTGGCCAACAATAACAGCCTCAAACCCCTGACAACAACCCCTGTCTGTTCAGGCCCTCTTCAGTTGCCCATAAGCCTAAAAAAATGAAAAAGAGCGTAACGAAAAAGTCTATTGCTTTCATGTTAACCGTAAGACCTGGATTACAAGGAAAACTTGACATTTTTGCCAACTCCGCCTGACGGTGTAGTATTACATCATCGGCCAGCCATCAGATGTATTGTCAACGGCAGAGATTCTGTTTTATTGCGCAATCTTCAGGCGCTCCGTGCATCCATTACCGGAAGTAGAGTTGATAACACTTTACCTGTGGTGCCTTTTTGCCAACATTGGCATTATTAATTTCGATCAAACTTTGGTCCCCGCTATCACAAAAACAGATAACTGTTGAAGTGGAAAATAAATTAGTAATAACATGTTACCTTGTTTTGTCTGTTTATGCTTTCCTCTTATGGAGCCCGCATAATGGACAGCTTGCAGCTAGTCAGCCGCGTTGGTAAGCATTTTTACTTTCCTCGGTTTTCACTGCCACTTTACCGAAAGACGTCCATTAAGTAAATCTGTATGCTGTATAAAATAACAACAAAAACTCAAGCACTGTTCATCCTTCAGCGAATTAAGGACCGACAGATGTGTCAACATATTAACAATTTTAGAAATAATAAATAATTTGGATTCATTTTTTTAGATTATGAAAAGAATTTATTTATTGTTTTGAAAAAGAAGTGGGCACATAAAAGAAAAAAGAATTATTTGAGTCATCGAAATGGCATTGTTATTTCGAAGTGTATAAAATAGTATCAAAATACTGTCGACTGCATTTTACCTAATGAATATAAAAGATGAGAAATTAACGCACTTTAACGTATTTTCTTGTGTTTTGTTTTTCTCGTTGCCGTGGTTTCATATCGTCACAGGCTATACCCATCATTGGTCTTTGATGACGTAATTTGCTTTTTAAAATTTACATACATTTTGAAGACGTCCATAATTAATAAGAAATAAATGCCTCGTGAACAAGAAACACATCCACAGGCTAATAAAAATATTAATTGTATCGATTCTGAAACCATTGTAAAATTAATGTAGTTTTTTATATTACCTCAGGAAAAATGAGCGAACAGAGTGGCTATTTGGCCGTTTTCACGCATAGATTTCTAAAACTTTGCCTTTTTCCGGAGCTGAAAAATAGCCAATATCATAAACTAACGGTTCCAGATTTATTGTAAGGCACATAATTGACTGAATTCAGCTGATGAAACCACCATCTTTTGATCATAAAGTTAAAATGATTTTGAATTGCAAAGACTTACATTGCGTTCCTCGGCATGTCTCAAAACTTGATTATATCGGGCTATCGCCCCAGATGGTTTCTCCAGTAAAACACGATCCTACCAGCAGGCCAAGAACCCAGCATTTAAATAATAAATAAGCAATAATTATTATTAAGATTCAGAATTAAAATCCAACTTCAGGGAAGGGCAACTATGTATGAAAAGTACATCATATGAGTTTTTTCCCGAGACATTGGGAAAACACATTGCATTTGTAAGCCAGGCAACGACGATAGCTATATCACTCGAACATCTGTCTGGTCGTTTGTAACCGTTACAGCTAGTATGTTGGAATTTAACATCAATAAAACAATATTACAATAAACATAAACAATACACCATTTTAAACAGCTTCTTAATGATATTATATCATTTAAAAGGTGATCTCTCCAATGCCACCTGCTGCCCTACTATATGTAGCCAAACTGGCGTTCTGCTGAGAGCCATAACCCACGCGTCACTTGTTCTTTTGTGCTGTTGCTGTTGTTTTCCAATAACAACAGTTTTTTGTATGTAATAATGGTATGGACAATACCAAGCAGATTTGGATGGTTCATCTTCTGAGTTAAAGGTAAAAAAGTCGCACTTACTACGTGATCAGTTTGCGGTATCTGATGATCATCATGACTACACCAGCTTTACACGGACCTTATACGTTATAGTTATTAGCTGATTACTCGGTGGTAACAAATGTATAGTTCAGAACGTCTCCACTCTGTTTCAGGCCATAATTGACATACATACATATCAATAGGATAAGTAACTGCTAAGTTTACAAAACTAAGGGCAAAAGCAATCCAAGGGATAACTGAGGCTCATATCTCAGGAACTTATCATTATCTCCACCTATCCTATAGGTAGAGATATATGTTTTCGGCATTATTATTATCTCTGGTTACATCTAGATGACTTAGCACATTTTAATTAGGCTACGTTTCAGGATAATCCAAATGACTTGGAACATTGAAACCTTTACAGTCATATGCCCTTTACAATGTAGAAGGGGAGTGCCAGGTTTGATAGCGATATCTTTAAAAGTTTTGGAATAATATGCAAATTTTGAAAATGTGACGTCAGCAATTTCAGCTCATCTCTGAAAAACAAAAGAAACAACGGCAAAATTTCATTTGTTTTACAGAGCTATAGTTGTTTTATCAATTGTAGGAGGTGTGAGAGATGGGGGGGGGGTTGCGGGTGGGGAGGGTGGGAAGTAGGAGATCCGTGATTGTTCAATGACAGTTACAAGAAGTTTATTTTTTATTATAATTGTTATTCTGCAATTTTTTTCGTCTGATTTCATTCATACTTTCTAAGGATATACCCTACTAGGATCCGAATAATTTGACCCAGTTTTAGTGACCTTGACCCATTTTTCAAGTTCATAGAGGTCAAAAAGTGAGATTTCTTCGGATTTTAAATGTCGACTTTCTCAGTATCTATACGTAGTACAGACAAACAGATTAAAAATTACCAATAATATTTGATTCCCCATATTACTGGGGGTTCCGCATTGAATTTACTAATGCAGAACCATATGATATAGATGACACAGCACTCTTCAGTTAGGCTAGGTTTCCGGATAACCCTTATGACTTAGAAAGTTGAACCTTTAACAGACATATATGCCCCTACAACGTAGGAGTGCAGTGATAAGTTAGGTAGCAATATCTTTGATAGTTTTGGAATAATATGCAAATAACGAAAATGTGACGTCAGCATTTTCGAAAAACTCTCTCTGAAAACACAAGAAACAACGGCCAAATTTCATTTGTTGTACACAATTTAGTTGTTCCTTAACTATTACAGGTCAGTCAAAGATCAGTGCGAGATTCGGAGATAGGAGTGGGTAGGGGGCGGGCTTGCGGGGGGATAGGTTGAGATCCGTGACTGTCTCATGACAGTTACAGAAGTCTATTATTATTATTATTATTATTATTATTATTATTATTATGTAACAAAAGAGAAAGCTGAAATCAATTAATGACTGACCAAGATTGACAGTAATAAATGATTGGACAGAGCGGACGACTCTGTCGTGATGACCGCTGATGATTATGATTTTCAAGAAAACAGCCATTTTGAGATGTTCAAACGATAGTGATATGTTAAAATGCAAGGGGTTGTTTGTTATGCAGTTGGATAAAGGATGGCTGGCAGTATACGCCGGCGCCCACACAGAAGGTTTTCCATGCCGATCACGGAAGTTGAGCAATAGCTGCATACGACACATTTACTTCCGGTAGCATTTCTCGTCCTGTAGCTGACAAATGTCAAGGTCGAGATCGGTGGTTGACTTGTTGGTGGTTCGTTACCCCCCCCCCCCCCCCCCCAGCTTTAGTATTTTTCAGTGCCTTTGGGAAATATTGTGTACATCTGAATACTTTGCATAATATACTCTTTGAAAACAATAGTCTTCATTTAAAACCCGTCTTATTTTTGTTGTCAAGTTCTATGTATCACATTTCCCCCTTGACAATGTAAACCTCAATGTGGTCAATCTATTTCGATGAACAGTTTTGTATTTCCTGATATGGAGTGTACTGATGTTAATGTGTACACATATTCACATATACTTCAAGCTTTTTTAATCGGTGTGGATTTTATTCTATAGTAAATTATCAGAGGTGGCATTGGCTGCTCAATGCATATTTATATTGGTTTCCATTAGATTTCATGTATAGCAGTGATTTGGTACTTTTCTAAATATAATCAATAAACTTATACTGGGGAACTGTATAGTCTGCAGCTAAATCAGAGAATATGAAATCAGAGGTGATACTAATCAAAGTGTCAATATGAATATATATATAAATATATATATATATATATATATATATATATACATATATATATATATCATTTTCCATGATTGATTAAGTTCCTCTACTAAGCAATAAGTTTAAATGCACTCTTTTTCCTTTGTGCTTACATTCTGGCAGTTTATTCCGGTATAGACACGCTACGTAATGTATAGTAGATGGGTCCATGATACAATGTGAAAAACTTCCCACCCACCCCTTTTCCGTTATTACAGGTCCTGTTTAGATCAGAAAGGCTTGTGGAAGCGGTATTACCGTCATATTAGGAAGCTGCGTCGGTCGATGTTGCGGCCCTGGAGAAACCTGTCTGTAGCCTGCCACAGACTACCTGCCACAACAAAAGTGAAATCCCTCAGTACCCGCCATGACATCTAACCGGCGACGAAGGGGTCAACGCACTGGTTCCCAAACCGTCCTGGGAGTTGCCTTGCGCACAAGCAAGGTCAGACATAGTTGTCAAGGCCTGTAGTACATTGTGTGTATGAGCAAAATTTAGTTCAAATAGGCATATAATAATAAAATATAAATATAATAATAAAAAAAAAATTTTAATATGGATGTTTTCCTTTGTCGCAAGATTTTAAACCTCGTGTAATGTAGCCTAAAGGATATTTCGTATTTACCAACTAAATGGCACTACTTTATCAACGGTTTATTCAAGTCAGATCACCTAGCAGCAATAACATTGTCATTAAAGTGATTTTTGCCCTAGACATGGTACCTAATATATTTTCTTAAGCACAGGAGAGTTCTGCAACTCACCGCCGCCTCCGGTATCAATGTTTATTAAGGAGATTTGAGGCGGCTATATCTCGCGAGGTCACGTGTCGGGCGAGATTGGCTTTGTTAAAGCAGCGGAGACATTTGAGCAGGAATTAATAGGCTTTACCTTATCAGAGTCCGGCAAAACACGAGTGTCTTTAATTGAGCCTTCATTGTACAGCACAGAGGCTAATGGAGATTAATTGTCCTCTTTGTAAAATTAATTAGACTGATGTACTCCAGCTGCCGTAACGTAGAATCTAAGTAGAAATCAACAGTCGGGATGGTTTTATACTGAGTGTAAAAAACTGCCCTACTAGCATCCTACAGCACAAGCAAACAAGCCCCGGTACATCCATAGGAATTTATACTTATTATCAGCATATTTGTTTCAAGTATTTTATTTCCCCTCTATAGTAAAAAACATAGCGTATAAAGAGACTGAGGATTGAGTTCCACCTTTTATTTCTAATTTATTTTAAATAACTTAATAAAATAACAGAGATCAGTTCTACAAGCTATACTGTTATACTGTCTGCTGCTCTTATCTCCGTTGTGATGTTCAACTGTAAACGCTGAAAATTCCAGCATTGAACTAATTAAAACAGTTAAACGCCAATATTAGGTAAACTTTCTAAACAGATAACTTTAAATATTTCTGTTACATATAAATGTAGTAAGTTATGGACCTTTTTGCGTATTCTCTCTAATACCAGATGTTTGCAATCGCCGAATGATCAGTTGAAGCCTCCCCAACCCACAACTGGGCGATAATGGAGAATCGCCTACGGAGTCAATATATATATTATCTCCGCAGATATTGTAATTACAAGATAATTTGCAAAATCATCTTGCTCCCCTTGTCTGCCATAGTAAATGTAGCAAAAAGTAAATGTAGTATGTTTTAGACTTTTTTATATACTTTACGGCTAACCTCTCTAATACGGGCACCGCTCTGTCAGGAGCAAAAGCTCACTTGTCGCCTAAAGAGAGCTTCAACTATTATAAAAGTTTATTTATGTGTGCGGGACGACAGTTCTTTAAGTTTTATAATAAAATTGTACAAACAGAAAAGAATAAATGAGGAAATATAATTTACTAGAAAGCAATAAAAGCTTCCAACGATTTTTTTTTTCATATATATATATATATATATATATATATATATATATTTTTATATATATATATATATATATATATATATATATATATATATATACACTTAAACTCTCTCCGCAGATAGTAATTATAATTTGTAATTGGAAATATAATTTTCAAAACCCTCTTGCTCCACTTATCTGCCATAATCAGTCAAAAAAATACAATTTTCCCTTGTTATCTCTCACATGTTGTTTAGTTAGGGCTCACACACGTTTTCAATGTCGAAACCTCAAAAAGTTTTTTACATTTTCCATCTTATAATTCAGTGTCAGAGAGAAGAAAATGAACTCATGTAAGTATTTATTCCTTTGGAGTATTATTTTGTCCTGCAACCACGTGAACATCAATGAAGTTGAAGATGTTCGGGTACTTTAAGACAATATTTGAAATGACGGCTGTGTAATGCAACCAGCTATTTTACCTGACAAAAAGTAATTATAGGGTCAGACTTATTGACACATGGGGGAAGGGCATTGTTTTGTGTGGGGACAATGAAAGAAAGATTATTTCTGGAAATGCTAGTGAAAATGTTTTGTGTCCATATATTATCCACTTACAAAAAATATACTTTACGGCTAAATGACGTTGAATGGTATTTTTATCCGCCTACTACATTCTTCATGTCACAATCAATATATATTTTTATGATTATCAGGGCATTGTACCGATTTTAATTCTTCAATTTACATGCTATGCTACGGTGGCTGATTTAGGACACAGAAAAAAAAATATTTATCTCGTGATCTCGAGATAACATCTCGAGATCTCGACATAGAATTTCGCAAAAAGAAAAAATTTAGGAAGCAAAAAAAAAAATTTTTAGGAAGCAAAAAAAAAAAATTTAGGAAGCAAAAAAAAAAATTTAGGAAGCATAAAAAAAAAATTTTAGGAAGCAAAAAAAAAATTTTTAGGAAGCAAAAAAAAAAAATTTTAGGAAGCAAAAAAAAAAAATTAGGAAGCAAAAAAAAAAAATAATTAGGAAGAAATCCCAGCTGGGAATGGGTCTTATAACGTCACTTTGACGTATAAACATTTTATCTAAAGGCTACTTGTATACAAGCCACTTGAGCAAGTGTTAACATACAGATAAAAACATGTAACCGAGTTATTGAAAGATCACTAGTTGATATTCGTTAGAGCATGTGAAGCAATGCAGTATTTGTCATTTACAGAAATCTGTAATCTCTGAATTGAAGCCAGATGTTTCTGCCGGACGTCTTTCTATTACGATCGGTGGCAATTTTTGCACCCCCCCCCCCCCCCCCGACCCATGTTATAAAAAAAAACGTGGATATAGACAAAGACAGCGCCTTTACCCATGGCATTGGCTCATTTTTATGAAAGATTAATAGATTATGTTTACCTAGATTATGTTTATGATTACTTTTACTTCTTTAATATGTATATGCAGAGTTAGCCTGTATTACAAAGATTCTATAAATAAGGCAGGTGAATAGCGACTTTAAGACCAAAGCAGAGCATTTTGCTGAAGAAAAATCATGATGAGAGATGATCGAAATTTTAAACCGTTTATTTATGAATATAAACATTTATGAAGATAGGTTGATTAAATTAATCTGAGCTATAGTATAAGAGCTATAGTGGATCAAGACTTGGGCTTTAGGGGCTGAAGCAACGCCCCTCCCCGATCCCCCCCCCCCCCCCCCCCCAGCGTACCTACCCGAAAACACAGTAATCAGTTTTAGCATATTTTAATTTATGATGGTCTAATACATGTTCCATAAAACGACACACCATTTCAATAAAACAAAAGCTGAAAGAAATTGTATAAAAAGCGTGTTTCTATAAGAAGCTCATATTTGTTTGTATTCTTAAAATAATAAGGTACCCACAATGCATGCATGCAGACCTAAACATTTCTGTTTGAGTGATTTAACAGACATGGCTCCGAATCCGCCGTTCAGGTAGAATGTTTCAGATTCTTTAGGCTTTGACATCTTCCTTACGGATATGAATATTAAATATTGAATTTATATTGAACTTTTCTTCAACTCGCCTTAACTTGATTGATTTTAAATTAATTATATTGTATTACCGTTCAGTTAAACACAGTATACATGGTCTTTGTTTTATAATTGCAATAGTAAGCACTCTTAACGTATACTGTCCCCATAAGGTTGCTTTGTTTTATGTCAATTCAGCTTCGAATGGTTCGTACAAGTGTGACATTTTTTCTGGAGATCTCGAAAGAATTTTTTTTTTGCTTCTTAAAAATTTTTTTTTTTGCTTCCTAAAATTTTTTTTTTTGCTTCCTAAAATTTTTTTTTTTGCTTCCTAAAATTTTTTTTTTTGCTTCCTAAAAATTTTTTTTGCTTCCTAAAATTTTTTTTTTTTTTTGCTTCCTAAATTTTTTTTTTTTGCTTCCTAAAATTTTTTTTTTTTTGCTTCCTAAAATTTTTTTTTTTTGCGAAATTCTATGTCGAGATCTCGAGATGTTATCTCGTGATCTCGAGATAAATATTTTTTTTCTGTGTCCTAAATCAGCCACCGTACTATGCTGTTGTTTACCATCAATAATTTGATAAATAAAAGTCACTTTGGCAATATAACGGTATCACTACAGGCAAATATATTTCTATACTCTTTCTAGGTACATGCACTTAACGGGAGAGTGCCGATTTACCCGGATACGTTTGGGGATGTATTTATCCCACTTAACAGCAAGCGCCATCTATCGGCCGAGTTCATGAGTTAACAGTATCGTTGATAATAACTATTCGTTTTTTTATAAAAATATCTGATCGAATCTGCACAAACAATGGTCAACGGTTACGTCCGTGTCCAACTTTACCGACTTAGATATATCTTAATTATAAATCGGTACATCTAACACAGAGAAGAGGTAGGTCTATAATAAAAGAACAGATTTTTTCTCCAAGTCTATCTAAGTAAGAGAAAAAAAATGTAAAACAATGGATCTGCAGGACTTTTTTTATTTTGTGTCCAGGAGCAGATACAGTCTTCCTTGTTTCAAAAATATATTAGAGCTCAGAAATTACCCTCATACGTCGACGGGGATATACTTAAGCACAGCGCCTGGGTATCACCTCCCCGGGATCTGACCGTATTTTATACTGAACATCACCGTCAAGTTGTCATTTGTTTGTGCCGGTGCTTATTTGCCTGCCCATTAGGTGACATATGTGAACTGGACTGCTCGTTATACGTGCAGCAATGATAGATTGTCTCGAGTATTACGAGCTTACTCGCTTAGCCACATATCAGGGTAAAAGTAAACATACAGACGGCCCTGAGGCTTTTGCAACAGCGCTATGTTCTCGCTCCCAATAAAAGAGAGACCTTTTGTTGGCTTTTGTGGTCCGCAGATTCCCAACAAACCGGAGTGATAGTTTTGTGCTGTTGCTAACGTCCGCTTGACGGACGGGAAAACTTGTGTATGCTGACAGTATGAGGCCGCCGGTACGAAAAGAACGATGGCTTGACACCCCGCAGCAAATTCTTTAAACATTCCTACCAGTGTGCTTTCCGGGAGAATCGACATCAGGTTACTTATTAGGACCTTTATACACCCGCGGTAATTGGTATCGTTTCCTTAGCAAGTGATATTAAAGAACGCGTATACGATGTCCCTCTCACATAACTTCATAGATTACCAAACCGATTATCTACATTAGGATACAAACTTGAGTAGATACAGTAAACAACGGGGACTGATAATGATCTAGAACTGGTTATTTTTACGCAATGTGAAAATAAAAGTCAATTTGTAGAACGCTATGAGCCCCAATCCTTGGAGATGGCTGCAAGGCCTCGCGGGTTGTACTAACAATGCTATATTTAACTGTATTTCCTTTTAAGCGCATCAGTATTTTCGGCTTTTCTTGTCCCGCATTTTGCCCCTGTTTTGTGGATCTTGGGGAAATGATGATATATATGTGATACCCTAAAACTAGAAACTGCAGTTCAACGGGCAGTGTGTGAAAATTTGATTGGGCAATGAAACAATTAGTGACGAAAATAGAATTAATGAGTAGGCGTATATGTTTGTGAAGATTATATATATGCATGTTCCCTGTCTGTCTCTCTGTCTGTGTGTCTCCTTAAAAATACTATTATGACTAAACTGTACCTGATCTGGTGACCAG
The DNA here is from genome assembly GCA_026874595.1 of Sipunculus nudus. Classification (NCBI taxonomy): domain Eukaryota; kingdom Metazoa; phylum Annelida; class Sipuncula; order Golfingiida; family Sipunculidae; genus Sipunculus; species Sipunculus nudus. Next base: position 13,773,492 of record CM049315.1, on the reverse strand, counting down.
GTTTTGTACAGATAAATAACAGTCACTTTCCTAATGATTCACAAGGATTCACTGAGAGCAACCATAATTTTCTTAGTACTAATTAACCACGGACTTACATATTCTGTCTTAAACTCTTTATTCGTCCATTGATCATGTCCATATAAGATTTTGTCCTAACTTAATTAAAAGCAACCTTATTAAAGCTCTCCAAACAATCTTGAGATATTTTGTAGACCGTCAGAAAAGGGACTAACAACCCTTTCGAAAATCACAGTACACCGTTAAAAAAGACATACAAAACTGAATAAAATAATGTTATCCGCCTGATTGACATCAGAATATTGATATGGCGGCCCGTGTCCATGCTGCCACATGTTAACATATATGTTTAATACGGTCTCTGGCTGAATTTACCTTAACAGAGCTTATCCCCCCCCCCTTCAAACGGACCAGTGAGGCTTATAGGATTGACGAGTTTATTTCTGTATAAATATTTAGTTCAACGATTTTTATAGGTAGATTTCCTCAGGTCCAACACTATGCAAAACCAGCGATTACAATTTTTTTCTTATTTTTTTCCCCCTTCTGTAAAAGTTTGCGTTAGACTTTCAAATCCTAACCTTTGGGTATAATATTGTTCATAGGTGTCAGATTTGCACCTGATATTTAATTTTGAGCTAGAATTTATTCCCAAGGTCGTTCATTCCGTAGTCTATTCTCCATTATCGCCCAGTTAGGGCGTCGGGAGGTGGGGAGGCTTCAGGTGGATGTTCAGCGATTGCAAACATCTTGTTATGACTTACCCGCACAATACTCATTTGTGCTGACCGGTCGCCAACGCGAACATTTAACCTTCCAAGTCAAAATTCTAAATTTGTTTCCAAACTTAAAGTTAGCCAAATATTCGTTAGAAACTGCAGTAATATATTTCAACGCCATTACTTTGTCATGAATAAAAGTCAGCGGTATAAGAAATGGTTAGGTGTGCATTCATCTGAAATGTTCTTAAATAAATATTTAAATATATATTGATTATATATAAATGGTATGGTATGTCAACAGCTACCTTCAATGAAAATGTTACAATAGTTTAATTCATAGGTTTATTTCGATAAATCTTAAACATTTATTTCAAAACGTTTTCCGCCATCGGTCACCAGACTGGGTACATGGTAACCTGAGTTTTAAATCCTGACTTTAAAGAACCTTTACACTGATAGAGTGTGGACATAAAAATAGACACAAACGAGGCATGGTAAGCTGGACGGACGGCGGGAGTCCGGCGCATCCCCTCGGAGATCCTCTCACACGTTCAATTAAGTCTTCAGTTGTCATCACAGATATACAGGCTATTACGCTGGCGACCAACATGCATGGGCCACACCGAAACACCGCAGGTCTCTCGTTTGTACAGTCATATCCTATATATTCTCTCTCTCTCTCTCTCTCTCTCTCTCTCTCTCTCTCTCTCTCTGACCAAAATTTCGTTCTTTAATCAAACTGCCAAAAATAAACTAAATCTTTTTGTCTGTCACTGACTGTCTCTCAGTCTGTCAGTCTCTCAATCAGTCAGTATGTCATTCTGTCTATCTGCCTGTCAGTATACCTGTTTCTGTCTCTGACTCTCTACTCTTTTACTTCACGATCTTTCTCACGAACCTATGACTAATCTGTTTCTGCATCCTTCTCATTGACTGGCTTAATATATCTACCTGGCTGTGGCAACAGTGCTTTAGGTTTTCTGCCAGTGTTTGTTTGTCTATATGTTTGTGTATAACTTATTTTTATATACGTGTGCGATTTCATCCTTTTTCAATCCACTCAACTTCGAAAATAATCCCATAAAAATAAACGTCACGCTTTCAAATATATGAAATGAACTCGTATCCTTCTAATTAAGACAAGAAAAACATGCGATTCTACAAAGTCTAAAATCAAACAATTAAAATGAGAAAGTCAGTATTGTCACGTAAGTTAGCAGAAGGGGAAATGTGGGGGTTGTTTTTTGTTAAAGCCTCGGATACCTTCCTGCAAGCCCTCTGTACTATTCAGAGAGCCGCCAGCGTCGTGCCTTCAATGGGCCACGGTGATAGATTCTACATCCAGCTGCCGTCGGCGCTCAGGATAAAGGACAGGCTTTCCTTCTGTTTCCTTTGTCTATCCGTTTTCTCTTTTCCTTACTTTGTATTCTTTTTAAAGAAAAGACAATAGGGACCCAGCTGCCTTCCTGAAAAGTGCAAGTATAGATTTGCTATCTTTTTATAGCCTTCAAAGTGTGGCGAAATGAACAATCTGGAAGTCACAGAGAAAAGCCTGACACATTTACGTCACCTCCTGCAGTGTAAAGGTTTAAACCTACCGTAAAGAAGTGCATATTTTTAATAGAAATAATTATTATTACGGTATATGTAAAAGATATGTATTTTTATAAGAGGTGTTTACATGTTTAATTAATTTTCATCAAAAAACTAACATCAACTTTTCACTCCCCTGTTTTTAAAATTGCCAAATTTCTGATTACTCATCTACAGTTGTGATAATACTACAGGTCAAATCTTCAGTATATTCATATTATGGATTCAGTTACCTCTGTTTATTCCCTTGCCATTTGTCACTTTTCTTTTGGAATTTATGAGAGGGAATTACAATTTTCAAGCTCTCTTTGTTTCAATTTTATTATTGTATGGTTTCACTTGTTGTTATATAAGTTTACTTGAAAATACATTTTCAAATGGGTACAATAAATTGAATTGAATTGAAATTGAATGGTTCTGTAAAGTTTGGAACAAATATGTACTTTAGTACGAAATATAAACAGTAATTCTGATGGGTTTAATTTTGCAATATACAATTACATACATTTAATTCATATAGCCATAACACCACGACTCTATTAATGATCTCGGCTCGGAAGGATGGAACCTTCATTGAGTCGTAAGGGCTTTTTATCGAAACGTGTATATATAAGTAAGGTTAACCGTATTCCTCGTATCGCTAAATAATGCCCATTTTTATTAACATATATCGTGCTCAGGACATGCATAGAATTTGCACAAGATTGGATTTTTTTTATATTGAAGCCCGTATTTCTGAATTATATTACGATAATATTATACGTACATTCAAAAAGTTGCTTCATTTCACCGTTTCCAAAAGGCCTAGATCTAGAATACTAATATAGTGAACCATCACGAAAAAAAAACATAGAGAAATAATGGATATATTTGAGCGGAAGCACCATATTAATGATCAGTATCTATTCAGAGGGGAGTTACAAGTTTAGTTTTTATACACTACCATTGCCCTTCTAATTCACGTTTGTTAATGAACGACCACAGTGGTAGGACTGAAATCAGTGATAACCACCGCTCGGGGGATATCATTTCCACCTTTGCCTTTCCTTCTTTCGTTATTTCGCTCTTTTGTTATGTTGATTATTGTTTGTTTCATTGTAGGTTTGTTTGGTTTTTTTTTGCGAATAAGGGTTACATGGTGGATCGAGTAGCAATGCTTTGCCTTATGCGCTGTACTATGCCATTCTTAAAAAGAAACCAGTCTGCCAACTGGTATCTTGGCTTTGCTATGACTCTCTGTCGAATTGCCTTGTGTTTTTTTGTGACCTCTGCTGTCTGATATCGTGGTTTTGTAGTATCTTTTTGTTACCTCGTTTCGTGATTATGTTGTGACTTTTAGCCGACTGGTATCTTTATATATATATAAATTTCTATTTTTAGCATGTATCTTTACAAAGCGACATGAATTCGGTATTCTATGATAATATATATAACTTATACTTATAGAACGACTGCTCTGCTTATCAGCTGCATCAAATCTAAATCAGGTCCAATCTGAACCGGCCTCTGTGGCTCAGGGGTAGAGCACAGGACTCAAAGCCAGGAGACCATGAGAAGAATCTCAGCCGAGGCGGTGAGATATTTCACGGTCTGCCCCTACCCAGGATGAGCGGCTTGATGGGAAGGCCGTGCACAACATCCGTGTTCAACTCACAAACAAATGCGCCTTTCGGGGGTTCCTCGGTTGTATGACCCAGCAATGGGTAGGATTACACACCCAGGGCCCGCAGGTGCAGTAGTCACCGGGTCCGGTTAACACTAGGATATAAAATGAGAGTTAGCATGTGATACTGCTCAGTCACGTGGTCCGAAACACGAATGGAATTTTGCAGATGTACATATACTTAATGTTGAATTAGCATTAAAAAAGAAGCCGGTTACTTCCGACAACAAAAAAACCTAAACCAAGGGTTCAAGGTACGAAGATAAACATCTCTTTTTGTAGGTGAATGCGAATTAGTCTGACAGCAGGTGAATAATATTAATTTTTATCGGCATTATGTAAAATTTTATAACAAATGTTTTATTGTTGCTTTATAAATTATATATATATATATATATATATAATATATATATATATATATATATATATATATATATATATATATATATACATATTAACTTCAGGTCGATATGTATACCCGTGATGAAGTTTATCGATTCTTCCGATTAAACAGCACACTCGCCATTATGACGTCCTAATGGAAACATTCCTGCTGTCAAGGGTGTCCACATCAATGGGAATATATCGACACTGCATATTGAAACAACCCCAGATTCCCTGGAAGAATCCATTTCATAAAGTATAATGAAAAGACTATATGAACTATGGCTATAGATCTTGTACTTTGATTTTCTTTAGAAGCTTTTATTGGTCTGCATTCAGAAGTAAGAACAGAGAGTATTCAATAATTTACTTAGACTATATCGCAATACTAGCAGTCGCACACCTGGAATAATTTGCTGTCTCAGTGTGTCCCTTATCCATCAGGACTGAGAACCAGTCAGATCTCCAGTCGCCGGCCATACATCTCTCCCTTCACATCTTTTGATAGATGATTGGATTTTTTGTTGAGTCGGTGACAAAATAATCAACGAAGCAGTATTAAGATAAATATTCCAAATTTATCAAGTCAAGGCCTCGGCACTAAAGAAAAGGATAAATAACAGAATCGACCGCGGATGGTACTAATCTTATACCGAGACAGAGGAGGTTTGATGGAATACTATACCAGGTCTTTCGTATTGACATTGGCCGAGCAGGCAAAATGGGGCCACGGTCTGGGCATCCTCCGGCGCGCCCCGAGCGCCACCCTTGACGTCATGTTCAATTGGGTATTTCTGATCTATTCCCGACCAGATTAGCTAGGCAGCAGGTGAGACTGGAAGCAGGCTGGTTTTTCCAACATCATCAGCACCCGGGCCAGCCAAAGGACATGAAAACGGCCTCTGGCCAAGCTATCAAAATACGACATTATTTACGTGTTTATGTTTCAACCTCCTCACCATATGTGACGTAATTACGTACGTAGACGACGCTAGATACGGCGCTCGGTGGACAAAGCGCAATCCACGGACTTTTCTTTTAATCCCGCCTGAAGATTTACTGCGGGATTCCCGAGTTTGGGCGTTCTAGAGGGGAAGAAGGGATAACGCATAAAATACCATAACATAGCAACTGTGTCGTAAAAAAGGATGAAGGGCTCAATCTTTTCAGCATAATATCTCATTGTTTGGGGGGCTCCGGTTTCCGATTTTGCAGTGGAGCCCCTGGCGGGACGATGTTAACTTTAGGTTGCCCCCTCAGGGACACGTGGACGAACCCAAAGTTTTGTCCAATAGATCCATCAGCCACGTTCTGGCAGGATGACACCCTCCTTCCTCGGCTTGGATTTGTAATGAGAACACTTTCTTACACTGGTTCAATTTGTCCCCTGCACATCGATTGGATGGCCTAGAAAACTCGTTTTGTGAAATCGAATTAGCTCGCGTCTGACAAAGTCCGCGGAGGCAACACAGCCATATTGACTTGCTGGAACACAGATTGTGAATTTGCAAACACTTTTTCTGGCGTTTTCTTTGGCCAGAAAAAGATCCATGTCTTCCAAATTCCATTGCTATATATTGAGCTCATCTATCAAATGGAGATATATAAACGTGTCGTGGCCCGATAAAAATGTAATATAAGAAAAGGAAATAATCTTGCAAAAATCTGCCTCCGATGGTAGGAATTTTAACTATGAGATTATCTCGCCTGTGGTCGTTTAATGGAGGTGACAACTGCGCTACAGGCCGTTAAGGTGGTTGATATGAACAAAATAACCATTAGACTTCTCGATATTTAACCCCTTGCTGTCAAATTGATAGCGTTCCGTGAGAGAGGATTTGCTTAATTTGAATTAAATAACACATCAACCGGGAAATATTTCCCAGTGGCCACAAGTGGGTAATGTGGATAATTTGATTTTTTTTTTATCTCTGATAGGGAGATGTCTTGATTTTTAATAAATGTGTTTTAATGTTCTTTTTATAAATATTCTACTGAACCAAGTCTCTCCCATATCATGCCTCTGGCGGACAGGACATTTGAGGAACTGAAACCTACATTATTATACCACTTGTAATTTCTAATTTAATGATTGTTTTGTAACCTCCGATAGAGAGATAAATAATTATACCATATACATATTACTACTTTTACGCCATTAGTGTGTCGCTATTTAATCGGCCTGATTTTTTTTATTTGATCGAACACTTTTTGCAGATTTTTTTTATTTGTCCGTCATGCCACGACGACCTGTATAATATAGAAATTGATTATCCCTGGATTTTTTAAGCGTTTAATCTATCCTTCTTTCCAATGAAAGTCTTAATAGAGACATTATTTTCGGAGTATACTAGTCAGGTTGTATGTGTCCATGGTTTCCTTCCGGGTCAGCCAACACTGGGTTTAACACGCTTGCATGCCAACGGTTCTCCCCGGAGAGACTGGCTGAGTTTATCGCACAGGCTGTCATAGGTTCATACAGGGTCGGATAGATATAGGCTGGGCCCGCTTGATAACATATATCATGGCTCTCCATGTATTCCCCTCCTTTTATTTATATTTGAAAATTTTATATGCATGTTCCACCGTTAGTTTTGGAGCCAAATCTCGGACTGGACAGCTAACCCACCCGATCTTGGGGACTTGTGCCAGAATAAGTCACACATACATGTTCTAATAACAAATTAGTTTTATCTTTTAGTTGTAGATTTCCGTGTTAAAGCTCCTTAGTTTGTGTGTTTCAGTCATGGAAAAAGGTAAAACAACGTCAGTCAGTTTACAATGATTTTGTCATTGTTATTTTCAAAATGTATTAACAGGCATAGCAAATAACTAGCGACACCTTTCGGTAATACCCCTAAACTAATACCCCCCATGAATGAGCAGTGTACTTGACACTAGTTTATATTATAGATAAAACCGTATATCTTAAATGTATGCCTGCATGCTGACATTTATACTTTTCTGATGTTATTTTTATACTTTACGTGCATAATAATATCATTTGAATTAAATCTTCCAGCGAGAAGGTCAAAAGAATACCATGACAGATGAAAAACATTCATCACATCAAAATATCACGACCACGGTGGTCAGTGTCTCAGTGATACAGGTGCCGAACGTAGTGAAATAAAGGTCAGGAAATTGGCTTGTAAAGTGAATGTATTGAGTAACAGGTGAAGCCGTGGCCAGCAGACAGTGGTATTTACAGCTTTCTTTGCCTGGTAAAGCAGATGGGGACTTGGACGGCAGGGCTGAGGCAGTCAGCGCTTTACGCGGCTCAGTAAATGAAACGTGGTCTTCAATTTCACGCTGGTCGATGGCTCGGTATGTGCGTACTAGGACTCCAGTTCAGGAACGTCAGGGTTGTAGCTGCCTATGTCTGAAGCCAGATAAAATATAAATATATATGAACAAGGCATAAGTAAAACCTGGCAGAACTGGCCTTCGGCGAGATAAATTTGAGATAAGAATAGATTATAGAGACATGGTACCCCCCGCCAGGCGTAGTCTGTAGTAAAATATGATATAAAAAAATTGTCCGAAAAGGGAGGTATCGTTATAGGCCTATAGTTTATAAATATGAGTAGTGCTTCAACTTAATGTTAGAAAGGGGAATCCTGAGAAATTGGAAATGATATCTTTAGAAATGAAGAGGGGGACAGGTGGAAAGAAGAAGGGGAAAAAAATGTCCAGAGAGAAATAAATTCCAACTATAAGATGTCACCGATGTAACCGAGTGTGGTCGAAAGTGAGAAAATAGAAATAAAGGGAAAAATCCCTGATCGGGACATACAATATTCAGGGAAGGAGGGAGGGAGCGATAATATACAGTTGTACATTAGATTAAACAGACTGAACATGGACTAAGTCGGTGCCTGGGGCTAGTTAAATGTTTGATCAGACAGGAACAAAACATGTAGAGGGAGGCCGCCGCGATGTCATAGTGGCAGTACTTGGCATACTGAATACCGCGCTGAAAGTCCTGAAAAGGAAACAAATATTTTCATCTTTTCTTACAACATGCGCTCTTACTTCGTGTTAAGCTCAGGAAATGATGGAGGTTACCATAGATATATTTAGGTTTTGGTTATACATTCACAATAAATGCATGTCCGATGTGCCAGTGTGCAGATGTGAAGATTACCGGCTGTGTAAAGCCATATCCTTGCATTGGATGGACGGCCAGTGCAGTAAATTTTTCCGTATAACTGGCGTCGCGATTCAAAGAAGTATATTTATAAGTCCAAGAAAATATCTTCTGGGTCGTGTATCCACGTCTTCAATTTAGATATTACATTACGCTAAATCGATACACGATACCAACTGACGACAGCCTTTCTATGCGGGTCATTTCTTAATTAAGACGCTGAGGATTAACTGTTTTAGTTTATAAAAAATTATTTTATAAATATTTCCCTTCCAATATCCATACAATGATTTTGAGCAATGGTGCCACGTCTGATACATTTTATATTGTTTTAAGGCTTATATTGTTTTTTTGCTGCGTTTGACGACCTAAAATAAAAAAAAAAATCTTTCATTTTCATCAGTAAAAGTGTCTGTTTTTCGGCGATACAGCAGGCAAAATATATCGTGAATTGTACCGGTGTAACTTATCGATCCATATTGATATATCGAAATGCTGATCCTACCCTTAGTGGAGAAAGAGTCGGGATATTGCATGTATAGGATTGTTTCTGTCTTGTAAGGATTGATGCATTGGACAGGGTTAGGACAGTCATGAGGCAAAATAAAAATGACAAGTCTGGCATATTCATGGCATTTACGTCACCCGCTGGGGCCTCGATACAATATACCTGTATCTGTAAAATATAAAAAATAAATTCGAAGAAAGCACCACGCTCTACAAGATGTAAATAGTAAAAAAGAAAGCCAAGCAATTCGAAAGGATGACTACTGTGCCAAATTTGAAAGAAATTGGATAATATATAGGAATGGTATTGTCCAGAAACGACACGTGGTAGACGGACAAACGAACTTATACCTGTACACAACTTAGAAGTCGGACGGGACAGGCTATAAATATTAAGACGTCAGGGCCACGTGAATGACTAAAGACGAATCACATATAAAACCTGATCTATATGTTTCCATATTTTTTTCAAATATACGATACCAAACGTCCATCTGTTATGAGCAGTGCCAGTGTGTGCAGTCACAATCTCCATGGCTTGTGCTCAGATTGATGAAGACTGTAGAGCTCAAACAGAAAACGTATGTATGATGTCAAAATTACGAAGAAATGATTTAGGAAGTCATTTTTCCATAACATTATGAAAACCGGGAAATAACATTTCTCCCTGTTGCCCACGGCCAACGTACAGAGATACAATGTTTAAGGCTCGAAAGAAATGCCGAACGTTGTTAATTGAATTTTATGCTGGCTTCGCTGGGGTCATTATATAAATGGATGTTGACGGCCACTTCCCGTGCATATGACAACACATGACGAGGGACCAAGCTGGGTATCTGGAGCTCGCATACATTCAGCGTCCCCAGCGGTCATGGTCGGTCACACGACAATAGCCTATGGTAATGACGGGGTTGTCGCAACACAATAAACGACGGACGGCCGGCAGAGAGGGACAATTTGCCCCGGAGCGAAGAAAGTCTGGTCATAACCGTCCTCTGCCTACCCCGAGAAGGTCGACTGTCCAGGCGAGGCCACGAGGACCATATGTTGCACCGACAACCGCGACACGAAATTATATCTTGCCTACCCATTATACAGGAAATCTCTGATCCACACTTTATATCATTTTCAGATACATAAAAACCCAAATCTCAACAGCCTTAAATCTGTATTATTATATCTTCCAGGATTTATTTTTCAAAATAACCCCCCCCCCAAAAAAAATCATCAGAATATATTTGTTTGAAAAATCCCAGCGTATAATGCTTTTCTATGTCCATACAGGAAGTTTATAAGTCACAATAGAGTGTGTGTTAATTATTTATAGATATATAATTAGGGTTAGATAATCATAGTTAATCATATTTACCAGTTAATCAATATTGGATACCGGGCACAGTCAAATACAATTCAAGATTTGAACATATGAACATAGCCATATAAAAGCAGCATTAGGACACTGAAAAATGAAAGAAATTATTTCAAATTTAGAAATTTCTGCTAATGTTAAGTACCCAATCCCTGATGTTCAGACGTATTTCATACAGGAAAGTGAAACAAAGATCAGCTTAAATAAAAATTTACATGCACAAAAATGCCACAAGGCCAATTTTAAGACGTCTGGATTTATGTAATTCCATCGGCTTTCGTGGTCAGGAGGTAGAACTCAAAGCCGAGAGATCGGGGAGATTTTTTTACGGTCGGCCCTCAGCTCGCGCTCTGCAGGTTTTATGGAAGACTTAACGCACACTAGTGTTTCACTCATAAACGAGTGCGCCTTTCGGGGTTTCCTCTGTGTTACACACCTGGACCCAAAAAAGCGGTACACTGGTTGACACCAGGATAATCACACGTTTCCACTGGCAGATTTAAAACATTAAAGATGATGTTACAAAACAATATAAGAAACTAAAAATTGAAGAAAGGGTTTGTCCATTTTGTAAGAAAGGTGATGTCGAAGATGAAAAACACTTCATTTTTGAATGTTCTAGTTACAATCCATTCCGAAAAATTATATTTGATAAAGCATCTTGCAATTACGCACAATTTCCTCTTCTTGATAGAACGGATGAACTAGTTTATTTAATGAATCGTGATTGTACGATTTTGGCAGAATACTTGGTCCTCTCCTGGAACAAGTCTGTTAGAAAATACACAGCCCGTATATTCTAATGATGTTTATTATTGTTAAAGTCTTCCACCATGTGTTAAGTGTATTAATACTTGAGGTATGGGCTTTGTAACTGATTGATGTGAACCTGTTATAAAGTTTTTTGTATGTATGTTGCATGTCGCTATAATAAAAAAAGAAACAAAGCCTGCTACAGACATTATAACATTTTTATCAAAGCATAAAGAAATGTATGTCAGGGTTCACTAACTCGGTGGTTACATCACATGTCAGCTATGGCCTCCAGCTCCAATATGGTCACGCTTGATTACAGGAGTTTTTCCCGATTACAAGTGAATGCCGACGATCTCGATTATCGATCTCGCACTGGTTTATAAAATGTTCAGAAACACAAACAATATATATCATGGTAAAATAGAAACACTCCGCAAACATTAATCAAACTTTCATCAAATAGGTTTTAGATTCATAGATTTTTTAGAAAGGTAACAAACTGTAAAACCAACCGACGACAACGAAAACACAATTCTTTCTGACGGGGGTATAATACATTACAGATAAGCAACGTAGAGATTGAATGGTGTGGCCTGTGGTAACAGAGCCGTGTCGGTCGGCATCCGTTACCCCGGACAAATAGGTCAGGTCATCCGCTGACCTGGGGCATGTCCGGTCCTCTGGTGTACTACAAAACAGCCGTCTTACCAATGTAATACCAGGTACCATACATCTTCTGATGTGCAATGTTTTACTTGATACCTCCACTAAAGATAAAACTTTGTTTCACGGCCCTTCATTGTTAAATTAAATATTTGTCATATTAATGACAAATCTTAATCTTTATAATACTGTTTGAAAAATTAATGTATGGAAACAAATGTATAATTTCATTATAGAACAGATGATATATAATATTGTTTTTCCTGTGTTGGTAGTTTCCTTTTTGTGTTTTGCGCATATTAACATCATTGCTTATATATTACATATGAAAGTATGCATATAAACATTATATCAAGGCATTACTATCACCTCGCCCAACCTTAAGTTAAGGCTTTTCGTCTGTAATATAGGCTTTAAATATATAACGTTATATAACTGAAATAATATTTTTGTATTATGTTTTGCAGCTCGTCAGTCACTGATGGTTGCCCAGGTAAAGGCAAAACCTACAACATACTGTAAGTTACATGTTTATCACATGGCCTTTAGGTGGAAAACAAATAATAATTATAACCACTCAATCGGCAAGGTCTCTCCCAGGAGTTCCTTTGTGTGTTTATATGCGTCCTCGTACGGGGAATAATAATGACAAAAGAAATAGAAAATAACTATTGCTTATTATTATATTTTCTTTTGGCGGAGATTTAGAGTCAGCAAATTTGAAACGATAAATAGGTAGGTGTCCGCATAACACTAGACATTTAATGTAAATACCATCAAATGAACGCCCCCAGGTTAAACCAAGGAACGGCAGAACTTTATCGTTCATGCCACCTATAAGGAATCCATATGACACTTTAAATATTAGGAACGTTAGCGTGCATGTATTTTAAAATAAGTTTTAGGAAAAACACCAAGCGACTAGTGTTATGTAAGAGCAATCATGTAAAAATGAATGTGCCGTAGTGTAATGTAACGTTACTAATAACCAGAGTAGCTTGACGTTGCCATCAAAACAACACGAGATCATCAGTCCATATTTACGACCTCGAGTCGCTATAGGTGACGCAACGTTCCCGCGGGTGCCCAGCGTTCATATCCTATATTTGACCTTTATGGTCCTTGAGTCTGTTTTTGTCGCCGTGCGGTGTCTTCTTCCCGATCTGTAGTAGATAAGATACTACGATAGTAGCTCTATATAATGGAATATTGCCTCTGATCCTCTGATCAATTACCTCAGGGCTCTCTGGCCAACTTGGAGCAGTAGGCAATGCAACCGGGTCTCCCAAGAAGGTTTGCCCTTCAGTCTATAATGGGTTTGCATATAAGTCTGACAAATAGATATAGGTCGTTAACATCCTAACCTGAGACTGGGATAGTAAATCGAAACAATCGCAGAACGATTAAGATTAGCCGATACAAGTTCACGTTCTTTATTGTTATTGCTATGTATACTTACGGTCCTTCTTGGAAACGGCTTGGCTATGGGTGTTAGCAGTAATCCAAATATTGTGCCAGGGGATACGTCTCAAGTCATGGGAATGGAAACGATGGCTTGACTCCGTTTGTGAGTAAGAGCATTAAAACTATATTTTAATGATTTTATTTTTAAAGTAACATATTATGAATTGTATACTCTTGAAACTGCAGGCATAATGACATTTTGAAAGACACTGTACACAAAGTTTCCCAGGAAAATCTAATCTACCTTCAGCCAAATATGGTTAAATATTAATATCCCGAAACCTAGGGATGTAAGTACGCTATATACTAGCAGTGGCGTCACGGGACCTGTAAGTATTAAACCCAGGGTTAAACTCCATTGAGAGATGTACGACGACAATTTAATAGAATCACAAATATTCACTCCATCAAGAACTTTTTTAACCTTCTAAAAAATGCAAATTCCATTATTCTCTAGTTATTTTGGACCGAGGATAAACTTGTATTAAATGCCGTTTATAGGCCATTGTTCTAATTTTAAAAGTTCCATGGGTGCACACAATACTGTAGGGAAATTCTATTTACTAGATTTTTTCCACTTTTGATCATCTGACAAATATGGCATTTGTTCAACATTTGTGTGCCGCCTTAAAGATCAAAGTATAAATAATGTTGCATTTTACCTACATGTCATTCATGTCTTCTACGGGAAGATCTCCAACGCCGCCCGAGTATTTCTGTATTTGAATACATTGTACTTATAATGTTGGAATATGTTCACTATTATATGTTATTGTTTTACATTTTAAAAACAAAGCAAACCGTAACATCAAAGACAATTGAAAATGCAATTTACTTCGTTGTTTTTAATATTTTGTAAGAGAAACGACGTAACGCAATTAAAAACTGTATTTTAATAAACTGCCCTTTATCCAATAGAACGGAAATTCAAATTAGAAAAAAATGTTATATTAAAGCGAACACCCAACAAGGTTGGGTTCCTGGATATTATTAAAATTATCATAATTATTATTATTATTATAATTATTATTATTATTACCAGTTGGAAAATACATTTTTAATAAAACTAGAATATTTCGATTGGTATTTAATGCAATGTATTCATTGAACTTTTTTCTCTTCAGGTAAAGTCTTTAGCATGATATTTGTTTGACCAAATAGAAAAAAAAGTAGACAACCTTTAACTGGGACAGAAAAAAAAGACAAAAAAATCTGTTATCTTGTAAGAGTAAAGAATAGGGATGGGTCGTGTGCAAGACAATGCTGAAGGTCCATCCATTCAAGATGAAACAACAAGGTTTGTTGCTGTCGCATAAAGGGATGAGATTGCTCTTTTAGCGCAACCTCTCTTCCATTCTACAAATACGGGAGGTTTCTCCCATGGAGCGACAAGTCGTGAGACGGACGTCGTTCTGGTTCTCGCGACATGCTATCCTTACACCGGTCGTATAAATGCTACATAAAGCCACGGGCTATCTTAATCAAACCGTGATAACAGTAACATTATCTGCCTTTCAAGCCGAGCAATGCGATGGCTGTAACATAAAGCCTGTTCTCACATCAAACAACCCCGACCCGTCCAACATAACAGTTGGCGTAAGATAAATTCCTATGGTATAAAGCCGACACGACTTTGGTAGAGATTTGCAGGTTGATGGATGTGAGCTTGTTTGGCCAGACAAGCAGCGGACACTCGCAGCATGTGTGGACAGTTACGACCAGCAGACAAGCTGTTTCCTTGGCTGCACACAGGTGGTCCGCCTGGGGTTTGCGCAAGGGGTCCCGACAACAGCAGAATATATGATGGAAGACCACTGCCAGCATGGTATTCAAGCCATGTTGGCCTGTGATTGAAATGTCTGTCTGTGTGTCTTAGACACACTGTGGTTGAAAAACAGATGTGCCTTATGTCACGTGGTCATCAGGGATGCGTCTTGTGCCAAGTGATTCTGAAACTGATGAGCCGGACGCCAGAGTATCAGGATTGTTGTGACGTCATGGATGTTTTTGCCATCTTTGTTATCTAGTAAAGATTAACTGCAGCCAGGTTTGAACTCTCCTTTCAGATCTGTTTGATGTCTTTACCATTCAAGTTTGCTGGCTTTAGATGGAGCGCACTGCGGTGCTAAGAAACTCTGTTTTAAACTTTTGGTTGTTCTTGTATATCCTGTGGCCTGAACCCATACGTTTAAAATGATTATTGTTCTATCATAATTTTGTTACATCGATATGACTGGCAAAAATGCTTTAGAGTGATAACATTATTCATATTTCATTATTTTAATGATTATTATTTATAAATTTAATTTGTATTTATAAAATGTTTTTAAATATATATATATATATTTAAACAATTCTTTGTTTCCTCCAAATACTAGACTTGCATGGTTTGTCATAAAGTTTATGCTTTAAGTTTTGGTGTTAGTTTGCTTGTTGGACTGCCATGCTTGCGACCTCGGGTTCGATTCCCGGTTGCAGCTGATGTCCCGACTGGCGATTCAGGGCTTGGTGTTCTGGCGATGTTGTCAGCAGTATCGGCCAAGACTGGGGGCTGGAGAAGTTAACTTTGCAACCGTTCAAGGTTTTCCGACTTTCGTCGACTGCCCACGTTAAAATGAAAAAAAAAACTTAAACCATTCGTAAAATGCCGCGCTAAATGTACAGAAATAACAATCTTGCATGCAACAATTCATGTTTTCAATGTAAGAAGAAAATTCTATTTCAAAGAAGATTATTTTTCATACATGGCTTATACACGCCATTACATCCTTATAGAATGATTGATTCTTCTGCTTTATTTAATCCGATTAACATCATTTGATCCTTTTAGTGCAACCAAATGAACATTTTAATTGAGAAATGGAATGAAACGACACTGTTGGTAATCTAGGCTGAAAATATCACAAAATATGACCAGGATGATCAGGAAAATAATTTCTATGTTGAATAGATTCACTGACACACTGTGTTGGTCTACACTGAGATGTATTATCTTAGTCAGTTACAGTAGGCAGTCTGAGATAAAACGGTATTCTCCTCATGAATTAAGAAACGAGACAATCGAATTTCAGAAATTGGATAAACATTGAAAAACTTTTACACTGAAAAATGTACATAAATTCCGCCCATTCCAGGGAAAATAAACCTGGGGAAAAATAATATCAATAGTGGTTGAGAATGTCACCAAGAACGGATCTCTTGCAGCATAACAACTCTAGTGTTAACAAAGTCGCAGCCATAGATAAAGTGACAAATTCTACACAATTGCATACTATATGACGGCAGTGCAGACTCGAGTCTTACATCTGAACAATTTATATGCTGTCGGGGCTGGGGTCAGAGCGATTGCAGCCTTAACAGAACAGGAAAGACGTGAAAGCTTCTTTTACTCATCCCGCCATTTTTCTTCCCCACTGTCGTCTGCAGGGAGTGAATCTATTCTGTTCACGTGGGAGAGAAACAAAAATACTGGCCCGAGGGGAAAAAACTCAAGGTAAAACACGGGGAGATGTTTTCCAGTGATGACTTTACATGGACAGAGGGTCTCTCGGCTGATAAAATTGCGATGCGGGTTCCGCGCCGCTCGCCACAAACGGTTTAATATCTACTTTGTGTTCTTTATTGTGTTTGTGTCCTGCGGAAATAGAATTAGAGTACGCCTTTCGTCTGTCGTGTATTCTACGCGGCTTCATGCGCTTTGCCAACAGTGTTGGGTGACCGCTTAGCGGTGATGCCATCCATTTAAAGACGAAATGTACAATCCTTTTCTGGCCTTTCTGCCTGACTTTTTTAACTATGACCCTCTCTTTCATTTTTTTTTCTTCTGCTATATCAGCATTTTCCGCGCAAACTTTATAACCCTCCTTTGATTTATTTTCTATTCCCTTTCCCTGTAGTTTAAACAGCTTATGATCTTATGGCAATCTTGTTAATTACTTCAGCAGCTCAATGTTATATTCGAACCTATCTGTGTCATGTGTATTTTCACTCAGGTTTAGATAGCTTAAACAATAGCAAAGAAACAAACGAAAAAAACGCATTTTGTGATTGAGTAAACTTCTGTCTTAGCTTGTGTAACTACTCTTTATCATGGCTTTACGGACGGCGCTCTCAGGAAAGATTAAATACTTCGGTCCTTGTTCAGTGATCTCAGACGTACTTTTTACCTTGGAAGGTTAATACCATGTTTCTTATGAATTTATCATCAGCAGACTCCCGTCACCCCTTACGCCAGCATCCTTGGCTGTTTGGGTGCTGACGGATGCCACATGCCGAGTGTGGGGTTCCATCCTCATCACATCTGATCAATTAGTACAAGCCTCTCCGTGATGCGCGCTGTTTAGTGAGGGTCGCGCGAAGAACAACATGGCGCGCAAGAGATATACTACATCTGCTTATATCAGATTATGAGATGCACATGTTCCTTTGTCTGGTGAAGTAAATTACCTGTAGGAAACTTGGGACTATGGCATATCGAGTTTTCATAGGTTCATATATCCACATGGCCAGAACAGCTTATATACAGCCCGGTAGCGCAGGCCACCCACCTCAAGTTATGATCGTTCTAATATGACGGGCTCGCGTGCGCCTTGTAAAACATGACAATCCACTGTGCTCGCGCCTGTTTTTTATAACCTAAAACATATGCAGCTGATAATTGTGTAATAACGGACCTGCCCTGGCTTGTGTATATCTGTTTACTTCAATCTTTGCGGGGGATAAATACCCCTACTGTCATATAATCCCGGAAATATTAGTAATTCGGCCGATACTTAACTTATGCCGTTTATTGTTTTCCTTAAAGAAATCATACACTTTCGCGGGTCGTCTTTTTCTGACAACGAGTCAGAACTAAGAAAGAAAGGTTTATTTAACAACAAGGATTTTCTGGTTTAACGGGGAAAAAAAACAGACACGTTATTCATTCACTACCTTACGGATATTTGTTTTACATAAATTGAAATGTTAATAGTTTTAAAAAACACAACTGGAAAAAGTTTTCACAGCAGTATGCGGACTTTATCTCGACCATAGCTCTTCCGACCTGCTAGTTTATTCAGATCAAATCAAGTGGCCTCGTGTCCGTCTGTCTGTCCGTTCCTTTGTCCCTCTGTGTGAAAAGTTACGTGTCGTTTCCTGACGATAAATAACCTTAATTTTAACCGATTTCTTTCAAATTTGGTTAAATGACTGCACGTTAGATTAACTTCGGTGAGGTCGTTTTTAACTCTATATCTCCTGACACCTGACACCTGACAGTAAATCCACCAAATCAACAAAACATTGGTTTGATAATTTACTTTCTGATTTTCTGTCTGTAGGTCTTAGGGTCCCGTAAACCATAATCCACGACATTGGTTTTCGTATGTTGTCATACCATATCGCTTTGAATTGATTGGAGACTTCGTTTTATCAGACATTATTATTATTATCATTATTATTATTATTATTATTGCTCTGGAAATAAATGTCTCGAACGGTCTGGCAGTAATTTAATTAAAGCTCCGGCTTACTGGTTTGCGAATCATAATTTTCTAAAATTGGTAGAGTTTCTTTTGTACATATGCTGCATATAACAGAAAGTTTTTCCTGCATCCTGTCATCCATTTCTTAGAAAAATATTTAAATTATCTCGCAAAATATTTATAAATATGCTTCATTCACTGATACTAAATATACGGGTAGAGGTGTTATTATATAGGCCAGTTTGGGTGGTAAATTCATTGCCTTTGCTTTACTTGTTTGGTTTATTATTTTTCGGGAAAGCAGTTCATAAGGGGCATTCATTTTTTTATTTTTATTTTTCACAAAATTTCATCCAAGTAGGATGTAACAATTGAGAGCTTTTCAGTTATACATTCTCTTATACATTGCCCTTTAAAAAATTTTCATTCTACCTACGTTCTCATTTTACATATCAATAACCCTAGACATCCCTGTTTCATAATCCATGTGCCTCATGCATATATATATATATATATATATATATATATATATATATATGTGTGTGTGTGTGTGTGTGTGTGTGAATGAAGCATGGCCTAGGAGCTGGACGAAGCCTGTAGTGGTATAATTTCCAATGTAATTTCCATGTAATTTTAAAGGCATCATTTTCATTGAAGCTCAGCTATTGGCTCTGGTATCGTAAGTTCAGGCTTTATGGCTCCCGGATTCTACTCCCATGCATATAGAAAATCTGTAATCAAGAGGGCATCATTCCTGTCGTATGGCCACCCATATCCGCACTCAATAGACAGTGCACCAACATGTCATTGACATTGCACATGACTGAAATTCTATTAAAGGAAAAAACTACCTTTTTACATGTCCCTGGATTTAGAATATTAATATAAAGTTAATTGACTTGATCTTAATCATGTTAGAGAAACGTTTCGGCAGTTAAAGCAGATAACACTGACATCAACTGTAATCATGACACATTTTCATTTTGAAGATGTACCTCCATAAATAAACATTCGAGTACAACGTCACAAAAAAAAGGATAAATAAAAACGGATTTGGAAGAACGCTTTTCCCTTCGGAATAAGCAAAAAAAAAAAGGGTTCAACAGTCCTTAGCAGGAAGAGTGAATGTCTTCCAATACGTCATCACGGACACTACCAAGTATTATGTGCAGTTTCGCCACGGACGTATATTACCTTTATGTGACCGAGGTCACTTTAATATTAAGTTGCACAGAAAACATTCTCCATTTTAAACAATAACCTGAATTGCCAGTCTGTTTCACAGTCACAACACACACACACACCCTCACACACACACACACACACACATTTATATATATATCTTATGACCACTTCATACAGACATTTATAATTATTTAAAATTTATACAGTTTTGTTGCAATTTTATTTCATTTTTTTCTTAGGATGCAATTTTGAGCGTATTTTTCTGACTTACGCTTGTCTCTGTCACCTCAATGTTCACTACAATAAAGTAACCGTTTACATAACAATCCTTAATTGACTGTATCTTCTTCGGCTTCCGATTAAAGAGGACGTGGAACTTGGCCCAATATCTTGTTTCCATCCCTGCGGCTGAATTCCTATTGAGAAATACTTGATGATATCAATAGAACAATTGTTGGTTTTGTCTATCTGGTTATAACAGCTCAGGTTATACAACCATTAACACCGTCGACTTAGAAAGCCGTACTTCACGGACGATTTAATTGTTCACGAGTCGCTTTCAACTGAGAAATGTAATTATGCAAACCTACTGTTCAATGTTCTAAGCGGGCCGATAATGCAGTCTGGACATCTGGCTTCATTGTCTGTTGAGGCTGGCTGCTAAAGCTAAGCTTGGGAACAAATAACACATAAGCCAGTGGAAAGAAAAAATCTAGAAAAACGAGCGGGAGAGACAGCCACACTGAAAGACACGGGACAAGCTGAATGGTGTGCATCCAGTGTAAAATTGGCACGATTAATCTTCGGCGACGCAGGCTATTTCGTGCCTGATTCGGGTCGCTATTTTTAAGATATTTCTCCAATACCGCCGGCAAAATGGATTAAAAAGTGCTCTCATTTCACTCTACTGGTTTTCTGTAGCAGTCACTCAATGACGTTAACGACGGCAGCGCGCGGTCACGCCGAAAGCCACCAGATCATATTGTGATTTTTAAAAGACTATCCCGGTGCCCCGTAATGCAGAGGTTTGGAAGGCTAAATTGTGGCCGCCCCGCTCGACCAGTTATGTTTACGGCCAGTTGTGCAAGGCACGAGTAGGTTGTATATAGGGAAATTTCACACCCCTCCCGCCAGCCCACAATATTATCTTTTCAAAGCTTCTCACGCCTTTCATAAAGCAGCCCTCGGACAAGCGTCTTAGCTTTTCAAACCGCAAGGCCGCGTAGGTGTTTACAATGGTGTTTTGAAGCCATACCCCACGCTGCGGCCAGACCAGGCTGGGCCTTGGGCGCTTGAATGACCTGGGGTGCAGGCAAACGACCCGCATGCCCTTACCCTGGGTAAGCTAGCCAGATATAACCCCGCTGTGTAGAAAAATGTACCTCAACAGCAGATGAACCGACGTCCACCAGCCTCCGACCATGACCTTGTAGTGGAAACGCCTACGGTAGTTTTTGCTACCCTCATTCCATTTTAACTTTCGACAAGATGTTATAATCTAAATGCCCTCCAATATAATAACCAGCCAAATATTTCACTTCATTATTGCGAGCAACAGAAGGGACATAAATACATAAGGGACATACATAAATGACCAACATAAGGTGCTTTAAAGAAGAGTTTTCTGGACCTCTCAGTTTTCAAATATATAAAATGAACATAAGCTGTAAGCAGGATAGGTCTGTTAACTGTTAATGATATTGATATTCTTACACCGTCCTTAGCATGGACCAAGGTAAGATTCAAAGCAAGATCCTGCAGCCTCACAGGGGCCGTAGACTCTGTCTCTGAAGCCCTGTATATATGGGTTTGATACCCGCACGGATCCCCCAGAAGTCTTTTAGGCCCTAACGACAATGACACTATCTGTTAACAGAATGAATACGTAAACAAATTTTGCGTCATCGTTGACATCACATCACCGGTTGGGTATTACTCTCATTCCAATCGTAGATTGTTGTAAAAAAAAAATCTGAAAGCATCCTTGTTCATGGCGGTTCCCGTTCATGTCCACTACCAGTTCATGCTGTGTGTCAACTTAGTTTGACACTACCGACGCCGTTTGTATCAACAAAGATGTCTAGAAGACTCGAAGAGAGATTACAAATAACCTATAAGAGCCAACTAGTTGCAGTTCAACATTGTGTGGCCCGAGCTTACAAACGCTTCATTATCCATGATTCTATAGCAGTCCAAAAATAAGTGGCCCGAGCTTACAAACGCTTCTTTGTCCATGATTCTACAGCAGTCCAACATTGTGTGGCCCGAGCTTACAAACGCTTCGTTGTCCATGATTCTAAAGCAGTCTAACTTTGTGTGGTCCGAACTTACAAACGCTTCTTTGTCTATGATTCTACAACAGTACAACATTGTGTGGCCCGAGCTTACAAACGCTTCTTTGTCCATGATTCTACAGCAGCTAGTCCAACATTGTGTGGCCCGAGCTTACAAACGCTTCATTGCCCATGAATGTACAGCAGTCCAATATAGTGTGGTCCGAGCCTTCAAACGCTTCGTTATCCATGATTCTACAGAAGTCCAACAATTTGTGGCCCGACCTTACAAACGCTTCTTTGTCCATTATTCTACAGCAGTCCAACAATGTGTGATCCCAGCTTACAAACGCTTCATTGTCCATGATTCTACAGCAGTGCAACATTGTGTGGCCCGAGCTTACAAACGCTTCTTTGTCCATGATTCTACAGCAGCTAGTCCAACATTGTGTGGCCCGAGCTTACAAACGCTTCATTGCCCATGAATGTACAGCAGTCCAATATAGTGTGGTCCGAGCCTTCAAACGCTTCGTTATCCATGATTCTACAGAAGTCCAACAATTTGTGGCCCGACCTTACAAACGCTTCTTTGTCCATTATTCTACAGCAGTCCAACAATGTGTGATCCCAGCTTACAAACGCTTCATTGTCCATGATTCTACAGCAGTGCAACATTGTGTGGCCCGAGCTTACAAACGCTTCTTTGTCCATGATTCTACAGCAGCTAGTCCAACACTGTGTGGTCCGAGCTTACAAACGCTTCATTGTCCATGATTCTACAGCAGTCCAACAATGTGTGATCCTAGCTTACAAACGCTTCATTGTCCATGATTCTACAGCAGTGCAACATTGTGTGGCCCGAGCTTACAAACGCTTCTTTGTCCATGATTCTACAGCAGCTAGTCCAACACTGTGTGGTCCGAGCTTACAAACGCTTCATTGTCCATGATTCTACAGCAGTCCAACAATGTGTGAATCTAGCTTACAAACGCTTCATTGTCCATGATTCTACAGCTAGTCCAACACTGTGTGGTCCGAGCTTACAAACGCTTCTGTGTCCATGATTCCACTGCAGCTAGTCATGCAAACACTGTGTGATCCGAGCTTACAAACGTTTCTTTGTCCATGATTCTGCAGCAGTCCAACTTTGTGTGGTCAAAGCTTACAAACGTTTCTTTGTCAATGAATCTCAATGAGGGTAACATATATTAGGAGTAATTACGTTATGAAGTTTTATATCTTTCATTTTGTTTCAGACAAAATTCGCTCACGTACGAAGCCCATCAATTTAGGGACACTTGTGCTATATTCATTTTGGGGAAAATATCGCGTTCCCTCCCGATCATTTCGCGTCCCCTTGCGATCTTCATATCTCACCATATCTTTGCAGTAGTAGATTTGCTGGTATTGGACTCGAAGTACCTCCTCAATGATAGGTCCGTGTCACTTTTCATTATAGAATTGAGGTCCCAGTTTATCAAATTAGAGTGCTGTTACGATAGTTTATTTATTTACAATTGATAAGAGACCAGTTGTCGAGTCATCAAATCTATTGTTAGAATGAAAACTAAGAGGGCGTTCAGAGATTTTAAATGGTGAGGCTGAGGCTTTTATAATCCATTCTGTTAAAGCTGATTACTTGTTTATATCTCTTAAAATATCTTTTGAAGAATTACACATTTTTAAGGTTTCGTTGATATTCCTAAAACAACAATTTGTGTAACTCAGTTATATTATATACAGGTTTATAGAATATATTTTTATAACCCATTTATGATCTGTTAATGAATTATTTTCCTACTGCAAACTGCGTATATAAGGGTTTACTGCATTAATGTATACATTATTGTATATGGTACATAAAAACTAAAGATAAAAATGAATGACAAACATCCTGTAAAATCTTCTACTGAACGTTTTTGGAAAATGCCAGTCGTAAGTCATATGAAAGTTCAAACCGAACATATGGATAAACTTGGTAAAATTAGGCGAAAACAAGTGAATGACACAGATATAGTGCTTTTAAGCATTTATTTATACTTGACTAAAAGTCTATATAATCAAGTATCAATACAGTCTATGTATAGTGGTTTAGGTGGTTATCTGTCACCATGCAGTAAAACGAGTGGCATGACGTTTTAGTACTGCAAAAATCTGCTCATTAGTATTTCCTCTGCTAACGGGTCTACACCGAAACGCACTTTCGCAAGAAAACATTATAACGCCCACGATATAAACTGAACACTGAAACTCATTTACTTAATCTCACTGTTATAATTCTTCACTGAGAATGATTTGTCTAAAAATATCCGTTCAAAAATGAAAAAGGATCAAATCTTTTTCTCCTTGCCGTCATCCCCTTTAAAAGCTCATTTGATTGGTTAAGGAACACAAATCTAACATTTTTAATCAGACAAATGAAGCGCCCACAGATATCACAACTATTCTACATCAAATGTTGAAGGAATGATGTATCTTTCAGGGGAAGATTTAAAGAGTGGGACGCGGGGGGAGGGTGGGAGGGGCGGGCCGTCTTTTTCTACCGAAAAAATCTAAGATATATAATAATAAATGCCTAATATCGAAACACAACATCGCATGCGAGATTTATGTATAGAGTCATCTGGCCCTTCACCTGTACCATGGATATGCCCCATTTTGTATGATCTTGTATCGGTCCCTCTCTGGGTCTGTGATAAGGAGGATGGCCTTATCCATATACTTTTCTGGTAGTATTAATGATGAGAGATTTTAAATGACATTCATATTTTTGTTAAGATTGACACATAAATGTTAAAAACTGAAAATTGTTCGGTGATTCTTTCCTTTGATTAAACCGACTTCATGAATAAAAATCCGTATATGATATTAAAATTTAAGGTAAGAGGTCAAAATGCCTAGATACCATGCATCATGCAAGGTATCCTTTCAAAATGAAAAACATTAAGTTTCAATACAATTTATTTACTACTGTCATTTCTAAGATAATTTTTTTTTCTTTTTTTTCAACTTCTTTAAAATAACGGTAACCTGCCATAGAGCATTAGTTTAATGTGAGGCTGTCATAAACAAAAATGAACAAACAACAATAAATTTTGAAATATTTCGGACCAATGTCAATGTTAAGGAAAACCTTCATAGAAGAATGGGAAAATCTTGGCCAATAAGTGATGAAATTAAAAAACGCAAAAAAAAATTATGAAAGAATTATTAAAGTGTATGATTGCTCTCACGCTCTATCTCAAAAGAGAATCATAAGCTCTTTTTACTGAAACACATGCCGCAAACTATATAGGAGAATCCTCAGTGCTCTAGCATACTTCAGGTTATAATAGAACAGGGCGTGCTGTTGCCTGTCTGAAGAGACGAGGCCTGGGAAAACAGGATGAAATAAGTCAGAATATTAAGAGGTTCTAAGCTACAATAAGCGTGAGCCGTATCCCCAGAGAGCTCATAGTTCCGTGAGAATCAACGTTCCAATTTCCACCGCTTTGCAAAACCAAATCTCGGCTCCTTTCATGTTTTGTATAAGCTAAGCACAAATCTACCCCTCCTAACACGAGCTCCCGGATTTGGGAACACACAACTAACGATCAAATGCTAATAATGCTTCAGAAAAAAATATCATATCTTCGCACTCTACAAAATAAAAAGGGCGATAAAAAAACATAATTTCCTTACGTTTAGTAATTAGCTGTGAGTAGAGTATTTGAAAATACTTATAATACAATATCTACACGCTCTACAAAATAAAAAGAAGGTACGTAACAAATGGTTCAACTATGATTTTTAAGTGGTGTGCAGTTTTCTCATAAATAAAATGTTAATAATTACCATTGCTTTTATTTTGTTATAGAAATAATTGGGACTGTCGCATTGTGCTTTTATTTTTTTCTATAAATAAAAAAGAAACCTTTAGAAATCATAATAAAAACCAAGGAAAGAGTGATATTAAAATAAATCATTACGTACAGTGTATTCATATAAATCATATTTGATTTGCACATATATAACATAATTTCTGTGTGTGATAGTTTAGGTGTTCCAATTTGGATCAAATTGATATCAACGATTAAGTTGTTCAACTGCTCATTTCAGCACGTAAATATCCATGAAATCGTTGTGTCATTTTGGCTTTTCTGTATAGTGTTTTAGATAGAATGCCCAATGCACAGGTATACATATAGAGTATACTGTACATAATTATTGCCATCATAAATATTCCATTATGTTATCATGGGATCAGACATGGTGTAAGTCCCTCATGAATAAAACAAACTATACCCATACGTTATATAAAGCTTAGACGTGGCTAATTTATAGATACGTTGTCTTTATAATATAAAGAAAAGAACCACAATTATAAAAACACCAGTTGTTTATGTAAACTCTTATAGCGTTTTCTCGTTGATGCATTGGGCAAGTCTGTATGTGGTATCTTTGATCGTCGTAGGCAAATCAATGGTAATTACACGGGTTGAGCAATGTCAAACAAGGTTCATCGGATGAATAACGATACGGCTCATACAGCTGTCACTGCTTAATCGTTCAATATAGCCACAGCTAATAATCCCCATCTCGACATCGTATTTATATACAGGAGATCTCATCCATTTCTTTCAAAAATAAAGAACAGTGACTTGCGAGGAATTTGTAACCGAGAACATTCACGAAAACCATCATATCATTATATAAAAGATACGGTTACGTTTTTTATCCAGTTCGGGCTTATCTGCCAGTACAGTCGCATGAAGGAAGTTATAAACAATGGAGGATCTGATCAATTAATTCCGAACGTAGCTTGCTAACAAGACATATATGTGTACATATACGTGTGATTCAGTTTCAGACAGAACTTTACTAATTAGCTGGACATTTCATCATCTGAGCTAAATAATCACGTAAAATAACTAGAGTTTAACCAACGGTCGTGCAGTAAATGTAGACGGAGAAGTGGTGAGATTGATGCGACAATTTTTTTTTACCTAGATTATCCAAAAATACCAAGATTCAAATTGTTCTATTATCATGAGATACGTTCTACATTCAATGGAAAATAATGTTCAGATATATCAATAATATTTTCTGTAAGAGTGATTGTCTGCAAATCCAATCTAATTTTTAAGCGTTAAGAATCGGATGCTTTAATTACATTTTTATTTGTTAAAACACAATGTAATCTAAACTTAAACATCAACCTTTTGAAGTACATATATTTATAAGTACTTGTGAATTTTAATAAACTTTTTTAACCGAGTTTAAGAAAAAAAAATATTTGTTTTACCCTCCCCAATTTAACCCTAATAGTTCAGTCATTGTATATGAAAAAACAGTGGCCCGACCCACCACAAATTGCAACAGAATTCATTTTTTCAACATTCATCTCGGAAATATCCCTGGATAAACATCCACAAATCCAAAATGACCGCCAGGACCTATTTTGAAACCATATTTATAACTGTTTGGCGTTTACAATTCGTTATTGTTAAACTTAGAGACTTCTAACTTCATATCCTGAGAGGCCCTGGGCAGGTCTCTTTGGAACCCGAAATTAGGTCACGGACACCTATTTCTCCAAGTTTGGGGGCAAAAACATGATTTTCAGCACCTCTAAAGTCAGAAAAAGATGTTGTGTTTCTTGTAGTATGTGGTAAAACGAAAGGTCTATAGAAGCAAAAAGGATCCATGCATGAACATTATGCCTACCTGTGAACAGTTGCATTGAAAATTTATATTTACAACAATTTTTGTGTAGAACATGAACTGGAATATTATAAATTATATAAATAAACCATATTTTAGGGGAAAATCCGTAAATGGGATCTATCTTCTCTCTCTTAAGTATGTATTGGTTTCAAATGTGTCAGGCCAATGATTTATTTGGTGTTAAACTTGTTTCCCTGGCTCAATGATGGTGAGGTGAAATGCGCGAAAGATGGAAAAGGAAAGAACAAGAAATTCCACCGCCAGCTTTGCAGGTCTCGCGAAACATGTCATAAACCTTTCCCAAATGAGTCCACACCTTATTCTGTTGGAAAATACAATTCCGGGGAAATGTTCATTATAAAAATGCTACGTTTACTAATATAATGGCATTTATATGTTGTTGTATTATAATTCAAATTTTAATTATTAAGCTAGATAGAAATATGGTAGAGACAGATTATTTGATACTGTCATGTGGATTCGTATTAATAAGTTCACTAGAAAGCTGGATGGTCATACAGGTTACTTAGACTGAGAGATATATAAATGTCTGATTAAAATACACTATGGCATTACTTGATCACCAGGGGCAAAATATATGATTGATGAGCTAAAAGGAGCTAATACTGTGACATCAATGATATAGATTTGTCAGTCTAAACATAATAAATAAAGAGGCTGAAAAATAAAAAAAATTAATATGGCCCCAACAGTATCAGACAATTAATTAAGTTATCTATGATAAATCAACACACATATCAATATTCAGATCAACTCGTTCAAGAATTATAGGAAAACTTTACTTCTGTTGGAAATTGTATTCAAAGTGTACCAACTGTGGAGAAATATCATAATTGTTAGTCATACTCTTGATGATCTCTATGGTTACTTGTCTTAATAATTAATGTCTGAGTAAGGGACATACAAGTTTTTGGACGTTGCCATTTCCCAGTCAAAGGAATGTTATCTTCTTTATACTTATCTCTATAAAGACAAGTTATAGTAGATAAAAAATATATAAATTATGTAAACGAACTGTAAGATCCTCACTTTCTGCCCAACCATGTACTCGTTTCCTCAGCGGCTCTCTGGGAGCTGCATATATATGATATTTGATGGGTAGGAATACGACCAATCATCATATATCGGTTATAGCAATAACTCAAATATTTTTTGTACACTACATTCAATAGTACACAATAGAGAACAATCATCATATAAAATATTAAAGCAATGACTCATGATATAATGTATGCAAAAGGAATCTCGGGTCGCTGCAGGCTATCCCCTTGCAGTTTTTACTGCTTTGAAAAATTATAGCACACATTATTTAAAAGATGGTAATCTATTATATATATCCTCTGAAAAAACAGAAGAGAGATGGACAATCAGTCTGGCTGTATGAATCAAATAACGAATGGGCAGACCTGATAACTGTAGGTAAACCAGGACTTTAATTAATTATGACGATAAAGCTGACCTGAAAGAATTATTTTTTATTGCATTAAGTAAGTCAAAATAGATAGCACTACTAAATGTATATTTTGCATATTGGTCCCATGATCAATATGTCGGAAACTTTGTGATGACAGCTTGCGACTTTAATCTGCCATTTTGTGTGTATTTTAACTGGCAAGCGTCTAAACTTTTGTGGTGCTTAAATATGTTTTCGCCTCAAAACTTGTAAAATGCAGGTTCAACTATGTGCATACTTTGCATGGTAACTATCATAAAAGTGAAAATGGGGCACATTCTTGCAATTTATAAACCAGCACACACTATTTGTTCAGCACTTTCGTACACTCAAAATCGTCTGGCTTTCAGGGTGCTCCAAATCATGTAATTGCCATTTAGCTCGCAGTATATAAGTCACGGTGATCTAAGTCTGTGTTTTTTTCCGGAAATGTGGGCGTATAGTTAAAAGTTCCTATAGGTTCAGCTTTTTCAATTTGGCCCATATAAAGGAAACCTATAAAAATTGAGTAAGAAACTGCCCCTGGCGGCCATATTGGATTTATGCAAATTGAGCATTATCCCACTCATACTATTTTACTAGACTTTTTATATGTGCATCCAGACGCATTTTCGAGACGAATGTTGACAAAATAATTTCTGTTGCAATTGAGGTGGGTCATTCCGTAAAATGACGGAACTATAGGTTTATCTTGGTTATGCTTTGAGTAATGAAGTCATCTATTATTTTGATCATATGCCAGACGAGGTGACATTTAGCACATCCTCCATTTCAAGACGCAAAATATGGAATATTGAATTATTGCCGTTTTTGCAGTCACCCAGTTCGTAATGTACCAAAGAGCCTTTAAAAGCACGGGTAGACCCAAGTTCGAGTTTAACTACTTTCACGTAATTTACATTATAAACACGAGCTTATGTTATCACGTAGTTACCCTTAAAATGACCAGCAGGGAACGAAGAAGCAGTGCAGAAATGTGGTTGTAGAGAAAACCAGGTCTATAAGGGCAAGTGTGGCAAGATCAGCCTTAGACCTTTGTTCTAATGCCAGCAGACGCTGGGTTATAGGATTGATTATACGTGTACACCGGACATTGTCTCGGGTTGATCTTTTTCTTCCCCGGCATTCTAAAGTGTCTTGTCCTTGTGACTACAACCGATATACACTGGGTTCCCACATGCTTAAAAATAACTGAAAATTCTGGTGATTTCCTCAAGCATTTCTGAGGCAATGAAAATGCTTGATTTGAGCTAAAAATCGTCATGAAAAGACCTAGCATTTCACTTTAATAACTGATTATGCATGCATAGGGGTCCAAGGCACGATTTTTTTAGCTCAGAGCAGTTTCAGTCATGCTGAGCTATTTTTAGCGGTCGTCCTTTGTATGTCGTCCGCTGGCAGTCCGGCCATGTGAACGTCCAGCCATTTTTATAGCACGGCACAAATCGTAACTGCTGAACCAAAAAAAACTTCTAAATGAATATCCGGGGAAGTCAATAAAAAATCTTATCGGAAACCTGAAGTTAGTTCACTGCAACCTATATTCTTCGAGCTATTGGGCTCGTTTGCACATTCCAAAATTATACAAAACCTCCAGTATCTAGATAGTTAATGCATTAAATGCCGTGATTATTTGCTTCAGTCGTGGACAGTTTCATCAGCTGCTTAAAACTAGTATCGCCACCTATATTTTATCTGATGTTTACGATTTTTTTCAGTTTTTGAAATTCTCAAACGACAGCAATCATGTCAGTTTCTCAGCTGTGGTTTCATCTACTGTGTTGAAACCTTGTGTGTATATATATATATATATATATATATATATATATATATATATATATATATATAGGTCATGACTAGTTATTAGTTCCTTAACTAGTGGCGCCACCTGTATTTTTTTCTATTTCTATCATATTTGTTTCTCCTTTTGAGACTGAAAATTACATCAATGGTATCTGTTTCTCAACGGTAGTTTCGTCTAGTGTCCCGAAACATGGTGTGTTTATTGATCATGAGAAGATGCATCAGTTCCTGAACACAGGGGGCGCCACCAATGATTTTTCTATTTTTGTATATTTTACTTTGTTTTTGGGACTGACAAACTACATAGAGGGTTTCAGGTTCTCTACTGCGTTTTTATGTAGTGTCCTGAAACCTCCTGTGTTATAGCATGTCTTCCAGGGTTGAAAATCTTTGACCTTGGCCAGGATGTTCAAGGTCAAATCAGCCGAATTATAGTTCATCAACTTTAGAATTTATTGTGAACGTAATAACTTTGGAGTTAATGTTTTTCTTAAATTTGACTCACCAGTTGTTTAAAGCGAGTTCTCTGATAACACAAATTTTTTCTACTTCTTGAAGGAGTTTGAAAACAGGTGACATTGACTTTATTCTTCAATGTCAACGTTGCCGAATTTTAGGATTATAATGACCCCTGTAACTTTTGAAGCACAGCATATTTTTTTCTCTTGAATTTGACGCACCATTTGTTTCCACCATGTTCTCGGAGGAGTTCAGAAACTGGTTACTTTGAATCTATACGGTAAATTCTGCAGAAATATATGATTGTATATAAACTTATTTATTTTATATGTATTGTACAAACAGTTATTAAACTAATCAAGTCACTCTCCATGGCTCAGATGATAGCGTTCGGTAGTCGGTTAGGGTGGAGGAAACCGGAGAACCCGGAGAAAACCAACGACTTGGGACTGGGAACTACAACCCACTCTCATGGCTACACCGGGGACTTAACCCGGGTCTCAAGCGGAGAGAGCCGAGCGTTTCCCCTAGACTGTCCAGGCCCCGTTATTATGAGCCTTGTGTATTTTGTAGTGCTGCATATTCTTTCTTCAAAATTGATACACTAGTTGTTTCTGCATAATTCTTGGAGGAGTTTGAGAGCTAACTGGAGAGCTTGACTTTAATCTTCAAGGTCTGATCGGAGGAAATCTAGTAATATTGTGATCCCTATAACTTTTGAAGTACAGAAGATGTTCCTCTTAAATGTGGTACATAATTTGTTTCCAAATTGCTCTCTTACAAGGTAAAAACTACTGACCTTGACTTTGATCTACAAGGTCAAATAAGCCGAATTACAGTTCATCATCTTTAGCATTTCTTGTGAACGTAGTCACATATTTTGTCCTCAGATTCCATAGATAAACTGGTGACCTTGACCTTATTCTTCTCAAGTACAACCTGTTTAGGCTAGTCATGATTGGATTCAGTCTTCACTGTCGACTTTTTAAGTCAGGAGGTCCAAGGTCAAGATCAAATCTGAAGTTAATCTCAATTTGGCTTTCAGATGGTAAAATTCCTGTTGTGAATGTTAGGTTAAAATATCATGCTATAGTCATCTGAGCGTCATGA
The DNA here is from genome assembly GCA_026874595.1 of Sipunculus nudus. NCBI lineage: Eukaryota > Metazoa > Annelida > Sipuncula > Golfingiida > Sipunculidae > Sipunculus > Sipunculus nudus. Next base: position 13,740,725 of record CM049315.1, on the reverse strand, counting down.
CCAATGGGTCACTTGTTTACTTTGTATCATGGCTGCTGTATACCAATGTCTATACAATACCATAACATCCATTACCTGGATATATATTGTGCGTAGTCTGAAATATTAGTTCTGCAAGGCACTTTTATAATCATTATGCACTTACTGAACATGCTGAAAAATTGTGGGAGGCTAGAAAACCTGAAGGGGAAGTGAAGGAGACAGAGACAACAAATGGAAATTAAAATGTTTGTGTTTAAAAAACCTTGCGAAAACTTTGAAAAAGAAATCCAGAAATTTGCCTAAACCGTGATATACCGTATACTATGTCTTCAAACTTGTGGGAATTCTGCTATACCATGCATGCATACTTTATATGCATAATAAAAATGCATACTAAAAATGTGGGACCCCTTACATAACTTCCTAAATCAGTAAATTCGTTGAGCCCTGAGGTACCATACTATTTCAATAAATTTATGAAAAACCTGATATACCATACTACATCAGTAAATTTGTGCTAATTCCTGATATACTTACTTGCTGATATACCTTACTATTTCATCAAAGTTGTGGAAACCCTGATAAACCATGCTTTATCAAAAAATATGTAGGAACCTTGACATACCATACTATATCAACAGATTAGTGGGAACCTTTACATATCATAACACATCAACACATTTGTGGGAACATTACATTTTCGGAACCCTAACATACCATGCTCTATTAAAAAAAATGTTGGAACCATGACATACCATGTAACATCAATTAATTTGTGGAAACCTTGACATGCCATACTATATCAATAAATCTGTAGGAACCCTGACATACCATATTATATCAACAAATTTGTGGGAACCCTTACATACCATGCTCCATCATAAAAATTGCGGGAACCTTGACATACCATACTATATCAACAAATTTGTGGGAACCTTTACATACCATAACACATCAACACATTTGTGGGAACATTACATGTTCGGAACCCTAACATACCATGCTCTATTAAAAAAAATGTTGGAACCATGACATACCATGTAACATCAATTAATTTGTGGAAACCTTGACATACCATACTATATCAATAAATCTGTAGGAACCCTGACATACCATATTATAACTACAAATTTGTGGGAACCTTGAAATACTACACTATATCAACAAATTTGTGTAAACATTACATTGTTGGGAACCCTTACATATCATGCTCTATCCAAAAATTGTTAGAACCTTGACAAACCATATTACATCATTAATATGTGGGTACCTTGACATACCATACTATATCAACAAATTTGTAGGAACCTTGACATACCATACTATATCAATGAATTACCATGCAGTTATAGTGCCCACTGTTCCAAAGCTCAAGGTCGTCTTGTTTTTCGAGATATTTTTTGTTCAAATTAATGTTGTGGTGAATCTGATAAAATTAAACACAATAAGGAGTTGCATAATTGCAACAGTAGCAAGTTGGCTGTACCAAACGCAGTCTACATAAATGGTGATTTGGTTTTAATACCCGAAAGGCATCTGGATGGCAATTCAGCAATAAGCTTCACAACAGTTATACAAGGAACACAGAAATATTTTTTTGTTCTTTCCGTTAGTGCCACGTACCATCACTGTATTCATGTGGTACTCTGTCAAAATTCAGTAACTGCAAATGGGTGTTTCATTAATTTTTATTAATTTTTTAAAGTTTTAGTACCCAGAACAATACCATCACTACACACATATATATATATAATCAGCCCACAGTAAGTGTACAGCATTGCTGTCTTACACCTGTTCCTCGTATGCCCTTAGAGATTGGTGTTTATCGTGACAATCTCCCAAAGATAGATTCACAGCCCGTGCTCGTGTGTAGGGATTAACCAACATTATGGTTGGGTTTTCTATGATTCTATCATTCGCCAAGTCACTGATGTATCTTGAATCATTTGGGAGAATCAATTTCCTCAACAACCAGTTCTGGTCGCGGGTATGCCAGTGGTGCCATCTGGAGTCTAAAACAGACCGGTAATTTCGTCCGCAGGATGCATATGGCATGAAAATGTTGATTCCTTTAAATATTATGGATAAATTTTTAAAACTGTATTTTTATTCACACGTATGCTGTACGTATACACCCATGTATTAGGAGGATAAAGTGAATTTCTGTACCAATAATGTCCAGTGTTATGTTATATTTTCCTTTGAGGGGAAATAACTGCATTGAACATGTGTAGAAAAATGGGGATGTAAATATTCATCACAAAATAATATAAAAATAAAATTATTTACCAATAAATGACAAAGTGCCTCAATTAGATTATAAGCCATTTAATCCGCTTTAATACGCCGGTATAGTGGTAACCAGATCAAAAGTGAAAGATTTCTGTTAACTTCACCGCTTAAAATTGATATCAAAGAAGATTGGATTATGCTTTATTTAATTATCGGACAGGGAACTGTCTGCTTTTTAAAATAAGCTCATATTACACTGGGAGCTATAAATGCGAGTTTGTACGCTAAATGACACAGCGCCTGTGTCAACCCCATGCAGACGGCAGCCCGAGCAACATGGTTCAGCTCATTTCTCCAGCTCGTTAATGTTTCATGAAGTCTCCCTCTTCTTTCAGTCATTTGGCCGAGGATTTTAGTAACACGAGCCACAATGGTTAAAAAAACTCCTATCAATATTACACCGTCTAGGACTACACATGCAGGGGGTTGCCTCGCCTACCCATGGTTGTTCTTCTGTTTCAAGGCCGAAAACATGCTCCGTATAGCCATCTTGATTTTGGTTTTAATGGGTTGTGTGTGTTTGTATATATATATATATATATATATATATATATATATATATGCGTCTGTGTGTATGTTGGTATGTCTGTTTCTTCCTATATGCACCTTTGTTTGTTTATTCTAATTAACTTTACCTTCCAGGTCATTATAAAACTTTCAAATTTGGATTGTGTGTTGATTTATTCGTATGTTCTTCGTTTGTGTGTTTTTTCTCTTATACATTGTTTATTATGATAATGTTTCGATGCTGGTAATATCTACTTTACTGGTATTGCTTCCATGCACATTATTTTAACGAATTCCGGTCTGTAGTTGTTTAAATGACTGCACAAGTTGCACTGTATATAAAAGTAAACACTCGTGAACAAGAAGGCCATCATTTCCTGATATTTAAATTGGAGAGTGATTACAACTCACCCGCATGCGCGTGCGCTTGCCCATTAGAGTCAAGACCTGTTGATCGAATGCATCGTTTTCTTCCATCAACTCGGGTATGCTGGCATTGAAATATTTGGTCTTCATGTACAATAGAAAATGTAATCATTACCTCTGGTTGTGAAAAAAATGGCCCGAAGGAAGTGAAGAGAGCGTGCGAGCTTCCAGTCTTAATTAGTTCTAAAGATGAACATGAAGTCCGCACGTCAACAATCGTGCGATGATCAATTCTGTTTCTGAAGACTAAGTTGGCAAACCTTTTTCTCTCACAGATTAAATAAACACGTTGCGAATAAATAAATGAGCTCGTGGTTTCCCCTCGGAACGAAATGTTAAATCTGTTATTTATACCTAGGTTCACCGCTTGCAGGTGAAAATATGGGAGCCATGCAAAACAGCGTCAAAATAAAGACTTGGTGCTCTGTTATAAATGGATTGTTTTATTTCACCGAAATGTTAGTGTTCAGGATATAACTTTGATGTCAGTGACGGGAGGGTTATAGGGTTGATGAGATATTATTCCTGTGTTTGATTTAGATGTATAATACCGCTGATTTTCCAAAACTAACATTTGGTCAGAGTAGCAGTTATATGTGACATATTACCATCTGAATTTTATATCTGAGCTTGACCTTATTCCGGTCGTCTTACCTCTTTCTTTATTGGTCACTTGTAGCAAACACAAGTATACAAAAATGAAAATATGATGCAAACATAACCTGTTTTGCATGATTTAAAATTACTTTAATACTGTAATTTTCAGTTACTTAGTACCTGGAATAACAGAAAAATTTAACATCTTTCATTTGTTACATGCAAAGTCGGGGGAGGCCCCCTTCGTCACTCCCATGCTACGGCCCGGGCTATAATATAGACCGAATCCATTTTGCTTCGAGACCCAGTTCAAGCCAGGATCTCTGAGGACCGCAACGCACAAAAGTGTGATTAACCGGTCTCGAGATTTAGTCTGAAGTCCCAGGCCACGGAAATACGGATGGTGTTTGTGTATCAGGCTTTCAGAGGATATTAACCAAAAGGAGATGTAAACGACAGATAAAGAGACCGGTTTTCAATGTCGCGGAAATTTCTGCAGGTTTTGTTTAACTTTTGCTAAAATTACGTTATTATACTGTTAATATCACCTGTTTTAAGTATGTCAACCATTTTACAGTATTACCGAGATCTTTGCGTCGTATTACCGGTATTACTGCACAATAATGCTTTAACTATCTCGTAACATGCGTGGTTGTTAATAGTGCACGGTAATGGCTGCCCTTTATTTCAGTGGACTTTCCCTCTAAATAACACTTTACATACAGGTAACTGGGGTAGGACAGGCAATGTTGCATGCAGAAACTATTTAGAATTTAGACGAAAGAACAGTTCGTTATAGCCCCACCATACTCGTAAAACTGAGCCCTGCACTTGTTGCACGTACGAGTGTTTGTCGAGAACCCTGTGAACCCTCATCCTCCATTTATGTTCAAGTATGTATTTTAACATAATCTTCCAAAGCTACGTTTACCGGGCACGCGGTGGACGGTCAGCGGTTTGCGGTATGCGCGAAAGATTTTTTTTCACTCTTTGTTTTCATGAAGCATTTACTTGGCCCACGATATGCGAAATGCGGTATGAGACACGCGGTAAAATGGAGTTCATAGTGGATAATTTGATCCGTATACCCAGCGTGGTATAGCGACCACGGACCTGGCTATAACATCTATTTGACCTACGGATGCAGCGTGTAAAGTAAAAGCCCCACGCGATTTTATACCGCATTCCACATACCGCGTTCTGCCACCGCTATCCACATACCGCGTACCGCACCAAGTAAACGCAGCTTGATTACTTACATCAACGCATTAAATCCCCAAGGAGAGCTCCGGTATTGAGCTGGTATATAGATTCAAAGGATGAAGTCTGTCGCAATTTACACACGCACGGTTCACGTGTCAAGTTGCGGACAGCGAATCAAACTGCCAATCATATGTGGTGTAACATTTGGGTGAACCAATCATCCACCATATGACTCAAGTTGGAGTTCCTCATATCGAATAAACTGGAAACACTTTTGCAACGACAGAAAATAAATTACAAACACATTAATTGTTTGACCACTATTTTGGTCCCAAACTGGCACATGCATGCACTCCAGGATACATGTAGCAAGTATCACTTTCATTTGTTTACTAGGACAGGCGACAGGAAGTTACCAGTTAACCTAAAGCCTGCAAAAGTTGTTTGTATACTTGACTGGAAGGTTCATTAGTCACCACTGATGCAAAACAACATTATTCCCGCGAGCTCGAAAAAGAAGCAATAAATTAATTCATTACTTATAATCATGCACACAGGGAGCTATGTTCAGGAACTGTGTCATGTCTGATTAATTATACATGTAACTATAACAACATCATATCATGTCTTATTAACAAGGCTTACTTAAATGTAGCCATTTATTTTTTTTCGCAGAAGATAGTCGGAAATCAACATTATCTGATTGTTGAGGGTGGATTTATCAGGGTAGGACTGTATACGGATCGTCACGTGATCCCGTAACAAACGGACAATTCATTCAACGTTTAAGCCATTGTGAGTGAGCCGGGAGTGTGCGTGTGTTTTCAGAGGATACAAACTCAAAATGAATAAATGAAACAGCGTCGGTAACTAGAAAAACTAAATGCGCTGCAAGTACACCACATTAAACTTTCAAATAAAGACTGAACATTGATTTTTTTTATACTTCTTTAGGTCACCCAGAGTGCAAAAGCATTGAAATCATTTTAGTTTTTTTCTGAGTTACCCCTATTACTACTCATTTGAGCGGAGGGAGCGGAGTCGAGGGTTGGAAGCAGGGGTTGGGAATGGTAGAGGGGTAGGGGTGTTTCCTGTTGCGAAAGCTCGGCGATCTAGTTTGTTAATTTGTATTGCGCTGAAACATTGCAACAGAGATTATTAATCTGCATGTATTACACGGAAACATAGCAACATAAATTATAAATCTGTATGTATTTCACGGAAAACATCGCAGCAGACATGAATACAATCTATCAAAATAAATCGAAGCAAATCAGGTGAAGTTTAAGCATTTTGTAGATTGTCTTTTTTTCTGCCATTACAATACTGCAGTGTATGGTTATTTAAAAAAATGAGACCGATTCTAATAAAATGTTATTTTTCATCTATAAATCCCTTGTCGATACTCGATAATCTACTGATAGCTCTGTGTGCTATTTCCTATCAAGAACTGACATACAATGGTTTATATATGGCAAAGGTGATTCATGCAACCGTCAAAATGTTTATGTGTAATTTCTTTAACAAGTGGGGATATTATGTAGTGTGTTTGGGTCAAAGGAAATTCACTATCAATAGTAAACTGTTTTCGAAGCCCTGATATAAAAATATACTCATAACTATAGAACGCTAAGTGTGGGTGTGAAACAAAGAGATAGTACAGACCATATAAAACAGTGGTATATTACGGGCTCGGGGCACGTAATCAAACACTTTTACCAGACATATCTGTACCTTGCTTATCACTGTCTTATAAAACTATTAACCGGAGTACGGTCAGTATGCACAGGTGAGGTTAATGTGATACTTAGGTATTGCCGGAATACGGTAAGTTTACACAGGTGAGGTGAATATGATACTTAGGTATTACCGGAATACGGTCAGTATATATAGTTAAGATTAATGTGATACTCAGGTATTACCAAAAACGGTCAGTATATACAGGTGAGGTTTATGTGATACTCAGGAATTACCGGAATTCGGTAAGTATACAGAGGTAAGGTTAATGTAATACTCAGGTAATACCCGAATACGGTCAGTATACACAGGTGAGGTTAATGTGATACTTAGGTATTGCCGGAATACGGTAAGTTTACACAGGTGAGGTGAATATGATACTTAGGTATTACCGGAATACGGTCAGTATATATAGTTAAGATTAATGTGATACTCAGGTATTACCAAAAACGGTCAGTATATACAGGTAAGGTTTATGTAATGTTCAGGTATTAACAGAATACGGCCAGTATGTACAGTTGAGGTTAATGTGATACTCAGATATAACTCGAATACGGTCAGAATATACAGTTGCGGTTAATGTGAAACTAAGGTATTCCCGGAATACGGTAAGTTTACACAGGTGAGCTTAATATGATACTCACGTATTGCTGGAATACGGTCAGTTTATTCAGTTGAGGTTGATGTGATACTCAGGTATTACCCGAATACTGTGAGTATATACAGGTGAGGTTAATGTGATACTCGGGTATTACCGAAATGGTCAGTTTATACAAGATATTTTTATGTGATTTTCAGGTATTACCGGAATATGGTCAGTTGAGTTTAATGTGATACTCAGGTATAACTCGAATTCGCTCAGTATATACAAGTGAGGTTAATGCTAAGGTATAACCGGAATAAGCTCAGTATATGCAGTTGAGGTTAATGTGATACTCAGGTATTACTCGAATACGGTGAGTATATAAAGGTGAGGTTAATGTGATACTCGGGTATTACTCGAATACGGTGAGTATATACAGGTGAGGTTAATGTGATACTCAGGTATTACTCGAATACGGTGAGTATATACAGGTGAGGTTAATGTGATACTCGGGTATTACCGAAATGATCAGTTTATACAAGATATTTTTATGTGATTTTCAGGTATTACCGGATTATGGTCAGTTGAGGTTAATGTGATACTCAGGTATAACTCGAATTCGCTCAGTATATACAAGTGAGGTTAATGCTAAGGTATAACCGGAATAAGCTCAGTATATGCAGTTGAGGTAAATGTGATACTCAGGTATTACTCGAATACGGTGAGTATATACAGGTGAGGTTAATGTGATACTCGGGTATTACTCGAATACGGTGAGTATATACAGGTGAGGTTAATGTGATACTCAGGTATTACTCGAATACGGTGAGTATATACAGGTGAGGTTAATGTGATACTCGGGTATTACCGAAATGATCAGTTTATACAAGATATTTTTATGTGATTTTCAGGTATTACCGGATTATGGTCAGTTGAGGTTAATGTGATACTCAGGTATAACTCGAATTCGCTCAGTATATACAAGTGAGGTTAATGCTAAGGTATAACCGGAATAAGCTCAGTATATGCAGTTGAGGTTAATGTGATACTCAGGTATTACTCGAATACGGTGAGTATATACAGGTGAGGTTAATGTGATACTCGGGTATTACTCGAATACGGTGAGTATATACAGGTGAGGTTAATGTGATACTCGGGTATTACTCGAATACGGTGAGTATATACAGGTGAGGTTAATGTGATACTCAGGTATTACTCGAATACGGTGAGTATATACAGGTGAGGTTAATGTGATACTCGGGTATTACCGAAATGATCAGTTTATACAAGATATTTTTATGTGATTTTCAGGTATTACCGGATTATGGTCAGTTGAGGTTAATGTGATACTCAGGTATAACTCGAATTCGCTCAGTATATACAAGTGAGGTTAATGCTAAGGTATAACCGGAATAAGCTCAGTATATGCAGTTGAGGTTAATGTGATACTCAGGTATTACTCGAATACGGTGAGTATATACAGGTGAGGTTAATGTGATACTCGGGTATTACTCGAATACGGTGAGTATATACAGGTGAGGTTAATGTGATACTCGGGTATTACCGAAATGATCAGTTTATACAAGATATTTTTATGTGATTTTCAGGTATTACCGGATTATGGTCAGTTGAGGTTAATGTGATACTCAGGTATAACTCGAATTCGCTCAGTATATACAAGTGAGGTTAATGCTAAGGTATAACCGGAATAAGCTCAGTATATGCAGTTGAGGTTAATGTGATACTCAGGTATTACTCGAATACGGTGAGTATATACAGGTGAGGTTAATGTGATACTCAGGTCTTACTCGAATACGGTGAGTATATACAGGTGAGGTTAATGTGATACTCAGGTATTACTCGAATACGGTGAGTATATACAGTTAAGGTTAATGTGATACTCAGGTATTACTCGAATACGGTGAGTATATACAGGTGAGGTTAATGTGATACTCGGGTATTACCGAAATGATCAGTTTATACGAGATATTTTTATGTGATTTTCAGGTATTACCGGAATATGGTCAGTTGAGGTTAATGTGATACTCAGGTATAACTCGAATTCGCTCAGTATATACAAGTGAGGTTAATGCTAAGGTATAACCGGAATAAGCTCAGTATATGCAGTTGAGGTTAATGTGATACTCAGGTATTACTCGAATACGGTGAGTATATAAAGGTGAGGTTAATGTGATACTCGGGTATTACTCGAATACGGTGAGTATATACAGGTGAGGTTAATGTGATACTCAGGTATTACTCGAATACGGTGAGTATATACAGGTGAGGTTAATGTGATACTCGGGTATTACCGAAATGATCAGTTTATACAAGATATTTTTATGTGATTTTCAGGTATTACCGGATTATGGTCAGTTGAGGTTAATGTGATACTCAGGTATAACTCGAATTCGCTCAGTATATACAAGTGAGGTTAATGCTAAGGTATAACCGGAATAAGCTCAGTATATGCAGTTGAGGTAAATGTGATACTCAGGTATTACTCGAATACGGTGAGTATATACAGGTGAGGTTAATGTGATACTCGGGTATTACTCGAATACGGTGAGTATATACAGGTGAGGTTAATGTGATACTCGGGTATTACCGAAATGATCAGTTTATACAAGATATTTTTATGTGATTTTCAGGTATTACCGGATTATGGTCAGTTGAGGTTAATGTGATACTCAGGTATAACTCGAATTCGCTCAGTATATACAAGTGAGGTTAATGCTAAGGTATAACCGGAATAAGCTCAGTATATGCAGTTGAGGTTAATGTGATACTCAGGTATTACTCGAATACGGTGAGTATATACAGGTGAGGTTAATGTGATACTCAGGTCTTACTCGAATACGGTGAGTATATACAGGTGAGGTTAATGTGATACTCAGGTATTACTCGAATACGGTGAGTATATACAGTTGAGGTTAATGTGATACTCAGGTATTACTCGAATACGGTGAGTATATACAGGTGAGGTTAATGTGATACTCGGGTATTACCGAAATGATCAGTTTATACGAGATATTTTTATGTGATTTTCAGGTATTACCGGAATATGGTCAGTTGAGGTTAATGTGATACTCAGGTATAACTCGAATTCGCTCAGTATATACAAGTGAGGTTAATGCTAAGGTATAACCGGAATAAGCTCAGTATATGCAGTTGAGGTTAATGTGATACTCAGGTATTACTCGAATACGGTGAGTATATAAAGGTGAGGTTAATGTGATACTCGGGTATTACTCGAATACGGTGAGTATATACAGGTGAGGTTAATGTGATACTCAGGTATTACTCGAATACGGTGAGTATATACAGGTGAGGTTAATGTGATACTCGGGTATTACCGAAATGATCAGTTTATACAAGATATTTTTATGTGATTTTCAGGTATTACCGGATTATGGTCAGTTTAGGTTAATGTGATACTCAGGTATAACTCGAATTCGCTCAGTATATACAAGTGAGGTTAATGCTAAGGTATAACCGGAATAAGCTCAGTATATGCAGTTGAGGTAAATGTGATACTCAGGTATTACTCGAATACGGTGAGTATATACAGGTGAGGTTAATGTGATACTCGGGTATTACTCGAATACGGTGAGTATATACAGGTGAGGTTAATGTGATACTCGGGTATTACCGAAATGATCAGTTTATACAAGATATTTTTATGTGATTTTCAGGTATTACCGGATTATGGTCAGTTGAGGTTAATGTGATACTCAGGTATAACTCGAATTCGCTCAGTATATACAAGTGAGGTTAATGCTAAGGTATAACCGGAATAAGCTCAGTATATGCAGTTGAGGTTAATGTGATACTCAGGTATTACTCGAATACGGTGAGTATATACAGGTGAGGTTAATGTGATACTCAGGTCTTACTCGAATACGGTGAGTATATACAGGTGAGGTTAATGTGATACTCAGGTATTACTCGAATACGGTGAGTATATACAGTTGAGGTTAATGTGATACTCAGGTATTACTCGAATACGGTGAGTATATACAGGTGAGGTTAATGTGATACTCGGGTATTACCGAAATGATCAGTTTATACAAGATATTTTTATGTGATTTTCAGGTATTACCGGATTATGGTCAGTTGAGGTTAATGTGATACTCAGGTATAACTCGAATTCGCTCAGTATATACAAGTGAGGTTAATGCTCAGGTATTACCAGAATAAGCTCAGTATATGCAGTTGAGGTTAATGTGATACTCAGGTATTACTCGAATACGGTGAGTATATACAGGTGAGGTTAATGTGATACTCGGGTATTACCGAAATGATCAGTTTATACAAGATATTTTTATGTGATTTTCAGGTATTACCGGAATATGGTCAGTTGAGGTTAATGTGATACTCAGGTATAACTCGAATTCGCTCAGTATATACAAGTGAGGTTAATGCTAAGGTATAACCGGAATAAGCTCAGTATATGCAGTTGAGGTTAATGTGATACTCAGGTATTACTCGAATACGGTGAGTATATACAGGTGAGGTTAATGTGATACTCAGGTATTACTCGAATACGGTGAGTATATACAGGTGAGGTTAATGTGATACTCGGGTATTACCGAAATGATCAGTTTATACAAGATATTTTTATGTGATTTTCAGGTATTACCGGATTATGGTCAGTTGAGGTTAATGTGATACTCAGGTATAACTCGAATTCGCTCAGTATATACAAGTGAGGTTAATGCTCAGGTATTACCGGATTATGGTCAGTTGAGGTTAATGTGATACACAGGTATTAAACACACGAATATGGTGAGTATATTCAGGTGGAGTTTACGTGATATATACTTAGGTATGTCCGCTGATGAAAATCCCCTGGAACAAGACAAGACAGAAGGATGTGACATCTCCTTGACAAGCATCTGTACGATTCTCATGTAGCCCTGGCTCTATCGGTAGCATGTTGGAAGGGATTTCCTTTGTTCGGAATACTCGAGCCGTAATGGATAATAATTTGATTTCTATCGGGCGGACAGATGTTTTACCATTCGTACAATTATATATACAAAAAAATCGTTCAGTCTTTCTCTGTTTATACTGGTCACTAATAAAGTCAACCATGCAGACTAGATGGAATATCTCTCTCTCTCTCTCTCTCTCTCTCTCTCTCTCTCTCTCTCTCTCTCTCTCTCTCTCTCAATAAGTCACTGAAAATATTGCCGGAAAAGTCGTGTTACAGAACATATCAACGAGATCGGGTTCCTAATAAACATTTGGATAATAACACAAAAATACAAAATCGCTAAATTCTAGCAAACAAGTCCTGGCCCTGAAGGAACAGTAAAAGAACAAGTTACAGTTAACTTGGCTATTTTAATTGGCGTCCGACGAACTGACCCTGTGAAACGGTACAGTGTCTCCAGCCGATGGAAAAGTCTCTTACAAAGTGACTTTGAACAACTTTCAGCGTCGCAAGAATATTATAGACCATAATCAATAAATAAAATGACAACTTATGGCCATGTCGGGATCTAAACTATAATTAATATCATTAGACCTGGTTGCTGTACTGAGGATATAGAGCAGTGTGAATATATTTAATTGTTTAATTGTTTATTATAATATTGTGCCAAACAAGAGTTAACGCAGACATATGATCTTTGATCAGAGCGTACACCAGAAAGGATGAATTTACATCCAGTCACACAAGAAAAAGAAAAATGGTGCATGACAATTTCTGAAATAGCTATTTTATAAATGATTTCCAAAAAAAGGAGGGATCACACTTACTTTGTAAAAAAAAACAGTTCTCGGGTCAGTTTTTTCAGACTCTCTATCCTTATATTCTAATTTTACCCCTGGTCTTCTTTCAATGGTGTCGGCACCCGAAAATGAAATTTCATACAATATATACCTCGTTTTATTGTTGATGGTTCAATTAAAGTAATTTTTCCGAGAAATTGTCTGGTCGAATATAAGGCGAGAGGAAGGCGCCAGAGGTGTACCGTGGGAATGGATTAACAGGCTTCACGACGGTGCAGTGAGAGGAAGGCGCCAGAGGTGTACAGTGGGAATGGATAAACAGGCTTCACGACGGTCCAGTGAGAGGAAGGTGCCAGAGGTGTACAGTGGGAATGGATAAACAAGCTTCACGACGGTCCAGTGAGAGGAAGGTGCCAGAGGTGTACCGTTGGAATGGATTAACAGGCTTCACGACGGTCCAGTGAGAGGAAGGCGCCAGAGGTGTACCGTGGGAATGGATTAACAGGCTTCACGACGGTCCAGTGAGAGGAAGGTGCCAGAGGTGTACAGTGGGAATGGATAAACAGGCTTCACGACGGTCCAGGGAGAGGAAGGCGCCAGAGGTGTACTGTGGGAATGGTTAAACAGGCTTAACAACGGTCCAGTGAAAGGAAGGCTACAGAGTTGTACAGTGGGAATGGATAAACAGGCTTAAAGAAGGTCCAGTGAGAGGGAGGTGCCAGAGGTGTACCAAGGGAATGGATTAACAGTCTTCACGACGGTCAAGTGAGAGGAAGGAGCCAGAGGTGTACCAAGGGAATGGATTAACAGGCTTCACGACGGTCCCGTGTGAGGAAGGTGCAAGAGGTGTACCAAGGGAATGGATTAACAGGCTTCACGACGGTCCAGTGAGAGGAAGGTGCCAGAGGTGTACCGTGGGAATGGATTAACAGGCTTCACGACGGTCCAGTGAGAGGAAGGCGCCAGAGGTGTACAGTGGGAATGGATAAACAGGCTTAACGACGGTCCAGTTAGAGGAAGGTGCCAGAGGTGTAAAGTGGGAATGGATAAACAGGCTTAACGACGGTCCAGTGAGAGGAAGGTGCCAGAGGTGTACCGTGGGAATGGATTAACAGGCTTTTCGACGGTCCAGTGAGAGGAAGGCGCCAGAGGTGTACCAAGGGAATGGATTAACAGGCTTCACGACGGTTCAGTGAGAGGAAGGCTACAGAGTTGTACAGTGGGAATGGATAAACAGGCTTAACGAAGGTCCAGTGAGAGGAAGGCGCCAGAGATGTACCAAGGGAATGGGTTTAACAGGCTTCATGACGATCCAGTGAGAGGAAGGTGCCAGAGGTGTACCGTGGGAATGGTTAAACAGGCTTCACGACGGTCCAGTGAGAGGAAGGTGCCAGAGGTGTACCGTGGGAATGGATTAACAGGCTTCACGACGGTCCAGTGAGAGGAAGGCGCCAGAGTTGTACCGTGGATATGGATAACAGGCTTCACGACGGTCCAGTGAGAGGAAGGCTACAGAGTTGTACCGTGGGAATGGATTAACAGGCTTTTCGACGGTCCAGTGAGTGGAAGGCTACAGAGTTGTACAATGGGAATGGATTAACAGGCTTCACGACGGTCCAGTGAGAGGAAGGTGCCAGAGGTGTACCGTGGGAATGGATTATCAGGCTTAACGACGGTGCAGTGAGAGGAAGGCGCCAGAGGTGTACCGTAGGAATGGATTAACAGGCTGAACGACGGTCCAGTGAGAGGAAGGTGCCAGAAGTGTACAGTGGGGATGGATAAACAGGCTTCACGACGGTCCAGTGAGAGGAAGTTGCCAGAGGTGTACCGTGGGAATAGATAAACAGGCTTAACGACGGTGCAGTGAGAGGAAGGCGCCAGAGGTGTACCGTGGGAATGGATTAACAGGCTTCACGACGGTCCAGTGAGAGGAAGGCGCCAGAGTTGTACCGTGGGATTGGATTAACAGGCTTCACGACGGTCCAGTGAGAGGAAGGCTACAGAGTTGTACCCAGGGAATGGATTAACAGGCTTTTCGACGGTCCAGTGAGAGGAAGGCGCCAGAGGTGTACCAAGGGAATGGATTAACAGGCTTCACGACGGTCCAGTGAGAGGAAGGCTACAGAGTTGTACAATGGGAATGGATTAACAGGCATCACGACGGTCCAGTGAGAGGAAGGTGCCAGAGGTGTACCGCGGGAATGGATAAACAGGCTTCACGACGGTCCAGTGAGAGGAAGGCGCCAGAGGTGTACCGTGGGAATGAATAAACAGGCTTCACGACGGTCCAATGAGAGGAAGGTGCCAGAGGTGTACCAAGGGAATGGATTAACAGGCTTAACGACGGTGCAGTGAGAGGAAGGCGCCAGAGGTGTACCGTGGGAATGGATTAACAGGCTTCACGACGGTGCAGCGAGAGGAAGGCGCCAGAGGTGTACAGTGGGAATGGATAAACAAGCTTCACGACGGTGCAGTGAGAGGAAGGTGCCAGAGGTGTACCGTTGGAATGGATTAACAGGCATAACGACGGTCCAGTGAGAGGAAGGCGCCAGAGGTGTACCGTGGGAATGGATTAACAGGCTTCACGACGGTCCAGTGAGAGGAAGGTGCCAGAGGTGTACAGTGGGAATGGATAAACAGGGTTCACGACGGTCCAGTGAGAGGAAGGTGCCAGAGGTGTACCGTGGGAATGGATTAACAGGCTTAACGACGGTCCAGTGAGAGGAAGGCGCCAGAGGTGTACCGTGGGAATGGATTAACAGGCTTCACGACGGTCCAGTGAGATGAAGGCGCCAGAGTTGTACCGTGGGAATGGATTAACAGGCTTCACGATGGTCCAGTGAGAGGAAGGCGCCAGAGGTGTACCGTGGGAATGGATAAACAGGTTTCACGACGGTCCAGTGAGAGGAAGGTGCCAGAGGTGTACCGTGGGAATGGATTAACAGGCTTAACGACGGTCCAGTGAGAGGAAGGCGCCAGAGGTGTACCAAGGGAATGGATTAACAGGCTTAACGACGGTCCAGTGAGAGGAAGGTGCCAGAGGTGTACAGTGGGAATGGATAAACAGGCTTCCCGACGGTCCAGTGAGAGGAAGGTGCCAGAGGTGTACCGTGGGAATGGATTAACAGGCTTAACGACGGTGCAGTGAGAGGAAGTTCCCAGAGGTGTACCGTGGGAATGGATTAACAGGCTTAACGACGGTGCAGTGAGAGGAAGGTGCCAGAGGTGTACAGTGGGAATGGATAAACAGGCTTCACGACGGTCCAGTGAGAGGAAGGTGCCAGAGGTGTACCGTGGGAATGGATAAACAGGCTTAACGACGGTCCAGTGAGAGGAAGGCGCCAGAGGTGTACCTTCGGAATGGATTAACAGACTTAACGACGGTGCAGTGAGAGGAAGGCGCCAGAGGTGTACCGCGGGAATGGATTAACAGGCTTAAGGAAGATTCAGTGAGAGGAAGGCGCCAGAGGTGTACCGTGGGAATGGATTAACGGGCTTAAGGACGGTGCAGTGAGAGGAAGGCGCCAGAGGTGTACCGTGGGAATGAATTAACAGGCTTCAGGACGGTCCAGTGAGAGGAAGGTGCCAGAGGTGTACAGTGGGAATGGATAAACAGGCTTCACGACGGTCCAGTGAGAGGAAGGTGCCAGAGGTGTACCGTGGGAATGGATAAACAGGCTTAACGACGGTCCAGTGAGAGGAAGGCGCCAGAGGTGTACCTTGGGAATGGATTAACAGACTTAACGACGGTGCAGTGAGAGGAAGGCGCCAGAGGTGTACCGCGGGAATGGATTAACAGGCTTAAGGAAGGTTCAGTGAGAGGAAGGCGCCAGAGGTGTACCGTGGGAATGGATTAACGGGCTTAAGGACGGTGCAGTGAGAGGAAGGCGCCAGGGGTGTACCGTTGGAATGAATTAACAGGCTTCAGGACGGTCCAGTGAGAGGAAGGTGCCAGAGGTGTACAGTGGGAATGGATAAACAGGGTTCACGACGGTCCAGTGAGAGGAAGGTGCCAGAGGTGTACAGTGGGAATGGATAAACAGGGTTCACGACGGTCCAGTGAGAGGAAGGTGCCAGAGGTGTACCAAGGGAATGGATTAACAGGCTTAACGACGGTCCAGTGAGAGGAAGGCGCCAGAGGTGTACCGTGGGAATGGATTAACAGGCTTCACGATGGTCCAGTAAGAGGAAGGTGCCAGAGGTGTACAGTGGGAATGGATAAACAGGGTTCACGACGGTCCAGTGAGAGGAAGGTGCCAGAGGTGTACAGTGGGAATGGATAAACAGGGTTCACGACGGTCCAGTGAGAGGAAGGTGCCAGAGGTGTACCGCGGGAATAGATTAACAGGCTTAACGACGGTGCAGTGAGAGGAAGGCGCAAGAGGTGTACCGTGGGAATGGATTAACAGGCTTCACGACGGTCCAGTGAGAGGAAGGCTACAGAGTTGTACCGTGGGAATGGATTAACAGGCTTTTCGGCGGTCAAGTGAGAGGAAGGCGCCAGAGGTGTACCAAGGGAAGGGATAAACAGGCTTCACGACGGTCCAGTGAGAGGAAGGCTACAGATTTGTACCGTGGGAATGGATAAACAGGCTTCACGACGGTCCAGTGAGAGGAAGGCGCCAGAGGTGTACCGTGGGAATGGATAAACAGGCTTCACGACGGTCCAGTGAGAGGAAGGCGCCAGAGGTGTACCGTGGGAATGGATAAACAGGCTTCACGACGGTCCAGTGAGAGGAAGGCGCCAGAGGTGTACCGTGGGAATGGATAAACAGGCTTCACGACGGTCCAGTGAGAGGAAGGTGCCAGAGGTGTACCGTGGGAATGGATACACAGGCTTCACGACGGTGCAGTGAGAGGAAGGCGCCAGAGGTGTACCGTGGGAATGGATAAACAGGCTTCACGACGGTCTAATGAGAGGAAGGCGCCAGAGGTGTACCAAGGGAATGGCTTAACAGGCTTAACGACGGTCCAGTGAGAGGAAGGCGCCAGAGGTGTACCGTGGGAATGGATTAACAGGCTTCACGACATTTCAAGATTTTGCCTTAATCGTTCCATATCTTCCAGCTTCCGTTTCTTGGATCTTTTAGAATAAAGTATTTTTTATAACAGAAATAGCCAATAAAAGAATTGAATTTCGGTAATAAAAAACACGTAGAGAATTTAGCGATTTCAAGTATTGCAGGAGGAACAGAAATATAACTCATAAAAGACCCTGACCGATCTCATTCAGAAGATCCTATAGAAATTGCTGATATGTACAAACGGTTGTAACAATTACTGTGTACTGATCTTCTCCGTGAGCGCACGTGTAAAAAGATTACACCAGGTATAAAATGATTTCAATTAAACTACTAAGTGGGCGTGCGTGTGTGACATGTTATGATGATTACGATTATTTTGATGATGAATATTCTTATATGGATCTTTTTTATTATTAATCATGATTATGACTCCTTTGATGATGATGATGATGTTTTATTATTATTATTATTTTTATTATTATTATTATATAACTGATGCAGCAACACTTTTTATCCTTTACAAAAAAGAAATTCTAAAAATAATACATGGTAGTATTAAATATGCGTGCAGAGGAAAGCTACTTATATAATAAAGATAAAGGTGGCAACAAGACTGAACGGGGGCCTGACAGACAGGGGGTGACCCTCTTCCTCAGACCGTAATGGAATGTCTCCTCTCGGCTGCCCCTGGTTTTCGATACCACCCGTGGAGGAACCTTAGGATGAGTCCAGTTGAATATGTATGGGGTAAGTGCGGCATACGATCTCTTACCATCAGTCTATGTGTGATCCATCACTTATTTAGCTTGCCTTCCAGGAATCTGGTTATTTTAGAAAGCGGCACTCGCTGATCTAGTTAGCTGTCTTCGTCTCATCCCGTATTCATGAAAAAAGAGTCCTCACAATAGACTTGCAGGCCGACTCATTCGGCTGTGAGAGGACAGCGGGATTTTGGCCATGTGTCACAGCCCCCTTCACCAAGACCTGGCGACATTAACGTCCAACAGATACTTTACGGAAGCTCCTAGAAAGAGATATGCCTCCTGCAACAGATATATATTTATTGATATATAATGTGCATAAAAGTACAGTAAAACACCGGCACAAGCACACATATATATATATATATATATATATATATATATATATATATATATATATATATATATATATTAAAGAAAGAGAGTGACAGACAGAGAGACAGACATCCAGACTGACAGAAGAATGTATGGACAAAATGTGAGTAAATGTAGTAATATATAACTTGCAGTTTGTGTGCGTGCCTGAGCGTCTCTGTGTGTTGTGGGTGACGATGTAGCTCTTTCAACTGGGATAGCGTGGATGTGAGAGATACGTGTAAACCAACCGTTTCAAATTAAGAGAATATCTGTTTATCACAACCAGCAAAGGAGCGATCCTTTTACATCATTTAGCTGTTATAATATTTCAAAAATGAATTTTATTTGCTTGTAACCTGTTGCGGTCGGTAAAAGGTCGTTACAAAGATTGCCATGAACCTTGTGTCAAGAATATGTGAAGCAACTAGAAAATCATGGCAGCGGCCATATGGCTAAAACAATATGTCATGAACAACAATGAGACTATATGCTTATAAAAAGAAACATGACGAAGCCCTCCGTTTCCTGCTCTCATTGGTCTTGGTATTCTTGGTCCTGTGCCAACCCCCCGGTGACCGTATTCGGCAAAGCCAGCGCCTGCCTGCGCAGATATGCAAGTAGTGGGGTATAGCAACTTGTCCAATGTGTCATGAGAGTATTTCATCTACAGCCATTGGCATTATGATAAATCTGACCAATATATCTGCCTGTAATTTAATCATCATATGTATTGCTACGCATATTACCTCAGCTCCCAGTTGTATTGTATAAATGCCTTGTAGCAATTAATTTAAAAACTGAATCAACTGAGTTTTTTATCGGATGCAAGCAAACAGAACCCAAATTGGGTTAGGCCACATAAACCCCTCAAGCAATATATATTGATAACACATAAAAAAGCCTCTGCCTAAATTTACAGCATAATGTGTGTTTCTTATAATTAATATATTAAGTTAACTTAATATTACTTAATATATTTCGTCTTGAAAGTGTTGTTTTCAATAATTATCGAGATCTGTAACACGTCGACACGGTAACGCTGGTGCTCTCCTCGTGTGTGACGTCAGGTTTGCTGCCTTTACATGTGAGTAGTTATTAGTTATGCTATAGAAAATATATGTACATTTGCTTGTCCTGAGGTGGATCTAGAGGGGGGGGGGTTTGGGTGCTAAATCCACCCCTTTTCAGCCGTCGCAACCTTTTTAAGAGTTAAAAAAATTCGGCCTAGACCTTATTAAATGTAACATGAAGACTTTATTTGAATATGATTGAAAGCTGAATATACAATATTGAATATTCAATTAATAGAATTTTCCTATGTATAAAGTGATAAAATAATTTATATCGGTCAGGGAAAAGGTTCATGTTTTAAATAGTTAGCTTGGTAATATTATCTGATTAACTGTTAACAAGCAATAAAATATTTATAACATTTGTATCAACGTATTGTCTTGTACAGTTATTATGTGATGTGGTCCGCTCAGTCTTGTTGGGACTCGCTCGGCAGGGCTGTTTACCCAGGTGGCTTGCTTTCTCATTGCATGGCAGTACTGAAAGGGCCGACCCACTACCTGGCGGGCAGACTTGACGATGTGCGTCCTCATCGGGCTGAGTGGGCCGATAACTGTTAATATCATATTTAAACTATATTCTCTTCCTGTATGTGCAAGTTCTTTCTTTGTAAAATGTATTATGTATCTTAGTAATCTTTATAACTTTGTGTGAATACAAAACTTTTTAAAAAATTTTCTCAATAGTCTTTCTAAGGTTGGCCCCCTTTTCCAAAATTCCGGATATTCCCCTGCCGTCGGACATTTCCTTTGACTATTCAGATGGTGAAGGCATTGTTATCAAACAATTCATCTCGTGGTTGTGCAGTTGTCAACTCCGTGGGAAAATGACTTTATCTTGTTAACAGGAAACGCTTTCTTGCGACATCATATAAGTTTTAGTTCCTCAACGAGTCAATACAAGTGTATTCACATGGATTGATTACATGTTGAAGGGGATTTCATAAATATAACAATAACAGAAAAATCAGTGCAGCATTCAGTAGAGCGCAGACCTCTACCAAAGGAAAGCAATAAACCTCCCACGAGAATGCGCACTTCGCGTAACGATCATCTGCCCTGTAATGGTACCGTTAGTTACTATTGCAATTTATGTTAAATAAATTTTAAATAATATAAGCCAGAATCTCGCTGTTAAAGCTAAGGTACAATTTTTAACTTTTGATATTTGAAATATAACAAATTATAACCTTTTTGTAAGTATAACGGACCCGAACACTCAGTGTCAGTCGGCACCCGACAGGTGGCGCTCTAGAGACGGAGAAGGTCTTTGCTGCTGGTTGCAATCAAATTTCACGGGCTCTTCTCTGACTCATGTTCCATACCTCCACAACATTCCCTGGAAATCGTTTCAGAGTTTTGCGTAATTGCACTGTTTATCCAACAAACAAAGGTGAAAACAAAACCTCCTCAGTCGATGTGATTTAATGCAGTTTTTTTATAATTAGTGAATTCTCGGCCAAGAAGTATATGGTAATAAAGAGTCAGTCGAGAATATTGACCCTTTAGCGACAGCATTGGGACATAGTTAATACAAAAAGCAAATTAACATCAAAATGCCATATAAATTACTGCCTTGCCGATGTATATGTCTTCATCGTTCTTTATCTAATGTCGATTTTTCCCGATATTATGGGAGTTCCAAGTTTATATGGTATCATTTTTTTGCGTTTCTTGTTCATTATCACAACCAAATTGAGTGAAAATATGCACAATAAGTAATCTGGGGCGGTAGACGTCACTACACAGTCGTGCTCACTCGCGTGTAGCCACGTATAGCGTTGTTGATCAGAACACAATTCCGGGCCCGATGACCTCCGTGCTCCCCGGTAAGATTACCTAGATATGTGGGCCGTACATATCGCCATCTGGGCGTGAAATTAGCGCATCCTGAACGCTGGCCGGGGAAAGATGCCGGTCGACGACGTGTGAAGACCACGCGGCCACGCTCCAGTGGTGCCCAGAATGAGTGAGTGAGGAATAACAACTATATCTACAACCAATATACATCACAGAAACAGAGCTGTCCGCGAGACTCACGTGGAATATTACTTTAACCACCATCCACCGGCCCTGCGTCAACACCATTCTGTATACATGCATTTGTCCAGAATGTCCTTGCTTTAGAAAACCGGGAGATGCAAAAAAATGAACATATCTCAATGAACACTAAAATGTTTCGATCCGAATTATATTTTAAGACATGGTTAAAACGTGGAAGAAGAAGTGTTAAAAAATATTTTAAAACAGACCTTAATAAAAAAGATGAATTCAATAAAAAGGAGTATTTTAGAAAGGCTATGGTGATTAAACATATGAGCGCATTTCATGAAACATCTTGTGCGTGTGATTATTATAAATTATAAAAGAATGAGAATTTTTCTGCAACACTTAATCTTTTTCCCATGTAGCAAATCATTATATAGACTATATGAATAATTTTGAAGAGGATTCAGGTGATTAATTTTTTTTCAAAAGTTTTGAATGCCTTACACACAGCCGGGTTTTTTTTAGCTCAGCTCACTGGAAGTCAATTGAGGTATAGAAATGGCGGTTTGTCCGTCGTCAGTCCGGCCGTTGTCTCCGGTTGTCCGTCAGTATGACACAAATCGTAACGGCTAATTCAAGAAACTTCCAACTTAAGATCCAGGGAGGTCAATCAAAAATATCAATGGATACATGAAATTACGTCACTGCTACTTATATCCTCCAAGCTATGGGACCCCCCTTACATAATTAAAAAAAACTCAAGTAATTTGATAATTAATGCATGGATGGCCATGAATCTTGCCTTGAATATTGACCATGACCAGTTTTGTCAGTTTCCGAAAATGGTGGCGCCACCTTTAGTTTTTCCTATCATTACGATTTTTTTTATTGTTG
This sequence comes from Sipunculus nudus, assembly GCA_026874595.1. NCBI lineage: Eukaryota > Metazoa > Annelida > Sipuncula > Golfingiida > Sipunculidae > Sipunculus > Sipunculus nudus. The sequence continues at coordinate 13,717,564 of CM049315.1, read as the reverse complement.
AGACTGTCAAGATGACAACAATCATGTCAGTTTCTCAGCTGTTGTTAAATCTTTAGTGTCGCTAAACCTGGTTTGTTTATTGATCATAAGCAGGTGCCCTGTTGTTATCACCTCGTCCGTCCGTCTGTTCGTTCTACCGTTCGTCCACAAATTAGTTTCAGGATGATAACTTTGGTTTGGATTGATATATGGGTTCCAACCTCAACTTAAACCAATGGGCTCATGGGTTCAAAGGCCATGGTCACAGGTCCCACTTTAAAAAAAATGGATTGTGGATACATTTTAAGCCCCAACTTTCCACCTTGCACATTTAGCTGACCTGCCAATAGATGAAGAACCCCATTGATTTTGGGGTCACAAGGTCAAGGACTTTAGGGGTCAGCTGTCCACAAATAAGTTTCTGGATGATAACTCCAGTTTGGTTTAAAATATTGATTTAAAATTTGACTTATATAACACCAACCACTAAAGTAAGAAACCTACAGATTTCGGGGTTATGAGGTCATAGTTTAAGGTCACAGGCCCCTATTCTATAAATTGATTGTGGGTGCATTTTAAGCCAAACTTTTCATGACAAATCTCCCATCTTCCACATGTGGCTCATCTGCCAATGAAGAAAGATTCTTTTATATTTTGGATCACAGGGTCATAGGTCAAGGAAACAGGGCCCATCCGTTCAGAAATAAGTTTATGGATGAAAAGACAGATCAGCTTCAAACTGAAGTAGGAAACATTTCGATTTTGAGGTCAAAGGTGAAGGTCACAGGACCCACATCTTTAAAAGATTGTGGATGCATTATAAACCAAACATTACATCCCAAACCTTCACTCTGTCACATAAGGATCGCCTAACAATAAGAGAAGAACCGTATTGATTATTTGACATCAGAAGGCTCAAGGTCAAGGTCAGAAAATCATCCTGCTGGTTTATATGCTGACCAGGCTTACAGTTTAACACATGTTATTATGCTTCTCTTGCTTGGGATGCTCCAATCCTATATCTTTAAATATAACTAACACTGATTAAAAATTTAATATCTTTGTTACTTGTTTAAAAACTGTTTTGAGTCAGTTCCTTCTGTCTCTGCATGCAATCAGGTCCTTTATCATATTTTATTCAAACATCACTCAGCCCGCACTGGTAATCTATGGCCTTTTTGCGGGACCCTTCCTGGCCTGTCAGTGTCCTGTTTATGTCAAGAATTGGTGGATGGATTGTTATGAAAACCAGAATGGTGTAAGTTCAAGGATAGTAATTTCTGAGATTCACAAATTCAAGGGTCAAGGTCACAACACCCACATTTTGAAAAACCTCTTAAAAATATCCTTAAAGACAAATGCAGCTGAGCGTCGAGACCAATGGGTCCCTAATTTATTATAAATTATCAATCAAAATATTAAGTTAGACAATTCACGATATTTTCTCAAATGTACTTTGAAGGCATTTAATGCAAAACTCGGCTAAAATGGTAAATTCTGCACCTTGTTAGCAGATGTATCCATATAACATGCAGTCTACAGAAAGACATCCCAGGTATTCCGCCGCCAGACATGAAGGACAGGTCAAAGCTTGTCATCACGGCGCCCACGTGATTCTTATGGGGTTCATGGACGAGAAAAGAAGGAACGACATCCTATATAGGATGGTATATATCTTAATGTATACAGTCTCCTTGTTTACTTTTAATATGAATGTTTGTGAGTAAATAGTGTATATTGACAGCCATAAACAGACCCGTATCGCCTTTTCCTTGGAAATTCCAGCAGCGATCTCAAATATGTCTTCCACCTCCAGGATCTTTAACTCAAGATGGTCACAGCTAATCACATTTGTGGACTATTTTGTGACATGTTACGGAACCTAATAACAATCGATCACATAGTCGTGACGAGCATAAATTTTTTCCCGGAGAAAAAAAAAAGAATCTGTAACACAAGGCAGCGTGAAATGTCAAGAGGAATGAATAAAGAAGTCAGTGGTTTTTTTGTCCACAAATAATTATAATTTATTCTTAAAACAATCCTAACATTACAATACACTAAATCAATACTATTTCACAGTATAACAACAGTTTAACCGTAAATCTATACAATTACACAGTATAACAAATAAAGTGTACAGTACCAGAGTGTCCGGATCCTAGGCTTTGATTCTGGAAACAACCACTGTCACAGCTCAACAAGAGTAGTTTAAATCCAATGATCCACATAAATAGTAATAATCCAAGGCAAACTGGAGACAGTCCGTATTACATCTGTATGTATTAAGTCCATCTGACACCACTGCAATTATCGGTAAGGCCAACAAACTGACTCACACTCTTCCGAGTCCGCTGGAATATTTCTCTCTCCCTTCCGGCTCTAAACACAGCCCCTATTTATAACTTTTTTACCCAAGTCCTAGAAACTTATATTTCACGAACATCTAAAAGAACACAACAAGACACACGCGCTCAGAGAGCGTGAACAGCCCAGAAAATTCCAGATTAGCACTAACGCTGTGTCTTTACACGCCAGGGTTCAACCAGTACGGATTACACCGAGCGCTGTGTCTCTACACGCCATATCGACTCCAAGGGCTTGAGCCTAACACGAATCAGAATGTCAACAGACACATGTAACACTTCTGCGCACAATAAAACAGATAACTGTAACAGACAATAAGCCAGACGCCAATTTGGTCTTTTATATATTTACAGTTTACTGTGGCTGTTTTTATGTTTACGTGAGGTGTTGCAATAAACTGACTTAAGGCATACGTTTTTTTGGACATACGCGAAGAAACATATTTTTTTCACTTCTATACATGGCATGCATTATGACGTCAGAAATATAACAATTGTGTCTATGCCTGCTCCAAACCTAGACCAAATTAAACTTCGACCTTAGCGACTTAACAATAACATATCCCAGTTATACACAAATTAAATGTTCCTCGTATATGAGAGCTTTTTGGGGTAACGTTAATGTAATTTAATATGACATTAACGTGCAAGTACAAGTGTATTGGGTATCTATAATCCTTCTCAGATCACTTGTATTACTAGCGGCCAGTCGTTGCTATGTATTTCAACCCAGTCATGATGTCCTTTAATTAAAGATTCTAGGGAAAGACAGGGAGAGATGAATCACTTAAAACCAGACATCTTTATCTTTTACAAACATTATTGAGAATGCACGCTAGATTCTGCATTGTCTAATCTTTTGCAGAAATATGAAGTATATTTTATCAACTTTACAGTCCTTTTCTGTTGCACATACACTGAGTCGAGTTAAACGACTGTAGTCATACGTGGTGGTATTGATACTATGTATGGTTACTGGTACTGCACAGTTAAAACCATTGTTTCTTAAATCTGAAATTTATATTTCTCTTTCAATAGAATTATCGAAAAAAAATTTGAGCTATAGCTGATCAATTTACTGAGAAGTACAAAACAGTGTTAATTAATGTTTGGTTACTGTGATTAGAAGAATAGTAAAAGGGACAAATTAACAAAGAGAATCTCGACTTCTGCAGTGAATTATAGTGTAAGATCTCAGAGAGCAATTATGTGTGTTTCTTTAAACCTTTAAATAACAAATATATGCTTTCCGAAGTGATACAAAAAGGATATAACAAGTGAAAACATTATATCTCGACACATGGTGCTCACACAGGGTGCGTTGTCAGAATGTTGATACGGATTACTTCCATATTTAAACTTACTTGCTCAATACACACCATTTTTACTTTTCAGTATTAGTACCCCATTAGGCATCTATATCAGATCTTTCTTGTGAGAAAGGTGTACAAAATAGCCCTATATACTTTAACATTCTGTTCGATATCAATGGAAGAGTAGAGAGTCAGCGATCCCTCGTGGCAGGATCTACATCTGCAACGACTAAAACATTTTAATATATTGTTCACAGACATAAAAAAATCACAAATAAACAAATTAACAAATTGACAAACTGACTAACAGACATCTGAATAAACTTTAATATTTGATATATGACAACGGTGGATACTTATTAACAATAATGATAATATTTCAGTTTGACCGTATGGTGACACATGGCCAAGCACGAAACTTTTTCCTTGAACTTTGAGAATGTTTGGTTCACCCGTTAATAAAGGGAACATGTGGGTATAAAATGACAGAATTTTCAGAGTTTGTATGGTTTACCTGTAAATCGTAGTTTATTTTTTATTTTTTTTTTTTTTTTTTTTTTTACAAGGCGACAGGGTCACTCATGCATTGAATGCATGTTGTTGACCTGTGGATCGAAGGAACCTCTGGACAAAGAAAAAAGGCCCAAGTGCACAAGTAACAACAACTGGTCATGTTTTGATGTAATTGTGCAACTGTCATTGTTGTTGTAGGGGATGTTATTGTGTCTTAAGTTGCTGTTGTTAGTGTCTACTCGACGATCACTTGACCGCGACAAACCGACAGAGAAAACATCTCTCCATGTGTTGCTGGTTGCGCCCGCGGTGAGCCAAGGTGTGACTTACATATTGCTGAGGCGGCTTGCTGCGGCTTGCATCTCGTGTAGTTTGTCTTGTTTCATCAGTATTCTCCCAGCTGGTCAGTATCTCGGTGGGGGTCCGACATGGTACGGGCTGGTCCGGCCGGTCTCCTCGCAGGGCAGAACGGAATCTGGTCTACTTCTCTCCGTCTCTCATCAACACTGCCTGGCCCATCACAAACAACTTTCCTTACTTCTCGGTATGTCTGTGACGTAAGCTAAGTTTTCTACCACACTAGTAATTCAGATGATCAAATAGCAACTGTTTACGTTTACACCCCCAAAATATCTGCCTCCCGTTTCGCAATATTTTTCATGAAATATTTCTAGAATATAACGTCACATGCAACCTGGTCATACTTTTGTGATAACTAAAATGGAAAACTTCAATATATTGCATAAATATATTTGTAGATGTTTATGTATATGTGCCTAAGAGTTTTCTGTCTTGACGGTTTTATCGATATTTTTGTAGCCACCAACAGTGTCACACACAGTGATACCCATAAGAACATACACATATTGAAATAAATGACATCTGCAGACCTGCTCGCATATAATTGTTGCATCTATTTTCCTGACTTTGGTAAACTAACGATAACGTGCGCAAGAATTCACAAAGAGAAAGCGTGAATACACAAAATCTAAACTTAGGATGGATATTTGTCTGTATCATTTTTTTATCAATCAATATGTACTTGGTGCAAGTCAGTAAAGTATGAGCCAGTTAAAGAAGAGGCGAAAGAATATTATCGGTCACCTGTTTTCTCATGACATCGAAAAATACAGTATACTCCATCTTAACGTTCCTGTCTCAAGACATTTCTTCCAATTTTGTGTCGATAAACAAAATTCAGCAGGTTTCAATGTATGTTTCAATTTGATGTATGTTAATATACTGTAGGGTCTTAAATACTAGAGGTTAGACATCAAGGCGTTCGCTTGAAGTGGTCTGTTCGGTTTATCCCTGTGACGTATTAGTGACGTGTGTGTAACGCAACACAAACCGCGTGGGTGTTTGACGCTCGTAAGATAGAACTGACAAATACAAAGTGTAATTCCACTGAGTATCTTTGTATTGCTACCAGGCCGAAATATTAGAATAAACAGTTGTCTCATATTTAGTTTTTACATTTATTATATGAAGTCCAAGCAATTTAGTACTGTGCTGGGCTAAAGACAAGAAAGGTTTGCTCAAGAACTTATAAAACAAAGCTCTCACTAACATACGTGTGTACACATGTGGACATGGATACTGGAATGGGGTATTCGAAAACATTACATATTACGTATATCTTATTATGCAAGGCGGATTACACCTCCAGGACAGGCCGTAAAAAAACAAAAATGTATTGATAAAATGCTGACATTATCTCAGGAGTCTCCCCACAAATAGCTGAGTTGGGAACAAGTCTACGATGCTGCGCTTGCCTCGTCGTACTCATTTGGACCTGGATCTAGACCAAGACATGGTGTGCTGCAATATCCACAGGGATCAACAGACGGACTGACAAAAAATCCGCAGGGGCTTTTCCTATTATAGACTTTCTTAGGATAATAAACGAGGCTAACTCATTGTCTTTTTTTTTCTTCAGCCCGTCATTCAATCTGAAACGAAGTCAGTCAGAATTTTACGCGGTCATTTCTTCGGGGTTTAATATGAAATATTCAACAATCTCTAAAGGGATCAAAATGACATTTTGTTCGAGTAGTTTCCTTAAAAAATGGCTCAGGTTTGGTTTCTTTAAGTCTCTTTATATTCGTTTTTTTTTTTTTTTTGGTTATAAAGACGCCTACAGCGAAAAGGTTTTACTCATGAAAACACGTTTAAGTGACACTTAAGGCTCTGACAGATACCAAAAAAATCTGCAAAGTTCCCTTGAAAAATTAAAATACCTGAATCATTTTAACCACAATATATAAGATTAACATTTAAAAGGTAAAACTAGACCTACGGCCGGTTTGTATTTCTAGTATTAAAATTCACATTAAATTATTATATGCATTAGCTGACAACAAAGAAAATGTCTGTGTATTGAATGTCCATGTGTTGTCTATCGTACTGAATACTCTTGTGGGAAACAATTTCATCAAATGCCCCACTACATGCATGGAATAAGACGAACTGAATGCATACATTTTCATTATATCCATATTTCGCAGGCACACTTAAAATAATGAATTTAACCTGATCAATAAAAATTTATAATATTATTTGCATAGGGCAAAAAACTAGGGCAAACTCACACCTGTTTATACAGAATCTAATCTGGGATTATGCTACTATAAATAAAACCAGACATTTAAAGATAAACTACTGTCTCAATTCTATTAAATGTACCGCAGGATTATTAAAATACATGTATGTATGTATTAAGTATGGATTTGATTACATGTGTATATGTTTGTTTCACATTGAAGTCTGTATTAAATAAGAACGTGAACACACTGTGCTGGAACGGGAAATAAAAAATTACTTTTTCTTTTTTTTTTCATACAGCGAGGATCCAGGAACTGTGCCTGTGTTCACATGGTATTGTGAGACGAGTATTTTTCTTCTTTCAGATCCAGTAAAAGAAGAAGCGAAGCCAAAGAAAAGGAGCAATTCTGCCACCTGCCTTCTCTTCCATGAGGGGGCAGGCAGGTCCCCGGGAGTCGGCGCCATCAGCCGCGTTGGCTTAGGGAGGACAAACGACTCATGGAACAGCCGGATGGATGGCTAGCTAAACCCAGGCAGGTGGTTTTGCCGTCCAAGTAGGAGTGTGTACTGCCAAAAAGTATACGAACCACGTGAGTTTGTGATTACAAAGGGAGGACGTGAGTTGTGTATATCTTAAGGGTATCAGCTGAGCTATTTGTATTTGTGACATTTTATATATGTTTACTTAGAAAACATTTATTGTGGGGACAGAAAATTGAATGACTAGGGTTAACCAAACCCATCTTGCAAATTAGACTTTGAAATGCAAAGTAACCTTCATTGGTCCCTAAATTGTCTGAAGAGTTGGACATACATTAAATCTTTGTTTACTTAGGTTTAATTACCTATGTTTAAGTGTCGTAAGCTGGATAATAAGAATGTATTTCTGATAAAGGGGTATGTAGCTAAAAAAAAAAGAGAATTCTCCTCCAAACCCTGTTGGTTCTTACAATTTTGGAACATAAAGAACTATAATTCTCTAGTTTATCTTTATACATGTACACCAGTTCTAATAATAAGAATATATTGTCATTAAATGTACATGTGATTCAATACGTTACTCTTTTTACGTTCGTACCCGGGCCAGTCTGATCCGCGGGACTGGCAGGCTTCGTGTGAGCGGTGAATGTTGGGATAAAGTTAGTAAGCAGGAGCACATACGTTTTAAAGAACAATGGATGACGAGTGAAAAGGCAAATATTGATTTCTCCGGAATACCTAAAACAATGGTGATGTTCTCAGAAGGGCAAGACGGGCTGACAGTGTTATTCTATATTGTAAACGACAAAACATGAATCACCTACGAGCCAGCACACGCGTAGAAATTCTCGTACAGTCATATGATAATTTTCCGTTTTATACAGACGGACATTAAGGCACAATCATACAATGTATGTGTATGATATTTATTAGTTTTCAAACCTTCCTAATCAAATATTGTTAGCATTAGTTAATAAAAAATATAGAAGAGCAAAATTCAATCTGTCAGTAGGAGACTTTATAAATTTTATTAATTTTTATTTAATTGCCAAATCATCCGATATGCCGATGCTCTTTCATACAGACATTTTCCTGTCGAAGGTGGGTTTGATTTTTTTTTATATACATAATAGTGAATATATATTGTATTTTGTTTTCATGTTTTCGCATGCCCGATCATAAATTATAAGTACCGGTGTAACTAAACATATTTAAATACACAGAGATCTGTCAGATTTTTCATGAAACGCTTATATTTATGTCTCTGTAATAATACATATCCGATATTCATATGTTTTGGCAACATAAGGATGATTGATATATACAAAGAAATTTCCTAATTATCAAAACACACACCTATTTATAAATGTATGTAAATATATATATATATATATATATATATATATATATATATATATATATTTATATATATTATATCCGTATTGGCTCTGCATGTATGTGCATGCCTTTTCAGAAACATTCGCTGTTTCTCTGTTTTAACCTGTTTACTGATGTTCGACTTCGTCCTGTATATATCTATGTATCGCTTCGGAAACATTCATCGGGACTCTTTCTATTCCTACTACCCCTCCAAAAATATTTGTGTGAACCCGATGTCTACCGCACATGAATTATGTTCTCTGTATTTGCTACACAAGAAATATTCGTCGTGACTGTGTTTAAGTAAATGTAGAGACATTTATCATGACAGTGTATCAATGCCGGTTAAAAAACAGATGTCCTTATTCTGTATCTCCTGCTTCAGGAATATGCGTGTATGATAAATCAGAAATATTTGTTGAATCTCGGTATCGGAAAATGTAGATATATTTGTCATGATGCAGTCTATTGTCCTTATTCAAACAGTATATTCCGCTCCCGATAAACTCGTCATGATTCTGTTTCTAACACATCAGAAACATCCGTGGTTACTCACCGCCATAGACGTTCAGACCTGTACAGTGTATCTACCACACCAACAACATCCGTGGTTATTTAGTAACTACACCGCCATAGATGTTCAGACCTGTACAGTGCATCTACCTCATCAGACACATCGGTGGTTACTCTGTATCTATACCACCATTCATGTTCAAACCTGTACAGTGTATCTACTACACCAGAAACATCCGTTGTTACTCAGTATCTACACCACCATAGACATTAAGACTAATACAGTGTATCTACCACACAAGAAACATCCGTTGTTACACTGTATCTACACTACCATAGATGTTCAGACCAATACCGTGTATCTACCACACAAGACACATCGGTGGTTACTCTGTATCTACACCATCTTAAATGTTCATACCGTATATCTACTACACCAGAAACATCAGTGCTAACTTTGTATCTACACTACCGCACATGTTCAGAGCAATACCGTGTATCTAACACACCAGAATCATCCGTGGTTACTCTGTATCTATACCACCATTCATGTTCAGACCTGTACAGTGTATCTACCACACCAACAACATCCGTGGTTACTTAGTAACTACACCGCCATAGATGTTCAGACCTGTACAGTGCATCTACCTCATCAGACACATCGGTGGTTACTCTGTATCTATACCACCATTCATGTTCAAACCTGTACAGTGTATCTACTACACCAGAAACATCCGTTGTTACTCTGTATCTACACTACCATAGATGTTCAGACCAATATCGTGTATCTACCACACCAGAAACATCCGTCGTTACTCTGTATCTACATTACCTTAGACGTTCAGACCAATACCATGTATCTACCACACCAGAAACATCGGTGTTTTCTCTGTATCTACACTACCATAGATGTTCAGACCAATACCGTGTATCTACCACACAGGAAACATCCGTGGCTACTCTGTATCTACATTACTTTAGACGTTCAGACCAATACCGTGTATCTACCACACCAGAAACTTGGTGTTTTCTCTGTATCTACACTACCATAGATGTTCAGACCAATACCGTGTATCTACCACACCAGAAAAATCGGGGTTTACTCTGTATCTACACTATCATAGATGTTCAGACCAATACCGTGTATCTAACTCACCAGAAACATCCGTTGTTACTCTGTATCTACACTACCATAGATGTTCAGACCAATACTGTGTATCTACAACACCAGAAACATCGGTGTTTACTCTGTATCTACACTACCATAGATGTTCAGACCAATACCGTGTATCTTCCACACCAGAAACATACGTGGTTACTCTGTATCTGCACTATCTTAGATGTTCAGACTAATACCGTGTATCTACCACACCAGAAACATCAGTGGTTAATTTGTATCTACACTACCACACATGTTCAGACCAATACCGTGTATCTACCACACCAGAAACACCCGTCGTTACTCTGTATCTACACCACTATAGATGTTTAGACCAATACCGTGTATCTTCCAATCCAGAAACATCGGTGGTTACTCTGTATCTACACCACCACAGATGCTCAGACCTGTTAAATGTATCTACCACACCAGAAACATCTTTTGTTACTCTGTATCTACACCACCATAGATGCTCAGACCTATACAGTGTATCTACTACACAAGAAACATTTGTGGTTACTCTGTATCTACACTACCATAGATGTTCAGACCAATACCGTGTATCTTCCACACCAGAAACATACGTGGTTACTCTGTATCTGCACTATCTTAGATTTTCAGACTAATACCGTGTATCTACCACACCAGAAACATCAGTGGTTACTTTGTATCTACACTACCACACATGTTCAGACCAATACCGTGTATCTACCACACAAGAAACACCCGTCGTTACTCTGTAGCTTCACCACCATAGATGTTCAGACCAATACCGTGTATCTTCCAAGCCAGAAACATCGGTGGTTACTCTGTATCTACACCACCACAGATGCTCAGACCTGTTAAATGTATCTACCACACCAGAAACATCTTTTGTTACTCTGTATCTACACCACCATAGATGCTCAGACCTATATAGTGTATCTACTACACCAGAAACATTTGTTGTTACTCTGTATCTACACCACCTTAGATGGTCAGACCAATACCGTGTATATCACTTCAGTAACATAGGTTGTTACTATGTATCTACACCACCATAGATGTTCAGACCTGTATCTTGTATCTACCAAACCAGAATCATCCGTGGTTACTCAGTATCTACACGACAATACATGTTCAGACCAATACCGTGTATCTACCACACCAGAAACATAGGTGGTTACACTGTATCTACACTACCATAGATGTTCAGACCAATACCGTGTATCTACCACACCAGAAACATCGGTGGTAACGCTGTATCTACACCACCATAAATATCCAGACCTACATACAAGAAAACTCTGTGATTATTCTGTAGCCACACTACCCATAGGCTGGGGGGGGGGGGGGGTGAGCGTCCAGCATTTAGTTAACCTGCAGTTTGTTTAGAGAAGGCTTTTCTTCTTGGACTTTGTTTCTGAAATTGGACTGTTATTCTCTGAGAAGATTTATGTGAACTGTTCATCTGGATTATAAAGGACTTGTCGCTGTGACAGTGGTCGTATCCAGGTACTGAACACTTTATTTATTATACTGTGTAATTGTATTGATTTGTTGTTGTACTGTTGTTAAACTGTGAAATTGTATCGATTAAGTGTATTGTAATGTTAGGGTTGTTTTAACAATAAATTATAGTTATTCGTTAATAAAAAACCACTGACTTCTTTATCCCAACATCTAGACATTTCACGCTGCCTAGTGCTCCAGAACTGATTTTTTTATCTCCATAACAAAATTTGTGCTCGTCACGACTACGTGATCTGTTAATATTAGGTTCCGTAACAATGTCTATCGTCACTTATTATAATTGTTTTATGCTTCATATACCATGCACGCCTATGGTTTTGAGTAAAATATAAGCACGGTGACGCGTAGAAGACTAATATAGTATATGAGGATATAAATGGATCAATTTTGCACGCATGTTTTTTTAAATTCAATAATTTATTGGTAACTTTTTTGAGTTGTGCAGCGTGTGATTAAAAATTACAATAAAGGAAAAAAACTACATTAAAATGCACTTGTTTGTTTTGTCAAATCTTTCAACACCGTGTGAGGTGATACCCCGTGCCACACGAATCCACTCTCGGGCGCTTACTCGCTGCCGCACATCAGAATCGTTCATCCTGTTTCTGTATCTTTTCTAACGCTTTATAGATATTCGTATTAATGTGCTTCAACTTCAAACATTCACAATTATTTTGAACAACATATGGATTTTTATGGCCACTATATCAGTTGTTTTAACAACTCAGCAATTGGTATCGAATTACTGCATTTTGCGTAGTTAAAGAAAGCAATGCAGCCTGGTCACGTGGGTGCAACGTCAGTGTCAAAAGTCATATTTGTCATATGCCCTGACTGCTATCTGCCAATTCCCCAGATAGATAGATAATAGGCGCCCCTTCAGGTGTAAAACCGCGTGTGTTAGACGTCAGGGGAAAAGTACTGCCCCGTAACTGTTTCCCTTAAAGACACCCAGTACAATACAGCCGTTTCATCTGCTCCGCTAACATGGACGAGAAGTATTCCTCCAGGAGAACGCCCAAGAGCTGTCATTTATATCTGCTGTCGTTATTTTTCATATCAAATAAAACGACTGTCTTGCCACTTTTGAATTATGACGGACAACCTAACAGGGTAAAACTGACAGAAACCCCTGACAATGTGTAACCAAGACCGGGAGTATCCTCGGGGAGTTTCTAGTCCGTTACAGCGGTCTCCGGGCAGTCATGGGTTTGAAGGCCCGGCCACTTGATCGTATCTAGCGTATGATCAGCTCAAAGTATTATAGGATCAACCTTTGGACTCTGTTCAGTAATCTATGCACGATAGCTTTCATGAGGATTCGGTTAAAAACAAGATCCAATCTGAGTAAAGAGAGTCCTTTAAGAGAGTAATGACCTATTTATATTGGGCTTATTATATTGCCGCATTATATAAGCCCCAGATGAAGATGACTTTCTTCATAAATTCGATACGGTGCAGGTTACCATTTAGCCTTTTGATTTATGAAAAAAATAAAACCTAAAAAATAAAATCCGGTAGACTACAAAATGTGGGAAAAAAATTTAACCGTTTTCATATTTTTAAAATGGTTAACGCTTTTGCTTTCGACGTGAGAGGTCCAAATTATAGGAAATGGAAATTTCACGTTTAATCTTTAAAACTGAATATTATAAGACATAGAACAACTATTTCCAACCCAGTTAGAGGCACCAACTAACCATAATATGTGTCCGGATCATTAAACTCGACAAAAGGAGAAAATATTACTACACCTTAAATAAAAAGTAACCAACTTTATCTTGAACGACGAGCCATTAATTATTTGTGATCATGTACCCTGCTGATCCCTATATACCATGCACATGCACGACAGGTTTACGAAGTGTGATGCGCATGCTCGTAACAAAGATTATTAAATAGGAATTCAGAGAATGTATTTCCCCATCAAGCAATATATCTTAATTTCTTACAAATCTACTTCATTACGCTGATGTCTTTTCAAGTTGTGATAGCATATAGCATGTTCATGAATTAACCCACAGGCACAAACAATACTTTTGACATACATATACTAGTATGCACAAAGTAATTAGCATAAGTACTTCATTCATTATTCTCTACAAAATTCCATTACATTACACTAAAAGAGAATTTGTACTGAAACTGATAAACAGAGAAAGACTCTGAGAGTCGACCAAGTAAAATATGTCCCTGATGTCCGTCAAACCCGTGGCATAACGGTTGCCTTGGCAGTGGCCATTATGCCGTTACCATGTTAATCTTGATACTCATAATAAAGTAAATAAGGGGAATAATGAGGAACTGATCCTAGTGTAACAGATTACTGTATGGTATTTGTCATCAGGCCACTTGTTGCTCAGTTTTCCGGAGTGTTATAATCCCAAGGTAAACTGACCTTCTTCCCTGAATCTTGGTGCGAAATCTGCCATTCGCCGTATATATACGCATATCCATATTAGGACAAATGTCTTGGAAAATATACGGCAGGGTAGAGATATGTTTGTCAGCTGCCCAGCAGGGATATTTGAATTGATAAAAGATTAAGGTTTACGATAAGTTAAAAATGAATTATTCCCGCCACCCAAGCACCCTCTCCTCAAATCCCGGCTCCTTATACCCCACTACCACCGCCACCCCCGAACACACACAACCAAACAAGGCTCATAATATGTTTTCATCTGCACCTAATCACATATTTTTATATTTCCGCCAGTGTGGCGAGAGGTTTTATGCGTTTCCTTTTTTATTTCTTTGTTTACTTTTACGAAGAAAGGATTTTGTTAAACTTTTGAGGAGGGTGAGGATAATACACAAGGAACAGATTAACCATTAAATGTTTGAGGTAATCTGCATCACCATCATATATGTCTTTCATTCAAGGCTTCCTTTCCATTGAGGCACGTGACTATTTCTTTTGTCTTTGTATGAGGACCCTAAACTATTGCCTGTGCAACCGTGACAATCTTATCCTGTGTTGCTGTGTATAGTTTGATTTGGACAAACTTTTCCTGTGTTGCTGTGTAATTAGATTGGGACAAACGTTTCCTCGGTGTTGCTGTGCAGTTTAATCGAGACAAACGTTTCCTATGTTGCTGTATAGTTTAATTGGGAAAAGCTTTTCCGGTGTTGCTATGTAGTTTGATTTGACCGCCCTCGCCTTGCTGTGTAGTTTGATTGGGACAAATGTTTCCTGTGTTGCTGTGAAGTTTGATTGGGACAAACGTTTCCTATGTTGCTGTGTAGTTTTATTGGGACAAATGTTTTCTGTGTTGTTATGTAGTTTGATTGGGACAAATGTTTCCTGTGTTGCTGTATAGTTTGATTTGGACAAACGTTTCCTAAGTTGCCTTGTAGTTTGATTTGGACAAATGTTTCCTGTGTCGCTGTGTAGTTTGATTGGGACAAATGTTTCCTGTGTTGCTATGTAGTTTGATTTGGACAAACGTTTCCTATGTTGCTGTGTAGTTTTATTGGGACAAATGTTTCCTGTGTTGCTGTGTTGTTTGATTTGGAAAAACGTTTCCTATGTTGCTGTGTTGTTTGATTTGGAAAAACTTTTCCGGTGTTGCTATGTTGATTGATTTGGACAAATGTTTCCTGTGTGCTGTATATTTTGATTGGGACAAATGTTTCCTGTGTTGCTGTATATTTTGATTGGGACAAATGTTTCCTGTAATGCTGTATAGTTTGATTTGGACAAACGTTTCCTAAGTTGCTGTGTAGTTTGATTTGGACAAATGTTTCCTGTGTCGCTGTGTAGTTTGATTGGGACAAATGTTTCCTGTGTTGCTATGTAGTTTGATTTGAACAAACGTTTCCTATGTTGCTGTGTAGTTTTATTGAGACAAATGTTTCCTGTGTTGCTGTGTTGTTTGATTTGGAAAAACGTTTCCTATGTTGCTGTGTTGTTTGATTTGGAAAAACTTTTCCGGCGTTTCTATGTTGATTGATTTGGACAAATGTTTCTTGTGTTGCTGTATATTTTGATTGGGACAAATGTTTCCTGTGTTGCTGTATATTTTGATTGGGACAAATGATTCCTGTGTTGCTGTGTAGTTTGATCGGGACAAACGTTTCCAATGTTGCTGTATAGTTTGATTGTTTGATTTGACCGCCCTCAGTGAAATGCCTTTTATATCGGCTACTTGACAACAAAATTTCATTGAAATCCACCTGATTCATTACATGCAGACACTAGATATACAGATACAACAAGCAGCACACAAACAGAAAGACACCAAGGTGAGTATATCTGCTTTGCCTCCTTGTATGGCGTAAATATTCTCTTTGCTTTGGTTATAAGTGGAGCACTCTATAACGCACACACACATATATATAAATATAGATACACACACACATACACACACACCCACACTGGTCTTAAACGGTGAATATGGTTCATTTTAATTGGGATTGATTCAGATCCATTTTTAAGTGAAATTCCTAAATCTCATCAAGACAATAAATACCAGGGATAAATCTTTAATAACTATAAAATGTAACATGCTGAGCAGTTTATATATATATATATATATATATATATATATATATATATATATATATATATATATATATATACAAAACAAAACTAAACTGTATCAAAAGTCTGCATGCTGTCGCGACGCCAGACATATTTTACCCTGTTTTTAAAAAGAAAATTGAATTGGCAGTAGTCAACTTGAACCATGTTTGTTGGGTCGCCTTGTTTGACACTTTGTAAATAGAAACGATCACAAAAAGTGCCTGATATTCTTCAGGCAACAATGAAAGTGTGCGGGATGAATAGAAACCGGGGTTAAATCTATGATCACATTAATAAAGTAAATTGGTACAGTCATATACAATAAAGAACCCACAGTATGGAAATTAGCACCAGTACGCAGTACAAGCAATCGATTCGAAATACAATACTTTATTTACAAGTTGTAGTATCGACGAATTTTTAGTCCATGAAAATGAATCAAACGAAGCAATGTCAAACATATGTATAATATATATATATAATAGTATATCTCCATATCTTCATTTATATACAAGCTAGGCATATACATTAAGCTGCGCCTGCTTTCGATCTATATAAAAAAAAAATTACCTAATAGCATGAAGATATTTCTGTGTATCGGTACGTGTTTATAAGTATGTAAAATACAAGTACGTTTAGTTAGTTATATAGCTAGGCGATTTGAGGCGCCGGCCACTTAGTACGTTATTTGACAATTGCTGCAAAACTGTAATTAACGAGGTGGCGATAGTAATGTTTTACGCTATTGGCTCGCGGGCGTTCCTTCCTTGTTCACTGAGCAATAAATCATGTATGCCCACACGTTCCGAAACCCTCGGTCCCCTGGTTTACAGGTTTGTCCGCGATGCCACCCCGGGCTTGTGTTTGTTCAGCGCGACTCCAAGCGCGGTATACGCTTCACAATTAGACGGGTAAACACTGCTGGTACCTCTTTTTGTAGGCTACACTTGTCTTTATTTCACTTTGGCGACTTGTTAGAAGAAGCATTGAGTTAGTTCTATAGGTGCGATAACAACAACTCACACCCTGGGCGTGCTGTAGTCAAGTTACATTAAAGTACCTGCTCTAAATCTTGTTTAATCTGGCGGTATTTTTATTCTCCGCCGCTCCCGTTCCAGTGACCCTCTTTTAGGGCTGTTAGCGACCTGATATTATCGATAGGAGACGACTATTACTCAAAGCTCCGACTTTTTATTGCGGCCAGTTCAAGGGTGTACACAAATATATACCTGAACAATTCTCACTTGTAGGACAGGTGGCTACTGTGTATACGAACCGTACAAAGACGCATGGGGCCAAGGGAGCTAGCTTAAATGTATATAGTGTCTGTCAGTAATGATCTCCTATTATAGCCATTAACTTTTATTAATCTCGTGAATACTGTGGGTTATCTTGGCGGGTTATGTCACACTTTCATCCTCCTGTGGATTCCTTTTAGTATATGACTTTTCGTGTTTTAGTCCATGTTTTAACACCACCAAGTTAAATCTATTGCCATGTACACTCGAGATACACTGCACATGCAGGGGGTATATAGGATAATCAATGATTTGTAATTCAAACTACTAGAGGAACTTAATTAATTAGACCTTAAATAAAAGCATACTTATAAAGTCCTGTAAAGCTAGAACGTGACACTTTTGTCTATGTGAATCTGAATGAATAAAAACACCTCCATGCATTTGATCTCTT
The DNA here is from genome assembly GCA_026874595.1 of Sipunculus nudus. Lineage (NCBI taxonomy): Eukaryota > Metazoa > Annelida > Sipuncula > Golfingiida > Sipunculidae > Sipunculus > Sipunculus nudus. The sequence goes on along the minus strand of CM049315.1, from coordinate 13,699,588 downwards.
ATATATCCTCTGCTATATATAGATTTTTTTTCAGTTTGTCATGAAAACTTTATTTGATTATGAATATTAGGGATTTCCACAATATGTTGGCCTTATATATATATATATTTATATATATATATATATATATATATATATATATATATATGAATATTTATATGAATGATATATGCACGGATTATAAATATTTATATATAAAGCTCATGCATGCACAAAGTCCTTAATAATCATCATCAATATACATATATGGACACATATATAAATGCATACATACATACATACATACATGCTTTATATCTGCACCTATATAAATATTAATATACATGTATACATAATCTTTGTACTTTATACAAAAAAATATTGAGACCTGTATATAAGGGATTCTGATAGGAATATAGCTCAAATACTAATGTTCGGCTCAGATTTACAAAAACAAGCATGTATTCAAGCGCCAAGTCTGTTGTCGTAAGTTTTGACAGTAGCCTTAACTTGTTAGACCGAGGGACGAAAACTTAAAATGCATTTTGAAATGTCAAATACATATCATGTAGAGCTGTATATGACCGGTGGTTTCTTTATCACGTCCTGCCTTTAAATGGTGTACCTTACGTCTTTACGATAGAAATGCAGTTGAAACTATATAAACAGATCCGACTCGTTTAAGGTTATTAATACGCACAGACATATACACTGTATCATTGTAAAAGTAAGTGTAATTTGTATCTTTTCTTATCTGGGTAGGTTTATCAGATGAGCACACCAAGGTTTCTTGTACATATACAAAAGAGTTTAATCTCGCAGCAGCTGGTGCCCAGCAGATCTGATGTCATAGTTTTTATACTGAGGGATGGAACTTTTGTATAGAAGGACAATTTAAATCATGACTGAGTTCATGTTTCACTTGAGCACGGATCACGCCAGATTTAATCAAGTCCGTAAAGAACTCAGCCTGGGCGGCACAGGTGTGCAAAAATGGCCGACAGTCTTGCCAGGTCAAAGGCCCTAGTCTTAGAGTCAAGCCAGCTTGTGTTGGCAGGAAAAGGCAGCCTTGTACAGAACATGACAATACAACGTTTTTCTCCCACAGCTCCTATTAGTATTTTGTTTCTTTTGATTGTTCTTTAATTATTAGCTCCAACGTGTTTTGGGAGATATTTAATAAAATACATCCATGTGCTGAATGAAAAGCTATGCACGCGAGCTGTAGAGATTTTGGGTATTTTGGTTTTCTCTTCTTTACCTAATGTTCGATGTTTTTGTGTGATGTTTAATCAAATCACTTTGTGTGCTGTAAATTAAGTCGTGCACGCGCGCTGAATTGCGTTTGATATTTTCTCCATTTTTCAGGCAATGGTTATGTTTCTATAGCGTGCTCGATATTTTATAAAATACAACAAGGTATGTGTTGTAAATGAAGCCATCTATATATACCAGGTCGCGATCGCGATTGAGGGAAGCTGCCCCCGCCCCTATAACCCCCACCTCCGGTCTTGCCCCCTATATATATATATTACTCTTACCAAACGGCAGCTTTAGGAAAACCAGCCGCTTATGCGTTTGAACAAAAACTTTATTTGAGATAAGGGCAGAAGTGGGCGACAATGGATAAACGCGGCTTTATATATATATATATATATATATATATATATATATATATATATATATATATATATATATATACGGCCATGCATGGAAATTAGGTCAAGTTAAAAAGATATATCATGCAGTTGCACTATCATCTATAACTGTTTCTGAGCCAAAAGTCATTTTAGAAAATCAGCCTAATTGCAGACTTAGTGAAAACACGGACAGACGAAGGAAGTGAGAACGAATGTAAATCGATGCTTAAGCATTGGGGGCCTAAAGGGGTCTACAGACACAATTTTAACCCAAATACCCCTGTATAAGCCTCCCACTCTACGGGGGAGGATTAAAATATAAATATAATGATATAGTTAGTAAAGACAGTTTCATGTATTTCATAAGGGACAGTAGTCATATAGTGCTGATGGCTGGATCTGGGGGCATGGAATTATGTTCTTAAAACACACAACATTAAACATATATATAATCAAATCGGAATTAAAAATGTTCAAATCATGAAACACCTGTGTGCCTTCAGACATAGATTGAGTATTTACAATTAAGTTTAAAACTGAGAACACTAACTGCAGTTTCTTCCAGGCTTTGCTTCAAATTCAAACGCGAATGCATTTGTTTCTGAATATTTCCCGTTTGCATTTAAATGGCGAACTGCAAAAAAAAATGCATTTGTGGTTGCTATTGAGCGCAGAGCTGAGAAAATTTGATTTTCAAATAAGTGCAATTATAAGGTTACTTCTCAGGATAATGACCACAGTAAGCTCATCTAATTATTTTTATAATAATGGTCGCGTCTTCTTATAAATACAATGCATCTAACTTAAAGACGCTGAATGTGCCCTTCAGAATTAAGTCACATGACTATATACCTCTTCCTTGATATACATCAAACGTGTTTAATTTGTCAAAGTGCTTTATATATACAAATATATCTATCATGATTTCTTGGTTTTTACGATGCACATTCCATTTATCATAAAATACATTATATAAGTTCACAGAGTTCCCCCTATCGACAAACAGAAGAATAGGAAAATCAAGGTCAATACCGAAAAAAAAAGCGCTCGACATTTGCGTCTATAGCACAGTTCATTTCCCTATGACTGCTAGCGACAGTTATGTAAAAAATATACTGGTATTCCCGGTGTAAGGACTTCAGAGTTACCCCCCCCCCCCCCTCCCTTTCTTGTAAATGATAAATTCTTGTGCTTTATATTCATGATCTATATCATATTAATAAAACCACGTGAAAAATACGATATTTAAAAGCTATAACCAATCTCTTCTATGAAAAATAAAATTATAATATTGTTAATTATATATCTGTTGACTCATATACACTTCATCAAAGCGCATGACATATTACATGCAAACATTAGATACACAAAGATTCTATAACCTATTTTGAGATAGAAATTATAAGAATTTTAAGCACATAAACATAATGAAACAGTTATTTTAAAGGGGAATTCTGAAACCGCAGGGGCTAATCTGAATTCGATTTGTTTTACCCCCGGGTATAACATCCCCCGGTTAACCTGGGCCTGGCTTTTTGATCCCCTCCCAACCCCCTCGGCATCCCTACCCCAGTAAAATAACTGTAGTAGCTACTCTCATGATTACATATTCATTATATTCAAAGTCGCCGCATACTGGACAGGCCATACTGGGAACATGTGTCCCACGCTGAATTTTGTTATTAAAGATCAAATCTGACTTTTAACTATAATGATCTTGAGGGTCTTCTATTCCATAAAAAAAAAAAAAAAAAAACTTTTTTTTAACGTGTAGCACCTCCTGACACACCAACACACATACACACATATATTTATGTATATATATATATATATATATATATATATATATATATATTATAATTTGCTGCAGACCCGTTTACATATACTAGCATCTTTTTTCCTATCTTCGGTAAACTAACGTCAGGAAAGCGGCATCTAATTCCGCGAACGTGAAGCAAGAACACACAGCATTCAGATCGAGAAAATCGTTTGGATCCGGGGTGAATTTATGTCTGTGTTCTATTTTGCGCCATATTGCTCTTCGGAAAATATATAGTTATGCAGGGTTTTTCAACCCCTTTTCATGTGCCATCCTGTAGCCAAGTCATCTTTGCCAGCGGTCTGGCGGTGCTGGGAACGGACCTAACGATTTACAGTGCTTGTGTTTGACGGTATTCTTTACGTAAATGTAGAACTGTCACGGAACGCAAACGGAGGCCGGTGGCTGGCAGGGGGACGGGATACAACTGCGTCAAGAGGCGGGCTAATCCATCACCGGTTGAGGACTCGCGGGCCCGGGGAGGATTCCGCAAAACACTAGGGAGAACCAATACCAATTCTTGCTTGTCACGTAGAAATCCAAAGAGAGAAAGGAAAAGAGACCTGTAAGTTATTGGAAGCCGGCTGAACATGGCGGAATTACTGAACAAGACAAGTATATCTTAGAACAGGCCGACCTGGCCGGCAACATATTGTGAATGTTCTTGTCAACGGAGCTGTAAGAAGCCGCTTAATCTTTCAGATGTTTGTAGCAAAAGCGCCCCTCGAAGCCAAGCAGATGTATTCCTTTTATTATTAAATCCGGCGTACACATAAAGACAAATAATACATACAAGAGAATTAGTCCTTTTTTAATTTTGGGTTCCTATAAACATGCTGTATGGTGTTTAAGTAGTGCCAAAAAGAGCAGTACTTCTTCATTGCTACCAGTGGTAATAATACTCAATGGATGGAACCGAGTGTGTATATATAACATCAGGTATCGGAGGGTGACAGTTACCGGGTGAAAGAAAGACACACTCACATACACACATCATTAACAATAACGGTATAAAGATATCTCCCTCACGTCACAAACGTTAACACAATATTGAAATGTTAAGTTTCCATCAAAGACATCCAATACTTTGCCATGATATTTGATATATTTTATATACAATCTATATGACTGGCCAACAAGCTGTTAGCTATTTCTTCTATGAAGTGAGTCGGCAACTCCCACAGGAATACGAAAACCGATATTGCATCCTATGGCTGGATAACACATACGACTGAATGTACGGAATGTAAACTTCTCCCGCCAACAGCCTGTCCACAGAAATGATTACCGACCTGTTTAGTGAGCCAGAGCATCGATATTGTAAAAACAAATGTGTCTTAATGCACCTTACAGGTTACACAATACCGGAGTAATATTCTTGATTCTCATCTATCGCTGCATAATCTATTGCATCATTTATTGGAGAAACATAATACATGTTTGTTTGCTAAGATCAAGTATAGTCAATTACCTAGGTTAACTGATAGGGAACAAAACATGGGGACTTTGACAGCTTTGATGGTAGGCGATGGGTAATGCTGTATTAAACATTTAAAAGTAACAACAAGACCATTTAGGGACACGCATGCGTGGTGCGGAAGACATACACCGTCTTTCACTTAAGAATATTTGGTTCCTATAGATACCACAAGGTTTAAACCTATAACCGTTATTCTGTGTTTCTGGAGAGTGTTTCACTTACTAAATTAAAAAAGAACCCACTCTCATCTTTTCCACTTCAAAAGTAAATAAATGGGCGACTTTCAGCCTGATTACAGTTTAATGTAAAATATTTCAAGTGAGACACAGAGTCACATCTAAATTTGAAACAACAATATAAACAATTGTTTATAGGTGCAGTAGAATATATATAGCATGGAATCAGATAGAATAAGAAGACTTTAAGGACTGGACACATAGTGATGAGGAAGAGTCTTACATGCACGGCTGAGAAGAGAACTGTCTGAATGGTTTATATTTAAATCAAGCTATACACCTAACTTTTCTACAGAATTTATGTGATTTCTGGCTTACTCTGTGTATATATATCAGTGAACTCCTTTTAATTTCGTTTAGGTAAGTTTATATACCGCCTCTGTGACGGATGTAGAGCTTGCTTGTCCACAGTATGTAAGTAAACACAGCTATGTTGACAAAAAAATTTAACCTGAGGTGCTTGATTGCATATGTGAAGGAGTTAAAGAGTCACTATTGTTGTAAAATAACCCTTTGCAAAACCCGGAGTCATCAGACTGACCTCGTCTGACTTACCTCCAGATGCATGTCACTGTTGAATGTGATTGGATTATTTTGCTCCCCCCCCCCCAAAAAAAATGGTATAAACACATGAATATAAACAAAACGGCATATTTGTATAAAAGGTTCAACGGATTGTTCATAGTTAATTAACGTCAAATATGGGAAAAGGCAGCTTTAATTTACAAAACATTGATTATATCAGGATTGCCGACTTAAAGTTAACACGAGGCGAATCAAAACTGTATCACTGCTTCGGTATCGTGGTTCCTAGGTGCATGTTAAGTTGTACATATCATTACCAGAAACAATAGATATTCGATTTAACAGTCTGCATTTTTCAAACGTTAGCGCTCAGACGGAGCCATCAAGAGCTACAGGTTGCCAGGATACCACGTGCATGTGTCCACCGCTGCCATATCAAAATTGTATTTAAACAGTTGTTCGTAAGGCAGCGAATCTCCCATACGTCAACACGTCTGGTTGCCGTTAATAAAAAGATCAGATGAACATCTGCGTTTGTATGGTGCTAAAACACATGCTTGTGCTTATGTATTTGAAGTTTCCAGCTTCTTCACTAAAGCTGCAAGGCTTTATAATTGATATGAAACTATATATGGCTTCATACAGTTATACAGATTTCGGTCTTGATGAAGGAAGACTTTTGAAACTATTGATAATACATGAGAGCGTGCAGCTTCTGGCAGAACAATGTATGTTTTCTTGTTAAACGACACAAATAAAAACAGGACTGTGTCTTCTGACCAATCCAAAGTGCTGTTCTGGTTCGCTGTTATGTTATTGTTTAGTCAAATTATTAGATAATGAAATCTCAAAATAACTTGTTATTTTTTATGTTTTCTTTCCTTTTTTAATACTTTGAAGATGTTATTAACTCAAATATGCAAATTCTCTCTGCTTCGACTGTCGGACTGTCTATCTTTCTATTTGTATGTCCGTCTCTCGGTCTGACTGTTCCCTAAAGATCTATAAAACGTGATGGTTAGAGAGACGATTCATGATGCTTTGAAGTGCATAGGACCAAGAATCAGGCCAATGAGAACTTGTGTCCCGGTGTTATCAAACCAACCAGAGCCGGTATCGCATGTTTAAAATTTGGGCTCGATGCACAATTCAATACCACACTTTCAGTGGTCTGCTTACAATTCTGGGATCTGTGCGCACCCTGGTGTTTGAACCCAAACAACCTTGCCATACAAAGTAGTGGTTACACGAAAGGATGTCTGGGACGAATGCAGTGGTAGCCGTGGAGGAGCATACTCGTGATGTGACAGTCCTCTAAATGTGTGGCATCAGAGATGCCAGAATATCCCATGACGAACGGAACAACGTGAGTGGCACAACCAGGCTTGTGTACAAGATAAAAGTATCAAAGATTTTTGGACAAACAAAATTTCAGGCTGACACATCGGACTACTCCGATATAAAGGTATGGATGTATTCTATAAAAAAATGTAAGTGCATGGTACCACCTGTCTTATGTATGAAAAACTAAGCCATCCAAGATGGATGGACATGCAAATATCCAGGCCGATACATTCATTCTAACTGAACCAGAAACAACCCTACAATTGCACGTCAAGCGAAAAAGCATCCCAGGATCTATGAACATGCGCAATTCGAGGTCGATAGATAAAACCACTCATGAGACAAACGCATGGATGTATTCTACAAATTTGTGATTGTAGGTGGCGCCACAGTTCTTGCGTGCAGGAAAGGTAACAAGATGAATGGACCGATTCATTGAACAGCTCCTGAGATGTGAGTGATTTTCGCCCAAACGAACTAATGGTCACGAAAACTACTGCAGATAACGCCACAAGTCTTAAATACAAGATAAGGGTATCCAAGATCTATGGACATGCACAATTCAAGCCCAAAACATGGAACCACTTTTGAAATATATGCTATCATCACTTAAAAAACCGCACAGATGGACACCACGATTGTATGGGGGCTTCACCTATGTTTATTAGCCACCAGTTTCCATGTAATCCTATCATGATGTCGGGTTTCAGAAAGATCCGTCCAGGGTTCTCACAGGAGTACTCTGGTACAGTTTCGGCGGATAAAACTATGTTCCATGCGCGTTAATTGTGAACCCAGATGTACTGACGAAACATAGTTCACACAATGGTCCTTATTTATTCCCGGCTGCAAATTTGAAGTGGGTAAAAAGAAAGAAGAAACCAAAAATAAGTCGTATAAACTACGGGTTGTACCCTATATTTTCTATACACTTATATAAGGTAAGAAGATGCACAACGTGATGTTCCTGTATTCTCTTTTTACACAAGCATGCATGACAAGGCTTCTCGTCAAATCGAAAACATCTATAAATTAACGTGTCTTGTATTACTGATAGTTCAACCAATTTTGATGAAATCTGGCACAACATTGCTCCAGCTGTTCTTTCCGTCTGTTTATCCATACATATGACCAATATAGATGCGCCGTCCAGCTACAGCATGACATATTAACCAATGACACTCTCAAAAGCCATATGCCATGGTCAACTGGGTACTGCTATTCTCTAATTCACAGGATATTCACGGCCAAGTCAGTGATCTTTAATATATACTTCATAAATATACAAGTTGGCATGCATGGCTGTCCTTTTCATATATCCCCATTTTGTAATTACAATAACTTCTTACATATTTTCTCACAATTCGAACTGAAATTCCATAGTGTATTACCCTATTACTTTTTTTATTTAATTTCACAATTTCCACAACATTCTTTTCGCATGAAACTATATATCTCTTTAATTTACATGCTTCGGTTGTATCCTAATGGCATTGGATTACCGTGTATGGTTCTTATTTCTCTTCTTTATGTTTCTTGTATATATTTATAGCACAATCATCCAGTTCGCCTCTAATTAAACCCATCAAATTGTAAAGTCTGTAGTCTTTTGATACAGGTAAATAGGACTATCAGTGTCACCTGTGACTATCAAGTTCTCCAGTTCCCTTTCTTAAGGGGCATTGTTTCCATTCCATGCGTGTCCTCTTACGGTTTTTACATTTCTCCTCAACAGAAGTAATTATTGTTTATATTTTCCTTAAAGAAAGAAGCTTCTTTTATATATATTTTCCTGTCACATTTATATACCAAATGACATATTGGCCATAATTCTGCGGATGATTGAATATATTGATATTGCTAAATTTTACCACACCCCATAATAAACCAGATCTCGATACTAATTCTACCTGCATGTAGCATTGAGTCCCAGGTAGATGTTTGAATAGAACAGATGTTAATATTTGTCTGCAAATGCTGAGCTTGGTTCATTGTATGAACGAATGGAGGAGTTGGGAAAACATATATGGGTTATATAAATGTGATGCAGATATTCTAATTACATGCATATACAGATAGATACATTTATGCACGTTTAACGTTTGATTTTCAAAACGTTTGACGTAAAGTTATTGAATTATGCAGACAGAATCAGCTGCCTGGAATAATATATAGACTATTACAATGCAATATTTATAGATTATTCATTAGCCATTATATGTTATCATTCAAATGTAACATTATTCTTAATATTGCTAAAGATTCCCAAATGAAATGTGACGTATTTAATTGGACATAGCAAAGTTTATATTGGATTAAAATCAATTTATGTCGCAATCTAACAACGGTTAGACTATCAAAAGCAACCCGAAATTTGTATTTGTGATTTCCTCAGTTTCCCTGTGTCTCTATTTTCGAATCTGCCCTCACAGGGAAACATACAAGGTACTAAGTTGAAACTACAACATGCTTCACTGAACACCTTGGTGGTAAATGGTATAGACGACAGTACAGAAGACATGGCAACATCAGCGTGCCCACACAGAATCATGCCGAGTAGGCCCTTCCGGGGGTAGTGTATCCATGGATCGATTAAAATGTGGGCGAGACAATACGATCTTCAGTTAACTGAAGAAATCTAAACAATAGGACTACGTCTTGATTTTTTTTGTGTACGTGTGCAGGAGGCTAAACGATATAGATTAACTGCCGCGTTATCAATGTAAATAATGTTATTAAAGAACGAGTGAACAGAAGGCGGAAATTCTTTCATTTTGGCCCGCTTTATCTTTTTGTTAAAAAAAGCGGTGTCAAATTAAAATGTCATAAGGCAGGGTTATTGATATTTATTGAGAATATCCTTCTAGCCTTTAGTTTTATCGGAATATATGCACCATTTTCATTATTATGGTCTTTTTATGTTTTCTTGTAAAAAGTCATTAGCGCACGTCCCATCGCAATATTACAGCCGCTTAATCGGTCAACCTAAGTGGTTTGACGACCACGTCCTCCGGGCGACCAAACAGAGGGCATACTGGCGTCGTGTAAACACTTGGAACGCTCCAGACGGCCGGAGGAGATTCCTTCCGATCCCAAGTGCCCGCAAGCAGTAACAAACAAGTTTATGTAAAGATGATCAATGCCCTTGCCATAATGATAGTATTGCACTTCCAGGTCAGAGCAGAGCACGGCAGATCTGTAGTACGGCCTTTGTTAGGACTCTACAAGCTGCGGCAGTCCTACCACGAAGCTGACAGTCGGTTGAAGCAGCCCCGCCGTCAAGTGGTCGGCCGGGGCATTGGCCATTAATAATCGGTGCTTTGGACGGAAGGAGACGGCTAGCCTGTCGCTTTCGTTCATTCAGTTTGTGAGAGGGACATACAGCACTACAGCCCGTCCCCGCCTCATAGCAAGCGCAACAGTGCATCTAGAGAAACACGTCTAAGCCGGGACTGAAGAAGAGAGCTTCTTTCTTGGCAATGCTGCGCCACAAGGGCGTGGGCCTGCGCTGAGGGCGATCCATCACTTCAGAACAAGGATGGCTCGCTTGGCCATTAGGCCTGATGAGCTACGCACGCTAACAGCACGCACAAGCCCGCTATTCCTGGCGGCCTAATGGAACAGCATTGTGTCATTAAGCGTCTCCTGGCCACTTGGACGCTCTCCCCTTGCGTGACTGCAGTTAATGCGCAGCCGGCCCGTCTCTCGGCCGTTTTGTCTTCCGTTCTCGTAGTCCGCATTAATTGTACAACGTCTGCCATACAGTACACCACATTCCGGCGGCCACTACGTCAATCCCGGGTCCTCACTGTCCGTCTAGGAGCTGGCTTACGGCACACAGTCCCTGTCCAGTGGCCATGAGTGATCAACACTGGCACGAATACATGACAACTTATTGCTCGTGCAATGAAACAGTCCTGAGAATGCCCCGGGAGATTGGCCCCTGGGTTATTCAATGACTGGCCGATGACCTTGAGCCGGAAAAAAATACAATTTTCCCAATTATATGAGCCTTTTAAATAAAGACATTAGGCAATTATAACATCAATTGGAGTTTTTTTCTTAAAATTTTCTACAGATCGCATGATCACTAGTCCATATGCAGTTAATGTGTCACGGTAACAGATAACTCAGATAATTCACTATTTTACCGTCTTGTCACGATAACAGATAACTCCGATATCACACTGACTGTTTTACCGTCTTGTCACGATAACAGATAACTCCGATATCACACTGACTGTTTTACCGTCTTATCACGATAACAGATAACTCCGATTACACATCGACTATTTTACCGTCTCCTCAAGATACCGGATAACTCCGATATTATCCTGACTATTTTACCGTATTGTCACGATAACAGATAACTCCGATCACACATTGACCATTAACCGTTGTTACAAAGACAAAATACTCAGGGTAAAATTTTTGGGCGATCCGGGATTCGAAAACATAACGGTGGCGCACAAGTCCGGTGTACCAACCGCTTCGCTAGAAAAGCAAGCTGTATTAGCAAGGCATTTCGGTCCGCTTTTATGTCACCCCGTAACACCGTTTCGCCACATTAACATTTAACTTCGATAACACACTGACTATTTTACCGTCTCGTCACGATCACAGATAACTCCGAAAACACACTATTTTACAGTCTTGTCACGATACCAGATAACTCCGATACAACCCTGACTATTTTACCGAATTGTTACGATAACAGATAACTCCGATACAACCCTGACTATTTTACCGTATTGTTACGATAATAGATAACTCCGATTATATCCTGACTATTTTACCATCTTGTCACGATACCACATTACTTCGATCGCACACTGACTATTTTACCCTCTTGTCACGATACCAGATAACTCCGATAACACACTGGCTCTTTCACAGTCTTAAATTTTTCAAGTACCCCATGTGGCGTTTCAGTAAAATCGACTCAGTATCTTTCTATCAGAAGAACTTGCCACTGTTCTCTTTCTGTTCCCACCGAGCACGTCAGCCCGAGTGAGCACAGAGCTTGCATATGATACATGAGCCGGGTTAAACTTCTCACAAAGAGTACCTTTATTTCCATTTCCATTAGCACATAACATAATTGATTCAGGGAGACCGCTGCACTGACCATGAAAACCCATTTCCTTCAATTTCAGGATCCACCGGATGAGGAAGTTGGCGTACGGTTTAACCTACATACAGAGGGGAGTTTTTTTCATTTCTATTTCAGGTGATTAATGAAGGTGGTTCAACTTGGATTCCCCCAACGAAGACCTAAAATTGCGACGAACCAGTGGAATAAAAACCCTCTTCCCATGGACATAAGCTATAAATCCCAAGGTCAAGCACTACCTCCTTAATTTTGCTTCAGTGTATGATAGGCCTTCGATGTCATAAATAAGCTGTCTTAAAAATGTGGACCAAAGTCCTCCAGGTGGCGCTACATACTGAATGAGGATGAAAACAACAGTATTAATCTGCATTCACGATGTACGTAGTTCTTTATGAAGCCATACTGAAGGCATTAAAACAAAGCTAGGAGTTCTGTAAAGTTTTCGCCAATTTAACTTTGGGGCTTAAGCAGAGGGCCTGTCATGCATATATCTAAGACTCAATATATATATATGTAAATATATATTTGTATATATATATATATATATATATATATATATATATATATATATATCTCTATATACATATATATATATATATATATATATATATATTAAAACATTTTATATTATACCTGTATCCTCACTTAGAGTCTAAGCATAGGATAATCCCCTGAAATTGTAGTATCACAAGTGAAAACTTTTTTGGTTAATTAATCAGATGACCTATGGAGCCAGCAGCTAGTGCATGGACAGGAGATTATGTAACAGTTACAGTCCAGCACCTCTTGTGTCACTTGTATCAGAAAAGTCAGTTAATGGTCAGTTTTTGAAAAGGCACACTACCGTATTAACGTCCTATACTGGTATCTGCTAAATATATAACATTTTCTACAGTTGGTTATTAGAGTGCGTAACAAAATGTAGAGGTGACAGGGAGTAGGCCTATTTTGATCGGGCTGACCGTGTCAGAATATCGATACTCTGAAGCAGGACTTTGATATGGAAGATCAATAAACAGGCAACAACATTATTGTAGTGTTTTTGTGAGCTATCTAATAAACAATGCGCATCATGTTGCCACCGGAAGAGACGACCTATAACAATATTCATACGGCATACACAGCGCGTGACTTCCAGGGAGCCTTCCACTCACACGCTATGAGAAATGGAAGGATTATTCAAGTTTGGCAAACTGCCAAACACCCAGCAATTTGACGCTGGGTATGGTAAAATGTGATTTGCTCATCGTGTAAACAACGATGACTGCGCCAATGTGTAGCTCGTAAAACAAAATCTGATTGGCTCAGCGTGTAAACAAAACTGGCTGCGCCCATACAAAGCTCGTTGCGCGGAGTTTGCACACAGTTGAGGATAATTAACTGACCTCAGGCGACACCAGCAAGTTAGTAAAGTGACTGTCCTGAAAGGTAACGATTCCTTCCTGTGTATTCCAAGGGGGGTGGGGTGGGGGTTAATATTACGCAGGAGGGAATTCCACAGAGACAGCACCGCCTGGTGGCAAAACCTGACGGATCACCGCGGTTTCGAGCAGCGGTTAGTGGAGCATAGCGCAACCGCAGCTTATGGAACGTATATCTTTACGTTTTCCTGGTACCCTCCTTCTTTATGCACAAATGATATCAGAATGGCCATCTAAGTATTGTAACATATTATCATAAATATTGTAATGCATGCGCACAAACTGGTAGAGTCTGCTATTTAAATATCTTATACACATCCACGAAATTTGCCGGAAATGATCTCATCTAAAAGCTGGGACTATTCACATCCTCTCAGCTCCGATGATAGGGATCACTTTCCTGTGTTCGCTGGAAGCCCTCCTCCTTCTGCTGGGACTGGGGAGGTATTACTTCTGCTACATCACTGATCCAGAACGGCTGAGTCTCCGATCCCGGCTGTCCGCTAGCTGGTGACACACGCTGGACTGTGCAGCCGAGCAGTGCCCACTGATTCAGTGAGTAAACATTACATCTTCAGCACATGCATGCGCTGTTTTCTCCCTTCTGATTAATATAGAAATTATTACATCATATCAAAATATAACACACAAAGATAACTTCTTCCATCTGTTTAATATACAAATTATTTCATCATATATTAAAAGGTAACACACACGACTGACGTAATAACAAGGCAAAATTTGAAGAAAAGCTGTATTTATTTCCGTTAGATAAATGACAATGTAACACATAAAAAGTGCAAGGAATTTCATTATATTTAGACTTTCATATATTCTCTGATTTTGCCATCCTAAATGGAGGGCAGTTTTGAATAAACAATGTATGTGAAAGTCCTCCTGAACGCAATAAGCCGCGGTTAAATTGTTTATACGTTTTAGGTTGTTTATTTTTTTTATATTTGACAATGGTACATTTAATTTTTAGTATTTTTATTGGATTATCCAGTTTACAGTCAAGGTGGTAAAGTTATCTATAGACATCTATCGTTTAACGATGGTATTCGATGAGTGATGACGGTTGGTCCTTGCATGAGTCACTTGTCAGGGGTAGGGCTAAGCCGTGTAAAGATGTCCCGTTCGATTCCCGCCAGCACCTAAAAGGAAAATTAAAAAAAAATAGAATTCTATAGAGGTTTGCTCTCATTGTCATGGCTACAGGTTATATTTCTGTTGGATTAAATACCTGGCCTGTACATATAAAACCCCAAAAGCTAGCTTAATAAACAACATATCACCCTTGCATAATTTTACCTTCATCCTCAATATAGGTCAATACGATGCCATGGAACAATCGATGCACCAAGACAAAGCGCTGCCATCTTTCCATATCTTAATCACCGTCTATTTTCGTCCGGGCTATATTGTTCGGCCAAGCACCATCAAAAGACGTGTGAAGCAATTATACAGGTGTTAAGGTGAGTTTTATACCGTTATGCGTGCATTAATTCAGTGCACTAAATGGCCCCTAAAACAAATATATTTACTATGTTCCTTCGATGCGAAAAATATTTGCCCGTTTCTTTTGTGTTTTTTAAATAGTCGTTACAATCAAACTTTGCTTCGTGTGTTATTTTGTATTTTACAGAAGTGAGACCTGACTGGGCAACGTAGAATATATTGATCATGGAGCGAATTAATAATAATAATAAAGTATAAAATACTTATAAATATAAATACATGTATAATTAAAATAATAAAATACCTCTAAAATAATGTTGGTTATATATCTTATACATACTTACCGAAGCGGCAACCTATATAAAAGCATCAAAAAGCTTCTGACAGGATGGTTTAAATATAAATAAATTATTCATAAACAGGTGACGTCACAGATGCACGGTGCTTAAGGTGAATATACATGTACACGAAGGACGCACCTTTGTGAACAGGCGTTGGTTCCCGGTTCGAACCCGGCCAGACGCTCAACCGCAATATGGTGAAATCTCTAAATAGCACCTCAGAGAAAAATTCACTCTGAATATCCTGAATACATATTCTGATTTCTGATTAATTCCCGTGCATATAAAACAAGAAATCTTGAAGGTTTAATTATAACATATTTCTCAACGATTTTTATTTTCATCCTCATTCGGCACTATCAATAGGACATGGACCTATATCCTTTAAAGAAAGATATAATCTTTTAACATTATATTTAAAAATTTGAGGAAGGTAATCATCACATTAACTGATGGAGGATGTAATTCCATGAATCATAATTATGTCAAAAAGAAAAAAGAGATCAAGTTTTATTTTTTTGTTTTGCCACACCTAATACATTATGACAATGAACAGGCAAGGACGGAATATATTTTGTTATATTATTTCTACTAATTAATGCAAACCATTAAATTCCTGGGTTATAAATCTGATGCAACTTAATTAACTTACGCTTTACAAAGGAAAACACAATCTTTGATAAAAAATGCACAGGAGAGTTTAAACTACTTTAAATAATTTTCGTTTCTTCAGCGCTCTAGAACACTTAGAAGAGATTGACATTCCCTGCATGTGCTCAGAAACGTGTCTTCGTCCCCTAGCACATGAGTACATACCATGATATATTCTAGGAATTACTAGAATAATTTCAACAAGATCTCCGTCTTTGTTAAGTTTAAACATTCACAGTCAAAGGGTTACGGTTTGTGTCTTGAAATCAGACGCAAGGGAGGGCGACGGACTAAAACACAACGGTATGTAGCTCGGAATAATTGAGAGCAGGCACAGATAAAAAGAGCAAAAGGCAATAAGAAGAAAAGTAGATAAGGAACCACTGGCTGAGAATGAAAACACTGATCGAAATCTTTCAAGATGTACAAGTCTATATAACCCTGTAAATCTTTTAACCATTAATATTTGATTAGGAACCAGCGTAAAAAGAACACACATAAATGCCTACAACTGCGTTTTCTGTTGACGATGGACAATAACATATAAACCGCTCAGAAAAAATACGAAAGATGGAAAAGGCTACCCACACAAACAAACATATGTATTTATATATGTGATATTGATAAAAGGCACACCGAGGTTCTCGTCAGGCTGGACTTCACATGATATATTAAATTTCAGTTTAATACCAGTTAATTAATGCTTTTTTAGTTATTTTAATATATGTATAATGAAACCTTGTATATAAATCTTGCAACATTAATATAGTGCAAGTATATATATATATATATATATATATATATATATATATATATATATATATATATATAAACTAGGTACTAGATACCCCACATAGGATTATCTAGCTTCTAAAATATTTTAGTCGATATGAAAAATACCAGCTGGAGGGAACCAACCCCAGAAGGTCATGAAAACAGTATGCACCAAGCGGAAAGCAGAGAAATAAAATGGTAATGTAGAAGGCATATTGGCCATGCAGAATGCCTGAACACGTCAGAAATGATAGGGGAACGTGGAGGAAAAACAGTAGTAAGCCATCCATGTTGTCCCTACCTAGGGGAATTACTATATATATATATATATATATATATATATATATATATATATATATATATATATATATATGCTTGTGTTTTTCGTTCACAGTTAAACCTTTACTCGGGTGAAGGGTTGCTGGACAATTTTTTTAGCTTAACCTCAATGCAAAAAAAAAAATATCACAACATTTTAGTCGACTCGCTCATGAAGCTGGTTGCAGGGTGGTAGAGGGTCTTTTGGCGGTTACATGAATGTCATATCAAATGCTCGGATAACTCAATACTCTTGTTCGAGCTGGAGAATAGGAGACAAACGCGGCATGAAGTCAGGCGTCTTCTTTCCCCTTTTCAGCCGGATACAGTTTCTCAGCAGACGATCTCAGCTTTTCCGCGAAGCCCTGCCAATTGGCTCGCCTGTGGGGCGGGTTGAGAGTTGGCGTCGTTGTCGCAACAGGACAACAAGCCAGGATTAATTATTTACATCGACAGCGTTATCGCTCCAAACCGATATCCGCGGGTATCTTCTAGCTCTTCCAAAAAAATTAAACGTGCCTGAATGTAAAATGGGGAATAGGTAAAGTTGCGCTGTTGTATAGATTAAAAATATGCCATAGAGAGACATAACATTTATTATAGAACTGCATTCATTGAATCGTACTGTATGAAGTACACGGCTTTATCTAAATAAACAGGCTCCAACTAGGTGTCTTCACAATCTAAGGTTATTGATTATAGATTTGGGCCAATTATAAGTAGAGTATCTCGTCTGCTAGGATGTTACTTCAAGCTAAAGATTACCATCATATGCAGGTGCGAGCTCGCGGCCCGCCTCACGAATGCAGAATAGGGCTCGGTTTCAAGACTCATTTTTTTTTCTTCTTCCTGGGCTAGCTACCATACACTGATATATCATAATTATACTGACACATTTGACATATTCTTTCATATTTGACATTCACTGATAT
Organism: Sipunculus nudus; assembly: GCA_026874595.1. NCBI lineage: Eukaryota > Metazoa > Annelida > Sipuncula > Golfingiida > Sipunculidae > Sipunculus > Sipunculus nudus. The sequence continues at coordinate 13,681,557 of CM049315.1, read as the reverse complement.
ATTCAACATTAACTGATATATGTGACATCACTGAAAGTTATAATGAAGTATAGTGACCCTTAATATAAATTGCGTTTACATGCAGCGCCACTGTAGGGTCTGTAATATCACAGACGTACCCCTTTGTGTTAACTTCAGAGTGTTTCTTTCCATGCGTATACGTGTAGTGATCATTTTACTCACAAATATGAGTGAGTATACAACAATCCGTTTCAGGGGCGGATCCAGGATTTTGGAAAGGGAAGAGTCACGCCCAGGAAGACTAAAAGTTAACCTCAAAAAAGGCCCTCTGGTCCGAGAAGGAGGGGGCCCAAGGTTGCAAAATTTGGTTTGAAATCCTTAATAAAATGTTATTTGGGATCAAAAGGGGGGGGGGGAGGTCAGAACCCTCTTGACCATTTACCGTTCTTAAAGTGTGATCTTGTCACAGACAGTTATTGAATCTTATAACAACTACATTATATGGAATCTGCAATATTAAACATTCATCACATTAGATTTATATATTGTATTACAAACATGTGCATGCATGTACACTATAATGAAACATGAATCTTTGTACAAAATATTCGTTTAGCAAACGAAGAAACCATCGAACAAGGAATCATATAGTGAGATTGTTTCGTAAATTAATTGAACGAACTGCATCAAAACAGACATAACTACTCCGTTCACCTGGAAAACAGTATTCCCTGGGTGAATGGGATGATCCAGGCATTAAACCTATTTTTTTTAATAAAGTGCAACAAATACAATCACAATATAACCAAAATAAAACATAGCTTTCAGTTTGACCATGTATGAGTTAGGTCAAATGGTTGAATAAACACCAGTTTTTCCCTTTGACCTTTAGATATATCTATGTATTAATAGTCATACTCGTAGCCATAGTGAACACTAAAAACGCTTGACATCAAAGTAGATGGTACATGAGACACTTAAACTGAGTGGCTGTATCCCTACTAGCTAAAAGAATTCTTTTGTATTTATAACATAACCACGGCTTGCACGTAGTCAAGATTCCACACCTAACAAAAGAAGCAAAGCGACCAAGGGTTGAAGCGAAGTGGCGTTTAATATGGATAATCAGTCCTCGATTTGTATATATGGCACAATTCATGTAATATGATAAAGAGGGCGATGGAATCAGGTTCAAGCGACATATAAAGTGACTGTGTTTAGTTCAGATATAATTTTTGTTATATGTCGTATATAACCACATATCACGAACCGGCATCAGTTGGTTGCTTGACATAAGCAGCACAAAATACGGCAGTGGGACAGAATGACTTGTGCTATAAACCCTCGCGCCTGTTACGTTATGGCAATTTAATGTTTAAACATCGTTAAAACCATGCCTGATTGCTATGTGGACAGTCTTTTTGTGAAGTGGGTTTTACGTTCCAAATAACGAGACTGACAAATCGTCCAAATCCATGGGCAATACATCCTTTATAACCATGCACACTCACTCGCCAATTAAACATTTTATGATGGTTTTATGGCTTTATAGCAAATCCTACAGCCGGCTTTATTACTGTATCCGTGAAATTCACAGCAATCCAATTAAGTTTATGCACATCTTTCCGGCTGCATGGTAGGCCCTGACTGCACGTGGTCCATGTTTTTTCCTTCTCTAAGAATATCAGTGCTGCAGCCACCCATCGTCCGCTCGCTATAACAGACCCATAACTTATTGTTTATTTTCAAGTAAAATAAGACACTAGATACAATGTTATTAAAAATCGATAAATTATTATTTTTTACTAATTTTACTTCCTGCAAAATCTAATTTTACCAAGATATTTTCATAAAACGGTGTCGCAAATTTAAATCATCTAAATATATCAGTTCCATATCTCTTGGAATATTATAAATAAATTACCTTAGGTATCCTTGTACACCACTAAATAGAGTTAACAAATTTAGGATTATCTATCTCGATCTGTTTTGAATGAGTATGAAGAAGACATTATGACATAACATATCTGGAGAATAGACACCGCCTCAAAGTAGAACATGCTATGACGTAACATCTTGGATAACCGCTTTTTGCCATAAACATACCAGAGAAAACCAATGACGACATGCAAATACAGCTGCACGGTGCTATTTCAACTGAGCCTCCACAAGAAGGACACACTCGTGTGTCGACACATAAAATCGCTCATGTTTGTTTACTTTTGGAGAAAGATTTGTTGATTAGATCATATTTTAAATTAACATAAAGCTGGCTAAATATAACCAGGTCATCGGCCAACACAGTGGGCGATAATTAATAGCTATATGTTTATTATGAGCTATTGTCTCGGACCCTTTCGAAAAACTCGTTGGATGCTGGAAATCCTTCAGGGAAAACATCGTTGAATTCTGGAAAATCTTCCTCGGAATGAAGAAGGACAACTGTGAAGCGAATCTTGTTTTTTAAGCCTACTGGGTACATTTTGTAAACTATGGTCTCTTTATATATCTAACTTGCGCATGAACTGATTTTCAGGGGTGAACATAGTTCCTATACTTAATACTGGAAGTATGATTTTTATAGAGACACCATATACATGTGACTTGGAGAAAAGTCTGATAGCGCACACCAGATACAGTTAGTAATAACACTGGGTAATCGAAACTATGATTAAACACAAGAGACCAAGGGTCTGCTCTTATTTTAACTCTAAGTCTGTGCCATTCTCTAAATGATGATAGGTGACCATGAAGTAAAAATACCATTTCATTAGTTATCCAACATAGGTGGCACAATCTTTGGCTAACATCTGCTTACCGTTTACCTAGGCAATAGTTGCGGTTATTCCTGCGATATTTGCGTGTCATTACAGAATCGGATCGGGGTAGGGGGAGGCGAGAGTCCAGGTGGTCCGGACCCCCCCCCCCCCCCCCGCATTTTCCAGCCGCCCAAAGCCTAATTTAAAGTTTTCAGGCCAATTTTTGTGGCCTGTAGCCCCCCTTTTCCGGACCTTGGAACCGTTTTATAGAAGGTAGGTCAACAATGATAGGTGGTACTATCTATAGGTTAAATTCACAGAGCAGTCATATAATCAATATTCATGAGAAATTTGGTGCTGAAGGCTTCAGTTGTTCCTGGAAATAGACATTACAGCATGTATGCATAAAATATCACATGGTCAAATTTTGCGCACGACAGAATTTGAAGTTGCGTAAAGATGCCATCTTCAAAATGATTTGACTGAATTTATCCTCATTTTATTCCCCTTAAACTGAGGAAATGCCGACAATGATATAAAAGCCATGATTTTGATACTTGACGACTTATCTTGGAAAATGCGGAAAAGGTCTTTTAAGCCCAAGAAAGTAGGTTAACATAGGTGGCACCAACGGCAACTCAAAATCAAACAGCAGTCACATGATCAATATTCATGTGACATTTGGTGCAGAAGGCGAAACCGTTCCTGGAATATTTGGTTACAAATATTACATCATGTATGCGAATGCATGCATCAAATTGTAAGATCGACAAAATTTGAAGTTCGGGAAGTACGCCACCTTGAAAATGATTTGAGGGGCCTGGCCAGCTGAGCGGTAAAACGCTTGGCTTTCTCCGCTGGCGACCCGGGTTCGATCCCCGGTGTGGCTATGAGAGTGGGTTGTAGTAGACCGTCCAAGGTCGGTGGTTTTCTCCGGGTCCTCCGGTTTCCTCCACCCTTACCGACTACCGAGCGCCAACATCCGAGCCATGTAAAGTGCCTCGTATTAGTTATAATAACTAGTTGAACAATCCATGTAAAATAAATAAAGTTTATATTGAAAATGATTTACATGTATTCAAACTCATTCTATTTCCTATACCCCGAGGAATTACTGACAATGATATGAAAACAAAGATACTTTTTATGACTTATCTTAGAAAAGCGAAAAAGACCATTTCAGACAGCGGAAAGTAGGTCAATATAGGTGGCGCGATCAACAGCTTATTTTTACATATTAATTAAATGATCAATATATGATACCTAGCGCGGGAGTTGAGATCTTTAGTAAAAGAGGGCGGACGGTTGACGGTGGACAGCGCATCCTGCGCCATGGTATAAGTTAACAAAGTGTACTAAAAACTATTGTTACATGTTATGAAAAATGTCTCTCACATCTTACAGTTTTACGGGGGCCATATTTATATGTTTAGACATTTCCTGCGAATATATATTCGGATAAACTCTTTCAGAATATCTTAGCTGGTTGTATTTGGATGTCCACCTGTTAACCTAAATAATGACAGTTCATCCAAGAACTTAACCTTTGCAAACCTTCACTGTCTTCGGAAAAACACGATTATATTCTGCAACAATGGAAGGATGTTGTTGTTTCTTGAAATTTCTTAAACAAATATTCTTGAATCCTTTAATCATATCCTATTGGGCACAACATGTTAATGAGAAATAATTTACGAAAATATGTCAGGGTTGCATAAGGTTTGAAACATAGAAATGGATACTTGCGGACAAGGCAACACTTTTAGCATGGAGTTTCTACAGAGCTAACAAAACTGGATTTTTCGGTTCTTAGGACAGAACGGGTTTCAACAGGGGCGGCTCCTCAGACATTACACAGGTGGTTACTGCATGGGGATCTCCAGATCATTTATGCCTTAATACACTGTAGGTTTCAGAAACAGGTTGGATGCTGAAGGTTCTTAAGAAGAAACATGGCTCGATGCTGCTGGTTGTTAAGAAGAATTTCAGCTGGATACTGTGGGTTGTTCAGGAGTAATATCGCCAGATCTACTGGATGTTGTTCAGAAGAGATCCGGCTGAGTACTTGGGGCTTTTCAGAATAACATCAGCTGTTGGATACTGTGGGTTGTTCAGGGGCAACATAGCCAGATCTACTGGATGTTGTTGAGAAGCGATCCGGCTGAGTATACTTGGCGGTGTTCAGAAGAACTTCACAATAATATTGGTGATTACTCTGATGAAACATAGGCCGGTACTGGGGATTCCTTGAAGAACAACATCTTGACACTGGGGACGTTCAGAAGGACAATGGTAATGGGACTTGTTCAGAAACTGGATACTGAGGCTGGTGAAGGGCAAGAAACATTCTGTTTGGTGATTCACTTGATTCGTCACATATTCAGGTAATGTTTATTTCTGAAATATTTTTTTAAAGGTCATGCTATAGGTCCGCTTTTCTGTGCTCAATTGAAGCATTGTGTCCTTTTCAAAAGGCAGAATCCAGACCCGGTGGACCAACAGTTAGCGTGTCTTATTACTGAGCCAGTGCACTGCGAGGTGTAGGTTCGAATCTGACAGCGGCAGGTGCATTTGGACAACAAGAGATTTAAAATACAAGGCTGATTATGGGATAACCTTGTTTATTATGTACAGCGCTCGTCTCAGCCTAATGGGGAGTTGTGGGTGATTAGGCTATGTTAACAGCCAGGTCCGGGAACCACTGTTCGTTGGCCAAGGGATACCTTGCAATATGCAAAGCTAACAGGTAAACACCACACTTCCCCATTCGCTTTAAAGTACTTAAGGTACTTGAGGGTACTTAAGATGTGGTTACAAAAATAAAGTGAAAGCAGCCTGACGCTCGGTTTCAGGTGACCGAGGTTCGCCGGTCATGGCCAGACAGGATTCGCTGTCGGTTACTATTATTATAACAGTAATATAAAAAAGTAATTGCGATACATGTAAAACCGAAATACATGTGTATTGGCCAATATTTAAACATCACAATATATATCGGACGTCATCTGGATATAGCCGTGTATATCGTGATGTTTATTTTGAGGCATATCGTAAACTGTACCTTGATCCATGCATGGTTATATGGTTATGTACCGTTACAGCAATCCTATCCTGCTCAAGCAAATTAAAGTAGATACTCGAATATCCGAATGGTTTGGTTGACATAAAATTTGTTCGGATGATTGAGGTTATGGATATCCGGGGTCAGATATTTTTAAGAAGTGTATACTGCTAGTGCATTGGGCATATCATTATCAACGTTTCATTAATATGTTAATCCTGGCATACAGCAACGTTAACTCATCAGACAATTTTAATCCTATATTCCTTTCAAAATCAGCGAAAATTTTGGTTCCTTACTTTAAATTTCGGAAAAAAAGAGATACGGAAATTCGAGGCTCTATTGTATGTGGCGGATGCGTGTGAGATGGTTTGGTTATGTAGAGTTTTCATATATGTAACGAAACAAATCTATCCATGTCCTAACTACCAGAGTAGGTTCATGTTTCAAATTATTTTCTGTATACGACTGCTAAAATTATGATACAACCCACCGATTTGCAATAAATTTCGTACTGTGCAGCTCACGGTAAATTTCCGCAAAAATTTAATACGAACGCACTTTTACATTGAATCCGCGTCTGGAATCATATTTGGTTTAGCATGGAAGTTACAATATAAATTGAGAACAGGACATTTGTATATATTTGTAATGTAAACCCGTACGACATCAAGTCATTTTTTAGGCTAACGTGTTTAAGAGAATGTTGAACAAAGATGCTATCGAGTTATTCGAAAGCCAGTATGAGTGACGTTGGGATATTAGTTTATCTCAAGACCTCGCCATCTCAGCTGTGTCAAACAGATCATCCAAGAGTGGAAACTAATATTTAAGCGTTTAAAAATATCATTTTAGCCCCAAGCTAACAACAAAGTTACCAAATGAAGTCTGCAGAACTTTTTCAACAAATAGGATTACAACGAATAACAAATCTTACTAGAGATAAAATGAAAGAAATAAGAAAAGCATTTCACAATTCATTATTTGGCATGAAAAAGCATTCCGAGAGGCAGATTGTATGACAGATTATTAATCAATCCAATGGTCTGGAGTGAACTCAAGAAAATTTATTTTGGGTTAGTATTTCAGCTGTCTGGTGAGAAATATTAAGCTCTGTGATATAAGATTAACTTCTTCCTCCCCTTAGCAGAGAGATTTTGTGACGTGCCTATACTTACAAATATTTTGGGAAGAATATGGGAGAAGCCTAAGCAGTGGGCTTAGTATCATCGCTCATATTAGGACAGTCCGTCTTGACATATCCTCACCCAGATAATTAATAATTCATTATTAAATGAAGCCACTGCCTATTGTGCGTAATACTCTTCTAGTGACTGTATATAGTATCTACGACACATCATGCGAATCTTATATTCCAGCATTTCACGTTTTCACAGCTCAACAGTTATAAAATTGTTATTACTAAGACAAAAAAATATACGCAGTTGGAATATCACAGTTTATATTATTGAATTACAGACTGGGTTTTATTATTTTATGCGATTTACAATACAAATCATATATATGAAACATGCATAAAACAAAGCTTTCAGCTTTATCTTGTCAAATTATCCGAATGTCGGTCAATTACAAATAATTATCATTATTCAACATCCTGTCTTACAGAGGTACTGAGTCTTGTTAAAGAAATAAGAAACTAAAAATCTGCATTCTAAGGAATGCAAGCCTCCGCTATGTGGCGGTCCCTATTGTGAGATGCTCCCAAACCAGTGTTTGCATTCACGTATATGTTATAAAGCTTTCCAAGGGCTACATTTGTGCAAAATCTTTAGCCTTATCGGTCAAACGGTTCCCAAGATATGTGGGTTTATGTGTTGAAACAGACGCACACGGCCCATATTCCGAGGATAATTCGTGCAAAAGTGACTGTACATTTGTAAATCCTTGATGACGTATCTTAATCCAGATCATGTGCCGGAGACACAGCAAAATCTAATCAATTCTTCATTGGTCCATTCCAGAAAAGCCCTGAATATTTGAAAAGATTCCGTTTATGAATGCGTAAGTTGTGTTGTGAACAATCACACAGACACACACAAACACACACACGAACGTGGATAAACGCATAGGCCTACTGGCGGAGCAATAAAATGACCAATTGGTCATGCTGCTCGGCCAGATAACTCTATAACGACAGGGATTCTCTAATTTTGTTTGTGGCAGCTCTTAATAATTGTTTGTGACAGCTTTTAATAAATCTTAGCACCGCAGGTGCCAGAGTATCCCCAGACATAGTAAGACCCCCCCCCCCCCCCATTAAGAATAGGCCCCCATTTTTAACAGCATATACTGACACTTGGCAAGCAATGAAGATGTTGGTCCTGTGACCTTGACCTTTTGGCACATCACAAGGCTACATCAATAAAAGCAGGAATTATCATCCAGAAACTAATTTTTGGACAGATGGCTCCTGTGACCTTCACCTTTGACCTTGTGACCTCAAATTGATAGGGTTCTTCCTCTCTTGGCAGGTGAACTATATGTGCAAGATGAAAGATCTGAGATGAAATGTTTGGCTGAAAATGCATCCACATTTTTTTAAAGATGTGTCCTGTGACCTTGACCTCATGACCCCAAAATCAATTCGGGTCTTGCTTTTCCAATGGGACATATACAAGTCAAGTTTGAAATCCATACATCAATAAAAGCAGGAATTATCATCCAGAAACTAATTTTTGGACAGATGGCTGATGTGACCTTCACCTTTGACCTTGTGACCTCAAAATTGATAGGGGTCTTCCACTCTTGGCAGGTGAACTATATGTGCAAGATGAAAGATCTGAGATGAATTGTTTGGCTGAAAATGCATCCACAATCTTTTTAAAGATGTGTCCTGTGACCTTGACCTTTGACCTCATGACCCCAAAATCAATTCGGGTCTTGCTTTTCCAATGGGTCATATACAAGTCAAGTTTGAAATCCATACATCAATAAAAGAAGGAATTATCATCCAGAAACTAATTTTTTTATAGATAGCTCCTGTGGCCTTGACCTTTTACCTTGTAACCCCAACATTGATATGGATCATCCACTATTGGCAAGTGAGCTATATATTCAGGATGGAAGACCTGGGATGAAAGTTTGGCTTAAAATGCACCCACAGTATCTTTTAAGATGCGAGTCCAGTGACCCTGACCTTTGACCTCATGACCCTAGAACCTATAGGGTTCTTACTTTAGTGGTGGGCCATACATAAGTCACGTTTGAAATCCATATGGCTATCAACACTGGAGATATCATAAGAGGTGTGTGAATTTCAGTAAATATGGACACATTAAAGGTCAAGGCCACTCTCATGGTAAAGGTCATGACCCAAATGTAAATAGACCTCATCCCATAACCCATCTCTCTACATGTGCATAATATGAAAGAAATCTGTCCATTAGTTTTTGACTTATAATGCTTACAGTACTGTCAAGTGGCAATTATGGGGGTATTAAAAGGCGTAAAAACAAGAAAAGGATAATAGGTGGCGCCACCAGTTTCCCGTATATCACAAGGCTATCCAAGATCTTCGGTCACCTTGATTTTTGGACCAGTCCATGCAAGCTTACTTGAGATATTTAAGACTTTGTGGTATTTTCAGCAAAAATGGACCTATTCAAGGTCAAGGTCACTCTCCTAGCATAGGTCATGACCCCATTTAAAATAGGCTTCGTCCCCTACCTATATCTATACAAATGTAAAGTTTGAAAAAGATCAGTGAAATATTTTTTTAGTTATCCCGCTCACAAGGTTTTTCTGCGGCGGCGGCGGCGGGACCGTCGTGAAACCATAGTATCCCGACTTTGTCTGGGGATACAATTAGATGTTCATGGGCTATCGAACGTAACATAATTCTGACTAAACGTATGGCCCAGAGGTGTATAATCCTTATTTGTAATCTTAGTGCACACTGTCATGACAGAGGGGCAAACTGCCTCTACAGCGGAGCTGAAGGAAGCAATGCCGGAAATATAAAATGCGTGAATTGTAAATTGATATCTACCTGGATGAATTTAACTTCTACCTAAAGATTACATTATATTGACCAAAGAGATTTTATTTCAACCAGTTCCAGGCGTGGTGGTGGCATGTATGATCTATCTCATCCAAAGGTGCCGTCGACGGGGGACATACAAATGATGTCAACGTCCGAAATATGGTGTTACCGCAATAAACTAAAATCAGTTCGACTTAGTCACAATACTCACATCACTGATCCACCACATGGAGATCTAAGTTGGAATGTGAATGACCTTGGCGCTTTTTTTTTAAAGCACAGTCGATCTGATTAAAATGATGTTGGCGCAATTACTCGAAAAGAATGAAAGACACAGCATTCTCACACCATTAATGCATCTCATGAAGGGCAAGCTAAAAGATGGATGGCCTTGTCACAAGTTGCAAGATCATGATATAACACTCATCAGTCCTTTTAAGAAGTTTCCAATTTATCCTTGATAGAAAAGTTACTTTTCTTCAGCGACTTCCACAGCCTATGGGGACATACCAGATCTGTTCCACAGGTCAACTTTTCTTGTTATAATTAAAATTGCACGGGTATTTAAAATTGCTCGGGGTAACCGTTCCATATGGCAGACTCAGAGCGAAGAACCTTAACAGCGCTGAGTTCCAGTCAAAAGCTAAGGCAGATATGGCAATAGGCAACTGTTTTTTTCGATATCAAAATTGTATTTGTTGATATTATAAAAATAGGAAACCAGGGGTCTCGACGCTCAGCTGCATTTGTCTATAAGGATATTTTAAAGAAATTTTTCAGAATGACGGTCTTTTGACCTTCATCTTTCACCTCTGGACCCTGAAAATCAAAATGTTTCTTACTGAAGTGGTGGGTCATTAATAGATCAAGTTTGAAGCCAATATATCTACCCAAGCAGAATTACCATCCATAAGCTAACATTTGAATGAATGGGCCCTATGACCTAGACCTCTTGACCCTATGACCCCAAATCGAAAAGCATCTTCCCCTATCGGCAGGTGAGTAATATCTTGAAGATGGAAGGTTTGTGATGAAAAGTTTGGCTTGAAATGCATATACATTCCTTTTAAAGAAATGGTTCCTGTGACCTTGACCTTTGGACACCAAAATCGACAGTGTTCTTACATTAGTTGTGAGCCATATATAAGTTAAGTTTGAAACCAATATGTCAAACTAAATTGGAGTTATCATCATTTATGAACAGATGGCCCCTGTGACCTTAACCTTTGACCTCAAATTCATTTATAATCTCCCCACACAAGCAAGACAGCTAAATATGCAATATGGAAAATTTGGGATGAAAAGCCTGGCTTAAAATGCAGCCATAACCTTATTCAATAAGCGAGTCTTGTGACCTTGACCTTTGACCTCATCACCCAAAAAAATCATACAGGTTCTTTCTTTAGTGGTGGGCCATTTGTAAGTCATGTTTGAAATCCATAGGTCAATCAACCCTGGAGTTATCATCTGGAAATAAAATTTGTGGATAAACAGATGGACAGACAGACAGACAGACGAACAAACAGACAGACAGGGTGATTACTATTGGGCATCCATTTGTGATCGATAAACAAACCAGGTTTTGGGACAATACATGGAATCACAGCTGAGAAACTGACATGATTGTTGTCATTTTAGAGTAAAAAGAAAAAAAAAAAACAGAAAAGTATTCGTATAAATATGAATTAATACAGATGGCGCCACAATTTTTCGGGAACTGACGAAACTAGTCATGGTAAATATTCAAGGCAAGTTTCATGACAATCCATGCATTAATTGTCAGGATATTGGAGGTTATGTATCAAATTTTTTATTACTCTGATGGGTACTTACAAGCCCCATAGCTCTGAAGATATAAGTCGCAGTGACCAAATTTCTTGTTTCCAAGGTAATTTTTTATTGACCTCCTTGGATGCTAAGAAGTTTCTAGGACCTGCAGTTACGATTTGTGCCCCAGCTGCTAAAGGACTGACGGACGACGGACAAAGCGCCATTCCTTTACCTCAGTTGACTTACAGTCAGCTGAGCTAAAAATTGGGGTTCACTATTCTGTGGGGAGAAATAAGGTTTTAATGACACGGCTGTTTCCACGGAGACCAGCCTGACTGTCCAATAAGATGTTTCTAGCTTTGATACCACACCTGCCTTGCTGACGGCGAGCGGCTCGTAGTACGAGGGGTAAACCTATTTTCATACGTTAAGCGGCTCTCACAAGTCGACTGCTGGGGTGCTGCTGCGTTGCGGAACAGCTCAGGATTGTTCGGGTAATCCCGTATGAACACGTAGCTCCTGTCCATTATATATGTATCTTTTCAATCTAATTCGTAGTCAGATCTTGTCAATCTGTATTTAACCCCCTGTTTTGCCGTGACATGCCGAGCAATGCCTAGTTAAAAAGCGGAGCTTTTGTATATTCCGCTAATTTAATCGCCTCCTTTTAACGATGAATGACTCGGGAATGACAAGAACCATTTCCTCCTCCAACTTAGAAGCCGTGTTACCATGAATTCACGTCATCCACGTACAACCCGCCCTGTAGTCATACTGAACTCGTGCTGAACTCATTCAAACTTCTGCAGCTCTTACTCTATAAAAGACGCTGCACACCCGTGTTAAGTCCGAATGAAACGGGATTTAACATTGCAAAATGGCCAGATACATATTCCTCTAGTTACGCGGTAGAACACGTGAAAACACTTCGGCATAGCGTATGGGCATTTAGGGCTGAGTCTTAATTAAATATATATTTAACTATATAAGAGAATATCACTGAAGGGACCCGAAAATAACACGTGTACGTTACACAGCGTAAATCATTGCAGAGATTCATGCGCAAGACTTAAATTGTTTCGCATAACAGAAAGAGTACTGGGGAAACAATCAAAGAACTTTTCATCAACGGTTCCTTTACTTACTGCTACATGAGAGTGATCTTGCCTGCTGAACTTGCACATTTGACACGCTCAAAACTTTTTCTTGCATGACCCTTTACACGAGAACTAAATGCGCGCAAACATGACAAAGAAACACCTTTTTAAAGTTATATATTCGTTTTATTTGCAGTTTCTTGTAAAGACTCCTGCTAACAATTGCTGGCCCACTAGATCTATTCTACTGGTATTTACACAATATACACATGAATGAAACAAGTTTATGAACCGTCACATGGCCTCTATGACGTCACAATCTGCACGATCCACGTGACCATTTCCTTATTTGGCATCATATATAAGACAACTGTACGTAACATGTATAACATTATAATATTACAAATCCTGGTCTATTTTAAGACTTGAAAATAGTCTTTTGAAATCCTGGTCATTGTTAAGTCTGACAACAAGTCAAGGAGTTTAAAAGAGTTTGGAGTTTGGTAAATAACGTATAATTTGTCCACTGAAACTAACATTTTACGCATGCTCATGGAAAATTATTTGTCTCTTGTACAGGAGGACAGAAAAATTCACATTCACAGGCCCGCAGACAACTTCCGTTTTCTGGCCCGATGAAAATGCTCTTTAAATATATGGCATTTTCAAATAGAGATTTAAATAAATTAACAATATATCTCATAGCCTCTACGATTTATTGCTTCAACTAATCTTTTAAAATATAATTTACCAACACCACCCCTGTATTTTCCCCATTAGAGATCCTCTCATGTTTCCCACATTTCGCTCAACAGAACATTCAACAATGAAGACTTAAGTTTACCAAATACAATTAAACACCCACTTCATTCTCCTGTAACAATTCTTTCCATGCACACACATGCAGCTCCAAATTCTCTCTTGTACAAGTCAAAACAGCACGAACTACATGAGAGTGGGAACTTGCGTGCGCTCACATACATACTGTGCTTAGTTTTGAGGAATGTTTGCAAGTGTCTATGACAAACAAATCGGCTGTAAATGCAACTTGTTGTGTAAACTATTGCGTATACACAAATGGTGGATCGCGTCCCTGATAATCTGGAGATACCTGAATACAAAGTTAATTTCTCAGAAACACCCCTAAATATTCCTATATATAGTGCATATTTTGGGAGTGATTTAAAAATATCCGGTTTCAATACAGAATCCTGGTAATACAGTTATCGGAATACTAGACAACACAATATGGAAACACCGGGTTAATTCATTACTTTTACCCTTCCTTGTACATGTGTTGGGGATGTAATGACAATGACACAATATAAAACGCGGGTTAATACCAATAAATCTCTAACCACAAGTTTATCCGCCCAATATAATATATATATATATATATATATATATATATATATATATACATACATACCTTTTTCCCCCTTCTACTAACTGGTTTTGAGAAAAGCTCACATCTTTGTTTTCTGCTTGTTCTTTGTTTTCTGTTCGTTCATCAACTTTATTTCAATTTTCTTTCATGCTCATTAGTTTACAGCGTTATTATATGTCAATGCTTTAAACATTTCTTCCTCTGTATGCAACATTCACTTTCGTTTTACTTTTTATTCTGCGCAACTACGCAGAAGAGGGTCCAGGGGAGGGGTCCAGTGGGTCCGGACCCCCCCCCCCTTCTTTTTTAAGCCCCCTTTTCTATATCTTGGACCCGCCCGTGCCTTCCTAAGACGCAAACCTGTGAGTGGTGCCGAAACGATTACTCGAATGTTATGTTTCTAACCGAGTACTCGAGACGGAAATTAGCATTCGAGTACCCGTAAAAGTCATATATTTTCATATTTGAGCGACTATTCTTGCTCGTGAATCTATTTTGTTTCCAACCAATATAAATAACGCGTGTTTGTACATGCAAGTGCCACGGCACCTCAAATGTAAACGTTTATACCAGCAGCACGTTTCAGTCAGATAAATTACGTCACATTTCAAAATTGATGTGTTAATACTTCTAAAATCTTCTCTTTTAGAGTGTCGCCATGGTAGTGAGAACCCGAGTCGATGTTGGATAACATATGGAGTTATCCAGTAAAATTTGCCCCTTTTCGGCACCACTCGTATACTAATAAATTTAATTATTATTTCTCATTCGTCCAGCATACAGTTACGTAAATCACAAGAACTGGACTGTATCATTTATTATTAAATATAAAGAATGTCTACTAATGTTTTAAATTTAAAAAAAAAGATGTCATAAGTGTAAAGTAAAAATTTTAACAAAATAAAAATATTTAACGGAAATCTGATTAATTTCAGAAAATAGAAGCGTTTCCAAATATGGAAATACATGGCTTCGCATGGCAACTCGTCCGGTAACTTGTTTCTTATGGCTTCCTGTATATTTTTTAACTGCCTTCAGTACGGGTTTTTTAAGTTCACTTTAATCTCAAATTCACTCATTATCCTAACTTTTTATTGAAAGAAACATTCTGTCTGCATTTAAGGTTCAGGGTATATCCCCTAATGATCATTTGTAAAATATTAATAAAATATCCACTTTGGCTTATGGCAAGAACTTCCTGTTATGATTTCAAATACTTCCGGGACTGGCTATCGCACTGTATTGCTTTTTTTTATACTACACTCTTTATGGACTACATTTATTATTGCATTATTGGACTACATTACATATAAGCCGATATTGCTAAATGTTTTACCCAAAGAACTTATCTTTATACCTCACAAGGACCGACCCTGTATATGTAAACCACAACATAAAACCGTTAGGTTTTTTAAATAAACTCAGTAATAGATAGGAAGCTTTGAAAGAAATGACTTTTGGTGGCAACAGCAGTGTCCACCATTTTAGGGTGAAAATTACATTTGAAACTAAAATGAAATATCATTATTATTATTTACCTAGTATTCTGGATTTATTCTCCAGAGGGGAATGATTTATAAACTATTTACACAAAGCTGTATCTATATATCAGTAATAGTTATTAACCAAATAAAGGATTTATAAAAACTGAGATTTGATTACAGGGATTTGATTATAAATTTGATAAGAGATTCACTTTAAAAGCAACAGATATCCAAACAAGATCTAAACCGTCTAAAAACATTCAGGCAATTTATAATTCATCAGATAAAACATTATTTTACAGTTAATAAAAAAGATGCCATATATTCAAAACTAGAAATGAAACTAAAAATATCCCAAAAATAAAACTCAACATTGTAAGTTGTATCCATTAAATAGTAAAGAAAGGTGACACCATTAACCAGATTATACTTAACAGAGAGAAACTGATGGTCGAGAAACTGTCAGAACACAACATAAATTTGGCAACATCATGGCAGCGAGTAGCGTTTGTTAGGGACTACAAAAATATATCTGTACCTTTTCACATTTTACAAGCCTAATGTTATATTGCCTGAAGGATTAATTTATAATACACTCCTGTAATATAATTATCTTCTTACATATGGTCTATATATCTTAAAGTTGCATCAAAGGATCATTTCTGCTGATATTAACTGAATATTTCACTGTATAACTGGTTTCAAGGGCAGGCATATTCCAATACTACATATGGCTGAATAATTCAAACTGTATAAATAATAAAGTATATATATATATATATAAATATATATATTAATATATATATATATATATATATATATATATATATATATATATACAGAGAGAGAGAGAGAGAGAGAGAGAGAGAGATTTATATATATTCATATACTTAAGGATTTACATGGCCAACCCTTGTTCATTTGTATGAATTAAGTGAACATTTTTATTACAAAAGATGGCAACAGAAAGAGTTATCAGCAACAGAAAAAGTTATAAAGTTGGACCCCCAAAAATATTATGGATAATACAAGGCCAGCTCTCTACAGACTGCCTGAAGCCCTGTTGGATGTTTCCAAACACATGCTCCTGGCCTGCAGCAGCACTGACAAATTGCTGCGTCATACAAGATTATCCTACTCTCTCACTTAGTCTTGCTGCAAAGCGCCATTATGCAAATGGATTTGCTTTTTCTGACTGCCTGTCCAAGAGGAACAATAAAAAGAAGAAAATAAAATTGACACACCCTGCTTCGTAGCCAAATCAATTACAGGGCCGGGAGCAATAAGCTGAAGTTGTTAAGCAGCATCTCTCGCTTACTTGGACGCACACAGGGTTTCATCTACGTTCCCCAAACACTGAAAAATGGTATTCATTTTAGAATCTCATCAATCAAATTAAAGTCACTGGAGCTGGGGTTTTGCACCACCGAATCAAATAAGTCTGGCCCGCTTGTCTGGGCATTGTCCAGGAACTCTAAGGGGAAGTTGGAGTTGGCAGGTTGGCTCATGGGATAATTCCCAGGCGGGGCAGACTGTGGGGTATGAGCCGATGTCATCGTGGACATGGCTGCCGATTGGGCCATGCTTATACTGTTTATCGGGTGGCCCGCAGCCTGCATCTGCATGCGTTGTTGTTGCATCATCATAGCCGCCCGGTTGGTCTGTGTCATATTGTTCATGGGGGGACCAGCCATACCTTGTTGCTGCTGCTGCTGTTGCAGCATCGCTTGTTGCTGCTGCTGGGTCATCATTTGTCCCCCCTGTGACATACCCATTGCAGCCTGGTTGTTGTACATATTGTACTGTTCTATACCCATCCCAGGTGGCATGCCTGGTCGCGTCATAGCGTCCATTTGTGAAGGAGGTAAGGGGCCCTGTCCTCGGGGTACCCCTTGAGAGGGCATCATCTGCCTCGGCCATTCCATACCTGGAGGCCGCTGATGAGAAATGTTCAAACCTTCTGGACCTACGTTAACGTTTGGCGGCCTCTGCCCACGCATTATTGCACTCGTATATGGGGAAGCCCCATTTTTCACAGGTCGGTTCTGCGCCGAATGAGGAAAGTTCCCTTGGTTTGCCATTGGGTCACCCTGCATGTATCCTGGAAAGCGCTGTGGCATACCACTGCCCGTATAAGCCGCCATATTGTTCGGTCCCACCCCGTTAAGCTGTGCACCCTGGGGCATGTTCATTTGGCTCATTCTGCTGTGTGGGGGAACCACTGGAAAGTTAGCTTTGGGACCACCTGATGCCATTGAGTCCTGTGGCATCTGTTGACTTGTATGGTTGACCATGTTTTGCATGGTTTGCAGTGGACTGGTTCCCATGCTTGTTGCAGGGTATGAGCGATTATGATAGTCTGGGGGTGGGCGATTCATATATGGTGGTAAGTGGCTGTCCCCCGATGGAGTCTGTCTCTGCTGTTGTGACACCTTTTGTTGCTGCTGCATCATTTGCATTTTCATGGAATCATTCATGTATCCCGGCGCCCTCTGTTGGGCTTCCTGAGCTGCGACACTAAAACTTTGCTGCTGTGCCAGTGAGATTTCAGCACCTGGCCGCCCATTAATGTGCATTTGCTGAGTCTGTGACATTTGCATATGCTGGTTGCCATGGGAGACATGCATATGTTGAGTCTGTGTTATCTGCACATGCTTGCCCTGCTGGGACCCTGTCACCTGACCTTGGTCAGCCCCAAAGTGCGAGTGTACTTGATTCTGCAGTTGTTGTAAGGAGGATGTAGAGGAGACTGTGGGGGTAGGGTAATGAGAAAGAGGTTTTGTACCCCCATATCCAATTGGCAGACCTTTGGCATCATGTTGAGGTACAGGCATGGGCGACCTCTCAGGCCTCGGTCCCATGTTCCCCTGATGCGCGTAAGAATACATATTGTCTTGTTGTACCCCTTGAACAGTAGTAAACTGCTGAGCAGGGTAATGTGGTAATCCAGGACCCATATTAGATGTCAAGGGATCAGGATTAAATGATTGACTTTGGGTTTGGTGTTTGGAGGCCATTTGTTTCAGAGTCTCTGATGCTGGGCCTCCATCACTTAGCAACGGTGAAGGTGCCATCACTGGGCCCGGCGTTGGCCCTCCATGTGGCTGCGGCGTAGCTTGCCTGTACGGCGGTGTCGACTGTACACCAGGGGCACCCATATCGTTCATACGATTTGTGCCGTTAGCACTGTAAAATGAGTTTGCTGCAGGCTCAGTATTTATACCATCAAAAACAAGCTTGTTCCCTGTTGCGGGAGCTTCACTGTAACCATCCATCGGTCTGTCAGGTAACAGAGCGTCTTTATTAGTGTCTGGCATAAGACTACCTGTGGGACTGTCTTCCTCCACTAGTTTATCTAACACATTAATAAGATCATCATTCTTAGAATTCTCATCACAGATATCAAGAATTTGCCTGAGTTCCTCTGGCTGTATCTCTTCAAGCGGCCCCAAGTCTGGCAACGAGGCGTTACTTGAATTTGAAGAAACGGAGCACTGAGAATCATCTAAAGGTTCCTGTTTGCACAAAAATGATTCAGTCAGGTTTGCTGAAGAAGCAGTGGCTCCCCCTTGAGGGGCCCCCTGTGTCACAACACTTGAGGACTGCTGCTGTACTGTTGAACTAACGTGAAACTCCGTAAGAATAGTTGGAGCGTCTTGCTGGGTGGTACTGATCTGCTGTACAATTGAAACTGACAGTGACGTTCCTCTGTCTTTGTTATTTCCTGACACTGTCGAGACTTTGGCTTTTTGCCCACCTTCTTCTACGCAAACTTTGGTATCTACTGTGGTATTGTGTGTATCGTTAGTCCCAGACTTCCTCTTGACTTTCTGCAAATAAAGAATACAAAATTAACAATTATGCATTTTCCTTTGATAAATACATGTATTTGTAAATGCTTTTCTAAATGCAGGTAAACATAAGCTCTTATTGCAGACATCAAGTTGTGAACAGCTGCAAGGCAGATCATATATATTTTTATAAAGGTATAAATATATTATATCTCCAGTAAAACTGTGATTTAATGTTGATGTATAATCAGATCTTCATCTTTCTTGAGATCAAAGAAATGGTTTAAAATGTTAATATATTTTGGATAGTATGATTAAAATAAATTATACAATTATTGTCAAACTGTGTAACACTAACTTCATGTCACTGCATGGTTATCAGACATTCAGGGCTACCATAGTTATATTAGTGAAAATATAATGCAGAAGAAAAAAGGTATATGGTCATATATTTGGCCCAGGTGAAATAACTGTTAATAAACATGTTTTCAGGCATCTGGATATTGGAGTCCTCCATAGTCTTGGATGCTGCTACCATATAAAGTCATTATATTTTAAGGGAGGCTCATGGAGAAATATTCCACCTAAATGCCCTGAAAACAAATTATACCACTTTGCAAAATGACTTGTTGTCATAGTCACATCAACAGACTGGCTAATTTCAACTTTGCATGTAAAGAATATATAGATTGTACCATGCCATCAAATTCTTCAGAGAGAGTGACAGACTTATTGTTTGGTTAACTAGAATTGCACAAGTAGCAGGGCAATATCTCCCACAAAACCAAAGACTCATAGTCAAGGGCTTGGATAAATTAGAAATTGGTGTATATATATAAATATATAAATATAAATATATTTTAAAATGCTCTTGTAGTTTAGATGAACTGTAAGGAAATTTATATTTTCCAGAGATCAAATTACAAAGCATGAATCATCATATGCATAAACTGATCTTCCTCACAACCAGCATCAGGATTTTTTATTTTGTACCTGTCGTCCTGAAATAACTTTGGTAATCTTCCACTGAACCAGCCAGTTTGCCGATGATTGCATTAACATCACTATGAGTTTGGTCGAGAGATTCTGTATGTAAATACAGCTGTGTGACCTCATTACGGCATATTTGTCAATGCCAACCATGAGACTGAATCCTTACATTCAGAATACTTATGGTCAAAGCCCCAAATGAAAGAAACACAATTAAACACAGATTTATTAAAGCCAATAACTGTATGGGAAGTATGAAATATTAACAAATTTTCAAGAAAGTCCCGACTTAATTTTGGAAATCCCCTGATGCAGCGGCATCTTTCAGAACTCAATAAAAGATGTTCTGGCTCAAGAGGATTCACGGTACTACGAATTGTCCCAGATTAATTGTAGGCCATATTCTACATACTGGACACTGTTGCAATAGTCCATTTTAGGGTGAAAGTGACCCATGGGTCTCGACACTCAGCTGTATTTGTCTATTAGGATATTTTTTATGAATGACATTCCTGTGACCTTAACCAATGACCTTGTGACTGAAAAATCTGAGAACTTATCATCCCTGAACTTGCAGCATTTAGATTATTGTAACATTCTTCTAAAAAATGCCGGCCCAGTGACCTTAACCTCTGACCAGGTAAACTCAAAATCTACAGATTTCTTCCACTTTGGGCAAGTACGCCATGTGTGAAAGATGGAATGTTTGGGATGAAAATTTTGATTTAAATTGCATCCATAATCATTTTAAAGATATGGCTCCTGTGACCTTCACATTTGACCTCTGGACCTTAAAAATCAAAATGTTTTTAAGTGGTGGGTCATAAATAAATTGGAGCCAATCTTACTAGTGGCACCACCACTTTTCGGGAACTGACAAAATTAGTCATGGTCAATATTAGAGGAAAGATTCATGACAATCCATGCATTGATTATCAAGATATTGGAGGTTTTGTATCTATTTTTCTATTATTCTGGGGGATACTTACAAGCCCTGTAGCTCAGAGAATATAGGTTGCAGTGACCTTTTTTCATGTTTCAAAGGAGATTTTTTATGGACCCCCTTAGATTTTTAGTTATGGGCTTCTAGGGTCAGCGGTAATGATTTGTGCCCTGCTAACAGACAACTGGAAGGTCAGATGGCCGGATGGACAATGGACAAAGCGCCATACCTATACCTCAGTTGACTTATAGTCAGCTAAGCTATTAATTAAAAGAGTAGGTTGGTTCACAGTGACTCTGCAATTGAATGTAACTTGTATTTTTTTTATTTTTTTCTGTCATGTGGCTTGTGCAAACAAAAATCTGTTTGCGCCAATTTCATTTTTGTGTCACCCTTGCGTAACCCTAATGACTTTCAGCACAATTTGACCAGGCCTGTTGTCATACTGGATCAGCCCCTGTCTTTAGATTAGAACCAAAAGTTAAATTGGCTTTTTCCTTGACCATGTCCCACCAGCCTAACAAGTTTTGTTAGCTTATAATTTTGCTTAATTATACCCACAGACAACCAAACAAACAAGCAAACTAACAAGCAGACATGGGGTAAGACATAACTTCCTCTGTTTTGGTGACAATTTCAGACGAGATCTAACCACCTGGTGAAAAACCGCTGATGAAATAACTGGAGAGTCCACAAGTATGGAAAGCAAAGACTATTAATTACCAGGCATTATTTCCTAATTTTACCAATAACATCAAATTACTCTGCAATAGGATCCTGAAATAAATATAGACATCGCTTCTATGTTGCTTCATTACCCAATCTTCAAATTGAGACACAATAAGAATATTTTTTTAAAAGTTTTATGTAGAACTGGGGACATATTTACATCATGAATACTTCATGAATTTAAAGTAAACACTACACCAATAAGTTGGCATCCAGCACTGCATATTCCTTGTTTGTCTCTGTAACATCCAGCTGTAGACAAGAAAAGCTTCTGCTGTAGGGCAAATCTGCATGATTCCAATAAACTGCTGGTTTTACCTTAGCTTTTTAAGGTTTCCATATGCACTAGCTTTTCTTGGTCTGGCATTCTAAGCTTGCTATGCATTATCATGAGCCAACCCTTGTTCTTGGAACAGTTTACTATTCCTCCAAATCCTGGCTTACTTGTTCTGAGCTAGAAAAATAATAATCTACCAAATAGGCTGCAGAAAGAAAAGCTATTCTCTGCATCTTTGAAATCTGATATGTCTGCCCATTATTCACTTAAGTTTATGTGTCCGGTCAACTAGACAATCGCCTTGTGTCTATCACAGCAGAGATGTATTGTGAAAAACCAGAAACGTATTTCTCGTTGCATCTGCTTGTAAAACAGCAAGTAATAAAATGCTTCTAATTGGATATGCCATGAGAAGTACAATAACATTTCTAGTGGGACTTGATCTGCTGAAGTAGTGTATATTATGAGGAATATTGGACACAAACAAACAGTGAAAGAAACACCCTGAGCATCTGCCCATATAAAAGACACAATAGACAATTGTGTATGACCTGTTTGAGTATTCCCCGGACTCATAGCAGTAGAGTGGCCCCAAGTTGCATTGTGGTTGCCCCAGCTAGACCATTTCAATGAAATCCCAGCTTGGCTTTTGTCAGGCAACCCGGGACAGGTGTCCGCTGGCCAGCCGAGCGTGAATTATCAAGATGGATACCATGAACATACAACAGTTGGCACACCGTTCTGCTAACATGACAACACGTGACAAACGACCTGCTTCAACTGCCAAAAAATGTCCACCACTGTCACATGGGTAAACGCAGTGGCCCTAATAATTGACACTTTGAAAACAATTGTCTCAGGACATTACACTGCAATTGACGCCAGTGAAAGCCTGGCCTCGGTTGTATCATTAATCCTGGTTATTAAAGATGCCTTTTGGCCTATTAACAACAGCCTTCCCTTCTGCAGAAACAGGCCCTATCTCTGCTGGTGTAATTACAACAGGCTGTCCCAATTAATATCAATTAAATCTGGACAGCCATTTAACTCTACTGGAGATAGATAATTCAATCATTCAAAGTATCTGGTTTCATCATACCTATTGTAACTGATGATTAAGCTGTCATCCTGCTCCTACATGTCATCATTAAAGAAGACATACATAAAATCTTATATTATTTATAAATCTATTGTCATGTGACCCAACATATATTACTCCTATGATCCCAATATCTAACAATAAATGTAATTTGTAATGTTATCACCTACACATTCCTAGCATGCCATTGTTCCACTTGAGTGAAAGAAAGAGATGTGTATATTTGATAATTTCCTTTATTCCTGACTGTTATGAACAGGGCTTAATAAGAGATAAGCTGATATTAATAACAAATGATTTATTGGGCAATCTACAAAAGCAACGAAAACTAATGCTGTGGTTGACAGTGTTATTAAAGCATAACCGTACATGCTTGCTAAAAAAAGTCTGAAGACACTTGTCAAATAAATCATAAAAAGTCATAAATCAGCTGATTATCTAAAACAAACAGGACTTTTACAATGGTATTATTCCCATTTATACATTAATGTGTTCTAGCTGATATTTCCTTTGATATCTTGTTATAAAAGTTCTTCACATACACTTCATGAATCTTGTTCCTACGTTTATCTATAATTACCTTTGGGAAACCTTTATTTCTTTAAAGTTGAAGTTAATTTTAGAGACTGGATTGAAAACATACTGTGACAAGAAAGATTTAATAATTGACAATCTTCCTTGCATTTTACTGGTCTGATGTCATCAAACTTGCAAGTTAAGCCATCTTTATGTTGTTTTTTAAGTTTTTATAAGAGAACATTCAATGTATATAAAGACCTTACTTTTTGCTAGTGATTACTGACTTTTCATTACCTGGTAATGTCCTTTCACTCGTAATTTCAGTCTTTAACGGTCTAATATCTCTGAATCAGTAAATACACTTTTTTAACTAAATATTCTAGTTATTTATGTCTGTATTGTCCCCTTTATGCTTAAAGTTTTTATTTAAACCCTTTGAATATGTTACAATCATAATTTGTAATTTATATTATTAAACAAATTATTTATAGGGAAAAAAATCACTGAAAGTTGGGAGAGTATACATGGTATATATAATGTTATATCTCTCTCTTTCCATTGAAAAATAAAATATTACCAAAGCATTAATACATGGCATCTGGCAAAATAAGTAAAAAGTTCGACTTGGTTTCACAGTGTATTGATGAATTATATATATAAGAACTAAATCATTCCATTATTATACATATACTCAAACTGAAAGTAATATTGTTCCTGAAATCTAAACATGCAACTTGATGTAAACCAAGACTCAATACAGAAGGGCATACAGCAAGCTGCAGAATTATTTATTAGAGAAAATAGGTTTTAGTCTTATCATGGGACCAATACCAAAGTGAGAACAGTTGGGGGAAAACATAAGTATCACTCTCTCAATTAACTGCAAATCTCAGAATGTCCGGGGTTGCCAAATGCATTCAGGAACATTAAGGAGAACTAAGAATACATCAAGGAAAATATTTCAGAGACAAACAAATACAGCTGCAACTGTTTTTTTTTTTTAAATTCTTTCAAATATAAATATGCAATCATAATAATGCACACAATAAAGTAATTATTATCTGTAAAACTGTACAATCAAGAGACAGCAAGTAATATATCCTTGGCTACCTTGTAACGTCCTGATAAGTTTATTTAAAGAAATTTTATCTCTAAACATTCCTTTCATACACAATATTCAATTTCAATAAAGCCATTTTTGAACAGACAATTCAGTCACTGTATAAGCTCAGTTGTAAAAATCTAGAGCTTTGTGAACAAATCCACATTTCAGGGAATTTGATATGTTACTGGTAAAATAATATTAGGTATATCCTTGAGCCAGAGTTTTGAGTATTGTTACAAGGTCCTGCTGCAGTGCTCAAGGTAAAAAGGAGAAAATCTGCTGACTGTGTGGAACGGTATAAAATATAAAACAATTTGATGATCAGAATTTCTTAGTGTTATGTAACAAGAGTATACTTCACCATTGCCATAATGATACATAAATTAAGTTTTCTGCAAGCACAATATATTTTTTTGGTGTCATGGTTACTTTAAAACATTAACAGAATCACTTGAAAGCCTCTCCTATTGAAGAGGTCATGTGACCAACCAAAAAAGTCATGTGACCTGACAAGAAAAGGCACATGTGACCTGCTGAATAAGCTATGTGACCTGACAGAAAAGGGAAGAAACAACACCGGTTCCCCTACTAGTTAAAATTGTAAATCATGCCCATGAGACTGGGCTAGAAACAGTGACCTAGGTGTTAATCTAAAATCTGTATGGCACTCGAGTCCTTCCATGTGGTGCTATATTACCAAGCAGGATCTATTTCCTGAACAAATACACAACCTCCCCGCAGAGCACTATTAATTTGTTTTCTCCTGGTAGTCCCTGTATTGATTCTGGAGCCTAACATGAGTGTATGATATCAGTCACTTGGGCATTTACTGTTAACTTGTTATGTCTGCACTTAACACCTCCTTGCCATTTTTTATGGTAGAGTATGCATTACCCAAGATAGAAAATGTGTGCATATGTTATAATAAAATTTCACTGTATTTGTAAACATGTTATCTTAATATACTGAATTTAATATATTGAATAAAACAGGGATTCCTAAAATCTTAATGTTACAGGAAAATATTTCATGTTAGATTGTATAACTTTTTTATTTTCAGGATATAATATGGAAATTATGTCTCTTTTACAGTCAAGAAATCTCAATATAAAATGTCACATATTATAACATTTTTACAGTCAGAAAGTTACACTTAAGCATTACATATAAGGATTTAGTCTTTTTAGTCAAAATTTTACATGAAAATCACATGAATAAAAAGATATATAAAGCCCAATCAATAAAGAAAATCAAATATTTTTATGCTAAAGGAAGAAATTAATATTTTGTAAACATCATAATAAGCATCATATCTGAACTTAAATTGTATGGCAGATTTTGTTGTATTTTAATTTTGGTGGTCTTGCTCTTAAAATAACACCAAACCTATCTAATTTTCAGCCAGAGCCAGATTCTTGATATACTAAAGATAAATTATGTGAGAATGTAATTTTATAACTAATAATTTTTACATCAGATACGAAATTCAATGATCACAGTATACATTTTCTAGTGTATTAAAGTACTTGTCTCAGGCAGTAAAGTAACAAGTTATCACTTGAATTTGAATACACAGAAATACAAATACTTGAATGTTAATAATACTAGAATAAAATAAAGACTTACAAGATGTTATTATTGGATTAAATAATTCCTAAATGAAGTTTATGCTTCTGCAAGTTTCTTAGGTACAACATAAGAGATGTTGACTATGAAACGGCAGATCAGGACTCAACATATTGTACAACATTCCAGATCTTAAGATTAACTGTAGCTTCTGAAGCGGATAATAAACCCTCCTCTAAGGCATGAGGCTAAACTGATTGTGACTTCCTATTCCTTAACCAGACCCCATTCACACCCCTGCAACAGCGGACAAGAAGTAAAATTAACTCCCGGACCATCAGTCCATTCTGTCAACCGAGCTCCCATTACTTCTCTGAATACCAGCACCCACAGAGATGGAATTGTTTTCATAGCAGCCTGGTCAAAATACTGGCCCCTGGGCAGAAGTATATTACAGTATTGAACCTGATTTAATATGTGGTGATCTCTTTCTGTTACCAGTTACTCCAGACAAACATACCACATTTCCTATATACTATAATCCCTACATTTGATCACCTGAGCCCACAAAGAAATGAAAACAGGAATACAAGAGAGATACACTTGAGAGAACATCTTAGGAATTTTCTAGTAGACTGCGTTAACTTAAGCCCTCAGATCCACAGAGTCAATAGTAAATGATGGGAGCTTACTCAAAGATATGTTGTAAAAATACACATTAATAGTGGGGCAAGATGCAAACAGTATATATATCAATTTATATTTTATAAACTACTACATTCAAAGCCGATTTTAAGTTTTCTTGCACATATTATATTTTATTTTATATTATTTTACATTATATTATATTTAATTTTTCTGTATATCTGTATCTGTATAATTGTGTATTTTCTTTTTTGGATATCAATATTCTTTTTTTTTCAATATTAATATAAAAACTTACATCTGTGACATGGAAACAATTTGCTGAACACACAGTTAAACCTCAGACTATCCAAACTTATTTATATAAACATGTGTTTAACTTTAATTATGCATACTTACAGACAATCTCAGCAGGATTGTTCAGTTCACAGCTCTGCAGTGCTTTATATTATTTAGTTGGATCTTAATATAAGCATGTACATTTATAAGTTATGGGAATAGGAAAATATTATGGTAAAATCATATTTACCCTGTGTGAAGCAAAGAGTAGTTTAAGCAAAGAGAATTGTTATCAGTCCATTCTGTGTTTGAAAGTGCATTAATCAAAAAGACCTGTAACGACCCATAATGGGTCTGTTTATCACTCAGACTAATAACATGTGACCATACAGCCATCAGTGGAGTGTGAATTGTGACTTTACAGAGGACAATGACATCAGGCCAAGTGAAGTTCCTTAAAAAGGTGGCACTAGCACAATGATTGGGCTGGTCATGAATCTTGATCGTTGTGATTAGTCTAGGTTAGCCATATCACAATGCTCAGGGGTGCTTTTCAAGACACATTTTCGATAACAAAAAATTCCCAAGAATAATACTGGTTAACATCCAACACTTCAGAGTGCCATCTCTAGATATTCTCTCTTTAGCACCATGTTACATGCAGGGTTTGCGTCCCCATATCAGACCCTTTTTGAAAATTCATAACAAATTTCAAAGAACCTTGAACTATAATACTACACATATTTTGTTTATTTTGGGGGTAAATGAGGAAACTTGTTAATGACTTCAACAGCTTCTTGTATCAATCAACTTTCTCTTTCATTGCCGGGTGCCCAGATATAAACATGTTGCTTATATTCACATACAATAAAGATGAATATGGCCCATTTCAAATCCAGTAAGTTTATAATAGAAAATAGGGATGTTTCAGAGGCAGCTTAATGTGAAGTCCCGCTCATATACTCTGATGTTAGTTGTTTGTAATCAGCTGTCATGTTGACCTTCATTATCATGGTTGAAAAAAGATTAATGATCTGCTATTAGTTTTCCTTTTGCTTTAGATCTCAACTTGTGTTAATATATTTTCTACCACTACATATAACAGAACAAAGTTTGATTAGGATCAAGCTGATATTCCAGATTTGTTGATGCAGATGTTTGTGGAGTTATGCAGTATCTTTGTACTTTCTAGTTACATTCAAAGCTGTATGATTGGGAACGTATGGAAAGTGTGAGCTTTTGGCGGGGGGGGGGGGGGGGGAGAGGGGGTTTGAGGTTATCTGAGCAGCTTAAGTTTAGGAAGGGCAATCCAGGTCTAATGGATAGATTGTTGTAAAACTTTCACCTGTTATTTTATTACTCCAGTAAAAGATGCAAAAACATGTGCATAATTCCTAGTCTGAAAATTTTATAATTTAATCATCATCAGAGCAACAGACTGTCCAAGTGTTATAAAGAGAAAATTAAAAGATATATCATATGGATCAACATTTTACATAATATTGATACTTAGACAAAAGTCACAACATGAGTATCAGTCAAGTTTTGCCCAACAGACCATATACTGACAGACATGACAAGAGGGTGCAAGCTTTGTACCATTGCAGTAGTTCAAAACTACTCTAAATATGCATCTTCAAGTTGCAATTTTGCGGTTTTTAAATAAAAGCATTCATCATATGAACTGAAGGCAAGAGAACTCTACTCTCATGGGACTGCAGTAACAGGGAGAACATCCACTGGACTGAAGTGGAAGGCTCTTCAAGAGACTAAAGAAGAAAAGAGGAGGACCATCCAGCATACAAGAGAAGAAAGGAGGACCTTCCAGCATACTAAAGAAGATATTATGTTGTCAGAGCACATTTGTTACTTCATCCTGGAGCTTATAATCAGTAAGAGCTGTCTACTGGCCCGAAGCAGTGCTGATAGCCCACAGCAAGGCTGGATCAGCAATCCTGGAAGTCCTGCTGCACAGCATTGATCCATCGGGGAAGCCAATGGGTCATGGGTCTTAGTACTGTGAGTTAGAAAACAGCTGGTCAACTCCAATACCTCCACATGAGGCAAGCTGCATATGGCTCCACACTGCCCGGGGCTTGCACAGTGGAGGAAAAAGAACTAATAAACGACCAGTAATTGTTCTAGACATAACATACATGATCCTGATGAGGGAACTACCTCATTAATAGCTGTATTTCTCAACAAATGTTACATCAACCTCCAAAATAAATTACACTTCCTAACTCTGACTGAAACATCTATAGTCAGGTTCATCATATCCACATTAATATCTCTACAATATTTTAAATACATCAAAATCTGTAATCTAAACAAATTTGGTAAATATATTTTTCAAATTTCAATCTGACCCAAAATATTTGAAAATATTTTCATACTGACTGATCACAACCAACCAGTCAAGATCAAATAATGAATGAGTACTTTGTATTAATATTTATGCAATTAACATATTAAAACTTAATAAACCATTATAAAATATGTCTAAATTTCAAATTACTCTCATTCATTCTTTAAAATTTAAATCTTAGAATAAACAAAAAATAAGATAATACTGAATGATATATGAAAATGATATTTAAAATGTCCATGCAAATAGTGCTACATGTAAAGTAACACATATACACTAGAGAGACTAGTATTTTATAGAACTGCTTTGTAAAAAAGTGCGATGCTATCACATTAACAGCCAAGATGATGCATCTTTATTTACCTTCAATGAGTTAACCTTCAAGAACTATGACGGAGCAGTTTAAAGTATCCACTGGGCAATGACAATCCACAAAGGAAACATTTCAGTTACTGGTTATATTAATTTAGAGGCTTGGGGTCTAACAGAGTAGGAAAAAGTCAAGGCCATAACCATAGTAATGGCTGATAGCTCTGTCTGGCTGACTGCACTCCAAGAGGCCTTAAGTTGATATGATGCTTCTGAAACAGATGCAGATAATGATTCCATGCCAGTGCAGAAACTAGTCAGGAAATTGTTTGACAGTTAACTATTCCTTACCAAAAGAGAGATTACAAGAAACTTCTTTTAGTGAAGATGAAATTAATTTTTTAACAATTCAGAAAAAAAGAGTTTGGGTTTCACTGAAAAGTGCCAGGTGTAATGTGATATTCAGTATCACAAGTAGGCTGTTATATTAAAGATTCCGAACGGTTTATTTAAACCTGAGATCTGGTCTTTTTTGTTATTTGCAGTCGAAGAGTCAGAAGTAATCTCCCACTGTGATTGCACCCATTGTTGCCTCTTCAAAGGCTAAGTCAAAGAAAGACATTGGGACTGTTGGCATTGTGATCAAGGGTTGCTAGAGGATCCTTTAATCCAAGAAACACCTGGATATACATTTACTGGCACCACTAAGTAGCCCCGGATGGCATCAAGCCGCAACTGACAAAAGGCATGGATGAAGCCCAGCAGTTCCTCTGCTCAGAGGATCTCATAAATAGTAACCCCACGTGAATGCCCAACTCAGTAGCTTGAAGAGAGTGCCCTACAAACTGTGCATCCAATAGGGGCTTCACAATACAGGCAAGCGGTCAAGGTCTGCTTGAGTCCGATAATAGCTTGTCCTGCCTTCTTACATGTGACAGTCCAAACACACACTTGGCCTTTCCATGTCAACCCTTGTGAGAAAGAGGCTGTCATGTACAGATACCAGGAGCCCGGCTGATAATACCAGGGACATATTAAGTGGTGATAATCCAGTAAGAATCAAGTCCCCAGGTCTGCCCTTTGCTTTCTTCAGAACACTGTTTATCCACAGTGGGAATACCCCTTCTAGTGTATCCCGTTGTCACATGGCACACTTGGGACCTCTGTGCATGCTTAGCATTCCACATGACCCTGAACAAAGGTGATACATTCAAAGAACACTGCACTCCACAGAATTAAAATGTTTAGGAGTTTTTTTTCTCCTACACCCATCTACTTCCTGTTCAGCAGTCAGCAAAGTGGGGTTATAATTTGGCATTAGGATTCCATATAAATCATGTTACATAGTCCGAGGGAACAAATTACACTTAACAACACATCAACCTGTCCCATATGCTACCATCCCAATGCAATAAACTGAACTTTCTGCTGCATTCAGTTATGATCATAAAATTAGAAACTTTATTTGGTGAGCAAAATGACTGCCCATCGTGAAACGTGATTGGAAAATCTTATAACACTTATCTCAAGACTCAAATTAGTCCCAATTTAAGAATAACACTATTTTAAATGATATTCCTTTCATGTATTCAGAATTTTTTTTATAGATGTAAGTAACAATGAGCAAATTATAAACTAGTCAAACAAAGGTTTACATTTAGTTCTTTATGTTCCTATACAGCTGTACTGCTGTATCATTTGCTGAATTTGGGCCAGCTGGTACTCCTAAACTTCACAGGAAGAACAACACACTTTAAGTGACACCACATCTTGAATTGAGTACTGGACATCATGTTGCACATCACCATGTATTAACACATACACAACACTTTTAGTGCATTTCCTGTCACATACAAATCCTCCTGAAAGGGAGAAAATATTATAATTACTATAGCTTTAAAGATATAATATTATAAATATTAGAGCTTTTTAGATATAATGTTATAAATATTATAGCTTTATACTCACACGGTTTTGCTACTTTTTTTTATTTTATTTATAGTTCTGTTGGTATATGTAAATTTATTTTATAGTTTATTACCGATAAGGTAGTTGCAGATTTTATTTTTTAAAATAATTTTCCAATGTCCAAAGAATACTGATTTAAAGCTTTCATACAGCAGGGGAAAGGTTATAGCCCATAACTGTTTACAGAAATAACACAGGACTGCCGTGAACAGTATTATGGTCCTGCCGGACAGCATTTCTGAATGGAGCTGGCATTCCGGTACTGTATGGGAAACAAGTGTGAAATACTGAACCAATAAAGAACAGAGGAGTTCCATGGAGATAACCACCCAGCTGAAACATTCATTCTCCACCAGTCAATAAAGGGTTATATTTTCTTGGTTGCTGGCATGTGAACAGAGAAACATCGGCTGGAGAAGCCCTGGACGGGTGATGAAGAGGATCTCCTCAGCACTGTGGCAGGCGGTGGTGTCGGCTGGACAGCAAGCCAGCCTCTACAGACAAAACTGACAGGCTACAGGTTTTCACACAAGCCCATACAAACAATGTTCTGAGCACCAGACCAGCTCTCCCCGTAACCTTATTAGGGCGACAGCAGCTCTTCCATATTTGGTGTGAGTGACCCCTGGGGAAGACCCCTCTCCTCTCCCTTGTGATTTCACGTTGGCGCAGCCTGTTCTAACAAATCAATACATCACTTCATCTTCTACTATCAACTCCAAGCACAGTGTGTAAAACCATGTCTAGACGCCAAGGGGATGGAGGCCATGCAATTAAAATACAGCCAGAAAAACCCACCAATAATAATGATGATGTGCAGGATTTAGCTCTACGCACTATGACGCTGTCCCCTGACCATTCACGCTCTCCTGTTGTTTTAACTGTAATCAGAATAAACTGTTATGCATCCTTCCACACTACTGGCAAATAAAATGAATTGACAGGGCTATTCCTTGGGCTAAAACTGACTCACTACTAAATCGTATAATGTAATGGTTTGTGTCAGGACTGGATACAAAAGAACTTCCCCCATATCTTGGTATATAAATTACAACATCCATAAGTTGAACATTATCTTTTACAGACATGTTTTAAGAAGATGAAGAGCAAAAGCTTTTTAATATATAAATAGTAACTTTTCTCATTATATTTATTCTTGGAAACTTGCTACAATATAAGTGAAACTTTATACTTGAATTGAACAATACAATATTATGTATAAACAACAGAATGGTTAAGACAGATTGTTTTATCCATGTGCATATTTGATTTTTTATTTCATACCGAGCTTAACATTTTTTCTTTAAAGATGATCTTCCTCATGTTTAAATAAAATGACCAATGATTGATTATTAATTGATTATTTAATGTACCTTCTATTTTAATTCAGTGTAACTTGTAAAATTTGCTGAAAGATCAAAGTAAAGGCTGGGTTGTTAACCCCTTTCTCGCTGGACAAGGTTAGGTTTAATCCTGTTTTTAATACTCAATTTTAATACTCAACTGTGTCCTGTCTTTCAAATGAGAGGATTAACAAATTTTTTTACAGGATAATATGATGTGCATATATGATATATGATGTGATTGATTATGCAAAATGCAACCAATTTAATTGATTATGAAAAAAAACAACCAATCATCAATATTATCTACTAATTGGCACACCACATTTTAAGTTCAGTTAAGAAGAAATTGTTGAGCAGTTCTGAAAAAAATGTAGAAAAACTTCAATGAAAGTCAGGATATACTGATGTTTATGGAGTGACAACTACAGGTCTGAAATCCTGGTCAGATTAAAGATAAAACAAATAAATTGTAAATTTTGTGAGAGGGGTATGTGTGCCAGTAAATTTGTTTTGTGAAACTTTACAAGTCAATAAATTTATTCAGTTTTCAGATGGATCAGAAATCTAAAGCCCAAGTTACCCCACTCAAGGCTAATATGCTTCCACACACCACCTTTTTCCCCTGAAACAGCCCACATGAAATCTTTAATCCAGAATGCCCACATTTGTAAACTACTGCTGAGAGACTCATCCCACATGGTTAATTAATATTATTAAATGTTCTTCATTTTCTATAGGAAGACTAACAACAGCCAAGTTAATGTCAAATATCACTCTGTTACAAGGCTGCCCTGAACCTTATATTTTATGCTCATTGGTACTTAACAAGGAAATATTTAGCTCATGAAATGCACTTCCAACATTAACATCAGAATAATGAGTGCTGCTTGGCTAATGGTATGATAGCTTATCAAACTTCACATTAAATTCCCAGATTACTGTGTAGAACCAATATTGTTACATCACCTATAACCATGCCTATGTGAAACACTGTGGTGCATTTATCTAACTATATTCAAACAATGTTAACCAAACCATTGATATTGCTGCTCTCAAATATCAGCTACCAATTATCTTTAATTTGAATTCCACATAATTGTGACACAAAATAAAAGTAAAACCACATGGTTAAAAGAATGTGAGGGAGATGACCTTGGCAGGAACGTTGCTGAGTTCAGAGGAAATCCCTAGCTGTCAATAAAATTTACACAGAAGAGCAAAGTGTCCATCTCCGTGAAGTTCAGAAATATTCATGTCATACCCTGGAAGTCTAGATCCTGTGCAATACAAGTGGACCTTAAAGTTGAGGACATTTTGATTCCTTTACTTTTTCTTTCACTCTATTTTGTTCATTTGACAAGCTCTGCTTTATGAAGCCAGTAATCTTTCATTTGCAAGAGAACAAAATGAACAGTGTAACACCTGAGCACAAAAATTTAACAACCTTCCTTTCATACAGAAGAAACTTCTCTCTTCATCAAAAAGCTTCAATATTGTTTTCATATAAATGAATTTCTTAAGAAAAAGACATGCAAATTAAAATAAAGAAACCACACACTTTTCTATCTTTCCTTTGAGGGAAATAATTCAAGTTCAAGCAATGTAAAAATGTCAAACATGGTACTAAATAACCTTGTGATTTTCTTACATTACCATAACCTGTGTATGATTAAATAGCACTTGCAAAGTACTGATACATTAAGTTAAAATTCAATAACCCTCTGCAACGGCATGTCAAAGGGATGCTCCAGCAAGCTTGAAACTAATGGTTCCAATTGAAAGTCTAATTTTGACTCCTATTTAACTGTTGTGGCTTACATTTCAGCAGGAAGAGTGCAGCCAAAAAGTTATTTTAATTCATCACCTTATACATGAAGGAGACCATCAAAGCTATACACAATCATTCTAGTCTGCATGGCAAGAAACTCTGATTTGTTTGATACATGTTTCGCTGCCTGCCAGACTGTATTCATGCTACATTGAAAGCCTTCATGTCCGCAAGGTATTCCTCAGATTGGTTATCTCCAGGACACAGGTCCAGCCTGGGAAATGTCTAATTTTCCTGTATTTCTGGTTCAGCCATGTCAACCATGGCAGATCTGGACAAATCAAATAGATCAAAGGCTTTCATACATTTGACATTGTTTTTATCAAACAAACAAGAAGAAAAAAAAACAAACATAAATGTGAAACTCGAGTAAAAGTTTACAAAAGACAATGTAAAACTAATGATAATTAATACAGCCATTCAGAATTTTTAATCCATGTTGATTTCCAATAACTTTCACATTATTGGCAAGAAAAACTATCAGAGTGATCTGGCAAAAGAAATACTTGCAATTATCTCGACATATAGGACACTTGGAGTCTTGGAAATTAAAGTTTAAAACCCTTGAACATTCAATTATAAAAAATATCTATACCACTGAATATAACTGGTTAAATGATACATTTTGTGGACAGTAATGAAAGGTTAAAAATATCTGAGACAGATCACATTAGCATGTTGCGCTGACGAAATTGTTGCTTAGATAATATACTCTTTTATCCAAGTCCAGGAAATATCAATGGTTAAAATTTCTGTGATTATCTCATGGTCAATTTAAGGCACATTTAAAATCTTCTTTTTGCTGATTTCCAAAATTTATACCAGGAGACATATGGTTAAAAGATGAAGATTAGTTGACTTATCAGATATTGCATATGATCTTTCAATGTTTCAATGGAATTTTTGTGTTTTGTAACTTTCTTTCGACATTTTGTGTCATCTGTGATACTTTTCTCTAATATGCTTTGGGGAACTAATTTATTATACCATTATTACTGTACCTGCTATAAATCATATCTCTGATCAGAATATTAATGTAAAGTGCATCACAGGAATGTACAGACCACTCAAGAAGACATTAATGATTAATTCACCCAAAGGGTAATTGGTTCCATTGAAAGGTATTGCTACACATTGCTTCTATATTTTTTTTTAAATTATACCTTGTAATTCAGTAAATGAATAAATAAAAGTACATGTGACTTAGATCTATCTACTATTAATTCTCAAACTTTCTCCTTGTCTCTGAATAAACAGATAAATAACAGGTATCAACAGAACAGAAATAGAGACTAAGAAATGCAGTGAACATGCAGACTTCAAGGAGTTGGTTCCAAAGAGGTAAAATATAACAAATTATGCATACGACATTCTCCTTCAAAATATGAAGATTTACATGTCAAAGTTAAACTCTGTGAAATCATGTTTTAAATTTTGAAATTTCAAAATTAACACAAGTCTACCATACAACTGAGACAACTCCTTTCTCAAAACATGACAATTCCCAACCAAAAGCTAAAACACCCCATAAGAATGTCTGCAAAGCTCACATTAATCCTTACCTGTAGTAAATTGAATAGTGTCTTACAGAGGACATACAATATACCATACCAAGAGTCGCCTCCTTCCTTCTTAGCCAACGGTGAATTAAATTATACATGAATCCAAATGGAATAAACCTTTCACTCCAGAAAGATATGATGGAACTAACCAACACTTTTTATAGATCATATTTTGACTTGTGCTGGGCCCTCAGTACCTAACGCTATTACCATGTACAAGTAATGGGCCTAAAAACAAGGAGATAATATACTAAATGGCCAAGGCTTAACTCACGGGTCTTAATTTTTTGCCGACAACACCGTCTTCCTCTGCAGCAATTACATAAGTGAAGCCTGAGGGTTTATGGTCTTCATCGGCAGTAACTAACCCGGGGTTCAACCAGGCACAACTTTTGATAGCCAAATGCCCAGAGGTGTAACCACTGACGCAACTTAAAGAAAGAGTAACGTAAAAAATGTGTGCAGTATTCATCTGCGAGACATGTCAGCCGAAGAGTTCTTCAAGGCAGAGGAAAAAGTGATCCTTATACATCCTGCGACCTTGGGGAGTTCTCCTGGCTTTCACAGTTTTACTCACGGTGGGTTGGTTTATGCTTAAATTTTTTATTATCACTCAGAATTTTGCGATCAACATCCAAACTATGCTCCTTTTATAGGAATAAATAATAGGAATAAATAAGTCTTTTTGCCCTTATTTGGCACATGTTGACTCATTAACCCAAAGAAACTTATGTAATACCATAAAAGAAAGCTAAGGAGGCTTATATTATTTAAATTAAAAAGATTATTTTTCTTGATTCAATATCTGGCATGGCTTTCATGTAACATTTTCAATGTACATTTTCCATGTAATTTATGTGAGACTTTAACTGGCTCTCAAACCAAAATGTATGCTTCATTGTATTGTCTATCTATAGGTAAACCTTTAAAAGGATAAACTATTCAAACAATTTTTATTATCTTTAATTTAAAGATTTTTACATGTGACAAAATAGGTCTCCTTTAATTCATATGTTAATAGTTTTTATGAAGAAAAGGACAGAATGAAAAATATCATAAGCATTTTCCTTAAAAATAAGAATTGAATAATTTAATTTTTTTTCATTTCTTTTTAATTATAAATATGAGATTCATGAAATAAGTGTGCCATTGAAGCTGCCATGTGGTTTTTTAATAATAAGTGCTGTCCATGAATTTCTTAAACTTGCATATGCTGCTCAAAGACTAAGAAACCTTAAAACTGAGTTTGTGCTCAAATAAGCAGTTCTTTGGGTTGAAATTTCTTGACCCCAAAATCAATCTTGGCTAACTTGTCATAGTACTGTTATACTAAGCATGGGAAAGTTTGATAAACAATCTTAAATCATTTTGAGGACATATAGCACATGGCAGCTGGGGTCCATGGAGAAAAGTATACAGTCCTAAATTGCAGGAAATTAATATCCCTTGTAGATAAGTGAGACACATAAAAATAGTTCTCATAGCAGGTGATGAACTAGCCAATTGAGTAATACATATTATTCTATTTATCTTTGTAACAGACCTGTTCAGATTTAGTCTTTCTCTCATAAACGGTGACACAGTGTACATGAATAGTCCTCTAGCATCTGATTCATTTAATCTCATAAGTCCTTCAAAACAACAGACGCTGAAAGAGCTTAAATTAGATAAATCCTTCAATTAATTCTGACTTATATTCTCTTGGGAACTATAAATGATATTCGGTTGGCTGAATCAGTCAGTAAGCCTAGCTATAATGCATTTAGCAAGATCTATTTTAATGATATAAATGTGTACACAATGCAGAATAAAGCAAAATATAAAACTAGAAACCTATAAAATTAAATCTTATTCCCATAAAATCATAGACATGCTCAATCAGCAAAACATGAAACATTCCAGCAGATACAGAAGTACAACACGAACCAGTTAATTAATACCTTGCTAAAGCAAATCAACAATAAACAGGCAAAAACATATTGCATTTACTAGTCTGCCAATCTCTTCCAATGGTATATGAATTTTGACCAAGACAGTGAAAAATAATAAGGTTTCAAGTATTGATTGTATGGTTTTATGTTGAAACAGTTTACCATAACCAACAGGTGATGCCTTAATTTGGTTGATTAATTTAGAAAAATCAAGTGTATCAGAAACAAATAAAATATTGGAAACTTTTTTTTCTGATCAGCTTCATTTTATTTTTCACACAGAAACTCTCATGCCATCTAAAACATAAAAGCAATTATTCATTTTTTTTAAATATTTTAATATTATGGATTATAATATATAATTTTCTGCTAACTCCTTGCTTAACTTCCTCTAAACCTAACAATTTAATTACAAAGGACATTCCAAACCTAATTTGTTTACACTTACCTAATTTGTTTACACTTAATTACATATTTAATCTTCATTTCTTACAGCAATGAAAATGTTTGATAATGCCAAATTTGTTGTGTTTCATATAATATCTTTACCATCTCACATTCTGGATTTTCATTCATAAAAGAACCTGGACAATTCTGTCTCCTTGATATCAATCAATTCACTAATGAAGGTTTTGCCATGAAGCTCTCATATTCCAGCCAGGCTAGTTAATCCGCTTTCCACACCAAATACCAGACAATTTCTCACCAACAACCTTCACTATTATTCTCATCAGTGGCTGCTTGTGTTGATGAGGGAACCAAACAAAAAGAGTCGACTGCCGATCTAGATCCAATGCCTGATCAACACCAGCTTAAGTCTTTTGCACAATAAAAACACACTGGTGAAATAATGAATTGGAGCTTAGCATTTTGAGGTTTTAACTTTGGGTTAAGTGTAGCATTTTTAATGAACCCAATTTCACAACCACGCCCACAAGACAAGTCTAGTAATTTACCCGTACTATGCATGGTTTCATTCCAGACTAATCACTTTCCTTTCAGAAAGATTACTGTCTGTCCCATTTTTTTTAGTTTCAGACAACATGACTATAAAGACTCTATGACTGGCATTGCTTCTTACCCGGAAAGAAGACAGAAATGGCACAACAATGAATTGCTGATCTTGGAGAAAAGACGAAAGGGCACTGACGGGAATCAATAATGCGAGTATGTGCAAAACAAAAAGAGTACCAAGTGTAAACCATAGGTTAGACGGCACTCGTGTGGCAGTCCCTGAAATGAAAGGCCAGACCAGCGAAAACCTTAA
Source organism: Sipunculus nudus (assembly GCA_026874595.1). Classification (NCBI taxonomy): domain Eukaryota; kingdom Metazoa; phylum Annelida; class Sipuncula; order Golfingiida; family Sipunculidae; genus Sipunculus; species Sipunculus nudus. Next base: position 13,641,513 of record CM049315.1, on the reverse strand, counting down.
AAGTTGATTAGATCAAAGGAATGTTACAGTTACTTGCTATTATAGCTTGGGTGGCCTATATTATTCACTCACTGGCAATCAGTGGTTTCAACTGAATCAACCAATCTGCTTAATGCACAGATATGCCACTTATAGTCATATATAATTAAGTAAGTTATTCATCAGTACTTTAACCACAAGTTAAGTTGAATTCCAGGAAGTCTGACTTGTTTATACATTGAAACATGATTTTGTTGTTTGATTCCTATCCAAGGTCAATCAGGACATATCTAATTTATTGTATTTACTATTTATTTTCATGTGAACAAATGTTGTGTTAAAAACCACAAAATAATCAAATATGCAATTTTTAACCAGACTTGTTTAAACCAGCAGTAAAAATGTTCCTGTATGTTTTTTTGGTGCTAGATTTATCTTGATAAAATTATCAGTAAAACACTTATCTTTATTTACAGCAACAATTAGGAGTTTATTTGGTTTACCAAGCAGATCTATGATTATTTTATCATCATTGATAAATCAGTTCCTGCCAAATAAGTAAATATTCAAGTTTAAATACTTAGGTTACAAATAACATTCTATTTTGATGTTATTATCATGATATAACTCTTCAGTGTATGGTTTTTAAGAAAAAGTTGAAGAAAAATATACAAAGTTAGACAAGTGACAATGACTTAATTTCTACCAATGCTGATGATATACTATAACAAAAATTAATAATTTGTTATTTGCAACAGAGAGAGTGAACATTTTTTATAGGGGTTGATGGGTTTATTTATACTTGATTCTTTTTTCTTTTTTTTTTTGGGGGGGGGGGGGCTGGGGGCCCATAGAAGGCAACACCATCATCAAAAACATTTGTTTCTGTTTTCTTGCCTATGTTTGTGCTATGGATGATTTTTCAAAAACTAAAACCTTTGATCAGAGAAATATTCAGTAAGAGATTCGCACCTAATATATATTTTTGACCTTGACCATTAAGTCAAGGTCCCTATATTGCAGAGTTGCAATACACCTGGATGACCACAAACAGAGAGAGTTCCTCCTCAGAATTTCAATTCTGAGAACGAGAGTCTTCAAAGGTCAAATACAAATGTTTGTGACATGCCAGCTCTGAAAAAAACACCATTCAACTGAAAGTCTTTAGTCTTTATAAACAGATTACTTCAGGTCTTAAGCATTTGAGCAGTATTTTAAGGGAATTAAGCCATAATGACAAAGTCAAATTAAGGGAGAAATTGTGTTAAATGGGGGTAAAGTCACCATAAGTATTATATTAGATGACATGTCAAAGAGCCACAAACTTTCTGCAAGAATAATAGGACCCACAAGCCAACTTAAGCAAGTGCCCATAATAGTAATCTGTAAAACACTAACATGGATTTTAAACAGCTAGCATCTTCAAGCAGTATCTAGAGCAAAACTTCTCTTTCACTGCCACTCCTCTATCATGGGAACCACAACAGATGCTCTTTAACAGAAACTTCATATTAATACAAAGAATGAGCAGAAGTTGTTCAGTGTAACAACTTGCTTACCTCAGTGCTATTTTTTTGCTAAAAAGTGTATTTTCATTCTTGAAAGGTAAATCTATTTTTACCATGCTTGTCCTTACACATGCTCCTGCACTAATAAGTGCCCCCCCCCCCATTAATCTGTGGTTCCCAACAAACATTACTTTCAGTCACAAATGATCATATCACTATCAGTCATGAATATATTCTTGTTCCAATGAAGACTTGAAATTTGGTCCAACAATGGTCCCCAGAGGGCCCCACATTTCTGGCAGTGCTGGACTAATTAACATATGGGTAAAAAGTTAAGTTTATAGTTTAAAAATATGACTAACAGAAACAGGATTTTATCAATATGCCTGAGGGAACGAAATTCCAACTAGTTCAAATCATATTAAAGAAGATATGTCTGAAATAATATGTGTAATACAAAATCACCAATTGTACTCTGATGGGGAAGGAGCCCTCATAGGCCCCAATCATCCCTGTGAATCTGAGAAAGATCAAGCATATTCTATTTGAGATATCTTGTGTGAAAGAAAATCATCAATTGTGCTCTGGTGGTCATATTGGAATTCCGACAGGTCTGTCATTAGAAAGAGATGGAGTCCTCAAAAGTAGGCCTACCAATGATCCCTGTGAATTTGAGAAAACACAAGCATGTTCAAAATAAACAAGAAACAAATTCACCAATTGTGCTATGGCCGCCATATTGGAATTCCAACAGGGTGTCATTTCATAGGTCTGGAGCCCTTATAGGTCCCAATAGGCGTATATGACTGGTAGATTTGGTGGAGCATGTTCTCCCCATTTAACACATAATGTATTTGGCTATTGCTTGTGTTACACAAACTCCCTGAACATGTAACACAAACATGATTTTGTTGAGATATGAAGCAAAAAAGAAAATCACAGATTTTGGTCTGGTAGCCTTATTGGAATTCCTACAAACCTGTAATTCAAAATGGATAGTCCTCATAGGTACCAATCGTCCATGTCACTATGAGGAAGACAAGCCTGTTCTTGTTGAGATTTCATTGAGAAATCAAACCGGGCCATAATAACTGAATCTATCCATTGAGCAAGATAGATTTTGCAGGAAATTCTCTGACATGGTCTGTGATTATGGTCAAAGGCCTAAAGTCATGCTATGCAAGTTTTATGGGGAGCAATCATTATGAATTGTAAATATAACCTCTTCAAAAAAGTGAAGTGCCCAGGATGCTGACTAGGACAATACAGGGTCTCTCTCAGTATTACACAAATTCAAATAGATGAACACCCCAGGTACAGAGAAATATGCCATATCATATCAAACTCACATCCACTGAGGCCAGTCCCTGAAGTTTTAACAAGGCCTACAGGCCTAATGCGAACCTGTGCATATGGATATACACCAGGTATAACGCTTCAATGCTGAACCACTACTTTTCATATATATGAACAATGCAAGTACTAAACATTTTGAACAAGAAACAATACACAAACATCACTGCTAAAATTCTGGCATGGGTGCACACAACACAAAAATTATTGTAGGTGGCACCACCAGTCTTGTATACGACAAAGCTATTTGACATGTATAAATATGCCCAATTTCAGGCTGATATATCAAATTCTTCCGTAGAATTAAGCAGGCACATACACTTTGCAAAAGTCATTGTAGATGGCAACACCTGTCTTGTGAACGAGAAAGCCATTAAAGACACATAGACAGGTCAGAATATCAGGCCAATACATCAAACTTACCTTGAGTCTGATGCACGGGGCTGACCAGGCTTAGGTGACAAAGGCTGTTGCCCCCCCCCCCCCCCCCCCCCCCCCCCCGAGTGTACTGTGACAAATTACTTGCTCAGGCCACTGCACTGAGTGAACTCTTGACCTGCACCTGGCTAGACTGAGTGAACTTTGACCTGTACCTGGCTGCACTGAATGAACATGAGGTGATCACATGATACTCATGAGGTGATCACATGCTACCCATGAAATGATCACATGCTGCCCATGAGGTGATCACATGCCTTGTGCTTGGCTGCACTGATTGAACTCTTGACCTAAATCTTGCTGCACTGAATGAACTCTTGATCTGTTGCCAAATCTGAAACAGTTGGCAGTTTCTCAACCTATTCAAGAAACATACATAATCTTGGCCTGTTATGTAACTCTGCTAAAATTTATCCAACACAAACCATTTGAACAAACTTGAGAAGGCTCGCCTCTGGGATCATTTCTGTAAAATATTGAACAATTTGGCTGGACTCTTTACAAGAAGAAGAAGTTTTTTTTTAGCTTTTCCCCTGTAAAATCTAAGTAAATGCAGACAGCAAAAATAAGCTGAATCCATTAACATTTGATATGTGACTGATAATTGCATCAAATTTGGAGATGGTAGCTCCTGCTAATCCTGAGAAATTATGATTAGTGTACAGATGATATGTAATATCATAAATCTACATTTTTTAAAAGCTTTTAAAAAACATTCTTGTCAATATTTTCCATAGATATTCTGAAATCTAAATGTCTAGAGGCATGATGTAATGGATGCTGATAAACTGGTGCTAGGCTAGATGTATCTGCTTCACACAGCTAACATATATGGTAAAATGACTCAATTCAATCTTTATAATTCAGCCAAAATTCATTTTTTGGAACCATAAAAGACAATTATTATTAGAATGATTCAGGGAATTATTCTTGCAAAATATTAAACAAACTGGCCTCAGTATCATCAGTCGTAAAACGTTTTGTAGGTTTATAACTCATATGGGAAAATACAGCAAAATGGCAAAGTTCAGCTTCCCATAACTCAGCCAAAAATCATTGAACCAAAACCATTTGAACAAAATTGAATTATCAACTTCTAAGAATAATTAATGTATGAGATTTAAGAATTTGGCCCAGTGGTTTTTGAGAAGAAGATTTTTGTAGCCACTCAGCTAACATGGGCTGTTATGGCATATGACTAAATTCAGCTTCCCATAACTTAGCCAAAAGTCACTGAACTGAGACCATTTGAACAAACTTGAATTATCAACATCTAAGGATAATTAATGTGTGAGATTTAAGAATTTGGCTCAGTGCTTTTGAGAAGAAGATTTTTGTAGCCACTTAGCTAAAATGGGCTGTTATGGCATATGACTAAATTCAGCTCCCCATAACTTAGCCAAAAGTCACTGAACTGAGACCATTTGAACAAACTTCAGAAAGCACTACCCTAGGATCAATTCTGTGCGATATTAAACAATTTGGCCGTTTCGTTTCAGAGGAGAAGTTATTTGTAGCTGTCAGTATGATACGGGCACTGATGACCCCCGTACAAAAAAGGCTGATGCAAGTGGCGCCACCAATACCTCAATTTCAGATATGACTCATGTGACCAACATTGGCATAAAATTTGGTGATGATAGCTCAAGCCATTTCTGAGATTGTAATTTTAGTATGCTTTTTTTGACAGATGTCTAAGTTCAACTTCCTGTAACTCGGCCAAAAATCACCGAACTTAAACCATTCGAACAAACTTGAGAGATTGTTCCAGGAATCATTTCTGTAAAATATTGGACAATTTGGCTGAACAGATTTGGAGAAGAAGATTTTTTAAGCTTTTTTAACTTTTTCCCTATTAAAATCTAAGATAATGCAGTTAGCTAAAAAATAAGCAAAATTCGATAGAGTTTTTTAGATGACTAATTTTATGCATAAGATTTCGTGATGCTAATTCTTGCCGTTTTCAAGATAGTAAGGGTTAGCGTACAGACGCCGGACGACGCCACACCATCGCATAAGCTCACAGGTTCGCTAACAAATACACATTATAAATAGGTACAAGGTGCTTTAGGTAATTTGGAACCTTAAAAATATTAGGAAGGAAATTTTCCTAATTCGAGCATTAAAGCTTAAACATGGAAAAATTGGTAAGAAGCCCCACATTTGCAAACATGGGAAGTTAATCAGCGTTTAAATATACTCATAAAGTTCAATCCACCCACTCAAAATATCATCATATGTGTATTATAGTAAGGAGATGCCTGTTTGTAGCACATCAAATTTTTGGCACAGACAATGACAGTTCAGTAATTATTATTTTATTGCTCCATTGTGAATACTTATCCATTCTTAATTTTGATTGCAGCAGGAATAGTTCCAGGTTTTAAAATTCCTCAGAGGCATCCAAACAATTGATGACTGGACCCTTGTGAACAATGTTTGCTAGTTCTTGCCATTCTCCGATCAGATGTAGTCTTGACGAGGATGGCAGCAAAAATGATCACTATTCATTAAACACTGGTGATTCACAGTTTCGGTGATAAAACTCTTTCCTTACTACATCAACATGTACTAACACAGCATTGGAAAAGGGACAAAAAAATAACAAAGGATGTAAAATTAACAGATTCAACCAGGCTCTCTCTACCAAATGCCAATCAACGGAAAACATTTTTTTCTCTGTGACTGATACCAAACTATGCCATCATCTATCTATAACCATGATGGAGAGATCGCATTGATAAAACAGCCAGATTACTATCATTGCCTAGTAATTATGCATCAGATTGGTAATTTGCCAAATCAAAGTGGACTCTGGACAAATATAATACATTATTCTAATGGGGAATATTACTGACTACATAGGCACAGACAAGGCACTGGCCTCGTAATAACTAATCAAACAAAATGGTACCACTTACAGGATTGATGCAGCTGAAACACTTCCAAATTAGCAATTTTGAAAGGGCAGTGACAATATTAAGAATTCTCCAGACAACTGTGATACATTTAATGAAGTCAAGAGTACTTAAAAGTATGCTGGACAAAGCAAAATAAGTAAGACAGAAGGTACACAAAGACACAAGCGTACGTGCCACTCCATTTAAGTGAGATATATTGTCACTGGCAAGTGAAAACCTTGTTACTTGATAAATAAATGCATATGGCAAGTAGGGGGTTTTACTTAACAGTGATGATATGTTTCATATACAAAACATTATTTCAATTTCATACATACATAAATTCAAAAGTATGTATATTTTATGGGCTTTTTAAATCAAATCATTTGTCCAATTTGTTGCTTTTTTTTACAACATTTTAATAGAGCTATTTTCCTATTTATTTCTTTTCAGTTGATTTATGTTTATATTTTTTTGCAGCAGTTCCCTAATTTAAAGAAAGTACCTTTAAAACAATTTCAATTTTGCTGACACAAATATTTCAGAAAGATTCCATAAAACTTTTTTTTCAATGCAGCAAGACATCTAGATATACCTACTATTTGTGACAGTCAGATACAGACTGATCAGTTGTAATAGTTCATACTATTACATATTGCACACTGCATGCATGTTTACACAGTGGCCATATTTCTCTTTATGCAAACCATCACAGGAGCACTGTCTTTGGTAACCTTCACCTTGACCTGAAATTATGATGACCTATTCAGGTCATGCTGCATCCCAATACTACATATTATAAAGTGACCTTCCCTCTTGTTTCTTAGACATCAGTGTATTGTTATCAATATATTTTTATACTTCACTTGATTATTCTGCTATTGTACATAATTATGAACTGGTATTACACAATGTGTTCCCCAGTCTTCAATTAACCAGAAGTGACAGTATATATTCAGTATACATGTGGAACAAAGGATGAGTATTTATCAGTCAAATGTAATCTGCACCATATTTTCTTTATGACAAATCTCAGTTGATAACTGCACAGAATGAAATTTATTTTTTGTCCGTGGTTAGTCATTTTTAATGGATGAACCATATAAGGGAATAACGTTAAGTACATTTATGGATTTAAATATGCAAAAACTTTTTAGAAACAAATTTACAATATAAAGAAGAATTCTTCCTTTCAGATACCATTATGGGAGAACATTAAAATACACTCATTATTAAGCCACACATTTGAGTTTGCCAAGTGCAAGCATTGTGAATTTTAAAGGACACACATGATATCATTCAATATGATTCCCTTCAATATTTTATGATATTAATGGCAAATATAGAAAAATTTAACTATCATAATAAAGGTAAATAGTTGACAATTTTTGGGTTTATCCTCTTTGGACACCACTGTGCAATCCTTGGATATAATTGCACAATCTATGGATACCACTGCCTAATCTCTGGATATCATTGCATGATACTTGGACACCATTGCCCAATCTATGGATACAACTGTACAATCCTTGAATATCATTGCACAATATTTGGATATTATTGACCATCACTGGATACCACTGCAAATCTATGGATACTAGTGCACAATCTTTGGGCATATTAGATATTTTTTTTCATATTAGGAGGAATGCACTGAACACAGTTCCAAGTAGTGCACAGAAAAAATTCATGGGTAAACTATAATAGCAAATACCCGATTATCATGGGTAAACTATAATAGCAAATACCCAATTATCATGGGTAAACTATAATAGCAAATACCCGATTATCATGGGTAAACTATAAAAGCAAATACCCGATTATGATGTTTTGAATTAGGATCAGAGACACATTGAATTGCGTAATGGGAGAGGCATATTTCTTTGCGGTGATATCCTCAGATTTCATTATAAATTATAAACAATGGTCCAAAAGCCTACTTGAGATAAAGTATAAACTTTTGAATAAAGAACATCAGCTGCCGTTAATCAGAATGTGCCCCACACATGTATTTTAGCTGTTGCTTTATTCAAGAATGTATCAGTAAAACATAGCCACAGTCACACTCTTCCGTTATCGAGTGACACTGAGTTATCTGCCCTGCTATAAGTAATGGTTCACCACCCTCTGCTCCACTCTTGGTAAATATCAGGTAGATTACTCAATGCACTCTGCCTGTCATAACTCAACTGATCCTGGCCTGGATCCCTGCCCCAGTTGTTACCAAGTCTACAAGTAAAGGTATACATCCTGGGTATAAGGAAGTACTCACTGACGAGCAGAAAACCTCCAGGCCATCAAATATTTATTTATTTGAATATACAACCCAACAATAGCTATACCTCTTTTGGTCTGAATTTATAGCATTGTCACAGCAGAACTTTACTGGGATGACCTTAACATATGTGGTACTGCCACGTGCCATTTGTATGTATAGCTGTCTTACTCAGCAAAGAATCCCCAACAGACATAATGCTTGGATGAGGGCCAAGGTTGACGAATTTGTGGACAATCTATGTAACTTCAAGGCAAAAATCTTGTTATCATTGACACTGTAACATCCATATGATATGAAAATTTAATTATTCCCCAAGAGTAAATTCAATAATAATTCCTGGCTACATCTGATTTAGTTTCCTACCTCCGGTGTAAAGTATAAGCCATTATTAAACATCAATTTAATGTACACTTGATGAATTTTGCAATGCAACATATTACCTTACAGAGCAATTCTTAAATCCACACAAATATCATTAAGCCAATTTCAAAGACTTGATCCATATTTTAGCAAAAGGAACTAGTACCCCTTGGAGCTGTTTACCAGGTTTATAAATTATACACCATATATAATACACACAATGCAGTACTGCTGTAAGTAATCATACAACACACTGCTGCTAGTTAAATTTGATTTATATCTGTCACACATCTGGTTTTCATAAACAGATATATATCCATCACATACGACTGCTTTTTAGTAAACCCAAATACTTTCATATGATGATTGTGAACCCTGAATCAAAACTATGATGAGACAGTTAAATTAAGCTCTCCTGAACTCAACTGGGGCCAGCTAAAATTTTGACATTTTCCGTAACTATACTCTAGTCCATATTGCTACCCTAATCAACCTGTTTCTTCATGATAATAAATGTGCTAAGACTTACCTTTTATGCCCTGGAGGAAAAAACAAGGGACCCATGGGTCACGGCGTTCAGCTGTTATATATGATAAACAAGGGACCTATGGGTCACGGCGCTCAGCTGATATATATGATAAAAAAATATGATTTAGAAATGAGGCACATGCTGGTTTTATATGGTAATAAAAATAAGCTGTATTATGAGTTGTTGTTGTTTAGCTTATGTATGATTTTGATAGTACCTTTGGAGACAGGAAAGAGGATTAATTTCATTTATTTTATTAACAAATGGAGTGGGATTGTCACACAGATTTTGACTTGGCCATATAACTAATATAAGCAGAACATATAATATAAGAGTTTAACTATTTATTAGAAAAATTACAAATATTGTCCTAAATATAATTTTTATTAAAAATAATAAGAGAATAGTATGATTTTTTCAAATAAAATATGACTGAAATGATTATTAAAATAATATTAAAGAATATATTCATGAATGCATTCATTAATACATTTTGAAAATATTTGCACTGGTATTCATATACTTTCATTTTTACCTGAATTCCCATTCTTATGAAAGAAATTTTATAATGGAGTACATATTCATATTCGTGTTTAAATACAATTGCAAAGTATTCGCACCATGTCTGGTATTTATTCAGTTTTCACCAAACAATGATGTTGAGAATCCAGAATATACAAAATTCACACATTTAAATAATGATCATAAGTACCTGGTTTTATGGCTTTTATTTATATTAAAATGAAAAGGGACCTATGGGTCATGGCGCTCAGCTGTTATATATGATTAAAAAATATGATTTAGGAATGAGGCATATGCTGGTTTGGTGTGGTAATAAATATAAGCTTTATTATGAGTTGTTGGTGTTTAGCTTATGTATGATTATGATATTATCTTTGGAGACAGGGAAGAGAATTGATTTCATTTATTTTATCAACAAACGGAGTACTATTGTCACACAGATTTTGACTTGGCCATATAACTTATAAGCAGAACATATAATATAAGAGTTTAACTATTTATTTTTAAAAAAAAAAATTACAAATATTGTCCCCAATATAATTTTTATTAAAAATAATAAGAGAATCTTATGATTTTTTAAAATGAAATATAACTGAAATGGTTATAAAAATAATATTCATGAATGCATTCATGAATACATTTTGAAAGTATTTGCACTGGTATTCATATACTTTCATTTTTACCTGAATTCCAATTCTTTATGCAAGACATTTTATAATGAAGTACATATTCATATTCGTATTTAAATACAATTGCAAAGTTTTCCCACCATTACTGGCATTTATTCAGTTTTCACCAAACAATTATGTTGAGAATCCAGAATATACAAAATTCACACATTTAAATTATGATCAAAAGTACCTGGTTTTATGGCTTTTATTTATATTAAAAAAAAAATGTAATATATTCATTTTGGACTAATTTCACATCAATGCACACACTAGACACAGTAGGAATCTAGATTAATAATATCAACTGCATCTTTGTCTATCATTAATTTCCTTCATATGATCCCTATAATGATTAGTAATGAATAATATGATTTACTTTTTTTATCATTAAAATTGAACTGAAAAATACCATAGGTGACTGCATGGTGTTATTTGGAGTACGTGACATTCTATCCATCGATACAAGATTCTTTTATCATAAGTAACTGCAAGTTGATTTCCTGTTATTATAAACTAACAAATTCTTTTTTATTTTTCTTTAATTTGTTATTAAAAAACAATAAAAATTTATTAATTTATTGTTAATTGTTATGTTGTTGGTTAAAACTACTAGATGAGTTGGGTTGGACACCTGGATCAACTGTGGCTGGCCATAAGCTGCCTACCTGCAACAGTGTATGGCTCGCCTCAAGCATGCATAATTTGCTGAAAGTTCAACAAGGTCAACATACAGGTGACTCAAGAGGGGCTGGAGAGAGTTAAGGTCTGACATGGTCTCATAAAAACATTAATAAAAGCTACAATTTTTGGCCAATTTCTTTCAGCTTTCTAAACTAAAAAGCTGAAATCCTTGTGTGCATGATATGAAAATTATTTCAACCGTGCTCACAGGAAACAAATGTGCCATGGTCAAAGTTGGGCAAAATTTAAGGTACTAATTTTATATTTATACTAATAACATATAAAATTTGAAAAATTCAGGACTAATTTAGGGTATTCAATTGAATCTTGATTAAATAATGTTACATCCCTGGCAAAAAAACTCTAGCTTCAGCAATCCCCTTGTTAAGGGAGTAAATATATTTCTTGATTTTTTACATAGTGCATTATGTTTGGGCCTATAACTTAAAACAATTACGCAATACTGACATCATTTCTGGCATATGCATAGAGAATGTATAGAAAAATATGTATATTATATATGATTAAAGTCACATCAGTGGTTTTGATATTAGGCAGTCTTGAAGTGTAACAATGGGTTTTTAATGGAAAAATGAAGTTTTTCATTAATATCTTGAAGGTATTAAGTCCTAGTGACCAAATTCTTGGCATGGTAGGGAATTTCGGAGACATCTAATTGTATGCCAAATTATAGGAACTGAGAGCTGAAACTGGGGAGCTGAGCTCTTGCAAACTGCATAACACTAGCTTGATGTAAACAATTTGTTACATGGTGCTTGAAAACTTGAATAAAATCTACAGTTTTTTATTACCGGGTTCCAAATTTTTGGTGTTAACAGACAAAATGCTAACAAAAACATGCTGCGAAAATTAAATCCACAGTACTTACAGTAAAAAAACGTGCCATGGTCAAAGTTGGGCAAAATTTAAGGTACCAATTTTTTATTTTTGTTAATATTTTAAAAAATTTAAAAGATTTTGATCTAATTTTGGGTATACAATTTAATTTTGATAAATTAAAGTTATATTACTGGAAAAAAAGTAAATAGCTTTAACAAGTTTTGTGTTAAGTGATCAAATATCTTTCCTGATTTTTTACAAAATGCATTATGTTTGGGCCCATAACTTTTTTAAATTATATAATACAGACATAATTTCTGGCATGTACATAGGAACTATATAGAAGAATATTTATGGTAAATATGAGGGAAAACAGATGAGTGGTTTTGATATTAGGCAGTCCTGAAGTGTGAAAATAGGTTTTTAATAAGAAATTGAGGTTTTTCCTTAATTTCTCAAAGGAACGAAGTCGCAAAGACCCAGTTTTCGGCTTGGTAGGAGATCTTGGGAACATCTAACATTATGCTGAATTTTGGATTCCTAGGTCTTACGGTTTCAAAACGTGCCACATCTACGGACGGACGGACGGACGTACGGACAGACGGACGGACGACGGACAATGGACCACGACTATAGCTCAGATGACTTATAGTCAGCTGAGCTAAAAATATGATTTTGAAATGAGGCACATGCTGGTTTTGTGTGGAAATAAATATAAGCTGTATTATGAGTTGTTGGTGTTTAGCTTATGTATGATTTTGATAGTTTCTTTGGAGACAGGGAAGAGATTGATATCATTTATTTTATTAACAAATGGAGTGCAATTGTCATACAGATTTTGACTTGGATATATAACTGATAAGCAGCACATATAAGATAAGAGTTTAACTATTTATTAAAATTTAATAACAAATATTGTGCCAAACATAATTTTTATTAAAAATAATAAGAATCATATGATTTTTTAAAATAAAATATAACTGAAATGATTATTAAAATAATATTATAGAATATATTCATGAATGCATTCATGAATACATTTTGAAAGTATTTGCATGGTATACAAATACTTTCATTTTTACCTGAATTCCCATTCTTATGCAAGAAATTTCATAATGGAGTACATATTCATATTCGTATTCAAATACATTTGCAAAGTATTCGCACCATGTCTGGTATTTATTCAGTTTTAGCCAAACAATGATGTTGAGAATCTAGAATATAAACAAAGGACCCATGGGTCACAGCGCCCAGCTTAAGTTTGAAATTTTTGCAAATGCAAAATATGAAAAATATTCTTTTGTAATGTTTTTCATTTATATAAGCAAATGAGAAGCTAAGAGGAAAGAGGCCCTCCTACTTAGTTATAGTAAAGTTCTAAATATATGATTGCAAACTAATACTCTGACAAGACTGTCATGAAGAAAAACAGTAAAAGTTTTGAGATACTGTGATGCATATGAAAAATTTACAGATGGACAGGCAAGTGGATAGAATGGACAAATACCTTTATTTCACTTTCAAGGGAATAATGCATTTAAGTTTATATATAAGGCTATTTTTTAGCATATCCACTTTTTCCATTAATAGTTTTTACCTGATTCATTTCTTTTATTTACAAGTGTTATTAATTTGTAATAAATAACTGAAAATATAAGTTAAAATATAGAATTCTAAGTTGCAATCATTATATATCCAGATTGTAGCTCATATTGGGTCATATTATGCATACACATATATTTTATTATTTTAAAATATAATGTTTAAACTGAATTTAAAAGAAAATAATGCCACAACATGGCATCTACAAGATTATTCCTTGAATCCCTATTAAAAAGTTTTGCACATTGGAGTTTTCAGTACATGCTTAATTTTATTCACCAAAATAAAATAAAAGATTCAGTAAATTTGATAAAATAAAAACATCTTTTCAAATAAAGTATACACACTGTTGGTTGAATGAGGGACAAATAATATCATTATGCTAATTACAATCTCAGCTATAATTAATTACTGGAATTAATAGTCAATTTCACACCTGGTGAAGTTTTTCTCTTCTGAAGTAAAGCATTACTTATCTGATGAACATCCACACTTTCATAGCAATACATCACTTTGCGGACACAATTAAATGTGCACTTTAATCACTGTAACCCTGTAGGTTCAATACAAAATCTAAAATGTAGCATAGCCAAGAATAAAATAAAATACAGAAAATTATAACATTCATCTAGTTTATGCACCAGCTGGGGGTGGGGGGGGGGGAGTGCAGGGCAGAGGGGAAGCCTGCTAGTAGTGGCCAAGCTGAGCCAAGGCAAGCTGCCTAGGGTGGGTTACATAATGCAAGTGAAGGTGGTATTATGAGGTGGGCCAGATGTAAACAACACTTGACATGGTGTATGAAAACTTGAATAAAAGCTACACTTTTCAAACAATTCCTTTGAAATTTCAGATTTTAAAAGATTAAATCCTTATGTATATATGCTGTGAAAATTAATTCAACAGTGCTTACAGGGAAAAAACGTGCCATTGCCAAATTTGGACAAAATTTAAGGTATTGATTTTTTATTTATGCTAATAACTTGAAAAAATTGCAAAATTCAGATCTAATTTTGGGTAAACAATTGAATCTTGATTAAATAAAGTTATATTCCTGAAAAAAAGTCTCCAGCTTCAGCAATTCTCATGTTAAGTGAGCAAATATATTTTCTGATTTATAAAAAATTGCATTATATTTGGGCCCATAACTTCATTATAAAACCAAATACTGACTTAATTTTTGGTATGTGCACAGAAAATGTATGAAAAAATATGAATACTAAATATGATCAAAAACAGATCAGTGGTTTTGATATTAGGCACCCGTGAAGTGAATGGCTTTTTTATGGAAAATGGAGGTTTTTCCTAAATATCTCGAAGGAACGAAGTCCTAATGACCCAATTTTCAGTATGGTAGGAGATTTTGGGGACATCTAATGGTATGCAGAATTTTGGATTTGTAGGTCCAACGGTTTTAAAACGTGCCCTGTTAACGGCCGGACGGACGGACAAAGGACCACGACTATAGCTCAGATGACTTATAGTCAGCTGAGCTTAAAATTGATGACAATACTTTCCCTCATCTGAATCCAATAAAATTAATTTCTAAAATGAATATTGACAAAACCTATTTTTACATTGCGATATCACTGACAGGGCTCCTGAACTGACTGTCTACAAAAAGGATCTATATGGCAGTACAAAAGATAGAGAGATGATGTCACTGTGGTATTATACCAACATATATTATCTGCACTTGGCACATCTAAATGTGCTAAGTCTTGACTGAAATCTGACATAATTATGTCCTTTCTGTATCAAAGTGATACACAAGTATAAAAAATATGGGAGGGCATGGTATTTTGCTGCACCTTAACACTAAAGCCGTGGTCCCAACCAGCCGTACTTGCAAGTGCGTGCTATCTACTTGCAAAAACGTGGGCAAAACTTGGGGAATCGTATGTGGTGAGTATCGCCTCAGTATGAATTTGGGAGCACGCAGACACGCCGTAGCACTTTTAGTGCAGGAGGAACTTTTGCTGCGTTCGGGCTACGGATTCACCCCCGACTCTTGCGACTCCCTCCTCACATTTTCAGAATAACGTGGTGGCCATAGCCTCCCAAAAAAAGTACAGACTAAAAACACGCACGGTGGGTGGGGACTGGGGCTTAAGTGAATAATATTTTTAAGCAATAAATGTTTTTTCATACCAATTCATATCCTATGCTATCACCTTTGGACTGAATTTCAGTTGGTAACAAGTTAATTCAGAAGAAATATCTAGACACACAGGTGGACAGGGTTTTAGAACAGATAATCAAAATGACTTTCCTACCAGCAAAACTCCTGGAATGTGCACATAACCTTGCACAGCAAATTCAACCTAGAAAACAAACACATTTTTATTTTTTGTGCATTTACAAGTAAGAGGGAGTGCTGTCAGAAGTTGATAAAATGCCTGTCCTTTTTTTTATATATTAAGTATAAAGGCCAGACTCACTGCAGACAAAATAGGTAATTGGTTATGGCATGGCTTTGCAGGTAACTCTTTGTGACACAACTAACTGAGAAAGATGCCAGCTGCATTAATGTTTCTTATTGGCAAGACTATATGACATGGTTCCCACCGACGACACGGTCCAGTGAACTTGCAGCTATAACGTGATTATGCCTGCTGTTCATTCACTGAAAACGGTAAATAAACATGTGGAACAATTTGTACGGGCTGATCCCTTTGTAGCAGAACCCTAGTATAGTTCCACAATAGTTTCAGCTAATAGCAAAGAAACTGTCTTATGATCCATTAAATATCCTTTATTTGATTAATGCTGCTTTAGTGGGCATGACATTGCAGATAGAGAAGCAACAAAGACCTGGGCCTGTGAACCGAATCATTTATAAGTAACACCGTTGGTCCCTTTATTTTAAGTTTATACACTACAAGTATACACAAGCCCTCATTTGAAACCAATCACAATCCCTTTCATATATTGGGTTTGCATCCAGTGGTGGGTAACTTCTGTGATTTATGGATGATCTTCAATATGGAATTTAAAGTAGATACAGTAGATACATGTTAAAGGGGAGTCCTCTTAAATACTCGTAAATTTTACTTCAGACTTTTTTTTATCATGAGTCTGAGGTATCTTAATACCTCTTTTGGTGAAATTTTGCTGTTTGGAGTTTTACATTTTGTTTCTAATTTAAAGACTTTTTTTTTATCATGAGTCTGAGGTATCTTAATACCTCTTTTGGTGTAATTTTGCTGTTTGGAGTTTTACATTTTGTTTCTGATTTAAAGACAATGGCAATATGCCTAAAGAAGTTGGTTTTAATGCATGAATTCAAAGATTCTTGGCAAACTTATTGGTTACACACCTGAATGTGAAAATGATATTAAATATTAACAGGAATGTGCTTTTAAAAGAACTGTGATAATTTTTCACATACATAAAACAAGGGACCCATGGGTCATGGCGCTCAGCTGATAAATATGATTAAAAAATATGATTTAGAAATGAGGCACATGCTTGTTTTGTGTGGAAATAAATATAAGCTGTATTATGAGTTGTGGGTGTTTAGCTTATGTATGATTTTGATAGTATCTTTGGAGACAGGGAAGAGGATTGATTTCATTTATTTTATTAACAAATGGAGTGCTATTGTCACACAGATTTTGATTTGGCCATATAACTTATAACTAGCACATATCATATAAGAGTTTAACTATTTATTAACAAGGGACCTATGGGTCACGACGCTCAGCTGTTATATATGATAAAAAAATATTATTTAGAAATGAGGCACATGCTGGTTTTGTGTGGTAATAAATATAAGCTGTATTATGAGTTGTTGTTGTTTAGCTTATGTATGATTTTGATAGTACCTTTGGAGACAGGGAAGAGGATTGATTTCATTTATTTTATTAACAAATAGAGTACCATTGTCACACAGATTTTGACTTGGCCATATAACTTATAAGCAGAACATATAATATATGAGTTTAACTATTTATTAAAAAAAATTACAAATATTGTCCCAAAAATAATTTTTATAAAAAATAATAAGAGAATCATATGATTTTTTTAAATGAAATATAACTGATATGATTATTAAAATAATATTAAAGAATATATTCATGAATGCATTCATGAATACATTTTCAAAGTATTTGCACGAGTATTTATATACTTTCATTTTTACCTGAATTTCTATTCTTTATGCAAGAAATTTTATAATGGAGTACATAATCATATTCGTATTTAAATACAATTACAAAGTATTCGCACCATGTCTGGTATTTATTCAGTTTCACCAACCAATGATGTTGAGAATCCAGAATATACAAAATTCACACATTTAAATAATGATCATAAGTACCTGGTTTTATGGCTTTTATTTATATTAAAAAATAACTGTAAAAAATTCATTTTGGACTAATTTCACATCAATGTACACACTAGACACAGTAGGAATCTAGATTAATATTATCAACTGCATCTTTGTCTATCATTAATTTCCTTCATATGATCCCTTATGATTAGTAATGAATAATATGATTTACTTCTTTATCATTAAAATTGAACTGTAAAATGCCATAGGTGACTGCATGGTGTTATTTGGAATATTGTGACATTCTACCCATCGATACAAGATTCTTATATCATCAGTAACTGCAAGTTAATTTCCTGTTATTATAAACTAACAAATTCCTTTTCTATTTTTCTTTAATTTGTTATTAAAAACCAATAAAAATTTATTAATTTATTGTTTATTGTTATGTTGTTGGTTAAAACTACTAGATGAGTTGGGTTGGACACCTGGATCAACTGTGGCTGGCCATAAGCTGCCTGGATTCCTGTATGCCTCGCCTCAAGCGTGCATAATTTGAGGAAAGGTCAACAAGGTCAACATACCGGTGACTCAAGAGGAGCTGGAGAGAGCCAAAGTCTGACAGGGTCTCATAAAAAACATTAATAAAAGCTACAATTTTTGGCCAATTTCTTTCAGCTTTCTAAACTAAAAAGCTGAAATCCTAATGTGTGCATGATATGAAAATTATATCAACAGTGCTCACAGGACACAAACGTGCCATGGTCACAGTTGGGCAAAATTTAAGGTACTAATTTTATATTTATACTAATAACTTATAAAATTTGAAAAATTCAGAACTAATTTTGGGTATTCAATTGAATCTTGATTAAATAATGTTACATCCCTGACAAAAAAATCTCTAGCTTCAGCAATGCCCTTGTTAAGGGAGTAAATATATTTCTTGATTTTTTAACAAAGTGCATTATGTTTGGGCCCATAACTTAAAACAATTACGCAATACTGACATCATTCTGGCATGTGCATAGAGAATGAAAAATATGTATATTATTTATGATTAAAGTCAGATCAGTGGTTTTGATATTAGGCAGTCTTGAAGTGTAACAATGGGTTTTTAATGGAAAAATGAAGTTTTTCATTAATATCTCAAAGGTATTAAGTCCTAGTGACCAAATTCTTGGCATGGTAGGGGATTTTGGAGACATCTAACTGTATGCCGAATTTAAGGAACTAAGAGCTGAAGCTGGGGAGCTGAGCTCTTGCAAACTGCATAACACTAGCTTGATGTAAACAATATGTTACATGGTGCTTGAATACTTATTAAAATCTACAGTTTTTGATCAACTGGTTTCAAATTTTTGGTGTTAACAGTTGAAATGCTAACAAAAACATGCTGTGAAAATTAAATCCACAGTACTCACAGGAAAAAAACGTGCCATGGTCAAAGTTGGGCAAAATTTAAGGTACCAATTTTTTATTTTTATTAATATTTTAGAAAATTTAAAAGATTTTCATCTAATTTTGGGTATACAATTTAATTTTGATTAATTAAAGTTATATTACTGGAAAAAAGGTCAATAGCTTTAACATTTTTTGTGTTAAGTGATCAAATATCTTTCCTGATTTTTTACAAAATGCATTATGTTTGGGCCCATAACTTTTTTAAATTAAATAATACAGACATAATTTCTGGCATGTACATAGGAACTATATAGAGGAATATTTATGGTAAATATGAGTACAAACAGATGAGTAGTTTTGATATTAGGCAGTCCTGAAGTGTGAAAATAGGTTTTTAATAAAAAAATGAGATTTTTCCTTAATTTCTCAAAGGAACAAAGTCGCAAAGACCCAGTTTTCGGCTTGGTAGGAGATCTTGGGGACATCTAACATTATGCCTAATTTTGGATTCCTAGGTCTTACGGTTTCAAAACATGCCACATCTACGGACGGAAGGACGGACGGACGGACGACGGACAATGGACCACGACTATAGCTCAGATGACTTATAGTCAGCTGAGCTAAAAATAATGTAATACAGCCTGCATCAGTTATGAAATATGCATGGTGACCGTGGCACATATCAAATATTGTCTGAATTCAGTGATGTATCCAGTCTCAAGTGTCTTTTGAATATCGCCTTTTGGAGAATATTTCTGAGAATTAAGCACTGGCAACACATTAACCTCAGGCCCACAACTTGAAAATACGGATTATGCTATGATTTATAAGCATATTTGTAACAAATTGAATCTATCTATTTAAATTGTCATCACTTTGTCATCAGTTAAAATAACATCCATATAACATCAAATGTTAAAGTGCACAATTTTGACATATAAAAATAATAGAACATTTAATCATTTAAAATGAAAGAAAGACACCTTTTAACACAAGTATAACATGTTTACCATACACTTAATAAAAGACAGATGAATATCACATGGATATCACATGATAATGCATGTCACATGATCAGTAACCATGGTGATGGACACATACAAACCAGACACCTCACTCCTAATCCAATCACAAATTGTCCTAAAATTTTACAGTAAAGAGGCAGCCATGTAAGTTAATTGTATGACAGATGATATCAGAACACATTGCCCATGTCATTTCCAATTGACCTTTGACCATTTTTTTCAAAAAGACTGCCTTGATTTCAGCCTCGAGAGCTTAAATGGCAAGTAATAACAGTGACCAACCATTAATAAATTGCATATATTTCAGATATGACACTTGTTACTCAGAACAAGTTTTATCTGCCAGTGGTTGGTCATACATGTCTAAACAAGTGTTTTAAGGACACCCAATAAGCTAATAGATACTCAACAAACACAATAACAGAGACAGCTCAAGTGACATCCAGCTTAGAGGTAATTAATGTCAAACTGTGCCTTACATATATAACAAGAATTATGATGATGACATTGAACAGCATTCCTTTGTACCTGCGATCATACCTAGATGTTAAATCAAGCTTGAAATCACCAGGAGCATGGCAATCATATTACTGACTGATGGATGAATGTAATCCGGACTGAAAATAAGCATTATAAATAACAAAATACCTACTGTCAATATTCAAACCTCTAATGCTTTTCCAACAATAAAAGTAATAAAACACGAGCTAAAAAACTCTTTATATGGAAAGCAAAGTCGCATATAATTTTTTTATATATGACAGGTCATCTTTTAACGTGTATACATGTACAGGTAGCCCTATATTAAATAATATTATATCACCTTCTTGGATATTAAAATCTGGTGTAATATGAGCTGAAAGAATTCTGCCTCATAAACATTTAATTTTCAATCTCTTCATTCAATATTTATAAAGCATTATTAATTTTACCTGAAAAGTCAAAGTTTACTTCACAATAACAACTGCATACACAGAAAAACAACTCCAACAAAATTTCAAAACCAGCTCCTTAGAGATTATCTAAAGAAATGTATAAGCTGATAGAGGCATTCTGGGGAAATGGTGGCCAATATAAGCCAAATGTAATTGTCCCATCTTGACAAGCAAATTACCTCCCCACACTTTCCATAAACCTCTTTAACACAGTCTTAGTACTATAAATCATTCCCCGCCGGTGCACGCTTGCAAGGCCTTTTATTTATAGCCTAATAATACATATCCCTGCTAGGAAAACTCGTGGTCCACCTTTCATCTTTATATCCAAGCACAGAGCGCCACCGGTGCCATGATTTCACACTGTTACCCAGACCCGTATTTTACTCTGCGTTTATGTGGGTGCACACTTCCTGTCCTACTGTGGTGAGTCCAATTTGCAGGGCTGGATCATGTGGGTGTCAGCATTTGGGGGGGGGGGGGGAAGGGGGGCCGGAGCAATGTTCAAAATATTCTTCACATACAATCATAAATATATGCAAGCATTCCCAAGAGTAACAAACTGATACACTAAGTTTATTTTATGATCAGCCTTTAATAAATATTCGAATTTTTGACAGAAAATATATATTTTTATGGGATTTTTTAATTTACCTAGAATCAAATCAGACAAAGTAGTTTTCTTACCATTCACTCTGATCAAAATAAACATATGATTATTAACTGTTAAAATTGTCAGCTGTAATTAAAATGATAACTTTGTACTCCTCGTGGCAAATTTTGGCCAGCAGTCACTGATGGTTCAAATAATCAAGAGTAACATTATGCATTATCATTATCCCATGCTGTCTTTTATTATTAACACTGGTGGGTGGGTGAGGTGTTTGGAGGATGGGGGCGGGGGGGGGGGGGGGGGGGGGAGGTGATGCCCCCTGTATGTGTGTTGCATCTACAGAACTATGGGTGCTCTGCTGAATGGTGTGGCACAGGTTTACCAAGACATTCTTTTCCAGCTTGTGTAATTAAGTATGAATTACTAGCAATCTAATGACATAACACTCACTGAAATCTTCAACATGTAACTAATATCAGGAGAGAATTATATCTCCTGAAATTTTACTCCAACACTTTGGCAAGATACTGTGTACCATTGTTGAATGATTATAAGCCTAACATTTATCTCAATGTATCACTGGCTACTGGTGGTATACAAAATAAGTCAAAATATCTCACAGTGATTGACCCAAGAACTATATCTTTGATCCTTAAATGCTGATCTAAAATGCTTATTACAAACATACAACATGAAGATAAAGGGACTGAGTGCCAGACATGCTTTGGATCTTAAAAGTTGAACACAGCAAACATTTCATTTATTAACAATTTAAATATATATTTGTTATCCTGATAATTTAACTTGGTATTACATGTGTAAGGGCTTGTGTTTCAATCTAAGGTAGATTATGCAGCATATGAAGTGATAATAAAAGCAGGATGTTTGACAGCTAGTTACAGTGAGTGAGAAGAGACTAGATTTTCTGTTTTAACTCTAAGCAGCTCAAACCACAGTAGAAATAACATGATACAAACCTGTCAGTAAGGATTCCCTCTGACTGTCAAATGGTCGTGTTTTCACCTGTTATAGTTTGTTTGTTTTACTGTTAGCATGTATGTTTATGTTGAGTTTCTGAAACTTGATGGGATCATAGGTCAGGTAATCCCACAAATTTTACTGAATTTTTACATCTGGTTCAGATCGACAGGTGGATCCAGATGGCTCTTTTTTTTTACAGTTTGACACACTCTAACAATGAGTCCCTATTTATTGCTCTTACAGATCAAAGAAGTAAAGGCTAATAAATCTAGAATATGTCCAGAGGATTACCTCCCATGCTCAGCAGGAATTAAAGAAATGTCAATTTGGTCAATGCTGGAACCTAACATTTGGTATTCAAATTTAATAAATACAGAATCCCTGACATTCAAGAAATCATCTGAGATTGCTTAATAATTACCACTGAAAATGAAAAACACAGGTCACCTGTGCTTAGCGGCTCACTTGATGAAGTTGACTGGGGTCTATAATTATTTCGAGAGCCTTCAGATAATCCACACAGTGACAATGATTCTAATATCATAATCCACAGAAATAAAATATATATTATTTAACATGTGTAGTATGATGTATTTGTTAAGAGCATGCAGTATGAATTTTGATGATCCATCTTTTGCCAGTTTTCTCATTTTCCCACAATGTGTTTCCCAGTGATGTATAACACAAATCATCTGTCCTTCCTCAGCCAGATCACCACACCAGATGTTAAAAATCATGTCACGATGACCACATACACACTGGGGCAATTAATTCAAGTTTTATAGTTTTATATACTGGAATGAGCTTGATTTAAACGAGCATGAATTTAACCTTACGATACATATTAGAGACCAGAGCCAGGTTAGCCATGCAAATGAAGCTGGCTTGGACAAATGACGGCTGACTTGAGTGGTAAGCTAAGTTTAGTGGCTCAACTCTGCTTACTGTCAGCTTGCTTTAACTGACCTAAATGCCTATTCATTTGACAAAGTTACAAAGTACCTAATTTTATTAAACAAGTTACCTATATTATGTGTGACAGATTGCATCCACCTTACATTTAACTAGTTTGTGATTAAATACTGAGTATAGTTTATCCTGATGGTTTCATAATCCAAAACTTTCATACTTAAACAAACACACTGTTTCCTTTCAGCGAAAAGAAAAAAAAATAATAAAACCTGAACATTTTTACAAATATTGTTCTTCAGTTTGTATTAGTCTGTATATGTTTTGGGCATTTTCAATTGTTAAAGATTTATTTTTTTCGATGAATTTTTTTCTGTGGCCAAACTGAGCTTTTCAAAATTGGCTCACTTCTGCTAAATGAAATATAAGTGGCCCCTCCTGATAATCTTGGCTCGGCTTGAACTTAACTCGGCTGGTGGCAGTGCAAAATAGCAGCGGCGCCAGGATCTATTACATACAATTTTATTTTTAATTTTGTATTGACATTTCTAACACCTGTTGATGGCACTGTCTACTGAATGAGGATGAAGGTTACCAAATGATAACAATGACAAGATGTAAGTCGGCCTCCTGGATTTCAGGACATGATATGCCTTAAGTCTTAAGTATAACTTACAATTAATCCTGAAGCCAAAACTTGTCCTTTAGGCACGAGTGGCTGTCTAAGGATCAACAGGGATTGTACCATTTTTCCTCAAGTAATGGCTGGGATCACACCAGGGGCCTTCCACTCAACTACAGTACCTTAACAATCAACCTGTAGCCTACCTACAAGAACATTGTCATATTACAAGGACTTTCTTTGATATACTGATATCAGGAAAAATTCTGAATCTGAACCTGTTGCTGCCAGCATCATTATGTGCACAAATTCTGCAGATGGCTTGATCTTCATGAGGTTAAATTTTCACAATTAAATCTTTTTCATTTTTTTCCAGGGTTCTGTTTTCACCAGAAAGTATCTTATACAGAGTATATCCATGATACATGTCAAGGATCACAGGGAACATTGAATTCATTGGTGAAAGTTCCTGTTCATCATAAAATATGTTCAATATAAAAGGTTTTATGCTATAAAATTTACAATACCAGTCTTTGGTTCCCAGTAAACATAAAGATCTGTTTTTTACTTCTTTAGCCTTTCAACTTTAAATGAAACATACATGATATGTCAATTGATGAGGCAACAGTTTTAAAGTTCATCTGTGTAGGTTTGGCATTATTCTCATGAAGGTCTTATTTTTGCGATCATTTACCTTCATGGATATTGTGATTTGAAAACCTCCCAAAAAAAGCAAACTTTTGCTTCTGTTTAATAAGAGAATTTACCTTGATGATTCTGGTAGGACATTCATAATCTATGTAAAAAAAATTTGTCCCTGCATCAGCTCATACAAATTACTGTGTCACATGTCTGGAATCAATAACTCAGCCTGTGGTGTACACCTCAATACAAACTATACTACTTTTTTTCAAAAGGTTTTACAAATCATTATATTCTGACTTTTTCACTGTGTACAAGCCAGAGCCAGCATATCGTGGAACGGAGAGCCAGTCTGTGTGGGTGTGTGAAACTGATACACAAAAGCGTAAAATCCTCATTGTATTGTGAAACCACACCATGAGGGCACAAGTACATGGAAAAACTCAGCCTGAATTACATCCTGTTTTTGTCAGCTGATAAAATCATCCTCTCAACATGGTTTACCAGTAAAATAGTTTCATGGTCATTGGCCAAATACTGTACAGACTTTTATACCGAGAATTAACTGTTATATGATATATTTTTATTGTAAGTAATTTTAGAATATCTGCTGAGCTTTTGTGATGACCAGTTTTTGTTAGCCCAGGATATGGCTTCATACAAATTTCATATAATACTACCAGTACAAGGGTTGGATGATATATCATTATCACAGTATATTTTGATTTTGTGTGTGATAATTTTTCAGTGATATGTTTTATGTTTACCTTTTAAGACTTCACCTTCTGTTCCCCTTATGGAGAGGCCATCATTTGGACTGATAATGTGACCAGCGAAATACAGCCAACGGCAAAAATCATAATAATGTAATCATGTTTTACTTTGTATTCAATAATTATACGATTCTACAAATGATTAGCTGTTATATAAAGTAATAATTCTTTCTTGAGTATAATTCCTTGGCTTTTCACTCCAACAATATATATTGTGATTTGTATTGCAATAAGACTACAGAACACATATATATGACCATTTCATTTTATACATGGACCATACATTTATTTGTATCAACCCATAGACAATTATCACATGTCCAACGTATTTGTGTGTATTTGGCCACAACTGATATACCGAGTCAATGACACCTAGCATAATAAGTTAATTTACATGTAATTAAAAACTTTTTTCATTTTCTACGAGGGCTGCCAACATGACATATATAGCCTACTAATATGAATCCTTTGATACAAGCATTGTAGTACAGCAATTAATTCGAAATAATGCATGAAGCACTACCCTTGACCCCCTCTCAGTAAGCAAACATGCCAACACTGGACCTACATAAGTGTGGATTTACAGTCATCAGGACTTTGCCCTGGCCCATGCCTGTTCAAGTCAGGCTACATAATGACACACCTCATTATAATAGCACGACAAATGATGGCAAAAACCCTCCAGCATACAACGTGAAATGATTTCTAAAAAACTCTCTGCAAGGCACTAGAACCATGTAGATCCACTTGTCTAGCTGCTTGACCTAGAATTGTGGGATCGTTACTCCGCACCTGTGGCTCAAACTGTCTATTGATATTTACAGAGCAGGTTGACGGTAGTACAATGTGTATTGAGTAAAGACACTGCCATCAGCAATATCATATTTCTCAGCTACATCTGCAGCGTAACCCTATTAGCTGCATCCTAACATTTCAGGTGTCTGTCGTAAAATCAATCCATTAAATAAGACGAATGTATAAAACACAAACGTCAATCATCCGCTTATCTTAAAGTCAGTTCATTTACTCCCTACAGACCTTTAAAGCACTGATACATACTTAAAAGTTTGTATTCTTTGAAGTGTTACTTGGTACTAAAAGGGATGGATAGACCACATTTATAGAATGTGGTACAGTATATTTATACCTGGAAATAAATTAACATTTAGTAGGGAGATGTATAATTCCCAAATTAAGAACAGATTACCCAAGTTTGGCTAACAACTTAATTATACCTAAAATATATAGAATATTTCAGAAGTTGTTTTAATAAACAATTAACTAAAATTATTTTAGGGTATGTTCAGTTGTTTCAGGAATTATTGTATGATCTTGGGTTTTCACAGAAAACCTGATAATACATTAACATCCTGGTCAAGTTCTGAAACCTTACAATATACATGATATAAGGGATGCAACACTTAAGCACAGACACCCTGCGATATAAAGTAAAACATCATATCAATTTGTCAGATGTCATTGAAATGCTGACAACATTTGATCGTCCCAGGGATAGTGATATCATACATACAATAACAACCTACAAGGCATCTGATTGGCTGACGGTTGGGAAACAAGTTTCACTTTTAGTTTGGGAACAATTTTATGAGAGGAGAGACCAAACAGAGATTCTTGGATATGTTCATATGAACAAGGGAGAAATTAGCCATGGAATCTCTATTATTATATACTTTGTAGGTGTGTTTAAAATATCTTGTTATTAAAGTTTTTGTCATTAGCAAAATATCATGATACAAATAATATTGCTAGTTAATGTGTTGTTACAGTCCTGATTATAAATTAGAGTGATCAATGTTACTGACATGTTCCATTCATATTTAAACATTAACATCCAGTTTTTAACAACAGATAATTGTCATGTCAATAATTTAATCTGATATATATCTATTAGTTAGCTCAGAGAAAAGCAGATTGGTCACTGGCTGTTCTTACTTAGAAGTTAGCTGCACAATTAGAACATTTAACCATTTAAACTAAATTTTTGTCATAGTATATGTATTTGCCATATACAGCACGACATAATTTCTATAAGGCTTTATGACAAGTCATGTTCCCCTGTGGAAGTGACTGTATGAAAAAGGCATAACACGCCATTAACTAAAGATATATCATCTGAAGAAATAGCAATATCTGAAGAAACAAAATACATCTATGCAACAATTATACTATTAACATGAGGCTATATAGGCTTGCTCTTGTATAATTTATTTTTCTTAAGCTAACACAGCCTTCTATCCTATTTCCATTCACAAAAATGTTCTGAAAACCTGATCATCTTACACTGATGTCTGAAATAAACAGCTTTTTAAATAAACTGTTAAAGTTTATCATATGTAGTGATTCTGAAACCTTGTCAACCTGCAGTGAATGTGAAAATATTCATTTAATGTCATTGCCTTTAATGAAAGTTACTTTAATTCAATTTTACTTAATACCGTGATGAAATTGAAAGTATGGTAAGTATGAATTTGTAATGGTTTGTAATAGTTATTAATATAATAATCATTTAAATTAAAATTTTTAAAAGATTTATTAAAAAAAAAGAATTATAATATACAACAAAATATTAAGACTATTATTAATGCCTAAAGCACTGCTGAAACTGGCATAATTTGTCTATTATGGACCTGACAGATTCTGAACCATGTAGGCCTCTATATACATAGTCTAGTTCCTTATTGCTAAAGAGTTCCCCAACTCAGTAAAAATTCAAGATTTTCCCCCTAAAAATATCTGAACTTAGATTTAAATCTGTCATAATACTTTGAGCTGCAAATAATTTCCGAGTCAGTGCTCTGTTCATATTATCAGAGGTTGTTCTAGATTAATTTAAGAACTGTATTAGGAGGCATCCTGCCACTGTGCCAGTCTTGTGGTCTTTCAGGATGTTCCCAGTGTGTCCAGTGTAGCTGGCATGTCATTTTTTTTGTAAATCCCACAAAATGGCTTTCCGAAAGAATGTTTCCTCAAGTTATATTTGAAGTATTTATTTATTTTTTATTTCTTTATAAATGGATAACTTTATTCCAAGTATGGATGACAAATATATATTGAAAGTATGACTATGCAAAAAAAAAAGAAACAAAAGATATCATAAACAGTAAAGGGTCTGATTAAAATGCCAGTGTCACCATGTTTACAGACATTTTAAACATTTCAAAAAGAAAAATACAATTAATAATCAAACACCGCTTCATTTCTACTGTCACATGGAAGCAATGCAGAAATGAACAAGAAATATCCTCAAATGAATGAGCAGTAAAATAAGTATGGTATGGGACAAGTTAATTTTTTAGCCATGTTAATCATACTAGAATATTAAAAATAATTATCAGCACAATCCAGATTCTTCAAAAGATATCTTTGCTTAGCCTATTAAACCAAGCAGTATATGTTTACCGAAGTGCTTCCAGATCTACAACTAAGCAGTCTATATTCTCTTTCAACATCAAACTGTAAAGGGTTGGTACTGACAATACAAGCAATTTGAGAAGGACTAAATGTACAGTGATATGTTAAGGAACTTAGGAACCTGTCAAGCAGCATCTGTACCAAATTTTGTTAGGAACTGGTTCTGACTTAATTTGTTTGGGACTGATTCTACAGTACCCATTGAGGAATAGTTCCACAACAATTAGCTAGGTACATGTTTCTACCACAATATCTCAAAGACTGTTTCTTTTGCAAATTGTGACTGGTTCTACAACAATCAGTTAAGGACTGGTAAAGACTGGATCTATCAAAGTTTGTCAGAGAGCATACCTATACATACAGCTTAGGACTAATTCTACAACAATCTATCAACATGCTGGAAAAAAAATGACAATATCATGTAAACCAATTTTACAACAATCTGTTACAGGGGCCCAAAATAGGCCAGAAAATGTGGATATCACCACACACAGGTTGCTTGTTTATTTTAACTTGTTTATAATATGTGGGGGCTCGCCAAAATAATCAAATTCATCAAGGGAATCTTGCATCAAGTTGTTAAGTCTGAGCTTTGCAAATGGCGTTTTGCAACAAGTGACCTTTCTACCTCCATTTATATATGCAACCTACCACCTTAGGTTACATGTTTTCCCGTTTGTCATTACTGCTGTATTTACAAACGTATTGTTGAGAAACAAGTTCATACATCCTTCATGAAGGCATTATAAGAAATTTTCACAAACAAAATTACCCTTGGATCATTAATTTATACACAGAGGAAGCCAAAATCACATAAATTCTTTTTTCAAAAGGTAGCTGAATGGGCACCTTTAAGAACTGATTCTAAAGAAATGTCAAAGACAAGTTCAGGGAGTTATATGGGTGTACTCTAGGATTTTAATGTAGTAAATGTACACATTAAATAATATACATATTCAAGGCCTACTTTAAATTCATCAGTTGTTGTAATAATAAAATCTCTCTGCTCATAATACTCTATTGGTTAATGTCTCTGTGTGTTGGCAGATTATTACTTGCAGCTATGTGACACACATGTTGAACTTTTTCTAGCCGCCCGCTATTTCCCATGCCACAAGCGTGACCAGGCTGAAACACTGCATAAACAGGATACACTTGTAAGAAGTCCATCACCTGTGTCACTCACACCAAAACATATATAAATATGTAAAATGATTATGGTATGCTGACAATTCATATTCAGTGAATACTTTAAAATTTTCCATGTACAACAGTAAAATTTTCCATGTACAACAGTTTTACTCTATGTGGATAAGCATCTCCCACTGCTAAATATTTTTTATATGGAAATACTTTCCCACTACAGTGATCTCTATGTCTGACACCTCTGATAAACTATTGCTTTTCTAGTATTTCTATGATAATCAAATCTGGACAAAAACAGCTGACAAAATGTTTGTATGAACTTTCTTGGTTCCAGGATCATGATTATATATATACACCCTTTTCCTAACACATCAACTTTCCTTAGATGAAGATCTCTTCTTTATAATAAGTTTCCATCTCTGACAGTTAAACCTATATCATAAGAACAATCTGTCATTCTACTCTGTTCAGAATAATAGAGAGTCCTGCTAATAAATAACCGCCATAGCATATAAAGTTACATACTTAAGTGAAAATATTATCCCATCAGAAATGTTATTACAGACACTGGATAAGAGGGTATAATTACTTTTATAAAACAGAAGTTGCAAGAATATTGGAAAATGCTTTCTGCAATGGAATTCCTCATAAAACTTAACCCAGGTATTGACTGCAGTCATGTGGTGTATAAAACCACCATTCTGAACTGCCCATTTTTGACAGCTGGATTCTGAGCTGGCGTTTAATGACAATTTTGGTACTGTCAGTAGGAAGCAATGGGATATTAGCTATAGTGAGTAATCTATAAGATGATCTCTGCTGATAAAGGGGGGTTGTCAGGGAGGCTGTAACTGTGCAGGTCCCCGAGAGAACCTTGATCTGGCAAACACATGACAAGTAGCCAAATTCCATGATCCTGTCAATTTCATCAGCTGAAATCTACAAGACACAGCCAATTGATCTGGCACAGTGTAACTTTCCCTGATGTGAAATCAAACCATGGGGCCCAGCACCACAGACACACTGGGGCTTATAACAACCTACTCTGCTTTTAGAATAGGATCAATAAATACCCTTGCAATAAAAAGTAAACAGGCAGGCTGATTTCATAGCAAACATCATTGTGTAAAATGGGCCAGTTGTGTATTGGGCAAGGGGCTCTTCCTGGGGCTCGGCGAATTGGTCCAATTATAGGGTCACAGCTTAGCCTCCCCGAGATTTTAGCTACCCCCGGCCGAGGGTGACCCCTCCAGCGGCCCTCGCCCGGACTGCGTGTTCTATGCAGACTGATTGATCGCAAGTACCAAGGATCCCTCAACTTGGGCCTATTACAAAGGGGAAGTTACGGAGGCCACGGAAAGTGGGTCGCCCTGGCATGCTTGTATCTGTGTGTGTATACACGAGTGACTGCCTGCCCGCTAAGCATGTACACACAGCGTACGGCAGTATAGTTGAGTACAGTTGTTGGGGACACCTACCGTAGAGGACTGTCTCTGTTCCCCTGTGTTGCTTTCGGATCTGCTTCTTGATCGTTGTGGCTTCTTGGCTTTACTTTCAAGCCATTTCTGACGGAGGTGTTCTGTGTCTCTATGTTGTTGCTCGTGTATACCTCCAGTTGTAGGCTGATAGCGATTGAGGCAACCGTTTTGGTGTCGCCTGTATTTTTGGATGCGCCTCCGAAGCCTATCCACTATGTCCCTTTTGTTGGGGGACAAAATATCCCCCATACTATCGTGTAGCTGCACGATGAAGCCGGCGTGATCCTAGCCCTATACCTAGATATAACCAATCTCGCCCCTCTTTCCACGGTTCCTCTGTCGTTGCAACCGCAACACAGTTTGTCCCGGTCCGGATCGTGCGTGTATACATGAATAGACCCGAATAAAGCGAACTGCTTACTTTTCTCTAAGCCAGGCAGGCACGCGCTAGGCCGGGCCGGTTGAACAAAGACCTGCTCCACTATACTCGCTTCACTCTGGGCCAAGCCCAAGATCTTCTAAACTTGGTCCGCTATCATGTAAGCCTTGTATTGGCTCAATAAACAACTTTGCAAATCACTAGCACCGATACTTTCCCCCTGCACTACACACTTTCCAAACGGATTGATATTGCATTGCTCAGTTTGATAAGTATAAACAGGACCAGTCCATTATGCCGAGAAGGGGCGGGCAGCCGGCGAAACCAACAATGATTGACAGGTGGGCCAAGTGCAAAGGCAGGCGCGGAAGGGGTGACAGCTTACAGCCATTACGGAGATTAGAGGATGCACCAAATTAATATCTCTTCATTTCAGGTCCCGTGCAATCATTTTAAGTCACCTTTTCCATTTCCGGCGCGAGATTTGCGGAAAGAGTGTGCAAGATTGTACAAATTAGCCAGAGTTGATCATTTGGACGAGGGTTCGGGAGAGTTCGAGCCGGCTAAAATAGATTTTCTTGAACTGGCTATTACCAGGGCTGACCGGAAATTCGTTGTGGCCAGTCACTAGCCTTGAATGTCATTTGGTCGGGAATCGATGCGGGGGATACAATGGAATCTTGAAATTTCACACACGCCTCTGTAGAGTATGGCAAATAATGTGCCAATCAAGGGCTGTCCCTATGGCTAGCCGTGATCCATAGGAGTTCATAGCGCTGCCAAATCCATCAACTCCTGCAATAAAACTGAGGGCCAGTTCCACTAAAAAATCGGGGCTACCACAGTGTTTTTTCTATATACCAATTTATTGGTACCGTAAGCCATTTCATTTCCCCGTCCCTCTCGTGATCACGGAAAAAAGACCACACTATCTATCTTCGTGTTATAACAGATCGAGTTCCTCTGATAGGCGATGGAAAGTATCAATATTGTTCAGAAATATCTTTTGCCAACTATACTAGACCTTTTCTCTGGACGAAAAAAGTCATATTTCATATCCTTGTGCGGGACTTAGATGAATGCGAATATCTTTATGAATGGGGGCAATGCAAGTTAGGCTTGTGCCAGAATTTTTATCTGACCGTATCTATACATAAAACATCATAATTAAAGGGACAAGGGATGAAGACGTATTGCGCACCCCGATCTGCATGTCAAGTTGGAAACTCACTCACGCCAAGGTTCCGTATGCCCAAGGCCCGCACTGGGGCCATATTTCATACAGGGTGTCTAACATTTAATATTTATATCCAATTAATGAATGTGTTTGTTCGGGAATTGCTGAGAGTAGGCGCAATTCGTCGCAAAAAAAATAAATAAATAAGAGATTATTTCACTTGTTTATTTTTTTCTGAAAATTGCAGCATATTTGTAAAATAATTTACTCTAAAATCTTTTTGTTTAGTACATCAGAGCATTATAAAAATAATACCTAAATTATTTGCTTTTTAATATCTAAGGTATACACCGTCTACCCCCCCCCCCCCCCCCCCCGTCTATATCCACGTGCATTCCTCTCGGCTATTCCTTTTTTCTTTGTGCATGGCTACATCTTTTCAATGTGTATGTTTTCGGACTCTGCGTGCCTATATAAATTACAGTCACAAATTCTCTCAGAATACTGATATTCATAGAAATGAATTGATATATAGCGTTCTCCGATATATAGATAAAAGCTTATATGTATACAAACGATAGTAGTGTACTGGCAATTAAAATAACAACTCCATGATTCGCGTTGCCGTGTACTCCGCCTATGAATAATACAGCAATACTGTTAAAAAGAGTAGAATAATGATATCATAATGCAACGAGAGGTGTTTTCTTTTTCTGTTTTACATTTTTGATGAGTCATAAGCCAAAATGGCCGGTTATAAACGTACGTAACAATAATGTTAGTAACATCAAGGTTATTAAAGTTAATTGCACAGGACCCTGAGCGACCAAACACATGTACAACATGTTTCAAAACTGCACTTGCGAGTAAAGGTCTTCCGTAATGTAACATATAATTGTATATATACCGACCTGTGTGTCACGTGACGTTCACTGCAGATGATCAGTTATTCCTGAGTTTTTAATGATATGATTCCTCGAAAACTAGATTAAGGTACCTTATTCCAACCTTTTTTTTTTATTTTAAGATTTGCCGGACCACAAAACCCACAAACAGAAACAAACAAACACGATGTGTTTCAGCCTCCCTCACAGGCTTTCTATAAAATGAAAGAAAAAAGAAGATTGGGTTCTTTATGTTTTCTAAATGATAGTTTAACCACTCCAGTAAGATCATTAAGGTCAACTTTGTGACAAAATATTTCATTATTCTGACAAGTGATTTCCGGCCCGCCCCATTTGCATCCCGTCATAACTGGTGTTTCGGCCTTGATGAAAGTTGTAATATGTTTTAAACTACACAATGTAGGGGGCGCCCTAGGCAAGTCAGAGAGGAGTGAGGAGAAAGCCTAACTGAAGACGCGTTCGGTGTCACATAACTTTGTCTCTATTGTTTGGTTTGCACTATTACACTCTGTTCGAATGTACAGAATCAACTGACGTTCTTAGAGCATCCAAATCAGTATTACCTCCGTCAAGGAGATTATGTTTTAAGCGCGTTTGTTTGTTTGATCGTTGGTTAGCCCTTTTTTCTCTTAGCATCATGAGCAGATTTCCAGGGAGTTTCACTACCTACCCGAGGAACCCCATCGTTTTTTCGGCTCCAGATAAATGAATGAGTGGTTTTAGCATTGTTTATTAACTTTTGCGGAGGTATGCGTTCTATTGAGTGCCATTCTGGTAGAAAAAAATAACAGCCGCATAATTATCTGTGAATCAAAGGTTGAAATTATAAATAATTTCGATTTTTTAATATTTAATTTCAGTTATGAAAAAGTGTCCACTCGTTTGAAGTTCTCTGCGCATCAAAATCATAGATTATATATAGTAGCCTCCACGACGAAACAGTTCATCCATGTTTTTATCAATTAATTAAGCAGTCTGTGTAGGACATCGCGAAATTAGACCCTCCGAAAGCACACTTTCAAGTAGAAAATCGCGAAGATTACCAGAATACCAGCATCGCACTGTCGCGAGTCTGATATGTTTATAGAATATAATTTATTAATATACTTACTCATATATATATATATATATATATATATATATATATGTATGTATGCAAACAATTTTGTGACTGTGTGTGTGTGTGTGTGTGTGTGTGTGTGAGAGAGAGAGAGAGAGAGAGAGAGAGAGAGAGAGAATGTTTTCCCACAATCATATATAATGTGCACAAAATATATATGAATAATGAAATCACGCCTAATTACATTTCGCTACTTTGCCTCATTCAAACGTACCACTGTTAATCAACACGAAAGTATCTAATTTTAATTGTTTGTTTGCTCTTGGGCTCTGTGTGTTTTAATTATTTCGTTATATGGTTGTGGACACTGCATGCATGCCCCACGGACCACAGCATAGGGAAACATTTGGAAATTGTAGGTGTTGAAGTGGAGAAAATCGTCGTTATTATTCCAACAATGAACGTAAACGTATCAATCTAAATCATTTAGGTATATTAATGTTCACACCCTTTGTAATAAACGTGCCAAAACGTGTAAAGGTAACACGCACAGGTCTATCAAATATCCATTCTGTCTCTATATATGTTTTACCTTTATATATATGTATATATATATATATATATATATATATATTAATTATTACCTGCGTGTGGTTATTTATGCATATTCTGGTATATCTGAAACCTTTAATTGTTTATATTTCATTATTATAATTATTAATATTATTATATCATATAACTATATGATTTACTATTATAGTTTTTATTAGAAATGTTATATACATGTATATATATATATATATGGTCTATTACGTATATGTTTATACCTTTTTCCAAAACAGTTGAGACTCCGCTTTCGTTTACATTAGCAGTGGCGGATCCAGAACTTAAGGGGTGGGGGGGGGGGGGGGTGGGTACAGCCCCGCCCCCTTTATTTGAGCCACCACAACCTTTTTCAAAGGGGTTGAAACCATTTTTTTTCGGCCAGAACTCATTTCCTTCCGGACAAGAGACCTTTTTAAGGATTTCAATTTATTTCCTTAGTTGGAACCTCTCCTTTCTCAAATCCTGTATCCGCCCCTGCTTTATGTAGGCGTATATACAAGCTTTTAAATTCGGCCTATCCGTTTTTTTATCGTTTATTTATGTATTACATTAACTTATGTATCTATAGACCACCAAATTAAAATATTAATGTCAGGTTATTTGTAAAGATACCAACACAATAATTTCCTCAGCAAATGGGTTGCTGCTCTCTGGATCATTTGAATGCAGATAACAAGTTAACCAGGATGCAAAAATACACAACGACTGTTGTAGTTCCACCTACTGAAACTAGACGGCACCACTTGATACAGTCCTTATGCCAAGATGGCTGCTCACGTTCGGCGAGCCCTGCTGGGTCAAGCACTGAAAAACAAGCAGATATTCAGCTGGAAGACCCCATGCCAGCGAGTTCAAGCAATATCAAGTTATAAAACTCACATATGTAGCTGTAAAAACCCACAGAAAGGTAAATTATTCACAGATTCCTGGAACTGCTGTCCAAACACAATAAACCCCCAATTATCGTCCAGCAACACATGCCTCTGCGTCCTTCACACTTGTCATTGTGATTGTTGTTGATGTGGTTTCATCAGCCGGCATGGCATGGTTTCGATTTTGTTCTGGGGGAGCTATTGTTGCATGGGATTCCAGTGTTGTGTCTTATGATTACATAATGGAGCATATATAGTGATATACGTCAAATTTCTTGTTGTTCCAAAATTAAATGTGAAAATAAACCAGTTGAAACTTGAATATGGTTTACCATGATT
The DNA here is from genome assembly GCA_026874595.1 of Sipunculus nudus. Taxonomy (NCBI): domain Eukaryota; kingdom Metazoa; phylum Annelida; class Sipuncula; order Golfingiida; family Sipunculidae; genus Sipunculus; species Sipunculus nudus. The sequence goes on along the minus strand of CM049315.1, from coordinate 13,604,287 downwards.
TTACATCAGTTAATACATTGAACTGTCCTTCAGATTCAAAAACAGAGGAGTGATTACCAGTAATTATAGAATAGGTGCCTAACAGAAAATGTATTTGTATGAATGAAATAGTTTTCATACTAAACAAGGCCATATATATTTGATGGAGGTAGAGTTCAAATGAGTGGTGATAAAGATCATAAACCAATATGTAAACCCTTACGTCAATATTTTTTGTCATATGCACTTTTCTGCTTTTTCCTTTGGAGTAAACCCAGTAGGCTCCTGTTCTATAATTGTACCAAAACAAAACTGTCAAATGCTTACTGACAAGATGCCCCATTTTAAATAGGATTGCATTTTTGCTCTTATAACCCATGAAAATATTTTTGCATTGTGTAAAACCCTAACGTAAAAAAATATAGGTAGTTGGAAATTCCTTGATGAATTAACACTCAGAAATATTTTCATTTTTCTTTAAATGTGTGCTACCATAAAGAGAATCTATGAGAATAGAGGTGATATATTTTCATGTTGTGTATAATTGTAAGCATTTAAATCACTAATACCTAATTTCCTACGTTTTATGATGTCTTCACAGTTATTTTACTCTTTGATTTGATTTGAAGGCTCTACACTGTTTGACTAAGAAAAAATTAAATACCTTACAAAAATACATATATGTTATTCCTTACATCAGATAAGAAAAAAAACAAACAAAACCTGCACCAAAGGTTTATACCATTTGTTCAGGTTTATAAGTAAACAGTATATACTGATGAATGCTGGTCCTGTAGATATTCAAAACAGTATCAGATCAAGAGGTGGACAAATTATATAAGCTATTTCATTAGGCTACAAGACAGAAAATAAACCAAAAGACAATAAAATAAACACTGCGGTTACTGTGGTAACATGATACTTTACTTATTAATTTATTAAATCCCAATGAAGTCCAGACGTGTTAAAATATAGAATGAGGAGAGCTGTGAGCAGTAAGTTGTAATGGACAATTAATACATCTATCACTGGCACATCCCGTCTCAACTTTGCTGAGCATCCATATGTCTCTGTATAACAATGTCATGTAAAATGGCATCAGAGGCAGAGTCAGTCACAAGAGGGAAGGAATTAACGGTTTATTTGTTGTGGTATACAGATTTATACACTCTTGAAGTCATTGGGAAGTAATAAACTGTTTATTTTTTTGTGGCATACAATTTTATACACTATTTAAAGGGACCCAGTCACCTATCTGACCTTTATAAACTAAAGGTAATCCCTTTGAGCTTTTATAAAAATAGGCCAGAAAACAAGGATATCACCGCACACAGGCTGCTTGTTTTGTTTATATCAATGTGTTTACAGTATTTGGGGGCCCGCCAAAATTATCAAAAACAAATTCAACAAGGCATCTGGCAGCAAGTTAGATAAGCCAGAGCTTTGCAAATGGTGTTTTGCAACAAGGGTACCTTTCTACCTCCACATATATGCAACCTACCACCTTAGGTTACATGTTTTTCCTGTTTGTCAACAATACTGTGTTCACAAACATGTTGTTGATAAAAAGGTTCATACATCCACCATGACGGCATTATAACAACTTTTAACAACCAAAATTACCCTTAGATCATTAAAAGATACACAAAGGAAGCCAAAAATCACATAAATTCTTTTTCAAAAGTAGGTGAATGGGCCCCAGTAAGTCATTGGGAAGAAATAAATTTTTTTTAATTGTTGTGGCATACAGTTTATTACACTCTTTAAGTCATTTGGAAGAAGTAAACTGTTTTTTTTTTGCGGCATACAGTTTTATACACTCTTTAAAGAAGAAAAATCTAGTTGGATAAAGATTTACTAACATAGGAAGCTGTCAGGAAATGATTGAGATATAGAAACAATCCCTTCACCCAACCTCTTTTGGCCAAGGTGCTCAACTGGCCAAATAATGCATGGGTGTGGTATGTCTTTGCGTCAGATGCAAGTAATCTGTTGTTTACACACATAGCAGCACCTTGGGATCAGCTGGGTCATGCCTCGTACAAACACACTTGAAAACGACGAAATAGCCATTGAAAATGACGACACTTTTTTTTCCAAATTAGATACTCTGTTGCCACACCAGGTTATGAAAATAGCATTCAGGTTGAACTGTCCTAACTAATATTTAAGATACAAGATTTACTAGAGGAGGTGAACTTAATTAGATGAAAAAAAAACATGTCTACAGGTTCTTTAATTTGGTCTTTAAGAATAAAATTAAACTAATAGATAAGTAATAGAAGCCTTTAGACATTTTGGGATCCCACTCAAATTTCTATAGTAAATGTTTATGGAGAATAAAGTGTAGATATTTTGGAAGCAAATATTTTTGGGAGGCCCAGTGTTTTGTATTTACAGGTTAGATCTGCTCATTACTGGACAAATAAAGAAGCAATCTGCTCAACAGTCTCAAACTGTGCATGCTTCTGCTTAACCAAATTAATTGAAGTGATTGATTTAATTTGAAGTATAACTACTCAGCTTAAGGCTAGCCCTAGTGTACAAAACAACCCTGGAGTGTATATACTCCAATATCGATGACCTTTTTTACACAGCTGAAGACTGTACAACCCAATTTCCATCCATTCGGACTGTGTTTGTCTTTATTGTTCAAGTAAAGACTGATCCAGTGAACCCCACATCCACACTCCAGTCACTTTTTCAGACACCAAAAGGTTTGTGTGCACATCTTCTACATGTAAAAGTTTGTAAAAACAATCCCCCTGATTTTCACTGACATGAAAGTCTAAAAATATCATTTGAAAAACAAAAAATTACATGTATATTGTGACTGTATTTCTTCCCTGGGAAGAAATGGTGGGAAGAAAGTATTTCTTCCTCTCCGGGAACCTTCCTTTCCCTCTGGGAAGGTTGTGCCAACCCTGCATAATATTTCAAAATTTGTTTCTTTTTAGGTGTTATTCTAAACATTTATTGTTCTAGATATTTCAGTTTGAAAAAAATAAACATTTCAATAGATAACCTCATTTTACCTGCCATACTGACTGTGATGAGATAAAGGAAATTTTCCATAACTTACCTACTGTTTGATGAGCCAGCTGAACTTCATACCTACACATGTCGGGTCAGACAGAATCAGTGCAGTAGCTGTGGGTTAAATTGGTGTTTTCAGTGTTAGAATTACCCTGAAGATATGTAACTCAAGAACAAGGGCATTATTTATGTATTCAAAACAGGTATTTGTATTAGATTATATTAATTTTAATTAATCTAAGACACCTAGGGAATGTGTGGTCTCTGACAAGCTAACCTAATGAGGCATATAATTTAATTATTTCAGTATGGTAGATGTGGCAACTTTATGGTACTAAACTACATTATGTTCAGTATGGCAGAAGTAGAAACTTTATGGTAATTGAGCAACTGGGATAGGAATAAGCATGAGCTATGCAGAGAATATGATTGTGTACTGCTACTCTCAGCAGGTCTCACCCTGTGTTTTATTAATGGATCAGCCAATGAGGCTCCATAAAATTTGCCAGTGTGGCTCAGTAATACAGATTAATAGATAAATAGATATCTCTTGTATCTGGGTACCAGCTAGGGATTGAAGTTTACCCCTAGTGAATAGTTTTGATGTTGCTTATATTAACAGTACCTACTTATAAAAAGACCTGATTCCAAAGTTGGTTGATTTCCCTTATACTTTCTGTCATTTCAGGCTGAGATGATGTGAAATTTGTGTTTATTTTTTTACTTTTGATCGGGTTTTATGTTTATATGAGAAGTTTGTACATAATAGCTTTAATAATTCATGTGTTGTTGTCTGGATTCACAGTTCAGTATTCAGAAAATATGTAATATTCTCGAATCCTGAAGGTAAAAAATATGACCTGTCAATTTGGAATCTGTGGTCAATTGTTCAGTTTTTGAAGAAATCCCATACCCAGTAGTCCAGTCCCACCGTGATACTAATTTTTAATGAATAGTACTTAAAAAAAAATACTGCTGTATTCTTTTTTTTTTGCAGCTGTCTAACATTGGTGGTAAAATGGTATGGGGAGCATCCATCCACACATATGTCTGTCTGTTAATTTTAGTGTTGCCATAATAACTTACAACCATGGATTTGATGGATTTTCATGAAACTCACTATAATTATTTACTTTACCAGATGATCATCTCACGTGAGTTCAATTCTCAGTTGCCATGATAACTTACCAGGAATATGATGGATTTTGATCAAACTAAAATGTAGATATTCACCAATATAATATTTTTACATGAGTTCAATTCTTGGTACAATCCAGGCATATGTAATGAGGTCAGAGGTCACCAGGCTTTAGTATTTCCATGATGACATACCAAAAGATTGTTGGATTTTCATGATATTCAGAGGTCAGAGGTTACTAGAATTCTTTGTGTTATTTTAGCAATGACTAGGACTTTGACTCTATTGTTAGTAAGATTTTGCTGCTTTCCTCAGTCAATGATAAAAAGATTGAGATCTGCAAATCTTAGGACCCACAAGCCAAGATCCTCACTGTATCACTGTAGATATAATTTGATTTAGAATGGCATACAAGAGTATATCATTAAAATTGCAGAGCTCCATAATGCCACAGATGTTAAGCACCAGTTTGTGAAGTTTGTGTGATAATGGCACTTAGAAGGCTATACCTTTCAAAATCTGTGATTCAATTTTGCATTTATAAATGATCTGACATGTCTGAGACCTTAAAGTGTTTCTGAGTTTTGATAAAGTAATTGACTCACAAAATATTTTCATACTACTACAAAAAGTACAAACAGTTGATTCACTTGAGTTTATATTTGTATCATATCATGCAAATTCAAAGTGTGACAAAAGTGAAGAAGGAAAATGGAAATACAAAACAACACACCATCAACCTTTATTGATCTGAGTTGCCTTGAAAATTTTACTGAAGATTGACACCCAAGAGTAGATGTGCCCTATCTAATTTCAGATCCATTGTAAATACAATATGGGCACCAGACAGTGATCTTAAAATTCTTTCTTTGCACATTATCTCAAGAACCAAAAGAAAGTTCAAGCAAATGCCTTAAAAGTTTTACTGAAGATTAACACAAATGAAAGGATGTGTGTTATTAAATTCCTGCCTGTCAGATATACAATATAGCAGCCAGGCAGTGATCTTGGAATTCCTTTCATGAGAATTATCTCAAGAACCATTCAAGCTCTTGTAATGAAACTTTTACAAAAGATTGACTGCCTTGAGAAGATTTGTACTTTTTAATATAGATGTGTTGGAAATACAATGTGCCCACCAGGCAGTGACTTTGGAAATTATTATTATTATTATTGATAGTATTCATATAGCGCTTTATCCAGAGTAAAATCCTGTGCTAAAGTGCTGTACAATAAAAAGCATGAAAGCTATTGTAAAACTTACACTACTATGAAAAGTAAGTGCATATAAGAATTTAAATATAGTGTGATTTAAATAAATGCATTTTTAAACACAATTTAAAAGTAACTCAAGAACTTGCTTGTTTTACAATGTCAGGTAAACTGTTCTACAGAGCTGGAGTGACTATCCTTAAACATTTTCCCAAAATGTAACAGTCCTGGCTGTTGGTGTTGCCAACAAGCCCTTTTTCACAGAATGTAGGGACCTTGATGAAATATTTATTGAACAAGAAGATATAAATTTATATGATGGGGCTACACAATTCAATGCTTTATAGGTATAAAGAAGAAGATTAGCTGAATGTGACATTCTACCTGTAGCATGTGCAGTTGTTTCAGTATTGAGGTAATATTGGTAGATGACAACATTTGAGTTAAAGTTCATTTTAACCCATCAAAATCCACTGTGGCCACAAGACTACCTTTTTTAGGAACATGGCATCATGGGGCCCTAATTAAGGGCCTTTGGGGTCTGGATCATTTCTAGTTTCTCTGTTGATTTCTGTCTTCATCTCAATCTCTTGCTATCTCTCATGTTCACTCTTTCTGTGCCTCTTGATCTCAAACTCTGGATCTGTCTCTTGTGCTCTTTATCAGTCTCTTGATCTCTTTCTCACTCTCCCTAATGATCTCTCTCTCTCTCTCTCATTCAGTTGACTCCTAAGATCTCTCCCTCTTTGGATCAAATAATCAAGAGATCTAGAGAGAAATCACGATCTAGAGATTGATCAAGAGAGAGAGAGAGATCTAGAGATTGATTGATTGAGAGAGAGAGAGAGAGAGAGAGAGAGAGAGAGAGAGAGAGAGAAGAAAAATCCTCAAAGCTGATTGTATTGGTAATATTGGCAGGCTTACAGTGTTTTGGAATTATTCCAGGTTCTGGTATTATTAAAGTCTTGTTTCCCTCATCATTTCAGGAGTCCATCAGGCAGTCAGACAACAATGGCAGAATGTGAGGACGATTCATCAGACTCCAAGGTTGATGGATGCCGAAGCAAAGGAACAGGAGGATGAATACCACAGCATCATCAAAGATACAGAAAGAAGCACAGGTAAGTCAGGCTAACAAATATACATTAAGAGGCACAGGTGAAACATACACCAAGAGGCACAGGTAAGTCAGGCTTACAAAAATACACTGAGAGGCACAGGTGAAACATACACAAAGAGGCACAGGTAAATCAGGCTAACAAAAATACACCAAGCGGCACAGGTGAAACATACACCAAAAGGGACAGGTGAAACATTCATCAAGAGGCACAGGTGAAACATACACCAAGAGGCACAAGTGTAACATACACCAACAGGCACAGGTCAAGCAGGCTAACAAAAATACATCAAGACGCACAGTCAAAACATACACCAAGAGGCACATGTGAGACAGGCTAAACTAAAAAAAATTAGTTATACACTGGCGTCATGCGTCAGCACATTAAAAAAACTGAAAATCAGATTTTTATGTGAAGGGGGGGGGGGGGAGAGCATGCCTTCTACATCTAACTAGAGGGTCATTTCACCCTTCATACTCATACAATATGGGTAGTGGAAACTGTACCACTGTCCATTGAACAGTTGTGTTACAGATTATGGAATGTCTTTATTAGCCTATAGGCCTATCTGGACCCCATAGATTAATATGTAGTATCAAGCTAGTTTGTGTAATTTTAAAATGCCCATAATTATACAATTACTAGAATTATCACAGCAATATGCAGGCCTTGGAAACAAGAGCCCCATGAAGCCAGGACCTGAACCAACTTCCTGAATCTCATACACAGATATCAGGAGCACTGTGTGAACTTGTATGCCCTGAACCCAGCAACCAAAGATCCTGTTAATGTGTTACAATCCAAATAAACAACAAACCAATTAGTCATATGAAAATTACAGATAAGTAGACCATGTCTCATACCAATAACACACCAAACGTCAAAACATGTAGATAATATCAAAAACTCTCTCTATGGTAAATAACTACATGTGGGAGGTAATATTATCACCAGTGTTTCTTTATTTCTCAGAAAGTTACAATAGAGAATTGCAATAATATAGATTTTCTTGAAACTTGCTCATGGTAGCACAGAGACTGTCATTTGCGGTACCGAATATGGTATTGGGATCGACACCTGGATCTGATTGTTGCTCTTGGCTCTATGCCTTACTGAGTCAATTTTTGGACCTAGTGGATGTTCATGACTCAATGTCTTTTGGATCCAGAACTGGATCTGATTGATGTTCATGGCTCTATGCCCCTCTGTATCCAGTCTGTAATCTGATTATTTTTAATGGCTCTGTGCCTTGCTGGATCCATTTCTTGATCTGACTGTTGTTCATAGCTGTTAGCCCTTCTGAATCCAGACCTGGATTTGATTTTTGTTCATGGCTCTATGCCCTGCTTGTTCCGAGCCTGGATCTGATTGTGTTCATGGCTGTCTGCCCTTATTGTTGTTTATGGCTCTTGATTTTTCTTGATAAAAAACCTGGATTTAATGGTTGTTAATTGCTTTGCCCTGCTTGATCCAGGCCTCTATCTGATTGTTGTTCATTGCCTCATGTCCTTCTCGATCCAATACCTGGTCTGATGGTTGTTCATGACTCTCTCCCTGCTGGATCCAGACCTGGATCTTATTCTTGTTTATGGCTGTGGAACCTTCTGGATAAAAGCCTGAATCTGATGGTTGTTTATGGCTGTAGGTCCTACTGGATCCAGACCTCTAAGGTGTCTCCCCTTAGCCCATTCTCCAACAAGATATCCTGTTGAGCCCAAAAACAAGGTGTCTATCCTTAGCCCATTCTCCCTCAAGGTGACATGTTCAACCTGCAAACAAGGAGTCAGTCCTTAGCTCACTGTCCCACAAGATGTCATCATGGCCTATTCTCCTGTAGCACATTCCTACACAGACTGTTAGTGTTGAGAGATTATACATCCTGCATAATTAAATATGTAGAAAATGCATTTTTAAGGCTGGTAAACATGAAAATGTAAATTGTATACAAGAGGACTGATGCAATACTTGATGATCTGACTGTAGTCATTACAATGATATACAGTGAAATTTCACTTGAGACCACCCTACTATTATGACCAGCGCACTAAGACAACCATTTGTTTTGGTCTCAGACTAACGTTAATCATCATATAAACCCCCATTAACATGACCACCTTGCCTCCACTACAACTCTGGCTGGTCCTGCATGTGAATGCTTTAGTGAGATGTCACTGTTAAATTTGCTAAGATTTTATATTTTCATTGATGATTCCGATGAGAAAAACAAAAATTAAAATTTATGTTTGGCTCTTACAGTCAGAATTATTATCAATGGCTCAGGTGGAAGAGACATAAATATAAATACAATATTTTTGAACTGGTGCAACTTACCAAACTGGTTATAAGATTACTCTAAGCTAAATTGGCCAAAAACTATTGCAGAGAAGATGCTGAGATTTTTGCTTACTTCAACAAACCTGTGATACCATTTCTGTTATCGTTTACCCATGGCTGTATTAAATTTAATATTCAGTAAATTTAAATAAATTTTAAGACTGTTAAAAAATATTAATATTTTATAGATAATCCAAATTATATTAAATATCAGCATCATTCTCATACTCATTCAGGCTAAATTTTTTCCAGAGCTGACACGAGGCATTGATGTTTCACATTACACATACAGATGATATTAAATCAGTACACAGACAGAAGCATTGATGTTGCCTAAACAACACGACTGTGCTACGCATGAAAATATCTAGAAAATAAATATTGTTGGAAAATCCTCCCCAATGATTTCATGAAAGGAGAAGAGTAAATTGATGTGAATAGTGAAGAACTGATATTGTTTAATTCAACAGGGGCAGTCCCATTGATTTATTGTACTGAATGGTCATATCCTGGTGACCAGTGGTCACAAGCACTTCAAAAACATGAACGTACAGTTTGTCACAATGTATCATGTAACTAGCTCATGAAGGCCAGCTCTGATTTTATCATAGTAAGAAACTCAATCCCTGAGCTTGGCAGATACTTGAAATCAACGTTTCACCTAATAGCCAGCAAAGAAAAAAAAATTATAATGGGATGTGTGTAGTCATGTGACTTCCTGGACACCCCTATCAGGATCCCTTACTCAGTGTTTGATGTTTGTTACATAGTGTAACGCTTCAGTGAACCTGTTCACCTGGTCATTTGCTGAATAAATGCTTCCCATGACACCTATGAAATGATGTGGTCTACCCTTCACATAATTTCACAAATGCCTGTTTATAACTTTCTACATAACAATCCAAATAGATAAACCAACCAAGGCAAAAACATAATGTTTTTCTGGCACAGTTATAATTAAGAAAGTTTTGTAATATCACAATATGTGAAGTCATCCTGTAATTTTGGTCAAGATATAGAAGGCAGTGCCATTAGGAGGCCATTTACAAAAACAACAAAACAAAAAAAAACCCAGAACCTATATTTGAAATTTACATAATGATATCACTCATCTTTACATCTGTATCATCTGGTCCCATTTTAATTGCAGACATATTAACTAGTGTTAGGAATCAATTGTAATTTCATGATCGGCCATCAGTAAAAATCTGTTGACCTCTACCAACAGGTGATTGGAATCAATCGGTTGTGAAGGAGTATGGAATTTCTTACTGTATACAGACCTATACATTATCTCAACTGATATATTGGCATACATAATAGCTAATATATTAGTAATTCTAAATCCTATGTGTGGTGTTGTAAGGTTCCTTAGTTATGCAATTATTAGTAAACACAGATTCCTAGAGACTTAAATGAGTGTATGCATTTCCTCGTCACAAAGCACAAGTTTTGTGTAAAATTTTGTAATCAATCATTGCACTGTAAGATCAGTGAACATACTGGTTGCATCTACCGACAGATCATTGATTATAATTGATTATCAGCTTATCACTAATATTGAACCAATACTAACAGAGCAGATATTGTTTGTCTTGTCAGCCACATCATAGTACTTTTGTCAGGTGTATTGGAAAAAACAGACAAGCTGTGTACTCTTCATCAGTACATCATGGCCTCTCAGTATTACATCACAACCTTGTTAATAATTCACAGTAAATCACTCAACGGAGAAATTGTGGAAGCAATGAACCTGGTATCAAGTATTCAAAGTTGTGTTAGGACCATGGTACGTAATGTTTGTTGTGGATACTCCTCTGCTTTAGTATGATTTAGCTAAGAAGAAGAAGGTTGCTGTTATTGACCGGTAAAGTGAGCTGGCTGTAAGTTATGGTTTAGTTGTTGAATACCGTAACATTGATAAAGTTGAAGGCCAATACTAGATTCTGTAATACGTTGATTCTGAAACTTGTTGCCAACTTTTTTTTTTTACAATATTTTGTATTCATGTTTTTGATAATAGAGTACCTGATGGAATTTATACTCTCTATCTAATACTTATAAAAGGAATTCGGTTCACGTTTGTTCGCAGTGTTCTCTATAACCCCGCTGTGTACAATATTGTGCCATACATCATTTTAAAGGTTATTATCCCCGCTGCAACATAGGTGATATAAAAATAAATAATTTCTAATATACATGTAATTTTGAGTGATTTTTCCGTTTTTTTACCGAGCACAGCCGAACTGCCTTTGGCAATCACTGGAATGCGTGCATCATGGTCATTTAACCTCTAACACTAAGGACTATTGTTCATATGAATAATGCTTGCTTTCAATGAGGGATTTGACCCACGTGCGTGGTCATTAAAAGAGAAAAACAAATGTTTCTTGCTTTATGAAATGGCGAGTTCAACCCAGGATTAATGACAAAACCTAATTCAAGGTCCCAATTTCAGGAACAGGGCAGGGGTGGTGTCGGGGGTTTAGGCCTCAAAATTTGTCTAATATGATGAAAAAAATTGCGGCGGTTGAAAATGAATACGGACCCTCTGCATGGAGTCCCGTTTGGGGCGCTTCTGCTACTTGCGAGGTATGCATATTTCTGTTTTTTTCTTCAGGAACAGTTTCCTTGCAACGTACATTTAATAAGTCTTAATGTGTTCCTCACATCAACCTGTAATCTTTGTACGTCCGTCGATAGAATCCAGTCAAATATCATCGAAAACCTGAATGCCCCCGCGTCTCATTCTGGTTTGCAATGTCAACACCATCACTGGCCAGGTCATCAAGGTAAACATACCGGGCTATAAATTTCTTGCCACGAGGACAGAACCACAATTAAATGTTAAAAATATTGGAGCGACTGCAAGATCACTCACGCACTGTCTTCACCAGGTTTTGAGTTTATACGGACGGACGGTATGATGTTAAGGATTCATGTAATTTAAAAGTAAGTGGCAAAATTAAGATACAAGCAGCTGTACCTGGAAACGTTTTCTGTTCACAGAAGTGTTGTGCCTCAGAGAGGTGCGCGTGTTATTCTTCAGTCGTGCCAAAATGTTTATACATATCTTATGGAGACAGTTTTCCCACTGAAAACCTATATTTTCTGTTAACTTTTTGAATAAAAAAAATGAAACAACATTTCACATCTCAGTTAATAAATCTCCCTGACCCTGGTAATAAGCCTGGTATACCGGGTCTATCAGCTAGTCATATAATAAATAATAATGTTATAATAGTGATGTTAAATAACTCAATATATATATCACAGAATATATGATAGTGAAATTCTAATTTTACCACCAATTAATTAAGCTTCACAAAGTTCAGCCATCCTGGGTATCTGGAAAACCTTGAAAATGAGTTTCCCTTTTTCTAGTCAGGGAAAAATCAGAGTATTAAACAACAATGCTTCAAACTGGAATGTCAGAATTTTGAGAAAAATGCCTTAAACAGGAAAAGCCAGAGGATTAGTGAAAAATGCCTTGAACAGGGAAAAGTCTGGGGATTGGAGAAAAATGCCTCAAACAGGGAATGTCTGAGGATTTGAGATAAATGACTTAAACAGGGAAGGTAAGAGGTTTTTAGAAAATGCTTTGGACAGGAAAAGTCAGTGAATTGGAGAAGAATGCTTTGAACTGGAAAAGTCTGTGGATTTCTGAAAATGCCTCAAACAGGAAAAGTCAAAAGATTTGAGAAAATGCCTTAAAGTTGTCAGGAACAGAGGATTTGAAAAAATGCTCAACCAGGACAAGTAAGAGGATTTGAGAAGAATGTCCTGAACAGGAAAAGTCAGAGTTGGAGAAGAATGCTTTGAACAGGAAAAGTCTCAGGATTTTTTTAAAATGCCTCAGACTTGAAAAGTCAAAAGATTTGAGAAAATGCCTTAAAAATGTCAGAAAAAGTCAGAGGATTTGAGATGATGTCCCAAACGCAACAAAGTCAGAGGATGCCTTGAACAAGAAAAGTAAGAGAATTGGAGAAGAATGCTTTGAACAGGAAAAGTAAGAGATTTGAGGAGAATGCCTTGAACAGGAAAAGTCAGGGAATTGAGGAGAATGCCATAACAAGAAAAGTCAGAGAATTTGAAAAGAATGCCTTTACAAAAAAAATAAGAGAATTTGAGAAGAATGCCTTAATCAGGAAAAGTCAGAGAATTGTCGAAGTATGCTTTGAAATGGAAAAGTCAGAGACTTCAAGAAGAATGCCTTGAACAGGAAAAGTCAGAGGAGAGAAGAATGCCTCAACCAAGAAAAGTCAAGAGTATTTGAGAAGAATGCTTCAAACAGGACATGTCAGAGGATTTGAGAAAAATGCCTTAAACAGAAAAAGTCCGAGGATTTGAGAAAAATGCCTTACACAAGAAAAGTCAGATGATGCCTTGAACAGGAAAAGTCCGTGAATTGGAGAAGAATAATTTATAGCCTTAAACAGTAAATGTCAGAGAATTGTAGAAGTATGCTTTGAAATGGGAAAGTCAGAGAATTTGAAAAGAAGGCCTTGTACAGGAAAAGTCAGAGATTTGAGAAGAATGCCTTGAACAGGAAAAGTCAGGGATTTGAGAAGAATGCCTTGAACAGGAAAAGTCTGAGGAGAGAAGAATGCCTCTACCAAGAAAAGTCAAGAGTATTTGAGAAGAATGCTTCAAACAGGACATGTCAGAGGATTTAAGAAAAATGCCTTACACAGGAAAAGTCAGAGGATGCCTTGAACAGGAAAAGTCAGTGAATTGGAGAAGAATAATTTATAAATGTCAGAGAATTGTAGAAGTATGCTTTGAAATGGAAAAGTCAGAGAATTCGAAAAGAAGGCCTTGTACAGGAAAAGTCAGAGATTTGAGAAGAATGCCTTGAACAGGAAAAGTCAGGGATTTGAGAAGAATGCCTTGAACAGGAAAAGTCTGAGGAGAGAAGAATGCCTCTACCAAGAAAAGTCAAGAGTATTTGAGAAGAATGCTTCAAACAGGACATGTCAGAGGATTTAAGAAAAATGCCTTACACAGGAAAAGTCAGAGGATGCCTTGAACAGGAAAAGTCAGGGAATTGGAGAAGAATAATTTATAAATGTCAGAGAATTGTAGAAGTATGCTTTGAAATGGAAAAGTCAGAGAATTCGAAAAGAAGGCCTTGTACAGGAAAAGTCTGAGATTTGAGAAGAATGCCTTGAACAGGAAAAGTCAGGGATTTGAGAAGAATGCCTTGAATAGGAAAAGTCAGGGATTGAGAAGAATGCCTTGAACAGGAAAAGTCAGAGAAGAGAAGAATGCCTTAAACAGGAAAAGTCAGGGATTGGAGAAGAATGCCTTAGACAGGAAAAGTCAGGGACTATGATTGTTCCATTAAAAGTAGTGAGTCTGTTATATTTTATTTTGTGTCCAAATAGCACATTCACAGGATGTTATGTCATAGTTTCATCATGACTGCCACAACATTCACAAACTAGCCAAATTGGAAATAAATCAATATAATGATCCTGAAATTTCGAAAAACTCAGAGGGAATTATAGGGAATTTTATCTCCAAGAAATGCTTAGAATCCTGCTACAGGTATTCATGTAAATGTGAAGTCTGTATCATGCATTGAGTTGTAGAGGTAATAAAAGTATTGATGCTGAATTGATGATCAATTGGAGGCGCAGACCCATAATTGATACTGAAAACAGCCTCCTCTATCCAGCCCTAAAACTTAAACAGCCATTCCTGTGAGACGACGGAGTGATCGGATATGACGGGGGATTAAACTTGGCCAGCCCATTAAGGACAGGATGCTTTAGGTGATGTTAATAAGCACAGCTAGAAGCGTATTATGTTGTTTTATGCCAGATTTGGTGCTTCCTTGTGTGAAAAGTCAGTCCAGGCAGCTGTGATGGGCGCTTCAGCCAGTGAGAGAGAAATTAACTCCCTGGCCTCAGTAATTAGAGAAGAGCTACTATAAACAGAAGGGGGCGGGGCAGGTGAGCCAAACTGCTGTTAATTAAATTAATTTTTCATGCTTATCTAGGCCAGCGATACCTCTGCTCTTTCACAGCTAGTTGAGGATGAGAAGACACATCCCTGTTTCAGTCAGTGGAAAAACCTGCCCAGTAAGGATGGAGTTAACAGCAAGGAGTCTGGTGCATACATTTTAGAGTTTGCAATTGCTCTGGGCCCTGTCGGGATTCAGGACGCCTGGGCAGCGGTTGAAGTATTGTAGCCCTGTGCCCTGATAGTTCCTGGTGTGGGCAAGAAGACAACAAATACAGACTGCTCTTATGTATTGATTTTTCAACTGCTCTGCTTGATGCTGCAAACAATAACTAATGCCTGTCCATGAGGCTCGTGTGGCGGAGGCAATTTGATATTAGCATCGTTTGTCATTTTTATAGACTGCAGTACAATTAGTCAGACTTGCACCACCCATGCCGATCATGAGACGGTCCCCCAAAGCTACTATGCGTCTTATTTATTACAGAATCGGCAATATGTGTGGCGGCATCATCCGCCTCCCATCTTGATGCGGTTGTGCCAGAACCTTCCTAATTTACAATACCTCAATTAATTAATGAAAACGTGAGGCTTTGAAATTTGGGGCCCAATGATTATATTCCCGCATAAAATGAGTTTCTCTTTTCTTTTTATTTTCCCAGAAAGCCAATTGTTATTCGCTTCATTAGATCTTAATAGAACGTCTGGTGATAAATAGGACTCAGTTGCTTTTATTCGTCAATTAATCTCAGCCAGCAGCCGACAATGATCAAAATGTCCAGTAATTATTATTATGTGAAACAACGCAACTTGAAAAGTCATAACCATTTATCTAGGTTGTTTAAGTGTGGACCACTAATGAACATTGCCATTGGTCAGTTCAGCGATTTCCATTTACTTTGATTATAATAAGGTGTTTGAACGTGTGACAGTAAGCCTTGCCTTTAATAACACCGGTAATGATTCATTTATTTTCATTTCTCGCACCATGATTTCTAATTCGTCATCTAAATCATTAATCTGTGAGTGACCAAACTAATTCTCTCTTGATACTTTCCTGATCCTCCTGAATATAATAAAATACAATAAGTAAATAAGGTATTATTTGAGTCAGTGATGTGGCTTATGATAAATGCCATGATATATCATAAGATAAAGGAAGCCTATTATGGTATTGTTTAATAAATGGTCTGGGGAATATCAGCATGAATGAAACATATATATATATGTGAGTCACATTAAAGTAGCATTTGTCATAACTTCAGCACTTTTTTCTTGAAATAATTTCTTTCTCAAGACATTTATTTAAATGTGACCCTAACCACAAGTGTATACAACATGTGCCCAGTACAACTTAGATTTATTTTGTCTATCCAAAGTGGCATCTGTTTTGAAGCCAGATTTCACTGCTTTTGGTGGCTCAGTTGCTGTGACCTTAACTCCTGAAATTCTATTTGCGCACACTTTTCTGTTTGATCATTTCATTTTCAAGGTCAGCTTGAAATTAGATAACATGTAGATGTATATGAAATGCTATATATTGTAACAGATATTGAAAATGAATATACAGGGTATATAAAATAAAATACTATATCAGATCATTAAATTGTTTACCTCTTGACATGTGAGAACATGTAAGGGGACCAGGGATAATTGCCCATGATTGTCATGAAAATGACATTCCCAATCAGGCATTTAAACAAAATACACAAAAATATAACTACTTTGGCTCCAGCATCAGATTTTGAAAGCATTTGGTTAGACTAACAGCAAAGAATTACAAATCATATACCTTTTACAGATTCAATTATTTGTATTTAAATTGTAATATTTGAAGACATGCCAGTGTAGGTTTTGTGACATTTAACAACTAATTTAATATATATATATATATATATATATATATATATATATAGTTGTTTATATATATATATAAACAACTGTCTTAAATGTTTGATGGTTGACATATCACCATAATGAAGGAAAGGTTTGATACCCTGATAAATGTGGACAATCAAAACCTTAATGGGGCAACCAGTTTAAACAAGAGGACCACCAGTTTTTGAGAGGACCATGTCCTGAGGACCAGTACATTTTAAGATATTTTTTAAGCCCTGCAGTCTATACGGTTTATTTTGTCTCAGGTCCAAACAAGGCATCTAGTGGAGGATTTGTGATCATTGCTTTTTATCTTGCCGTAACAAAGCTCAGGAGAGCTAATATTACCATACTCCAGCTCAAGTTAAAGTCTTTATTTAAAAATTTGTATTTGTATTCTCAGTTCAGATGAATTGTGTGTAGTACTTTCACATTTTATTTTCCCTTGATTTCTATGCTTGTGATTTCTCACAATAAATAAGTATACCAAGTTTCTTTGAGGTTACAATGACAATCTGTTATTATGATTACTTATTTTCTGAATGCCTCATACTGGCAAGCTCTGTTGACCTCGGGCTATTGTAGATTTGTTACTGCCGAGAGAAGCTCAAAATAATTATCCTGTACACTAATTAATTGCAATTTCATAATTCATCAGTGAAATATCAGGAAAAAATAAGGGAAATTTGTTTTCTGGGGAATGCTGGGAACCCTAACTTTGGAGTTGATGAGTGTGTACTGCAGTAATGCGTGCACATTACATGACTATAGTATCACTCATACTGCCTGCTTGAGGATGCGAGTGACCAGCAACAGGACCACCTCAGCGTGCAGCGTTTGAGAAGCCAATGGATCCAGATCGAGTGTCTTATCCCCTGATGCCATGAGGATGTGATGTGATTCATATAGGTTCCCCAGGGATGAGAATCGGTAACCTTTCTGTATTTGTTTGGTTAGCTGCCTAATCATCAGAGCCAGGCACTGTGTTCACTGTGATGTTCCTAACGTTTAATCTTCTGTCTTGTGTAACATGAATTTTTTTCCATCTTTTTTTAATATGACAACATGGTCAGCTTTGATTAGTATATCATAACTGGAGGCATTTGCTAAATACTAAATAAATTTGCAGGTCAATTCAGATGTTGCAGTGGTTAATAATGACTTTAATGGTTTCCCATTTCATTATCAGTAATTGGTGTCGGCATATTGAAAGATGGGTGATTAATCCATAATCTTTGAAAATAGAAAACATTTGGAGCATTTTCAGGTTGCGCCCTCTGTACTTTCACTATATTACTATCTAAACTGCACCAAAACACTCTGCTAATTCTCTGACTCATCTTCAGGTTGATTACTCAGTGTTTTCAACAGAATATAAAAAAACTCATGGATCCAGGTGGTTTTTAGCTCGGCTGACAAAAAGTCATCTGAGCTATAGCGATTACTCTTTGTCAGTTGTCCATCCATCTAGTGTTTTTGCCATCTAGAAACTTCTAACTGAGCATCCCTTAAGATCCATAAAAAATCTCATGAAGATTTTCATTAGATCCTGCAGACTGGTGGCGCCACATGTGTTTTTTAATTTTAATGCAATTTTTAGCTCAGCTGACTGTACGTCATCTGGCTATAGCTGGCTGTCACCCTTATTCTATCATCCGTCCTTCTGTCCAGCTGTCAGTCTGCTGTCTGTCTGTCCATCCATCCGTTAACCAGGCACAAATTGTAACAGCTGGACCTGGAATCTTCTAAATTGACATGCAGGGAGGTCCATGAAAAATCTCCTAGGAAACCTGAAATTAGGTCTCTGTTACCCATATTCTTCAAGCTAAGGGGCTCCCAAGAACCCCCACCCCTCAAAATAATGGAAAATTTGATACAAAAACTCAAGTATCTGAACCACTAATGGATTGATCACTATAATTCTTTGCATGGATATTGATCATGGAGTGTTTCATCAGTTTCTGCAGACTGGTGGCGCCACCTGTATTTTTTCAATTTTTTTACAATTTTTTTCTCTCTTTTTTTTTAAACCTTAAAAGATGCTGTCATCTGTTAACAAGGCACAAATCATAAAGACTGGACCTAGAATCTTCTATCTTGACTTGCAGGGAGGCCCATGAAGAGTCTCCTTGGAAACCTGAAATTAGGTCTCTGTTACCCATATTCTTCAAGCTATGGGGCTCCGAAGTACCCCCCATAATAATATGAAATTTGTACAAAAGCTCAAGTATCTGAACAACTACTCCATTGATCACCATGAATCTTTGCATGGATATTGATCATAGGGTGTTTCATCAGTTTCTGCAGACTGGTGGTGCCACCTGTATTTTTTCAATTTTTTTTCTCTCTATTTTTGAGACCTTAAGATACTGTAATCTGTTAATAAGTCACAAATTGTAACTATTGGACCTGGAATCTTCTAATTTGGTCCATATCCTCCGAGCTATGGGGCTCAGAAGTACCTCCCAGAATAACTAAAAATTTGATACCAAAGCTCCAGTATCTGAACAACTAATACATTGATAATCATGATTCTTTGCATGCATATTCATCATGGAGTGTTTCATCCGTTCTTGCAGACTGGTAGTGCCACCTGGATTTTTAAAAAAATTTTTATGCATCAAAGATGCGGTCGTCTGTTAACAGGGCACAAATTGTAACCATTGGACCTGGAATCTTCTAACTTGACATCCAGAGAGGTCCATGAAAAATCTTCCTAGAAACCTTTAATTAGGTCTCTGTTATACATATCCTCCGAGCTATGGGGCTCAGAAGTACCCCCAGAATAATTAAAAATTTCATACAAAAGCTGCAGTATCTGAACAACTAATGCATTGATCAACATGATTCTTTGTATGTCTATTCATCAAGGAGTGTTTCATGAGTTCCTGCAGACTGGTGGTTGCCACCGGATATTTTAGAATTTTAAGCAATTTTTTTCTCTATTTTTGAGACCTTTAAAGATGCCATCATCCATTAACAGGGCACAAGTCATAACCACTGGACCCAGAATCTTCTAAATTTACATCTGGGTAGGTCCGTGAAAAAATATCCTTGGAAAGGTCTCTGTTACCCATGTTCTCTGAGCTATGGGCCTTGTAAGCATCCCCCAGAATAATTGAAAATTTGATACCAAAGTAGGGCACAAATAATAACCATTGGACCCATTTGGGGTATGCTTGAGCACCACAGAAATATTGCAAAATACATACAAATTGCCAGATTCCTCAGGAAAGGCTGGTTGGATCACCATCAAATTTGGTGTGCTCATGGATCTTGATGAACTTAAGCTAATGTGCATGAATGATGATGCCACCTACATTATCTTAATAAGTTGCCTGTGCAAGGACATATTGTCAACATGTCAGTCGGCTGAGCATCATAACCCATGGGTCACTTGTTTTGTCTAGTTTTTAGACCTTCAAATGAAGCAGACATCCATTAACAACTTCAAATGAAGTGGTCTGGCTGCTAATAGGGCACAAACCCTAATAGTTAGACCTAAAAATTTCTAACTTTACATCCAGGGAGGTCCTAGGCATTCTTCCACGAAACCTGAAATTACGTAATGGTGACCTATATTTTGCGAATTAGTACACTCTTTACACAGCGCTTTACCTATAGGCGTACTACCTATATTGTAAGCGCTGTTTGTTTTGACCTGGTATCTCTACACCAGAGGGGAGCACTTTATTTTGGTCCAATCAGATGAGACCCTGTGCTGGAAGACAAAACAGTTTACCAGCCAAGCAAGGAATACTCGGAGCTAATGTTGTTCAATTCATTTTGAGTAACAGCTCATTGCCCCAGCAACCGTTTGAACAGGCCACAGGCTCAGAGAGAATGGCCCCACACGTGGTTTATGGGCAGAGTCTGATGCCTGTAGAGTGTTTGTTGACTGGCATTTGGTTGGCTGCTAGTCACATCAGCAGTTTTTTAAGCAGACAGGCCACCTGGTGTTTAAGTGCATCATAAACAGTCAAAGCAGGCAGTGGGAAAATCAGTTGCTTATTTAGAAGAGCAAGATTTCCGCTGCCTTGGGAGAGTAGTGAATTAGGGGAGAAAACATGATTTTTAAGCAATCAGTGAGTTTGATTTGGCACAAATTGTATCCATTTGGCCAAGAATCATATACACGACTTTCAGGGAGGTCCATAAGAAGTCTCCTTGGAAACCTGAAATAATGTCAACGTGACCTATTTTCTGCTAGCTGCGTGAAAGAACATGATTTTAACACTCTTCTAGTCAGATTGCCACAAATGGTAGCAACTTGATGTAGAAAAAGTCACTGTAACCTATGTCGAAGGTCTATTGGCCAAAATGCATTATTTTGGGCCTTCTGGGAGTCATTTTACCCATTGTTCAAGGTTCCTTGAATTCAGCTGAGCATCATGGCCAATGGGCCACTAGTCTGATCAACACAACCTCGTATATTTATTGATAATGACTAGTTTGATTGGTTTCTGAAGAATCGTGGCCCCATTTGTATTTTTTAGATTTTTCATGCATTTTTCCCCTATATTTTTAGACTGCAAAATTAGAGCAAGTCGTCACTTTCTCATCTGTGGTTCCACTAGTCTGATCAACACAACCTCATATAATTATTGATCAGGACTGATTTTTTAGTTCCCATTCACTGGTGGCACCTTTTGTATTTTTCCTATTTTTCACACATTTTTCACGTCATATTGCAACAAGGTGTCAGTTTCTCATCTGTGGTTTCATCTAGTCTCCTGAAAATAGGTGTGTTTATGACACAAATGTATCACCAGGTCAGGATATGTTAAATTAGAACATCATAGAGTAACAAAATATGGATAGGAAAATTAGTTTATAACATTTAACAATGTTGTGTTTATTTCTATCATTAGTTGTGTTGATCAGTAGATTGGTTTCTTTATATATCAGGTATTGGAACTTACTAGACTACAGTTTGTTATGATAAGCTGACAGAAGATTCTGGTGGTCTAGATGCTTCTCTGATGCTTAGCTGGTAATTTCCATGTAGATAGTTTCGAGATAATTGTTACGAGAACATTCGTTGTTGTCCTGATATATAATGCAGTTTACTGCCTTCTCTGGAATTGTTCTGTGGATGGCTTGTCATGAGAGGTAGATTTGCACCAGGCGGACTGTTGGTCGAGTTCCACGTTCGGACCTTTATTGGTCCTTGTGATAGCCAACAGGGCCTAGTTATACTTTGCGTGTTGAAGAATTGTATTTGGAGCCCATTAATGGTGGGCAAAAGCCAGAGAATTGTGTATTCTGGAAGTACTGTTTGTAAGACTAAAACCAGTCAGTGGTGGGCAAAAGCCATTTGTGATGTTCTTGGAAATAAACTTGTCTTGTTGCATTCAGTCTACACATGTGTGACCCATGACTAATGGAAGATTAATGTTGACTGTGGTTTCAGAAGGTCAAAGGTCAAGATCATCTCAAAATGGCTTTCAGATGATAAAATTCTTGTTGTGAATGTTAGGCTAAAATGGATTGCAGGTCAGCTGTGGGTCATGTTCCATGGGTCACTGGTTTATCTTTCAACCATCAAATATGATTTTACAACTGATTCCTATTAACAACCAGTTTTTAGCTTCATATCCATTTGTATATCATTTGGCCCTCTTGAGTGTAGGACTCATGAGTGTATCAGGGCTGCAAACTTCTAATGTGGCAATTGGCAGATTAAGGTAAGTTCTCCTTTGAATCTGAAATTAAACCACTGTGACCTTATTTGATATGGTATTGGATGAAAACGCAATGTTCTCTGTTAACATTTAGTCGTAAAATTCCAGACATGACTATATCAAAACCACTTGTAATACTTTCTGAATAGTAAACAGGTCATGATGGTTATAATGGCAGCGGGGACAGGCTTAACCAAAGACTGACAGACCTGATTATCAGTAACGCATTGTTCAGATTTGTGCCTGGTGTGGCTTTAATTTTAAATATCAAAACGTTACACTTGGAAAACACTGGTCCTCTGTACTGTGAAAAGAAACCTGAAGCCAAGATCTTCAGCTGAGCAGCATGGCCTATTGGTCATTTATCTGAATAGATTAAAATTTCAGTGTTGATTTATTATGCATTGTTTCCACTCAGTATACATGACTTCTCAAACTTAACTTGGCACCTGTACAAAGGCTTTTACAATAATCAGCTTAATTAAGCATTTCTTATCTCAGATGCTACCTGGTTAATGGAAAATTATCATTTTGATTAATTGGCAGTATGGAGTGACAGATTACTTCTTCTGAACTGCTTAAAGCAATATTACAACAAGCAGTCTGCTTTTTAATCATAATTGAATTGCACAAAATTAAAAATGCACAAAGGACAGAGATTTTCCATGGATAATAATTTTGCAGATTGATTGGTCGTTATTTCTTTCAAGAACTAGCCGGGAGAACCTCAGCACTGATGGTTTGATAAAGCTGTCCTGACATTGCCAGTAACCGGGAAGACACAGATCATATTGAATTACAATTTAGATTTGATTAATAGCCGACCGCAGAGATATTGTATGCATGCATTGACTGTCAACTGTTCTGGTTCTGTTTCATAAATTTATCACCATTGCAGAAATGATATCACCATTCACAAGCTAATGAGTTTCTGTGAAATCATATTGAGTATGTACCTGTGATCAAAGCATAAACACTGTTAACAAAAATATGCCATTTATCTGTGCGAGGTTCCTTTTTTTTTAATCACATTTTTGCCAAGGGTTCAATAGTTCAAGGGCATACCATCCTGAGGATCCATAACTGTTTCTTTAAATTTTTAATTTTGTATTATGATATGTTAGTTTTTCTTAACACAAAGTTTTCTTTTTTCTTAGTTATAAATATGAATTTATTAATAAACTACAAGTATCATAATTTAAAATGTAGAGAATTATTTATTTAAAAACTAAAAGTAATTGCATCTTGTGGATACTTTCTGATATTGGGTGGGATTATGAACAAGGAAGACCTAGAAACATATATCAAAATGCAGGACTTAATATTACTTAATATAAGATATGTACTTGAAAAAAATAATCATTGCCAGGAAAACATAGAGAGTAAGAGGTGATGTCCTGATGAGGATTTGTGAAAGGTTTGAAAGGCAGTGTATTCTCTGACAAAACATATTTATTTTCTTTTAACTTTCATGGTTCATTAGTTCCCAAAGTCCTGAGGAGTTGAGGTTGTATTATTTAATTATAAAGTCCACAGGATGTCATGTCCAGATATCAGTATATAGCAGCTGAATGTTACGGCCATCAAACCATTTAAAGAATGGTAGCAGGTTCAGTTTAGCACAGATATATTTTAGAGCAGAAAAAATGGAGTAATGTTAATGTCTGGTTACATATATTGTGTATTGGTCATTCCAAGCTCTGAGCATATGCAGTTTTTGAGTGGTCAGTCTTGCTCACAAGCCACTGTTGTTTTGCCATTTCAAACCATTTAGAAATTGAAACTGTTTGAAGCCACCTCCATTGAAAATGTATTGATAGACATGTGATTTAATGTCCTGTTGAAATTTGAAAATTTGTAAATGAAAAATATTGAAGGTGTTCATTTGGCTGTAAATAAAGCAGTGAAATTGCTACACCTTTGACCCCATGTTACCTTTATACAACAAGTTTTGCTATATAAACCTTACATAGATTAACTGTGACTCCGCTCCAGTTGTACATGTTTACATTTTATATACCTGATTTAAACATCATTTAATTTTATTATGAAACTAGCATGTTTGGATGGATTGGTAAATAGAAATTGATTGAACTTAAGAACATTTTGTTCAAACTGTTTTTAGCTCAGTATACTGAAAATCAACTGTGGTATAGATATATCGTTTTGTCTGTCATCCATCTGGCCGTCCTTTAGCAGGGCACAAATCATAACCTTGGACCTAGAAACTTCTCTGTGTACATCCAGGGAGTTAAATAAAAAATCTTGGAAACCAGAAATTTGGTCAGTGTGACCTATATTCTCCAAGCTATGGGGGTTGTAAGTACCCCCTGGAATAATAAAATAAAAAAATTGATACAAAATCACCAGTATCTTGATAATTAATGCATGAATTGCCATGAATCTTGCCTTGTATATTATCTATGACTAGTTTTTTCAGTTCAAGAAAACTGGTAGTGTCCCCTGAATTTTTTTTCAGATTTTTACGATTTTTTTTCATGTGTTTGAGTCTGTCAAAAAACAGCAATTATGTCAGTTTCTCAGTTGTTCTTTCATACAGTGTCCTGAAACCTGGCATGTTTATTGGTCATTGCCTGGAGACTGGTGGTGCCACCTTTATTTTTTCCATTTTTTTATGCAATAGGGGAAGGTTCCTCTTGATTTTGGGGTCACTAGGTCAAACATCAACGTCACAGGGCCCATCCATTCTCAAATTAGTTTATGGATGATAACTCCGGTTTTGGTTGACAGGTTGGTTTCAAACTGATCACAGGACCCACATTTTGAAAAAAAACTCATAAACCTATCCTTATAGACAATTTCAGCTGAGCATCGAGACCAATGGGCCCCTAGTCGTTATTTGTTGTCATTTACACAGAAGTGGCTTTGCGGATTGTTAAATAATTTTAAATATATTTAGCTACTATAACCTCATCTGAATTTTTTTTAAAAGTAAAACAAATGACAAGCTTAACTTTGTATGGCATTGATTGGCCTTGTTTGTACTATCTGTGGTATAAGGAAACTACATACAACTGAGTGTATTGGATCATTTGACCTATGACATTGTTTTTGGAATCTGTTGTTCAGAGTACAAGTATGACAATTAAACTTGGTCCTTTGTGAAACCAAGATATTTCTTCCATCTTAATGAAGTATTTGCCATTCTGTGTTCTACTTTGATGTTCAATAGTTTACATATTCTTTGATTTAAATAAATAACTAAATCTCCAGCCAGGTTAAATTTGTCAATCTGTATCAGTATATGCTTAAACTTAACTCCTGTTTTATACACAAACATCTTGCTGTATCCATTTCTGTATCTGTACCCTCATATAGGAGCCTCAACAGATATGGTTAATGTATGTTCCAACTGCCATAATCAGACATAAAAAGACATTCTAAAGGAGACAAACAGATTTTAAATTGTACTTACTAATCAGTTCTAACTTGGCCAAATTTTACCTGGTGATGTGAAGATTAATTACATTTGACTTGTTTATGGAAGAACTTTAGTTCTTACTTTGTCATTTATTGAAGAATGATAGATATATTTAGTTACCATCATAGTAAACAACAGTGATAAGGCAGAGCCAGTGTCAATTAATTTTCAAGACTGTATAATGCTTTGAGAAAATGTAAAGACCAAATTAATTCATCTCATCACCAGATAAATTATTTAAATACACAGTATAATTAAAAATGTGATCAAAAGGTACTTAAAGTCAGACTTTCATACTACAGTGTGTAGATATAAATTTGCAACTTTTGACCTCCTGAACTTGTAATTGTCTTTATTTAAAAAACACACATGTATTATTTTACTTTAAATCAGTAGAGCTCTCTCTGAGGTTGCCTTTAACTCTGTAGAATATTTGACAGTGCTAATGATACTTTTTATCACATTCCACCATCCTCTGCCAATTTAACAGTAGCTAATTATTCCCATCGCTTTTTAATTTTCATTTTACATGTGGGCATTTGGGCGTATCCAGTTTTTTGGAGGAGAAGCAATCAATCTTGGAATGTTGAAAACTGTTGGTGTTATCATAACACCAGTTGGCCACCTCGAAATTAGGTAATTACCGAGAAAGTGCGTGATCCAGCAACTCCCCATTGAGATGCTGTGTTCACGCAGCATTGCCGTGTAAAGATTGTAACCTTGTTTCTTGTTCCAGCCACGTATTCAAAGCTACTGTCATTAATCACCAATCTCAATGACAGGTGATGATGTCAGTTTCATTCCAACCAGACCTACTCTATTAATATCTTATGTCTCTTCTGCTGCTGTCTCCAAACCATGAATCCTTGTTTGCTAATGGAAGAGGGTGAAAAAAGGATTTTAATTAAACAAAGCCGTTAAAAGGCTAACAATAATTAAGCTTGCTGGTTTGTATGTGTAATTGTTATTTAACGCGGGGTAATCAAATGTTAAGCGTGACTCAGTGCAGTGCAATTACTTGATTTGTGCCAAATGGTGAATTTTTTCTCCCATTCATGAAAAGCAACACATTAATCATTATGGAACATTTAAGTTTTGGAGTTTGAATTTAGCGAGGATTGAGTTCAGCTTCCGTATCACTCACAGTCTGTTTGCATCTTTCAACTTATTTCATTACTAGGGAATAATCAAAATTACATTGTTTTTTAGACATTTGATTTACTACTAAGGTTTAAACTTGTGTCAAATATCTTAAAATTAAGTGATGAATATCCTAGTTCCCAAGTTATTTACAATTAACCTCTGAATTTTGTATCTGTAATTTACCCCTGGCAGGTTTGTGTTATTTTTGTGTCTCTTGTTTCATATTACAGTCATACTGTGTAGAGTTTATATTTAACCAAATGTTGTATTAAATTTTGTCCCTGTGTATGTAATAATTCCTCTAGCTGTATCTATCTCTCTTGACTCTCAGATGAAAAGTTTTACCTTATTATTCTTCTAAAACAAGGAAAGCATTGCAGATCAGGCATTATCCCTATTTAGCTGATTAAAAAAAATTGTTTATTGGCTCAATAGATTTCAGTTTCAAATGAATGTGTTTGTTTTTTGCACAAGACGAATCCCCATAATTGTTGGCTTAAACTGTAGTGTAAAGAGACCTTTAACTTGGATATATTTATTTTCTAGATATTGTTGAAAGTATACACTTTTTCACTTTTTTCAGGTGGTTCCCTTACTCTTGCTTAAGATAAACTTGTATAAATAAAATTTCAGTTTATAAAATAGTCATTCTTTACCAAAAACAAAAGGTGGACTATACTCTTTATTTGACTAATCTGAACTGCCCAAAATAGATATATTTATTTCATACTTATTTATTTAAATTATCATAAATTGCCACTCTGTGCTATCCTGTGATAAAAGCTGACATTTAGTTACGGGTGCAGCTTATATTTATTGAAAACATCGGTTATGTCAAATTAGGTTCACACGGGCGTTTGGACAGAATATACGTCACGTTTAATGATATTTACAGTGCCTGATCACCAGTTACATACCATAAGACCTTGTCACAACTCTTTAGCTTATTGGTCACAAGTATTCAAGAATGTTGAGTGAGTGAATAAAATTAACTGTTTATATCCAGTGAGCGGTGATTGTACACAGATTGTCAGTGTGATCCTGCTCTATAAGGCCATCATCAAAAGATATCTTTCTGATTTATTCTAAGATGCTTGACATTAGACCTTCGGAAAAAAACAAATTCTTCCCCACACCTGTCTTGCTTTGCTCCATGTTGATTTCCTGAGTTTTGGTAATACAAGAGTTACCACTAATATCTTTATGGTAAAAGTTTTGGTTATACAAAAGTCACCACTAATAACTTTATTGTAGATGTTTTGGTAATACAAAAGTTACCACTAATATCTTTATGGTAAAAGTTTTGGTTATACAAAAGTCACCACTAATAACTTTATTGTAGATGTTTTGGTAATACAAAAGTTACCACTAATAACTTTATTGTAGAAATTTTGGTTATTCAAAAGTTACCACTAATATCTTTATGGTAAAAGTTTTGGTTATACAAAAGTCACCACTAATAACTTTATTGTAGATGTTTTGGTAATACAAAAGTTACCACTAATAACTTTATTGTAGAAATTTTGGTTATTCAAAAGTTACCACTAATATCTTTATGGTAAAAGTTTTGGTTATACAAAAGTCACCACTAATAACTTTATTGTAGAAGTTTTGGTAATACAAAAGTTACCACTAATAACTTTATTGTAGAAATTTTGGTTATTCAAAAGTTACCACTAATATCTTTATGGTAAAAGTTTTGGTTATACAAAAGTCACCACTAATAACTTTATTGTAGATGTTTTGGTAATACAAAAGTCACCACTAATAACTTTATTGTAGAAATTTTGGTAATACAAAAGTTACCACTAATAACTTTATTGTAGATGTTTTGGTAATACAAAAGTCACCACTAATAACTTTATTGTAGAAATTTTGGTAATACAAAAGTTACCACTAATAACTTTATTGTAGATGTTTTGGTAATACAAAAGTCACCACTAATAACTTTATTGTAGAAATTTTGGTAATACAAAAGTTACCACTAATAACTTTATTGTAGAATATTTAGTTTAGAAAAAGTTACCACTAATAACTTTATTCTAGAAATTTTGGTAATACAACTTATACAAGTTACTTTTGTTGACAGGTCCGTCTGATAAACATGAATTCCAGGCTGAGACAAGGAAGCTGCTGGACATTGTGGCGAAGTCTCTGTACTCAGAAAAAGAGGTAAGAATGATTTATTCTCTTATTACTGAGTGCCTGCTATGAACAGCAAACAAATAATATCAAATATACTTGTTACTAAGTTGATTTATGTGCTAAGAAAAAGCTCATATGTTTGGTACATAAAGAAAGAATGCAAGACTTCAGCTTGTTATTACAGTCAGTGCTAGCGGGTGTGCCCATTTAAATTTTCACATATTTTGACAGGAATTATAAACATTGCAAGAGAATAAGTTGAAATGCGATGTGAGTGGCTGGTCTGATTAACAAGGTGCAGTGGAAACATAAGATTAAAGTTAAGTTATAAGTTAAATTTAATGAGCCCATAAAAAATACCAGAATTCATTTTTAATATATTTTTAAAAACATTTTCCAACAGTGTACTTTCTTCAGTCTATTAGAAAACCATATACATGGGTCATTATAATGCATTTCTGCTTTTCCCAGACATACCAAGAACATTTGAAAGAGGTGATAGGTAATGAAGAAAGTGAAATACAGTGAAACCTCGTTGTGTCAAACTCGGTTAAGTCGAATTCCCGCATGTGTCGAAGTCGAACGTGAGGTCCTTGCAAAAAATAGTTAAAATCTTTCTAATTTAACTCCGCTTGTATCGAAGTCAGATGTGTCGAAAAACCGGATGTGTTGAGGTGTTTTGTTGGTCCCTAGCTAATTTTCCATCACTTAACTGGAAGTCATGGTTGGATAACAGTTGTACAGGGCCCGTCAGTCATGATTGGGCCGTGATTAGCAGTTATAATTATCAAGCACGATGGCTCTGCCGACTCAAGGTCATGCCACTTTAGTGTTTGGTCAACAGTTGTGCACAGTCCAACAGTCATACCTACAGCCGTGGTGACTAGTTACATAATTAATACCGGCTAAGATCTTACTCATCAAGTGCGATGGCTGACAAACCTAGTCCGTTTTCTTGTTTGACCAATTAGTCACTCATTATCACGCCTTCTTCTCTCACCCAAAAAGCATCAATGAGTAGTTATTGATTAACCAAACATAATCCAATCCTTACCTTTGATGTGTCTAGTATAAACATACAGGACTCTGTATAAATGGAGGAAGATGAGATCTATATCAGACTGACTCTAATTTACCATAGAGTACGTTATACAGTATTACTGTTTCACTTTCATATTTTTCGTGTTCTGTTTGCAATGGCGTCGCGGCCTGCTAAGCGTAAGCTTGATGTAAAGACCATTGAGCAGAAGTACAAGCACTGGTCGAAGTTGAACGTGGTGGCAAGACTAAGGCAAAGATTGCAAAGGACTTCAACATCCACATCAACAAGCTGTGTACATGGATCAAGAATGCTGAGAAGATCAAGGTTACTGCCCTTTTAAAGAAGATCTGATGTGTTGAACTGAAAATGATCTGAGCCAATCATTTATTCATTTGTGTGCTTTTTATACACATACATGTATGGCTCTTATTTCACTTTCTTGATTAACCTAATCTTACTTTTGGTGGTACTTATGTGTTTTTTTATTATTAATGAAAAAATGTACATAAAATCTGTGTTTTCTTTCACGAAAACATTTATGAGACCTAAATAACATAGGCCCTGTACATGTGCAGTATTAATCAATGATAATCGAGGCTTAAGAGGTTGAATATAATGAACATCAGTTGTCTCAAACTCCGGTTGTGTCGAAGTAAATTCACCAGTCCCTTCGACTTTGACACAACGAGGTTTCACTGTATTTTATTGCAGTAACTAAAACAACTCCAAACAAGGGAATATAAAAATTTGCAATTAAATAGGGATAAGGTGTCTGTTAGCTGTTCACAGAAAATCTGGATTTATTCAGTTGGTCCCAAGCTCAGCGCATCAGACCCACTGTGTGGTCTTGAGGTAGAGGAAACAGAAAACCTGTATTAAACTACCTACCTGAGACAGTCCACACAACCCATTTTCCTAGCCATGCCGGGGCTCAAACTCAAGTTGGCGGTGGAGAGAGCTGAGCTTGTTACCACTGCTCAGGCCGCATAACATTAATATCTCTAAAATAAGTGTGATAACTTGCAAATGTCAGTCACAAATGGTGTCTGGAAGATTTTTTAGGACTGTTACATAGATCCTGG
This sequence comes from Sipunculus nudus, assembly GCA_026874595.1. Taxonomy (NCBI): domain Eukaryota; kingdom Metazoa; phylum Annelida; class Sipuncula; order Golfingiida; family Sipunculidae; genus Sipunculus; species Sipunculus nudus. Next base: position 13,573,087 of record CM049315.1, on the reverse strand, counting down.
TTAATCAGATAAAACATTAGGGTAGCACAATTAACACACACTCTGTGCACTTGGAAGTGTTTAATTGTTTCACTGCAAGCATTTAATTATTACAATAGTGTTAATCTTCACCATATTAACAATAATTGCCTGGTATTATATGATTTATGGACTTAATGAATCTTTTTCACAGTAGAATACCTCATCAGGTGTTTAAAGACTCAGCAGGGCAGTGGAAATGGAGATGCATTCATTCGGAAATTGTGGGAAAATCATTTGTTGTTATTATAACAATGGTAGTTAACAGAGTGCGGGTAGTGCTCCTGACATTGTCAATGAGCCACTGTGTATGTTTTTCCTTTGGTTGAAAACTTGCCTGAGAAGAATTTTTTAGTCATTACATTAAGTATTAACAAGTATATCTGCAGCTGTTTCAAATGTAGATTAATTAGGGGAATAATTATAAAAAAACCTCTCACCATAATTAAAGGTTATGTGATGATAATCTGCAGAACAAGAAGTACAGATTAACACTAGGCAGAATTTTAGCAAGGCTTTTAAGCATTTTTGTAACAAAAGGTCCGTAACAAAACCAGGCAGAAAAAATGACAGAACAAAGTACAGAACTAACAGGACAGAACAACAGATACAGATCAAACCTAGGCAAGACAAAAGGTGCAGAACAAAACTGTTCAGGAGAAAATATACAGAAGAATGACTAGACTGGTTGAAAGGTATTCAACAGTACAGTAATAGACCAAATGAAATGTACAGGACTAAAACTAGACAGAACAAGCAAAAGTGTGAAATCATGCTGAAAAAAAGATGCAGTTACAAATATAACAGATCCTGCATTTTTATAATCTCTTCTTTGCCTCCTAGTATGTTTATCTAAAAATATTCAATAAAATCTTCCAGAAACTCGAGAGACCATTGATTAAACTGTGAATGTGATGAAAACCATTGGAGTTCAACTCACTCTATCATTGTTTATGTAAAATGCACATTTAGAACAATATCAAGTAGAACTACTCATCACTGTAACATTTACTGGCATGCAATGCTTAATTATTCTTGAATTCCTTTCAAATCTGTCCGACACTGCTTCAGCTGCAGCTGAAAAAACTTGAATTCCCTTCATTGAGTTCTTTCCATGCAAGCCTTTTTAAATTAGGTCAGTCTGACCTCCTTCATGGATAGCAGACAAGGTACATAAATGAACAGATCAGGTAGTCATTAGATAGTAGTAGGCATTGGTTTACAAAAAATTTACAGATGCATATCAGTTGATCCAAAGAGAGTAATTCTGTTGTATTTACAGTGTGTTTGACAAAAAACATCACTTGTAATACCATAAATTGCAGTTAACAGTATGTATGTGATTTAATTGAGCATGGTAATATTAAATTTACAAATCCAGGTCACAGTAACTAATGAATATAAAGAATATTTTATATGAGTTACAGTGGTTAGAACTACTGGCTATTTTAGAATGACTAGTTGAATTAAAATATGATTTTTTTTCAGCCTAAGTGAGTACAAGGTGTATGTGATATTTGAATAAGACTTGAGAATAACAAAAATAAATGTCTGTTGAAGGGAATTGGCTAAATCAGAGAGAAAACTCTGTGTTTGTTGGCGCAGGATGGTGTGGAAGAATGTTACTCCTCTGACCGCAGCAAGAAATCTGCCATTCCCAAAATGTCTCAAACCAGTGTGTAGATTGATTGAGACAGGGTATAATGGGGAGGAGGGAGTGTCATTGACATTTAAAGACAATACATATATTTTCCCTCCTTCTTGTTTTTTTTTAGGATATACAGAAATTCAAAGTGTCATAGTAGGGAAAGACAAGATACGGTTGAAACAGTCCATTTGATCTTCTGTCAAAGATAGCAATTTTGCTTCCATGTCTTTAAGACAAGTTATGAAGCATGTATTGTTCCTAGCTCTGTGCATAAATATTAATAAATCTGGAAGGCTTAACTATAACTTATCTTTCTTATCATAAGGTAGCCTTCATTCTCATTCAGTGGACAGTGCCTCCAACAGGCCATGGTTATATCCTTAAGTCAACAAAGAACATTACCCTTTATAAGGTCCAGCTGTACCTAACATTCAGTTGGAATGAATCAATAATGTTTTTTCACGATTGTGAAGAGAAAAGCTAAAGAAGAAACAGACTTGGAGAAGGTGTATTTTCAGTATGACATAGTCTGAGGTAATAAATACTGCATGTTACGCGCAAAGACTCCAAATTTGTCTTCAGGTTAACAGCACATTCTGTGACAGTGAAAGACAACCCACCCAAAGGAAATTTTAACCTTGATACCTTAAAGGGAATTCCATTATGCCAAAAAGCCATATTTATTCATGAGTGGAGAAAAATGTTGAGTGCTTGCATAATGAATGTTACATCACAGGAAGGCTGGTTGAGTAGGGGTTTGACAGCAGTTGTAAGTCAACCATGCATATTTCATCATGGGCCCAAGAAAGAAATTGCTGAATCAGCAGTTTTTCACACAAAATCTTGTTGGGTAGATGGGAGAAACATCATGAATTTCTAACTTTTTAACAGAAGATGATTTTAATCTGCTTAATGTCACTGCCTCAATTTTAGACATGGTTTAAATTGATTTCCTAAATATTTTAAAGTGTTCTTTATAATTGTTCAGAATGATTTAGGCTATAAAGGCTGACCTTACAATTAACCAAATTTGCTAACAGACTGGTAGAAAAAAAAATCAGTTTCAGTATAATGTGTACCTATTGGAGTTTCTGGATTCCATTAATAACCTTTCAAATGAACTACACTTAGACAGTTGGCAGGCAAACATATGGACAAACAAAGGTAAAATAACAGAGACTTCCTTCATTAATAAAGTAGAGAGAGAAAGAAAGAGAGAGAGACAGACAGACGGGAATTGTTAGCTTGTTGTTCATGTTTTTATCAAAGCTGCATATTCAACCAGTGATTTTTACACAGGTTTTTATTAGGGAGCTCATTTCCAATGCCTCTGATGCTCTTGAGAAGCTGAGATACATGCAGGTCACATCTGAGTCTTTTGACGCTAAAGACAACCCGCTAGAGATACACATCCATGTGGATGAAAACAAGAAGACTTTCACAATACAGGTGAGTACAAAATTTCTATCAGTAGTGGATGTGGATTTTTAAAAAAATATATATGATATAAGAGCACACACCTCCACCCACTCTAGAGTTAATGAGGTTTAATAAACTAAACTTGTGGTCACCTCCAGAATGTTAAAAAACTCCTCCAAAATGTAGAAATAAAATCTACATTGATTATTTCTTGTAGTAAAATCAAAATGTTCCACCATATGTCATCCACAATGGATATTCTTGAAAATAAATTTCAACACATGTACAAATGACAAATTTGATGAACTGGCATAAGAATCAAATTCATTAAAATGGGTGACACAGTCAACTTTTCATTTATTATTAGTCCCCTGCAGTAGGAGGGAGGACTACTACAATGGTTTGCTTTCGTCTGGCTGTCTGTCCATCTGTCCAGCGGTCCGTCCATCCCCCCATTCTTTACCACGTATCTCTAAAACCTTTGCTGCTTTCATCACCAAATTTTACTGACTTATTCAGCACATGATTTACATGGGATAATCACCTGCAGGTTGTGCCACCTCTGTTAAATGATTTTCTGCATTCCAAAATGGTCTTTTTCACTTTCCTTCAGATAATTCTGTAAATAAGAACACTTTAGCCTTCAAATCATATTCATATATTTCTTTGAGCTAGGGGAATTCAGTGAATAATACTGATATTGAAAATAATTATTTTCAGAATGATGATTTCACCAGAGTTCAAATTTTTTCATCGCAAAATTTTTTTAATTCCATTTGGTCTGTTTGTCCTGCCCCATTCTTTTACCAAATATCTCTATGACCCTTGCTGATTTCTTCACCATATTTTACAGATTTACTCAGCACACAACTCGCATGGTGGTGCCACCTCTGTTTAATGACTTACTGTGCTCCATAATGGTTTTTTTTTCACTTTCCTTCAGATAAGTTGGTAAATCAGAACTTTAGCCTTCAAATCATATGCAAGGATACCTTGGAGAGAGGGGAATTCAATGAATACAATATCAAATAGAATTATTAGTGCCCTGCTGTTGGAGGGAGGACTGCTAAAATGGTTCACATCTGTCTGTCCATCCCACCCCTTCTTTCACTTGATAGCTCTAAAACCCCTGCTGATTTTGTGACCCAATTTTACACACATGTTCGTCACATGATGAGCATGACATTGTATCCTGAAAATGGTGCCACCTGTGTTAGACCTACTTCTTCCAGCTACAGTTGTTTTCCCTTTTCCCCAGACTAAGAAGTCAGGGATACTATGGTTTTGATATGGCCGTGGCACCGCAGACAAATCTTGTGAGCTAGATCACTCAAGAAGGGGTTGACTGATCATTTTCAAATTTTGCAAGCTCCTAGATATGGCCCAGAGGACAAAGCCTTTATAAAATGAGGTCATGATCTTTACCATGAGGGTGAGCTTGACCCTAAATAGGTCAGTTTTGGGCCACTTCTGCATATGATCACCCATACAGAGGAGTGGTTCAACAGATTTGCTCTATGTTTATTTCTGTGGAAAGCACTTCAATAGCTTTATCAGGTACTGAACTCTGATGGTGCCACCCATAATTTTTTTTCCATTTTGGCCATCTAACGGTCTGTTTAAGGTGAAATATAGCACAACATATCTCAGGAATGTTGTAAGTTTTCATCAGGAATGTTGTAAGCTTTCACACTGAAATTTTGCACAGTCATAGATTGTGTATACATTTATCTCATATGTAAGACAGTTGGCACCACTAGTAACTGTTTGACTGCTACAAAATATCACCCATATATCAGGACTCCTTCAACAAATTTGCTCGTATATTGTTTTTATGGAAAGCTCTTGGACACCTTTATCATTTACTGAACTCTGGTCACGCCATCTATAATTTTTAGCTCAGCTGACTATAAGTCATCTGAGCTATAGTCATGGTCCATTGTCCGTCGTCCGTCCGTCTGTCCGTCCGTCCGTCCTTCCGTCCGTCTGTCCGTCTGGATGTCCGTCCGGATGTCCGTCCGTAAGACTGGCACATTTTGACACCGTTGGACCTACGAATCTGAATTTCGGCATACAGTTAGATGTCCCCATAATCTCCTACCATGCCAAAAATTGGGTCAATAGGACTTTGTTCCTTTGAGATATTAAGGAAAAACCTCAATTTTTTATTAGAAATCTATTTTCACACTTCAGGACTGCCTAATATCAAAACCGCTCATCTGGTTTTCTTCATATTTACCATAAATATTCCTCTACATAGTTCCTATGTACATGCCAGATATTAAGTCATTATTATATAATTTAAAAAAGTTATGGGCCCAAACATAATGGATTTTGTAAGAAAATCAGGAAGATATTTGGTCACTTAAGACCAAAAGTGTTAAAGGTAGGGACTTTTTTCCAGTAATACAACTTTAATTAATCAAAATTTAATTTTATACCAAAAATTAGATCAAAATTTGTTAAATTTTTTTAAATATTGGCAAAAATATAAAATTGGTACCTTAAATTTTGCCCAACTTTGGCCATGGCACGTTTTTTTCCTGTAAGTACTGTGGATTTAATTTTCACACCATGTATACATAGGGATTTAATCTGTTAAAATGTTAAATTTGAAAATAAAAGCTGCAAAATTAGGCTAGTTATTGAATTTTTTTGGAGGCTCTTGTTGTATTCCCTTACATTGTCAAGCAGTCCACTTTGATGACTGTAGGTCATTCAGTGCACATCTCTATGCTCCCCAGGCTGTTGACATAATTTTAGATGTCCCCAAAATCTCCTACCATACCGAAAATTGGGTCATTAGGACTTTGTTTCTTCGAGATATTAAGGAAAAAAAACTCTGTTTTCCATAAAAAAAAGCCATTGTTAGACTTACACTTCAAGGCTGCCTAATATCAAAACCACTGATCTGTTTTTGATCGTATTTAGTATTCACATTTTTTTATACATTTTCTATGAACATACCAAAAATTAGGTCAGTATTGGGTATTATTTTGAAATTATGGGCCAAAACATAATGCAATTTTTAAAAAAATCAGGAAATATATTTACTCACCTAACATGAGAATTGCTGAACCTAGAGACTTTTTTTCAGGAATATAACTTTATTTAATCAAGATTCAATTGTTTACCCAAAATTAGATCTGAATTTTGCAAATTTTTCAAGTTATTAGCATAAATAAAAAATCAATACCTTAAATTTTGTCCAACTTTGGCACTGTTGATTTAATTTTCCCAGAATATATGCATAAGGATTTAATCTTTTAAAATCTGAACTTTCAAAAGAAATTGATTGGAATGAATAGCTTTTATTCATGTTTTCATACACCATGTCAAGTGTTGTTTACATCTAGCCCACCTAGTAGTACAGCCTTCACTTGCATTATGTAACCCACCCCAGGCAGCTTACCTTGGCCCAGCTTGGCCACTACTAGCAGGCTTCCCCTCTGCCCTGCACTCATCCCCCCAGATGGTGCATAAACTAGATGAATGAACCACCAGGGTTACAATGATTAAAGTGTACATTTAATTGTGTCCACAAAGTGGTGTATTGCTGTGAAAGTGTGGATGTTCATGAGATAAATAATTCCTTACTTCAGAAGAGTAAAAACTTCACCAGGTGTGAAATTGACTATTAATTCCAGTAATTAATTAAAACTGGGATTGTAATTAGCACAATGATATTGTTTGTCCCTCATTCAACCAACAGTGTGTATACTTTATTTGAAAAGATGTTTTATTTTATCAAATTTACTTTTATTTTATTTTGGTGAATAAAATTAAGCATGTCCTGAAAACTCCAATGTGCAAAACTTTTTAATAGTGATTCTAGGAATATTCTTGTAAATGCCATGTTGTGGCATTATTTTCTTTTAAAATCAGTTTAAACATTTATGATTTAAAAATAATAAAATATATGTGTATGCATAATATGACCCAATGTTTTTTACTCTGTATATATAATGATTGCAACTTTTGCAACAATTCTAATATTTTAACTTATATTTTCAGGTTTTTTAATTAAAAATTTATAAACCTGTAAATAAAAAAATGATTCCGATAAAAACTTCTTAATGGAAAAAGTGGATCTGCTTAATAAATAGGATTATATATAAACTTAAATGCATTATTCTCTTGAAAGTGAAATAAAGGTATCAGTCCATTCTGTCCACTTGCCTGTCCATCTGTAAATTTTCGTATGCAACACAGTATCTCAAAACTTTTACTGTTTTTCTTCATGACAGTCTTGTCAGAGTATTAGTTTGCAATCATATATTTAGAACTTTACTATAACCAAGTAGGAGGGCCCCTTTCCTCTTAGCTTTTCATATTCTTATATAAATGAAAAACATTACAATAGAATATTTCTACATCCACCTTCGTGCTGCCCTCACTTTTCCCTTCTCCGAACCCATCCCAAAGTCAGCCTCAGTAAGCAAGAACAAGATGAATCAGATATATTCATACTTTAATATTTTGTATAACTATTCGTCCATAGATACCTATGTACATGCCAGAAATTATGTCAATATTGTGTAATATGTAGACATAAAGGGCATCACAATAATGTACCTTGTCAAGACTAAAGAGATATTGTGTCATACAGTCACATATTCATAAATCACTTCATCAGCATAGTTAATCATAACATCATATCTGTCAAATTGAACGCTTGCAGACTACCATACACTTTAGATCCTTCAACAAATAGCCTTATCATCATTCTACTACTGCTTATTACTGCTGTCATTGCATTCATATTTGCTCAAATATATCACAATTTTCAACCCCTCCTAAATAAATAAAAAATAAACCACTTTATTTGACTCTATTAATCCATCAGTCAGGTAATTTCATTTATCTTTTACTCACATATTACATTACATTCCTTTATAATAGCCCAACATGTACATGATATTCATAAGCTTTATCGACTCTATATAGTATCACAGTGGAGAAACATTTATAGTCCAATCACGATCAGCTGAGCGCCGTGACCCATGGGTCCCTTGTTTTTTCTGTTATGGCCATTTTAGGTAAATATCAAACATATCTCAGAAATTGTTTTAGCTGTTGGCCTGAAATTTTGCACAGCCATATATTCATTGATAGATTTATCGCATACATAAGACAGGTGGCACCACTGATAATTGTTTTGTGTGCCTGCTCTTCTTCTTTAGTTGCATCCAATACACAAAACACCCTTGGATCCTGAATTATCCTATTTCAGCCAATCCCAAGGAAAGGCATGTCACAGAAAATGCGACATTAGAGTTATGCATGGGCCAGAGACTATTTGTGCCTCTAGGCCCTTTTTAGCTCAGCTGACTATAAGTCATCTAAGCTATAGTCGTGGTCCATTATCCGTCGTCCATCCGTCTGTCCGTCCGTGTGTCTGTCCGTCCGTAGATGTGGCACGTTTTGAAACCGTAAGACCTAGGAATCCAAAATTCAGCATAGTGTTAGATGTCCCCAAGATCTCCTACCAAGCCGAAAACTGGGTCTTTACAACTTTGTTCCTTTGAGAAATTAAGGAAAAACCTCAATTTTTTTTATTAAAAACCTATTTTCACACTTCAGGGCTGCCTAATATCAAAACAACTCATCTGTTTTTCCTCATATTTACCATAAAAATTCCTCTATATAGTTCCTATGTACATGCCAGAAATGATGTCAGTATTGAGTAATTGTTTTAAGTTATGGGCCCAAACATAATGCACTTTGTAAAAATCAAGAAATATATTTACTCCCTTAACAAGGAGCTTGCTGAAGCTAGAGATTTTTTGTCAGGGATGTAACATTATTTAATCAAGATTCAATTGAATACCCAAAATTAGTTCTGAATTTTTAAAATTTTATAAGTTATTAGTATAAATATAAAATTAGTACCTTAAATTTTGCCCAACTTTGAACATGGCACGTTTGTTTCCTAAGAGCACTGTTGATATAATTTTCATATTATGCACACATATGGATTTCATCTTTGTAATTTAGAAAGCTGAAAGAAATTGGCCAAATATTGTAGCTTTTATTAATGTTTTTATGAGACCATGTCAGACCCAGGCTTAATCCAGCCCCTCTTCAGTCACCTGTATGTTGACCTTGTTGACCTTTCATCAGATTATGCATGCTTGAGCGAAGCATACACTGGGGCAGCCAGGCAGCTAATGCCCAGCCACAGTTGATCCAGGTGTCCAACCCAACTCATCTAGTAGTTGTTTTGAAAAACAACATAACAATAAACAATAAATTAATAATTTTGTATTGTTTTTTTATAACAAATTAAAGAAAATGGCATTTATGGCATTTTTCAGTTCAATTTTAATAATAAAAAAGTAAATCATATTATTCATTACTAATCATTAGGGATCATATGAAGGAAATTAATGATAGACAAAGATACAGTTGATAATATTAATCTAGATTCCTACTGTGTCTAGTGTGTACATTGATGTGAAATAAGTCCAAAATGAATATATTACATTTATTTTTTTTAATATAAATAAAAGCCATAAAACCAGGTACTTATGATCATTATTTAAATGTGTGAATATTGTACATTCTGAATTCTCAACACCATTGTTTGGTGAAAACTGAATAAATACCAGACATGAAGGGAATACTTTGCAATTGTATTTAAATACGAATATGAACATGTACTCCATTATAAAATTTCTTGCATAAAGAATGGGAATTTAGGTAAAAAATAAAGTATATGAATACCAGTGCAAATACTTTCCAAATGTATTCATGAATGCATTCATGAATATATTCTTTAATATTATTTTAATAATCATTTCAGTTATATTTCATTTTTAAAAATCATACGATTCTCTTATTATTTTTTAATAAAAATTATATCTGGGACAATATTTGTAATATTTTTTTATAAATAGTTAAACTCTTATATTATATATTCTGCTTATAAGTTATATGGCCAAGTCAAAATCTGTGTGACAATAGTACTCTGTTTGTTAATAAAATAAATGAAATCAATCCTCTTCCCCGTCTCCAAAGGTACTATCAAAATCAAACATAAGCTAAACAACAACTCATAATACAGCTTATACTTATTACCACACAAAACCAGCACGTGCCTCATTTCTAAATCATATTTTTTATCATATATAACAGCTGAGCGCCGTGACCCATAGGTCCCTTGTTTAGTGAATAAAATGAAAAGGGAATTATGATGTTTTGACATCAGTTACCAGAATCTTCACCAATGAGTCAACATCATTCAATCTGTATAGGAAAATCTTACAGATACCACCATACTGTGGGCACCTTTGTACATAATAAAAGGGAAAAAAGAAAGGTCCCATCTTAGTCTGTAGCTGAGATGTACTGGTGTTTTAATTGCCGCTGCCAGGAGGGTTTGTGTTCATTTCCATTGATGTGTGTGATTCAAGATAACTCATGAACGGAATCCCATGGAAGTTTCAGGGCACCTTGGGAATGGGCCAGTGAAGAATCGATTAGATTTTGGTGTGGGTCTGGCTCATGATCCGGATCCAGGAATATTCACAAATGTGCAGTCACATATGTCTGCTTGAACATGGGAATATTGGCAGAATAAGTGAATGCAAACACTTGTTAGGGGAACTTGTGCTCCAGTGACCCTGGGAATATGGGCCAATGAGGGAATTAAAACTTGGGTTGCTAATTATCTCACATTAAGGACCGCCCTCATGGCGGAGGCCTGCATCTGTGGGAATGCATATTTCTAGTAATCCCTTAAATCTTTACAAGTAGATAAAATTTAAAGTGTATTTTATATGATAAAGAAACTGGCAAAAAAAAAAACAAAAAAAAAACATGAACTATGTCGAGTCAGATAAATTGGATTTAGAATGGAGTATGAGTACATGAATACAGTAACTTTACCTTAAATATACCTTCTGTGTGTCCAAATTTTATATGACATTAATAAAAATGCATAGAGCAAATATTTACACAAAAGGCCTACAAATGTTATAAATCATTTGTTTTTATATTTTAAATTTTGAACCATCCCTTAACATGTATCTGGTAAACATGTTAAAAGAGGTACTTGTGCATTTATTTTGATCATAATTTTAAGGAAGATAAAGAATTCAATCAGCCTTAAAGGATGTTATACAGCTTTGGCCCTTCTTCAGTCAAAATCTAAAAATAAGAAATAACAGCAAAAGTTATTTTGAAAACAACTTTTGATTCTCTCAGAATGTCAAACTTTCTGCATATTCAGGTAGCTGTATGAGAAATGAGAAATATTCCCGCAAAAAAAAAAAGAATATTATGAACCAGTTGGGATTTGCCAGATATGGTGAACATGCCCTCCAGTCTTTTAACCATCTCACATTAGGTTAGATATATATGGGGGTCCCATTTCAGTGGACTTTGCTTTCTGACATAAACAGCACTTTGATGAATGAGTTTTACTCTGGCGTTATATGCTTACAGGACACGGGACTCGGAATGTCAAAAGAAGAAGTGATTGAAAACCTGGGGACCATCGCCAAGTCGGGTTCCAAGGTAAGGTCATTAAGTGCAGCCTGATAGGAGCAGCCAATGGCTTGGTGGTGGCCATTCATTGTGGCGGGATTTTACTCCGTCTCTTTATCTGCTTATTTGATGAGTACATTTAACCAGTGACAAATCCAATATTGGCAAATTCCTGCAGCTGGAGTGCCGAGCTTGTATCTAGATATGGCAGAAATGGGGGTCTCTGCGGGTGTTGGCTTGTGCTATGTAGATAGATATATCAAAGTGACTGGGCCACTTTCAAAGTTTTCAAGTCTCTATGTATGTATAGATATTTTTTAGAACATTGTAGAAAATTGTCCGCGGGCCAACCGAGTACAATATTGGATCTCGTTGGGGCTAATAAGGTATTCTGTTTCAGGTCACAGGGAAAAAGAAAAATAATAAAAAATTTCCTGCAAAGCGCTGGCAGAGGGCAAAAATATTGCAAGGTGTATAGCATACATTTTATTTATTGGTGTACAATCTTTAGAGTGCAGTACAAGATGATGTAAGTCAGACACACAGTACGGGGGTGAGAGACATAGCTTTTGCTGGCTATAAACTTGTTACAAGTCCCTTTTTCCCTAAATGTTCACTTCTGTAGTATTAGGGTGTTCACAGCACTTCATGCACTGAACAACCACAGGATTTAAAATTTAAACTCCCATTGCTTGACATTAAGAGAATTACAGACTCTATCTTAAGGTTCCTTAAAAATTATGAAAATTTACACTGTTATGTAGATTGAATTCCCTATTTTTATAAATGAGTTGCTATGTTCCCAGTGTTTTATATATATATATATGGGTTTTTATAATTATAAAGAAACAAATACTCTTATGTAAGTCATTAAGTCTGAGATTTAGAATTAGAAAAAAAAAATTTTGTTGTGTTGAAAATGTAAATTGATGAAGAAGTTCAAACATTTGGAATAACTTGTACTGTAAACTAGTAAATTTGATAGAAATAAATTTCCGTTACCTTAGAAATGCTGGAAAGTTTAAATAGAAGAAATAAGGTATATATCAAGGTGTAGTATTTGTAAAGAAAATGGGCTTTAGACATAAAGTAGTGCAAATGTCTTGCTGGAGCACTTACATCCTAACTGGTGCAATTAGGGTGCATGGTTTCACTTTCAGACCATCTCCAGCCCTCATTATTATTGATGTGGATTTTGGTAAAGTATAAGGGTGCACAGGGTCCCCATGGGAGGTTTTGCACTGTAGAATTTCAGGCCTGTCGATTTTAGTCCAGTGCTGATGGCCAGTAGTCTTTAATTTTCATCAGCAACCTAAAACTGGCTGGCAGTCACACTACAGTGTACATGATTGGTCATAAATCATATCATTTTCTGGATGTAACAGTGTGTGTCATTCTCCATGCATATATAGTGCATCTCACTCCATGCAGATGTCAATAAAGCTATGTGTCCACTTGTATGATGCAGATGCATTCATAGCTCAGAATGTGCACAAAGAAATAAGAAAGTGAGTATTCAGTTTTTTCTGGGGCAGAGTGCGATCCAGTTTATGGCTGCAGATGTATTTTTGCCAACCAAATTATATAGCTGAAGGGGCAGAAATGTATTTGGAAAGGTGCTTTATGCCTTTTAGAAAATGCAAAAAACCCAGAATCTGCATTGACAAGGGTATAAAAGGAATCAGCACTGCATCGATCCATACAAATGGACATATAGCTTAGTTCTGGTAATGTGCTCTTTGATGGAATGTCAAGGCTGAATAGACACTCAGGATACAATCCAGAAATATAAAATCCACTCCATAAACATGATTACTTTTGAAAACTCTGAAAAGAAACCACTCTGTTAGTAACAATATAAGTGTAGCTAATAGTAATATTTAATGATAATTGACTTTTCTAAAAATATGGCATGTGCCCATATACATATTTCTAAAAATTTGGCATGTGCCCATATACATATTTCTAAAAATATGGCATGTGCCCATATACATATTTCTAAAAATATGGCATGTGCCCATATACATATTTCTAAAAAATATGGCATGTGCCCATATACATATTTCTAAATATGGCATGTGCCCAAATACATATTTATAAAAAATATGGCATGTGCCCATATTCATATTTCTAAAAATATGGCATGTGCCCCTATACACTTATGTACATAACTATACATGATGCCATTTAGTGTATTAATTGTTAATTAGAAGGATTCATACTTTAGCTGATGCCAAGAATGTACATTTTCTAAACAATGTCACATTCAGTATAAGTAATTTATTTTGCTATAAAATTCCGGTAAGAAAAGTCTGCTCAACTGATGTTCTTATTCTTGCAAAGGTTTCCTGTGATGTAACATTTTCAAGTACAAATCCATCTCAAACCATATCAATATGAGATCAGAAAGGATCAACAAAAAGATTATTGTCTGTAACTCTTTACCTAGTGCTAAGCCGTGTCTGTATCCATTAATAATAAAATGTAATGTCATTCTTAATTAACCTGCAAGAAGTGGAGAGTATTGTTTACAATTGATTCTGTGTGTGTGTGGGTGTATTCACAAGATATCTGAAGAACAGTTGACTGGATTTGATTAAAATTAAACTTTTTAGTTGTGAGTATAAAAATCTCCAAGTGATCAAATTTTGGTTTAAATCCCTGTATAGATAACCCTAAGATGTGCCTTTTTTGGGTTTGGTGGCTTTGTTTACCACAAGGACTTATAATGTGATTATTTGGTCATCTGTAGAACGTGAATTATGACATCACAAGTGACAGTGACATGATGTCAGACAACATTTCTGAGAACAATACTGGATAAGATCCAACATTTCAGCTAACCATCTTGAGAAATTTGAGCACTATCTTCCGCACAGGAATAGAGTTCCCATATCCAATGCTTTTTTCATCAGTTTGCAATGCTACCTACTAAATTACTTGTTGAAATTTATTAACCTGTTCCCTTAATTTAAATTAGAATAATGTAGCCATTTCATGTATTCAGAAATACAAGTATCATGTGCGAACAGAATGTTGTAAAGGCTTTCTGAAAATATCTTTGTTTTCACAAAAATGGTGCAAGTAAAGTACTTTAGAAGTCACCCTTAAATGTTTGTCAGGTAGAATATGAGATAACCCAAAGAGTGAGAGAGAGACTGAGGGAGAAAATAAAAAAATTGAATTCATGATACAGTTAAAATTGATACATAGATGTCATGAAAATAAAAAAAAAACAGAGTTGAGTTTTGTAGTTACAGGAGAACTTCGAATTTTTTTGGTTGTCAAAAACCAGTTCTTTTTAGGAATTTGTTAGGTTATTTGGAAACTAGAAAACATACCATCACCTGAGGCAGGGTCAAAAGCGCAGGAAAGATGTAGAAATCAATCATGTATCACAAGTGTCATTATTTTTATGGCTATAGAGTACACCAGCTGTTTGCAGGACGAGCTTGAACAATAAGACTTATGATTAGATCAGTGGTAGAGAGATATACTGGTGTAGTGATGAATGCAGTACTAGACCTACCAGCTATTATAAAATGGTTCTTATTATGTACATAAGTGTAGTGTAATAAGTAATTTGACATTTTGCTGGCACTAGTATCACAGTATTGGTGACCTCTTCAAGATTTAGAATGTTTCCTTGCTGTATACAACTTTGCCCACCACTAGAGCACGCATTACCACTAGAGCGTGCATCACCACTAGAGCATGCATTACCACCAGAGCATGCATTACCACTAGAGCTTGCATTACCATTAGAGATTGTTTAACCACTTGACATAGCATTACCACTAGAGCATGCATAACAACATGAACATGTTTTACTACCTGAGCATGCATTACCACTAGAGCATGCATTACCACCTGAGCTTGTTTTACCACCTTTACATGCATTACCGCTAGAGCATGCATAACAACAACATGAGCATGTTTTACTACCTGAGCTTGCATTACCACCAGAGCTGACTGTGCATGACTTTCCCTGCTTATATTAACAGCCAAGAGGTATCACCCAAGCCAAAATGATAATGTATCCAGGAAAATTGATGAAGTCTTTATGAAGTAGTGTATATGAAGAGATTTTTCTTGAAAGGTGTTTTGGTAAAGCCTTAAGAAAAGAATTCATTGAGTAAATATTCTTTCCACATAAGTTCACTATAATCTAAACCAGTACACAGGTCTGCATGTTTCTTATTTTCATGAATATTATTATACAAGTATTAAGTGAGTAAAAATATGTCCAGCAAGTAGTGGCAGGAGGAATTTCTTCAGGTGCCTTGGTGAGAAGTAATATCTGAACTTTCATCATATGAGAAAACAAATAAAAAAAAATAAAAATTTACCATAAATTCAATGTTTACTGTCTGAGATTTGACAGACAAACTTACTTATTCAAAGATGTGACAACATCAGTCACTGCTAGATCAGCTGTATGGGTATGACATCACTATTATTGTACTAAAGCTCACTGGGGTAGGACTGTATTGGTGATGTTGGTCTGTCACCATAAACATTTCAACAAGAGAGACAGAAAAATCTTTATGCTTTTTATTAGCGAACCTGTGAGCTTATGCGATGGCGCAGCATCGTCTGTCCGTCGTCCGCCGTCCAGGGCTGGCATTCCGCAGTTAATGGCTGTAAGTCAGAAACTGTCTGAGCTAGCAGCTCCAAATTACATGTAAGAATTCGTCACATGTGAAACTTGGTGCCCTGGAGCTTATTATTGGGTATTTGCATTAATTTAGATTTTATAGAGAAAAAGCTTAAAAACCTTTAAAAATCTTCTCTGAAACTGTCCAGCCAAATTGTCCAATATTTCACAGAAATGATCCCTGGAACAATCTCTCTCAAGTTTGTTCGAATGGTTCCAGTTCGGAGATTTATGGCCGAGTTACAGGAGGTTGAACTTAGTCATCTGTCCAAAATTGCACATTAAAATTAAAATCTCAGAAACAGCTAGAGCTATAACGACCAAATTTTATACCAATGTTTGTCACATATGTCATATCTGATTTTAAGGTATTGGTGGCGCCACCTACATTGATGTGATTTTTACAAGCTAAAATGTAATTTTAAACCCTTCTAGCTTATACACTGATTTATGATGAAACTGTTCAGCTGATTGGTTTAAACTTTACAAGAATTATTCTATTGTAGGGTTCTGCCAGTTTTATAAGAATAGATTGGGTAAATACAGTTTTAAAAAAGCATTGTAGCCAATTGAAAAAGGCTTTCTGTATTTGAAAACAGATTTGACTTCATGCAGCCAAGTCAAGAGGTCACTCATTACAAACAGGTGGGGTCCAGACATCACCATGGCAACTGACCTGGCTCTGGGGGGTGTCTAGACAATGTGTCTAGATGTCTAGACACAGCGTCTAGACGTCTGGACACAATGTTTAGATGCAGAATACCCAGATTATTGGAACTATATCTTTCAACTGTTTGAAAAAACTTGGTTTGCATTTTAAGTGAATCGGGTTTATCATCAGGTCACATGTGAACTGCTGCGCCTGCATTTTTGGTTGACCTCTGACCTTTCCTTGCTGCCCAGTGTCCATTTGTGCGTCTGTTTCCACACATAAACCCACATATCTCAGGAACCGTTTGACCGATCAGGCCAAAAATTTTGCACAAATATAGCCCTTTGATAGCTTTATAACATACACTAAAAATGGTGGTGCCACCTGCAACCATTTTTGCACAGCGTCCATCTGTTCATCTGCCTTGGGATAATATTACTCATATCTCAGCAGTGGTTTGACTTATCCACCTAAAATTTTGCAGGTTTATACATCCTGGACAGCTTTCTCGATTTTATGACAGGTGTCGCGACCTACATTCACATTTACTCTGCAGACGTCCAAGCTCATATCTTGGGAACCGTTTTACCGATTAGGCCAAAATTTTGCATGTGTATAGATCTAACATAGCTCTTCATTATAGGCAAAACTGGTGGCGCCACCTGCAACCACTTATGCAAAGCATCCATCTGTTGATCTGCCTTGGGATAAAATCACTCATATCTCTGCAGTGGTTTGACTTATCCACCTGAAATTTTGCAGGTTTATACATCCTGGACAATTTTCTCGATTTTATGACAGGTGGCACCACCTACATTCACGTTTAAGCTGCAGACATCCATGCTAATATGCAACACACCACGCTCTATTCCCCTTGCCACTTAATCCATGCCTCACTTCACCTGTCACACTCTGATTTATGCGGATACACATAGTGGCTTGTCGACTACCCATATTCTGGTTTTAAAATTTTCTAGTCCGAAATTTGCAGGTCAGAAACGTCCATTTTGCTGAAATCATAATGACTAAGGTAGATATGCAGGACTTAGAGGATCAATATTAATTTTAAAAAAATAAAACCTCCATTCATACACCTAAACTTTGCACAGGTTTGCATTAGGCCTGTAGGCCTTGTTATTTTATATTATACACAAAATTAGCAATGCATTAGCATGTAAACCAGATGCTGAAAGTTGTTTGCAAAATATGGTCTTAAACAATTTTAGCAAAAATTAGACATTTAATGTCTCATGCTTTTGTGTTCCTAACTAATTTTGATAGGAATTTTGTGAAAATCAGACATTTGTGCTTGAACCAAGTATAGTTTATTGAGTGAGAGGGGTGAGCTTTTTTTATTGCTGATGAAGTTATCACGTCAATTAGAAAATGTTACAGAAAGAAACATGAGTGAGATGGATACACATGGCAGCTAGTGGAGTGATCGTGAATTAGGTGGCATGATTCACCACCGATTCTGGGATTACCTGCAGCGGGAGAGTCTCCCATCATGCATTTGCTGAAGGACAAGATCTAAAGCTGATCTCAAATCGGATCTGAGAAGAGCTATGGGCACAAGATGAAGTAAACTGTGTTCAGCTGATGTAATGTTGACACTAAGCTGGTTAAAACTGTGCACAGCAAGTATTGCTGGAGACAGCACTGATTGAGAACGTTGTATTAACGAGACGACATAATCAATCACCTCAGGCCCCCGTGCTGATTAGATATAGAGGTCACAGGAGACCCACACAGATGACCTTGGGATCATGAGCTTGCTGGAGGCAGGGACAGTTGTAGATTCGGCAACATGCTATGTTTTTCTGAAATTGCTCTTGGCTTTCGATGTTGTTTAAGCACAGCCCTTCCTTGGAGAGGTCATTTTAAGTTACCCTAAAAACTGGGAGTCTTATTCGAACATTTCATCGCCACAAGTTCATGCTGAGGGGTGTTAAATTTTATGATATAAATCAGTCTTGAAAATAATTGAGAATATGCCATAATCCATTTCTTACACAGTATGTTACATGCACTTAACTTTAAATAGGTAATGATATCAGAATACAGAAATATTCATAATTTATAAAATTCCTTGGAACTCTTAAGACAGGATACTGAGAAATCTTAAAAACAAGAGTAATAATATTCTCATAGAACTGAAGTAAATGGAATTGAATTAAATAAAAGTGTTAATTGTTTTGAAATGTTCAAGTTGCAAGAAAAATTTATTTTTGTGCAGTTTCTAAAACATCTCTTAACAATCATCAGTGTAGATGTGCTGACTTGGATAATTTGCAGTTAATTTTGAGTTTTATGTTTAAGTTGACAGGATTGTAAGGAATGTTCTCAGTAAACTTTATATGTTCACTCAGTTGGACCTGATTGTGCTGATGCTTATTTCATAACAAAACCCTCACAGGGTGGGGGGGGGGGGGGAGCCATATGTCAAACATGATGAATTATCTGCCATGTTTTCATGTGATGTAAAAATCTAGGACTTTTGTTTCATTCAGACATCTGAGATGCCGTTTCTTTATGATCAAGACTTTTACTGACCTTACAAAAAGTCTACTTCATCAGACTGAAAGCTTTCTTATGTTTGATGCCATTTCAGCTTTTTCATGGTCTTGGATAGAATTTCAGTAATTTACTTCTTTTGCTTTTACACATGTATATTTTTTCAACTCTTTGTAGCCTCCACTTTGTCTTTTATCATGGCAGATAATCAGTTATTTTGAAATAATTGTTTTGTGAATTTAGTTTAAATATCAGTTTAAGATAAATTATCAGCTTTTATAATGGTCAGTACTTTAGGTAGTAAGGTTTTTATGAAGCATTCTGTATATTCTATTCTGTATTTAAAACAAATTTTATATATTAGGTTAATTATTGTTTTTCATATTTATTTCACCACTACGATGGAACTTTATTCCTTAACACATGAGGAAAGAAAAAATAATTAGTGTTATATTTTTATAATTGTCAAGAGTTCTGTTGGTTATTGATTTTCAGTTTATTTTTGGGTCAGGCTTTGCCTAAATAATATGTTTAAATTTTCTTTGTGGTTTGATCCAAAGCAGTTTTAAATCTGATTTTGCCTTGTAGCTACTCTGTTCATATATATTTGACTCCAAAATGTGCACATTTCATTCTGTTACAAAAAGTTAACTTAAATTTTTCTTTTAGGAAAAGGAGAGAAACCATAATAAAATATAATTTAACTCAAAGTTTCATTTCAGACAAAAGTTCATCAAAATATACATGTATAACTATTTTATATGAAGTGTTTATCTATGAAAACTTTAAATGTATGAGAAAACACAGTTATTTCATGCAAATTTTCAAAAAGATTCAGTTTCTATTCATATTCTTTGACAGTGGTAATTATTTTACCTTTTCAACTACTTTTCTGAACTTTTGGAAACAATTTGTACAGCAGGAAGACATGAATGATGGTTAATATTTTGGGTATACTTTAATAACATTTTCAAAAGATTGTGTTAATCTACAATGTGGGCATGTATCTATTCAGATCAGCTTTTGGTTATTTAATTTTATGGTGGTAAAACTTACGCTCTGCATGCAGCAGTTATACACTGCAGTTGTCCCAGACATTATTTCCAGTGTAACCGATGCTTTCTATTGCAAGGTTTCCTGGAAGGAACACCAGGGTACTCACAAAGCACAGAATTGTAATCAGACTGCTGTTATTGCATTGTCTATCCAGCCAAAATTTTAAACATGCAACACCTGCTCTCATTGATCTGATAACACCGTTTCTGGCATAGGGCCAAGAATCAGACCAATGAAAGCTTGTGTCCTTATTCCATTGGAAATTGCAAAAAAAAATTAGTTAATAACACTTTGTACATTATTGTACTTATGTATTTGTGTCAGTATGAATTTTTTCCTCAGAATAAAAATTAATAAAAATGTCAAATCTGTATTCTATTTAAAATTAGCTATCAGTTGATGTATAGATAATGGGTGTACAAGATTTTTAATTTTGCACCCAATGTAAAACCAACCAGGAAAATGAAACTGCTACATGATCAGTCTTCTGGTGAAGGTGGTCTCTGATAAACTAAGGATGGACCAAATAGCCATAGGAGCTCACATCTCATTCCTCAAGCTCGATTATACAGAGTTCTTTCAAGGTTAAAAACATATGAACTATTTATGAATTAATTAATTGAAGAACTTAAACTGTCACCATGTCAGGGTATATATATAAATGAGAGCTTATCAACGTGCAGTTGATTTTAAATGCAGATGATATTGTTATTATTGGACACTGTTGGACACAACAAAAAGATATATTAGAGCTTTTTTTGCTCCAGGTGGGGCATGGTAATGACATTGATGAAAACATAAGCAGTAGTATTCAGAAGGGGAGGCATCTGTAGAAAGGATAAAAGATGGTTTTTATGTTGGGAAAGAAATTGTGGTGACTATAAATATCTGGGAATAATGTTTTCTAGCAGATTATCATGGAACTTAGCACTACGCACTTTGTCAACACAAGCAGAGGAAGCAGTAAATAGAATATATAGTATACAGTATAAATGTAATCAAATGCCACCTGCTGTTGAATTGTTTAAAAAAAACTTGTACCGATCTTAACATATGGAGCTGAAATATGGGGTTATAATAAAATTGAAACGATAGATTGTGTGCAAGTTAAATTCTGTAAACGTATTTTGGGAGTAAATAGCACATGTATAAATGCAGCAGTGTTAGGAGAACTAGAAATGTGGCTGCTGTATTGAATGTATATATATTATACTGGTTACTTATACAGTAAATGGAAGCCAGCAGAATTCCTAAAAAATTGATATTTTGTTAAAACGAAGGCACTAAGGCCAAAAATAAAAAGGTATGGTTCTCAGGCCCTTTTTTTTTCAGAAAACACTGCGGGCAGGCGGTATTTTATTTTTTACCTTTTTTGTATGTTTCGATAAAATGTCATTTGATCAGGGAAAAGCATTAATAAAACAGTTTTCTTTCCTAAACAGGTAAAATCACTAGATAAAAAGGAAATAGTATCAAAATTGTATCATTTTATCTTTTTGAAAGATGAAAATCAAAATCAAAATGTTTGATGTGGGGGTATAAAATTGACGCGGGCGGAGCCTGAGAACCATACCTTTTATTTTTTTTTGTCTAAATGAGTTTGGTAGAGTGACATGAGCTACAGCAGTCAAAACTTTATTTTTAAGCTATGGCTTTGGTTATGTGTGGTTATTACATTGTGTGGGGAACAAAAAAATTCTAGGATACTATTTGAGTATTATTAAATCAAAGTTTCTGAGAATGCTGCTACCTAGATTTAGATGTGTTAATTATAAATTAAAGACTAGAGGAGGGCAGATATAAAGGTGAAATGTTACAAGAGAGAATATGTAGATATTGTGAAACAAATTGTATAATAGAAGTACAAGATGAATGGCAATTTCTGATGAAATGCAATCGGTATCATTGCATACAATCGTTGCCTTTTTGTTCGTTAGGGTTTCAAATTCGCTATATTCAAGAAATGAGAATTATCACAAAACTAAAAACTTCATGAATAAGAGGTCCCATAATTCAAGGCAAAGTTAAAAAGTAAAAGGCTGACATTATGAATAAAAGTAGACCGTTCTTGTTCAAAGATTTATATTTTGATTAATATCAGGTCTTTCCAATTATTTGCTATTAACAAACAATATTTTTTTAAAGAAGATTTTGTGCACGTAATATTTGATTTGATATATTCATGTAATAAAGGTTATACTCTATGTAAGGGTATTTTGTATTGTGAGATCGTGAAAAATGAAACCCATGTTATAATAGAAAGGGTTAAGTCATGAAATTTTAACCCCGCACATGAAGCCAACCACATTAAGAGAAGAATATTTGACAGAACAATATTGGAAGAACCTTAGTAGTTAAACAATTATTGAACCAAAGAATGTTGAAAGAGAAACTAGCAATTTATCTTATGAGGGAGAGCAAAATTAGGGAAAAGAATTTAGAGGCCCAAAATGTATTATATAACATGAACAGACTATAAAATGACAATATGATATGATGCATATATGATATGTTGAAAGTGTTATTCTACCAATAAATTGGTAAAGATGTTTATTTATATATATATATATATATATATGGTATATAAATGGTACTTTGAAATGTGTCATGTAAAATCATAACAGGAACACTATGTATTGGAATGGAATATATGTACCATTTATGACAGACTGTATTATAGGCCAGGGGCTTTGAACTACAATAAATATTATTATTATTACTAATATTATTATTATTATTATAGTTTAACCTTTCAAGGTATCTTGAAAATGCTTGAATTAAGTAATATTAAAATTTCTATGGAAAGACTTTTTAATCTGGTTTCAATCTGGTGGCTTACTATAGCAGCTGCAGGAAGGAGCAAGGCTTGCATTAACCTGTTAACAAAGATCTCATTATGTTTGTTTAACAGTCTTATATGTGTGAAAATGGTGAATCAAATAAAAGAAAATGGGAAGATCATCCTCCTGAAAAGGAGGCCATGCAAAAAGCCAGAAAAACCCAAGTTTATGTACTTCATAAAACCCTGAAAATGAAACCGAAAAAATTTAAAGGAAACTTGTTGTTAACATCACAAATGGTAACCTTTGATTTAGAGTTGTACATTAATTTTAACATTTCATGTGATTTCAGTATTGTCTTCTTTTTTTTACATTTATCTTAACATTTTAGATGATTTCAGTATTGTCTTCTTTTTGCAATAAAAGTTATGTCAATAAACAATTATTCTGTATCTTTAGTTGGAACATCATATAATTACTCAGTGTATATGATTACAAAGTGTACATAATTACTAAGTGTATATAATTACTAAGTGTATATTAGTTTTTATCTAAGCTGAATTAAAGTCAACTGAGGTATAGGAATGGCACTTTGTCCGTCGTCGGTCCGGCCGTTTGCGGGGCACAAATCGTAACCGCTGAACCTAAAAATCTTTATCTAAATATCCAAGGAGATCAATAAAAAAAATCTCCCTGGAAACCTCAAATTAGGTCACTGCGACCTATTTCCCCCGAGATATGGGGCTTGTAAATCCCCCCCCCCCCAGAATAATTAAAAATTATATACAAAACCTCCAGTATCTTGATAATTAATGTGTGGATTGTCATAAATCTTGCCATGAATATCAATTGACTATGACAAGTTTTGTAAGTTTATAACTTGTGGGGCCATCTGTATTTTTAGCTCAGCTGACTGTAAGTCATCTGAGCTATAGTTGTGGTCCTTTGTCCGTCGTCCGTCCGTCCGTTAACAGGGCACGTTTTAAAACCGTTGGACCTACGAATCCAAAATTCTGCATACCATTAGATGTCCCCAAAATCTCCTACCATACCGAAAATTGGGTCATTAAAACTTCGTTCCTTCGAGATATTAAGGAAAAACCTCCGTTTTCCATAAAAAAGCAATTGTTACACTTCAAGTCTGCCTAATATCAAAACCACTGATCTGTTTTTGATCATATTTAGTATTTATATTCTTCCATATATTTTCTGTGCATATACCAAAAATTAGGTCAGTATTGGGTATTATTTTGAAGTTATAGGCCCAAATATAATGCAATTTTTTTAAAAATCAGGAAATATATTTGCTCACTTAACATGAGAATTGCTGAAGCTGAAGACTTTTTTTCAAGAACATAACTTTATTTAATCAAGATTCAATTGTTTGCCCAAAATTAGATCTGAATTTTGCAAATTTTTCAAGTTATTAGCATAAATAAAAAATTAATACCTTACATTTTGTCCAACTTTGGCAGTGGCACGTTTTTTCCCTGTAAGCACTGTTGGTTAAATTTTCACAGCATATATACATAAGGATTTAATCTTTTAAAATCTGAAATTTCAAAGAAATTGTTTGAAAAGAGTAGCTTTTATTCAAGTTTTCATACACCATGTCAAGTGTTGTTCATATCTGGCCCACCTAGTAGTACAGCCTTCACTTGCATTATGTAACCCACCCCAGGCAGCTTGCCTTGACCCAGCTTGGCCAATACTAGCAGGCTTCTCCTCTGCCCTGCACTCAACCCCCCCCCCCCTCTCCCCCCCAGCTGGTGCATAAACTAGATAAAATGTTATAATTTTCTGTATTTTATTTTATTTTTGGACATGCTACATTTTAGATTTTGGATTGTACCACCAGGGTTACAATGATTAAAGTGCACATTTAATTGTGTCCACAAAGTGATGTATTGCTATGAAAGTATGGATGTTCATCAGATAAGTAATGCTTTACTTCAGAAGAGTAAAACTTCACCAGGTGTGAAATTGACAATTAATTCCAGTTATTAATTATAACTTAGATTGTAATTAGCATAATGATATTGTTTGTCCCTCATTCAACCAACAGTGTGTATACTTTATTTGAAAAGATGTTTTTATTTGATCAAATTTACTGAATCTTTTATTTTATTTCGGTGAATAAAATTAAGCTTGTCCTGAAAACTCCAATGTGCAAAACTTTTTAATAGGAATTCAAGGAATAATTTTGTAGATGCCATGTTGTGGCATTATTTTCTTTTACATTCAGTTTAAACATTTGATTTAAAAATAATAAAATATATGTGTATGCATAATATGACCCAATGTGAGCTACAATCTGGAAATATAATGATTGCAACTTAGAATTGTAATATTTTAACTTATATTTTCACTTTTATATTACAAATTTATAACACTTGTAAATAAAAAAAATGAATCAGATAAAAACTATTAATGAAAAAAGTGGATATGCTAAAAAAATAGGCTTATATATAAACTTAAATGCATTATTCCTTTGAAAGTGAAATGAAGGTATTAGTCCATTCTGTCCACTTGCCTGTCCATCTGTAAATTTTTCATATGCATCACAGTAATTCAAAACTTATACTGTTTTTCTTCATGATAGTCTTGTCAGAGTATTAGTTTGCAATCATATATTGAGAACTTTACTATAACCAAGTAGGAGGGCCCTTTCCTCTTAGCTTCTCACATGCTTATATAAATATAAAACATTACAATAGAATATTTTTCATATTTTGCATTTGCAAAAATTTCAAACTTTTGTCATGACCCAAGGGTCCTTTGTTTATATTCTGGATTCTCAACATCATTGTTTGGCTAAAACTGAATAAATACCAGACATGGTGCAAATACTTTGCAAATGTATATGAATATGAATATGAATATGAATATGTACTCCATTATAAAATTTCTTGCATAAAAATGGGAATTCAGGTAAAAATGAAAGTATTTGAATACCAGTGCAAATACTTTCAAAATGTATTCATGAATGCATATATTCTATAATATTATTTTAATAATTAGTTCAGTTATATTTTATTAAAAAAATCATATGATTCTCTTATTATTTTTAATAAATATTATATTGGCACAACATTTGTTATTAAATTTTAATAAATAGTTAAACTCTTTTATTTTATGTGCTGCTTATAAGTTATATGGCCAGGTCAAAATCTGTGTGACAATAGCACTCCATTTGTTAATAAAATAAATGAAATCAATCCTCTTCCCTGTCTCCAAAAATACTATCAAAATCATACATAAGCTAAACACCAACAACTCATAATAAAGCTTATATTTATTACCACACAAAACCAGCATATGCCTCTTTCCCAAATCATATTTTTTATCATATATAACAGCTGAGCGCCGTGACCCATGGGTCCCTTGTTTTCTAATTTTTACGAATATTTTTCTATTTATTTTTACTTTAAAATGTCAGCAATCATGTCAGTTTCTCAGCTGTGGTTTCATATACTGTTCCAAAACCTGATGTGTTTATTGATCGGTAGTGGATGCCGTATAGTAATCACCTTGACTGTCCTTCTGTTTGTCTGTCTGTCTGTCTGTTCATTTGTCCATCCACACAAATTTGTTTCCAGATGATAACTCCAGGTTGGATTGACATATGGATTTCAAACTTGACTTCCACACAAAACCAGCATATGCCTCTTTCCCAAATCATATTTTTTATCATATATAACAGCTGAGCGCAGTGACCCATGGGTCCCTTGTTTTCTAATTTTTACGAATATTTTTCTATTTATTTTTACTTTAAAATGTCAGCAATCATGTCAGTTTCTCAGCTGTGGTTTCATATACTGTTCCAAAACCTGATGTGTTTATTGATCGGTAGTGGATGCCGTATAGTAATCACCTTGACTGTCCTTCTGTTTGTCTGTCTGTCTGTCTGTTCATTTGTCCATCCACACAAATTTGTTTCCAGATGATAACTCCAGGTTGGATTGACATATGGATTTCAAACTTGACTTCTGTATAGGCCACCACTAAAGCAAGAACCGTTATGTGTTGGTCATGAGGTCAAAGGTCAAGGTCACAGGAACAATTTATTTAAAAAGATTTTAAAGCCAAGCTTTTCATCCCAAACCTTCCACATTGCAGGTATAGATGACCTGCCCATAGGGAAAGAACAGAATTGAATTAGGGGACACAAGGTCAAAGGTCAAGGTCACCAGGGCCATCTGTCTATGAATTAGTTTCCAGATGATAACTCCAGTTCAGTTTTACATATTGGTTTCAAACTTAATTTATGTATGGCCCACCACCAAAGCAAGAACCCTCATGATTTTTGGGTCATAGGATCAACCATCAGGGTCACAGGGCCCATCCATTCACAAATTAGTTTATGGTTTGGATATCTTGACTTCTAACTTAATTTATTAATGACCCACCACTTAAGTAAGAAGCATTTTGATTTTCGGGGTCTTGAGTCCAAAGTTGAACATCACTGGAGCCACATCTTTAAGATTGTGGATGCACTGTAAATCAAACTTTTCATCCCAAACTTTCAATTTTTATCACATGGCTAACCTGCCCAAAGTGGAAGAGATCTGTAGATTTGTGATTACCTGGTCAGAGGTCAACATCACATTCAAGGATAGTATGTTCTCATATTCTTTGGTCACAAGATCGTTGGTTAAGGTCACAGGACCCACATTTTAAAAAAGCTCATAAAAATACCCTTATAGACAAATTCAGCTGAGCGTCAAGACCAATGGATCCCTAGTTCTATCACAGCATAGATACTGGAGGATCCATTAAATTTGTAGGGTCACAGTTATACCTGAGATTTGGTCCACAAAAATTGTCTTTTCTGTTTGAAAGATGACAGTATATATTAGAAATATTTAACCCCATGAACTGATCTTGATATTTTTAAGCCAACAAAATTTCCAGAT
The DNA here is from genome assembly GCA_026874595.1 of Sipunculus nudus. Classification (NCBI taxonomy): domain Eukaryota; kingdom Metazoa; phylum Annelida; class Sipuncula; order Golfingiida; family Sipunculidae; genus Sipunculus; species Sipunculus nudus. The sequence continues at coordinate 13,544,937 of CM049315.1, read as the reverse complement.
TTGTCTAGGATGGGTTCTATAATTTCTCTAGGTTGCCATAAATATACACCTTTGTTTTTTACAGGCCTTCTTGAACCAGATAGCAGAAAATAACGAAAAGGAAGGGGTCAACAGGAACATAATCGGTCAGTTTGGTGTTGGCTTCTACTCTTCATTTATGGTGGGAGAAAAGGTTGACGTGTACACGCGTTCCCATTTACCAAACAGCCCTTCGCTCAAGTGGAGTTCTGATGGGTAGGTAAAAGGATATATTAAAAAGTTTATTACCTCCATCATAGAGGCTATGTTTTCACTTGTGTCTGTTTGTTTGTATGTTCGTTTGCTTGTCTGTTAGCAAGATTTTCATGAACTTTTGTAAAGAAGTGAGACCTGAGTCAGGAAAAACCGCATCAAATTTTGGTGTGGATTGTAGATCAGGATAAAGGGGCGGGTTAAATGGATTTTGTTATAGTGAATGTATGCCCTAACTGCATTCTCTTTGAGAAAATCATATTTGAAATTCTTGTCTCTGGATGGGTCATCTTTTAGTTTACCTTTTTTTTGTAAGGAAGGGCTAGATTGAGTTGGATCATTTTCCCTTGGTGTGGGCACTTCCATGGATCTCTGTGACCTCTACTGCGTATCATTCTAACTTACTATTATTTTAAGAAATCTTGTGCAGAGATGTGTAATAACTGTGTGATTATTCTAAGAAATCAAACAAACTAGAAGTAAACCAGAAGTAACTGGCTATCTTTCATACAACTGATATCATTTCAGAGCCAGTAGAAGTAATTGGAAATCCCCTCTCCTTAGCTAAAACACAAATCTGATTATTGGACAAATCTGGTTATTAGACAAATCTTTTATTATCATGTATGCAAATGGAGGTGGTAGCATTAGACATGCTGGCTTGGATGGACTTTGAAAAGGGGCCCTATACGGTATGCAGGCCGTATTTATTTGGTTTCTTGCTCTCTCATGGGAGTTTCTTTTTCAACTGTATTGTAGACAATCATTGATATATGTAAATTTTTGGGCTGAAATTCTCAGCTGATGGTATTCAGTCTAACATCCCCTCCGTACCAGTGACTAAAATGGTAAACTTCATAGCTGAGGTTATTCAAGTTATTACCCCCCCTCAAGTGCTAAAAGGCAAAACTTCATAGCTGATGATCCTTAGTTTTATCATTCAGATTGACAGACATTTGGTAGCTGTAGTTGTATAACAAAAATGACATCTTTTTTCGAAGAGAAATGCATATGTATATTATTAATGAAAATAAAAAGATCAGCTACTAAACTGAAGTCTTAAGAAGTACATTGTGTATAGACAGGGATTGCCAGAGCTTTTGGTGAAGTTTCAGATAACATAATACTGATGGCTTAATAATGACGATTCATATTTTAACATAAGCAAGTCATAGTCATCATGATGCACAGGTTTAATACCCAAAAATCTCCAGATTAATATTTTTTAGGTTAAATATGGCATCAGGTTGACTTTCCATACAAAAATTATGGCTGGGAATATTTATGATCACAATGGCTGTGTAGTGAATTTTCTTTGTGTTAAATATCATTTCAGTGAGGCCTGATTAAGTTTCAGGATAAACCAGGAATTCATTTTCCTCTTTTAGTGAAGGGTGTGTTTGAAGACGTTAGTTAATAGGCATTTAGTTTATAGAATCATGAATCAGTCTATGTATTATGTGTAATTCTGGCCTCCAGTGATAGAGAATAAATGCCAGAGGGGCTTGGAGGCGGTGGGAAGGCTCGCCAATCAACGTGTGAACAGACTGTTACAATCAGTGGCTTCTTTATTGGACTATAAACCACCATACCGCTTATTAAAGCTAAGCCTGCACAGCAAAGCTCCGAGGATGTGTTGCTTAAAATATACACAAGGTGGTGCTGACGGCGAACTTTGCTTATCGCAGCATACTGTTATGTCTTTTTTACTGCGTGAAATGATTATGGTGGAGTGTGTGGTTGATTTATACCGGTTAGTAAGTGGTGTGCCCATGATAAAATGAGACTTGTAATGCAGGCTTTTTTTTTGTTTACGGGGACTTCGATTGAGGTCTTTGTGCTTACTGGTGTGAAGGTAAGTTCTAAAAAATGCGTTCCTGGAAGAGTTACCTTACATTAGCAAAGAGGATCCATAAGTGAGGCATAAATTCAAATTTACATTATAATAGAAGCCAGTAAATCTGTTGCGGGTAAGGTTTATAGCCTCTGCTTGGGCACCTGAACAGAAGACCATCAACCATCGATGACAAGTCAATCAGCAGATGAGAGGACTTAGTACAGTGACCTTCACCGGCTGTCTTGCCTCAGACTGTTGGTAAGGTAACTTGTAACACATCAGTCATCCAGTTATACTGCATCATGCTTGCCAAAGGAGGAATTCTAGAACACTAGCTCCACCTTGAGATAGGCATGGAACTACTATCTTTGGTTTGACGAGTCCGAGCAGAAACTTTGCTAAAAGTCGCTCTGTACCTTCAGAAGTTTGGGAAGGCTCATTTGTAAGGTAGTCAGTTGGCACTCCATTCAAATATCCATTAGTTATTTTGAGTGGAGCACCACCTGGTGATGAGTATGATAGAAAAAGGTTAGTGGAGGTACAGTGAAACCTGTGTAATAAGACCACCCACTGGACTGGCCAGTAGTGATCATAAATCACAGGTGGTCTTCTTTGACAGGTCATTTATAACCAGTGTGAATGCTTTTTGGTTCCCTTAAAAATGGTCTAAATAGACTGGTGGTCTTCCAATCAGGTTCCACTGTACATTTTAGAACTCTGGCTCCACCTGGTGATGGACATGGAGCAGCATCGTTTGATGTGAGTGTGTGTAATAGAAGGTTGATACCATTGTTGACAGTGGCTGGTGTTGTTGTGTACTTGCCGAAGGCTCATAGAAGGCTAAGCTCAGCCTCCTTCAAGTAAAGATGAAGGCTCAGCCTCCTTCAGGTGAGGATGAAGGCTCAGCCTCCTTCAGGTGAAGATGAAGGCTCAGCCTCCTACAAGTAAAGATGAAGGCTCAGCCTCCTTCAGGTAAAGATGAAGGCTCAGCCCCCTTCAGGTGAAGATGAAGGCTCAGCCTCCTTCAGGTGAAGATGAAGGTTCAGCCTCCTTAAGGTAAAGATGAAGGCTCAGCCTCCTTCAGGTGAAGACGAAGGCTCAGCTTCCTTCAGGTGAAGACAAAGGCTCAGCCTCCTTCAGGTGAAGATAAAAGCTCAGCCTCCTTCTGGTGAAGATGAAGGCTCAGCCTCCTTCAGGTAAAAATGAAGGCTCAGCCTCCTTGAGGTGAAGATGAAAGCTCAGCCTCCTTCAGGTGAAGATGAAGGTTCAGCCTCCTACAGGTAAAGATGAAGGCTCAGCCTCCTTCAGGTGAAGATGAAGGCTCAGCCTCCTTGAGGTAAAGATGAAGGCTCAGCCTCCTTGAGGTGAAGACGAAGGCTCAGCCTCCTTCAGGTAAAGATGAAGGCTCAGCCTCCTCGAGTTGAAGATGAAGGCTCAGCCTCCTTCAGGTGAAGACGAAGGCTCAGCCTCCTTCAGGTGAAGACGAAGGCTCAGCCTCCTTCAGGTGTAGATGAAAGCTCAGCCTCCTTCAGGTGTAGATGAAAGCTCAGCCTCCTTCAGGTGTAGATGAAGGCTCAGCCTCCTTCAGGTGAAGATGAAGGCTCAGCCTCCTTCAGGTGAAGATGAAGGCTCAGCCTCCTTCAGGTGAAGATGAAGGCTCAGCCTCCTTGAGGTAAAGATGAAGGCTCAGCCTCCTTGAGGTGAAGACGAAGGCTCAGCCTCCTTCAGGTAAAGATGAAGGCTCAGCCTCCTCGAGTTGAAGATGAAGGCTCAGCCTCCTTCAGGTGAAGACGAAGGCTCAGCCTCCTTCAGGTGAAGACGAAGGCTCAGCCTCCTTCAGGTGTAGATGAAAGCTCAGCCTCCTTCAGGTGTAGATGAAAGCTCAGCCTCCTTCAGGTGTAGATGAAGGCTCAGCCTCCTTCAGGTGAAGATGAAGGCTCAGCCTCCTTCAGGTGAAGATGAAGGCTCAGCCTCCTTCAGGTGTAGATGAAAGCTCAGCCTCCTTCAGGTGAAGATGAAGGCTCAGCCTCCTTGAGTTGAAGATGAAGGCTCAGCCTCCTTCAGGTGAAGACGAAGGCTCAGCCTCCTTCAGGTGTAGATGAAAGCTCAGCCTCCTTCAGGTGTAGATGAAGGCTCAGCCTCCTTCAGGTGAAGATGAAGGTTCAGCCTCCTTCAGGTGAAGATGAAGGCTCAGCCTCCTTCAGGTGAAGACGAAGGCTCAGCCTCCTTCAGGTGAAGACGAAGGCCCAGCCTCCTTCAGGTGAAGACGAAGGCTCAGCCTCCTTCAGGTGTAGATGAAGGCTCAACCTCCTTCAGGTAAAGATGAAAGCTCAGCCTCCTTCAGGTGAAGATGAAGGCTCAGCCTCCTGCAGGTAAAGATGAAGCCTGGGGTTGTCTCTGAGTTGGTGTTACAAGATGGCCGAGTATGAATCTCCTGCCCTTGTCTCACGCTCTCATGCCAAGGCCCTTCAATCTCACACACTCTGACTTTTGACAGCTATGTCCAAACTTTGCATTGGAGTTGTAGGCAGAAGTTGAGCAAACTTTATAACATGTTTTCATGTACCCTTGTAATTCAGTGAAAATTTTCATTTGCATATAAATATACATGAACAATATAATATTTAAACAAACAAAATGTTAGTCTAGGCAGTGAGGTATCTTTTTGGTTTAAATCCCTATCAACCCCACATTGTTCCATTTTTTCCATGAGTTTGTATAATCTGATTACTTTAACTAAAACCAATTTCAAAATCAAACAGAATTTGGAATCTCACACTTTCTGGTTCTGCTAACTTGGCATCCCTGAATTAAGGTTGTCGCTCTCCGTATCTTGTTATGAACAGAACTCCCTGATCTTGTACGACTCAATGTGACTGTGAAGCATGACACACATTTCTCTTAGTTTAGATAAGTATTTTTCCTCAGCTTGCTGAGGTATATGGAGTGTTTGAGTGCTTTTTTGTTGATTGTTGGTTACTTAAATGTATCTTAAAGAGGTTTAAAAAATACTTTATGACATTAAGAATATACTGTATACTTGAATAATTTTTTTCAATACTGTCATACCTTGTGTGAAATGGACATACCGGTATGTAACTCTTACTTCCTCTCTGTTGCAGACACAAAATTTTGTTAAGAAATTTTCCATACATGACTTTATACAAACAAATTCATTCGTTCTGTCAGTGTATGTTTTTTTTTTTAATTTAGAAAATTCATTTTTGTTTTTGTGGAAGAATTATACACAACCTTAAATATCATAAATAAATTTGTTTATTTATCTTCCTTACATGTTCTTGAATTCCAGATATTACCACCATGACAGCTTGTACAGTTGTTTTTGCAACTATCCTGTGAAATACTTCTCTGTTAAAATAATAATTTATACAAATGTGAATGAAAAAAGTGTATCTAATTTAATATGTTAAATAAAGAATAACAAATTAATTACTGGTAATGAAAATGTAAAATGCACTAAAATTAATTTGTTTAATAATAATAATAATAATAATAATACTCCTCATTATTATATTCACTATTATTTTCTTCATTATTATTATTGTTCAAGAATTTGTAAATTTTAAATAAATTTTATCCTTATACAGGTTTGCAGTGTATATAGATTTAAGGTGAATAAAATTGCTGAAATATAGTAAAAATATCAAAGGCAGAAGTATCAATTCAAAAGTAATTGTATGATCAAAAGAACCCTTTGTTGAAAAAACATGAATATTATCAGAAAATAAGTATAACCATAATAATAAAATGTATAATCAGAAATCTGGAGCTCAAGTAAATCATAAATATGTAAGTAAAAGTACGTCTCACAAAGATAGAGGATGTATTAGAAATATCTCTGATCTTTTTATTGAAATAAAAATGGCTGCTATCAAGTAGTTTTTGCTGAGCAAGTATTTTTGAAGTGATTATTTAAACTTTTTGGGAGTATATCTATCAATGTAAACTTACTTATCCAGTTGCTCTGCACACGAAACATAAACGGTCAACAATTATATTTGCCTGGGAAACCAGATAACACTTGATCTGGGGTGTATGGAACATATATTCCCCTCTCTTGGTATTTATCGCTGTATGACAGGGGCTTTCAAGGCATCGTGCCTGATGCTAAAAACCCCGCCAGAGCCAATTTGTGAGTCACGTGTCACGAGCGAAGGTCAGGCATCACCTGAAACGATGTTCCACGTGGCCTCCCGGTCAGGAGCTGATGTTCCTTGAAGTTCTGACGTTTGGCAGATAGCCAGGGTGCCTTAGTCAATATATATCTAATTTTCTGTAAGCACATCGTTGATGGTACACTTGTTTTACACAAAATCCCCTCAAACAGTTTTATGCTGATGTGTAGCCCCTGGATGGGTCTCTGTTGGAGGTTTCTATTCTCAATGCAGAGTCCCATTCAGGAGAGTGTTTATCTTTTCCATTGCTTGGAGAACAAAATCTATTATCTGCATATTAATTTAATGTATATAATAAATGTTTTTATTAAATATATTTTTTAAATTCAGTTTTCTTTTCTAACTAGATAGACCAACATATTTTAAACCTGGTAATGGGAAATTCTTGTGGTTTTCTTACTTGTTATTTTAATATGTTTTTCTGTTGATTTAAATTAGATGGACAAACATGTTCAGAACTTAGCAATTTGGGGGTTTCTGTGTTTGTTTTTTTTCCTGGTCATTCTAATCTTTTCTTTTCTGACTAGATCAACTTGTTTAAAATCTGAAATTGGTTTTGTTTCAGTGGTTTTCTTTCTGGTTATTTTAATATGTTTTTCTTTTCTGCCTGGATCAACATGTTTAAAGCCTTGTAATAGGATGATTTCTGTGGGTTACTTTCACCTTAAACCAGAACACTTTCACTTCATCCATGTTTTCACTGCTGAACCATTTTACACACTTCTCAGAAACTCTGACCTCTGCAGACCTCTGCTTAAGCTTGACTACTATATATCTGCTTGTTGCATCTTGTATAAAATGTATGCTTTTGTGTTTTATTTTAACAGAAACTGGTTAAGCTCTCTGATATAAATGCACTTAACTGTTCTCATTTAGGGCTATCTGCATTGCTCAAAACATATTGAAACTATATTGTGTGTTAAAGGGGTAATTGAGGCATAATATAATTAGTAAGTAAAAATAAGGGAAAACATTTGAATAAATACCATACATTAATACAAATCCAATATAATGTATTTTTCATACTTTTCTAAAACTTTAATCCTACTTACTTGGAACTTTTATGACATAAAATCCAGAGTTACAAACTAATCCATACACATAAGAGCCAAACTCATCAACATTTAAATCTAAAAATAATTTATTCCAGCTTTTACTTAAATCAGTATGAATAATTAACATGGCTTACAAATAGACAAATAAACAATAGACAAAAGTGAAACAAAAAAATGGATGATTAAATAGTATCCTTTTATATATAACTAAATAAACTTATTTTTAGTGAAAACTTCTGAAGTATATATATTTAAACCTGCATATTTTATGTGTTTGTTCATTTTCAGAGAATTCACAGTCTCAGGGGAATATGATTCTGAAAAACTTAAATTTTCTGATTAGATATGGAGTCAAACTATCACTGTTTTATGTTGTCCTGTTCCCTGGCCTCCATGAATAATTTATGTCACATTTTACATTTACATTTTAAATCCACCAAAAAGAAAAAGAAATCAATATTAGGAAACACAAAAATTGAAAATTGAATAAATAGTAAAACCTTGCTGTGTTTGAGTTGAAGGGACTGACTATAAAACTTAGACTTAACCAAGGTTCCAGATAAGCAGATTTTATATAGTAATGATTTAACTTCAAACTCCAAGCATTAAAAAAAATTGAGTCATTCAGTTCATGCAAGCATGACACAAAAAGGATATACTGATATATATATATATATATATATATATATATTTATATATAATATATATTTACATAATAATAGTATATGTATATATATACTGTGGTTGCATTTTTGTTCGCAAGTGTTTTATTTTCACGATATTCGGAAATGGGATATAATCGTGAATATGAAATTCTTGGGAATAAGCTGCCCTTTAATCGAGGATGAAAAAGAGGATATTATGCATCTGCACAAATGGATTAGTTATCACACCTCTGGACACATGGTTTGTAAATCAACAACATAATCTGCGGATGGTATTGCAACCTTCTCATGAAAACACGTAATGATAATTGCCAAAACATTGATAATGAGACAATCGATGATGTTAATATTATTGTTTGGAAATATGGTTAATTTACTTTGAAAAAGTAAATTCCATGAGTTTTTAAGTTTTGTCATCTTTCATCGAACAAGACAGAACATCTGCATACAATTTGTACTTCCGCATCATGATGCTAATGTACAATACAAAGAATATTGTAACATAATGTATTGTTTGAGCTGTAATTATCATACATATGACTGAAGCTGAATATATAAAATATGAAGATTGTCCATACATTTCAACAAATATGCACCTCAATACAATTTGGTTAGATTTCTGTACATAATTGTATTTGATTGATGTTGCTTTTAAAAATATTAAAACCAAACTTATTTAACCATTAAGATGTCAATCCAAACAGTTACAACATAGGAGATATCTGGATATCAGGAAAGTTTAAATTAAATAAAAAGGTTCAGATTAATTAATCATGCTTTCCTACGCACTCTGTGGAAGCAAGCTTTTAAAATCATGTTTGTTTTGTAACGGTAAAGAAATATGAGCTGAGTCGTGACAAATATTAACGCCTCTTGACAATTTTTTGATGCCATAGTTTATATCCCAGCCAAAGGTGAAATTGGACCAGTGACCCTTAATGGGGAGTATGGTACCGTAATACTGTGGCTCTATAAGGAACTCTATGACACAGATAATATTTAAGGTAATCTATTGTTTGGTATTAGCCATTAATATAGCTTTATAGGATGCTATTAGATTAGGATACTCATGTCAGTTTCATAGCCAATAACATTATTTTATCTAAAATGTAAACAAAAACTAAAATAGTAAACTAGAATAAGAGACTTTGTTAAGTCAGTTATGGGATGTTAATGATGGAGACAGCCGTAGAATAAGGAAGAATTATCTGTCGTGTCAGAGTGAATGAAAAAAAAAAATCCTCATTGCATTTCTTTGCTAAGCCTTCGTGAAATAATTGGTTTATTCTTGTCAGATAAATTGGTGCTTTAGCTGAGGGGAGGGCAGACCTGTATCATATTTCTGACACTTGCTATGCAGTGCTGGATTGGCTTCCTGTATAGTGAACCAGAGCTGGAGCAGTGCTGTCCCAGAGCATAATAAAGACAGATTATCTGAAGAAATTGCCAAAGGGCATTAAGCCAGATCTTGTAACAAGGGCGGAGAAGAAAAATGCTATAATAGGATCACAGGTTGTGTCTGCCAGATTTAGGATATTTAAGGTATGACAAGTGAAAATTTAATTAGAGGTTCATGTGCTTGACTGCCAGGCTTGATTACTGAAGCTGGCAGCCAGCAGGAACCAGATCTGTATTTCAGTGGATGGGAGGCAACCCAGTCCAAAATATTTAACTGTTTGACAAGTTATACTCATATGGTCACTTAGTGATAACATTAACTTGTGTGTACAGTCCTTTTGTCACAGGTTGTAGCTGTCAGTTGTAATTGTCACAAATTGTGTGTGACTGAGAAAGAATAACACACTAGCTTGTTAGCTTAAAACTTTGGCCCTTATTGGGCCACCATGCAGCTGGGTAGGCTATCGCTGAGTGCAAAAAAAGCACTGCTCATGGCCCCGTGAAATCACCCCTTTTGGGTTTGTTTTTGTTGGAAATAAAACAATTGTAATAAGCCTGCAGAGGATGTGACCCACGTAACTATGTGGATAAACGGAATGTTCGGCTGTGTAATTAAATAACAAAAGCATATATCTGCACAGGCGCAGGGGAGGGGTGTTTTGTGTGAGATTGGGAGGTGGTATGTTTAGTATTCCCACTAATAGCTCACAGTAAGCATCGCTTCTCATAAAAAATAGACACCACAGCAGATCCTTCTTTTTATGTCAGCATTACATGATTTTTATAGTGATTTATGTCTTTCTATATTAGATGACACATTAATAGGCTGCTGTTAATTCACAATCCTGTCAATCATGTTAAAGTTGATACCAGCTAAAATCCTGGGGAATTAAATGGTATGGATGGCTTACCAAGACAAAGCACATCATTTCATGTCCAAAAACACTTACATGTCAGCTGGAATTATATCAGTTTTCCTGAACCTCTTTTGATAATATGAAAATAATTTTTAATTTCTCTTAATAAAAGTCACACTGTTTCAGAGGAACACTAGCTTGTGTTGTGATCTGTCTTATAAATTACAAGCATTTCTTTTGGTGTTACTTCTCCAAACTTAATGCATTGGTAATGGGTTTGTGTTCCCTGAGGCCGCTTGTTGTCAAATTGTCATGTTCTTTCCTTTGTTATCTGAATTAGTTATGACTGCCCAGCCATCAGTACTAATCTGCAGTCACATTCATGTTGGTGAACTCATTATTATCTTTCACAGTTATTGTAAGTACAAGTGTGGCCACTCTTAATATAACTGCTATATGTGATATATCCTGACATAGTTCAGTGACACTTGGCATGCAAGAAATATTACAGAAATATTTCTTTCATTATACATTGCTTTCGCTAAAATAATTTTTGTCCCCCCTTCTTCAGAAAGGGGGACATTGATTTGGGTTTGTCTGTCTGTCCGTCCGTCTAGCTGTCTGTCCGTCCATCACATTTTTGTTTCCATGCAATAACTTTCTTTAATAATACCAAATTTCATTCAAATATGGGTCACTGATTGCTCTCTTGTATACCTTGGTTTGGATTAATTTTGGAGTGTCTGTCAGAAAATTTATTCTCACCAGCTCCTAAACAAAAAAATGAAATTTTGTTCCTTTTTCACAACCAAAATTACAACATGTGGAGACATCTTCAGGGGACCATGAGAACTAAAAACTGACACTGTGACATGTTGGAGATATTTTCAGGCCAGAATAAAAACTAAATCATTGATAAGGCAAGCATGAATGACATTAAGAGGCGGAAACAGGGGACATTTGCTTGTTTTTATACATCTTTCACTCATTTATATTGCCAGTATTATTTTCTTCATAATTACCATTTTGTCATCACCACTGTTTTCATTGTTGTAGTACTGGTACTATCATTTGGTTTCAAAACCACCTGCAGCATAAACTTCATTAAGAACTCGCCTGGTCTTCATTATGATGAGGTAATTCCTAATAAAAGGGAATGTCTGCTATTTTACTTTCATTAAATTTGATTAATTGTTGCTTAATTTGTAGTCAGGGATCATACGAACTGTCAGAGGCTGAGGGGGTGCAACGAGGAACGAAAATCGTCATCCATCTGAAGGGAGACTGCTACGACTTCTCAAAAGAGGAGAACATCAAAGGTTAGTATCTGTGTCCAGCCAGGTCAAGTAAAATCATACTCAAAAGAGGAGATTATCAGAGGTTAGTATCTGTGTCCAGCCAGTTCAAGTAAAATCAAACCCAAAAGAGGAGATTATCAGAGGTTAGAATCTGTTTCGAGCCAGGTCAACTAAAATCATACTCAAAAGAGGAGATTATCAGAGGTTAGTATCTGTGTCCAGTCAGTTCAAGTAAAATCATATGAAAATCGTCATCCACCAGAAGGGAGACTGCTACGACTTCTCAGAAGAGGAGAACATCAAAGGTTAGTATCTGTGTCCAGCCAGGTCAAGTAAAATCATACTCAAAAGAGGAGATTATCAGAGGTTAGTATCTGTGTCCAGCCAGGTCAAGTAAAATCATACTCAAAAGAGGAGATTATCAGAGGTTAGTATCTGTGTCCAGCCAGGTCAAGTAAAATCATCGACAAAAGAGGAGAACATCAAAGGTAAAATCATACTCAAAAGAGGAGATTATCAGAGGTGAGTATCTGTGTCCAGCCAGGTCAAGTAAAATCATACTCAAAAGAGGAGAACATCAAAGGTAAGTATCTGTGTCAAGCCAGGTCAAGTAAAATTATCCACAAAAGAGGAGAACATCAAAGGTTAGTAACTGTGTCCAGCCAGGTCAGGTAAAATCATACTCAAAAGAGGAGATTATCAGAGGTTAGCATCTATGTCCAGCCAGGTCAAGTAAAATCATACTCAAAAGAGGAGAACATCAAAGGTAAGTATCTGTGTCCAGCCAGGTCAAGTAAAATCATCGACAAAAGAGGAGAACATCAAAGGTAAGTATCTGTGTCCAGCCAGGTCAAGTAAAATAATCAACAAAAGAGGAGAACATCAAAGGTAAAATCATACTCAAAAGAGGAGATTATCAGAGATGAGTATCTGTGTCCAGCCAGGTCAAGTAAAATCATACTCAAAAGAGGAGAACATCAAAGGTAAGTATCTGTGTCCAGCCAGGTCAAGTAAAATCATCGACAAAAGAGGAGAACATCAAAGGTAAGTATCTGTGTCCAGCCAGTTCAAATAAAATCATACTCAAAAGAGGAGATTATCAGAAGTTAGTATCTGTGTCCAGCCAGGTCAAGTAAAATCATCGACAAAAGAGGAGAACATCAAAGGTAAGTATCTGTGTCCAGCCAGGTCAAGTAAAATCATACTCAAAAGAGGAGATTATCAGAGGTTAGTATCTGTGTCCAGCCAGGTCAAGTAAAATCATACTCAAAAGAGGAGATTATCAGAGGTTAGTATCTGTGTCCAGCCAGGTCAAGTAAAATCATCGACAAAAGAGGAGAACATCAAAGGTAAAATCATACTCAAAAGAGGAGATTATCAGAGGTGAGTATCTGTGTCCAGCCAGGTCAAGTAAAATCATACTCAAAAGAGGAGAACATCAAAGGTAAGTATCTGTGTCCAGCCAGGTCAAGTAAAATCATCGACAAAAGAGGAGAACATCAAAGGTAAGTATCTGTGTCCAGCCAGGTCAAGTAAAATAATCAACAAAAGAGGAGAACATCAAAGGTAAAATCATACTCAAAAGAGGAGATTATCAGAGATGAGTATCTGTGTCCAGCCAGGTCAAGTAAAATCATACTCAAAAGAGGAGAACATCAAAGGTAAGTATCTGTGTCCAGCCAGGTCAAGTAAAATCATCGACAAAAGAGGAGAACATCAAAGGTAAGTATCTGTGTCCAGCCAGTTCAAATAAAATCATACTCAAAAGAGGAGATTATCAGAAGTTAGTATCTGTGTCCAGCCAGGTCAAGTAAAATCATCGACAAAAGAGGAGAACATCAAAGGTAAGTATATGTGTCCAGCCAGGTCAAGTAAAATCATACTCAAAAGAGGAGATTATCAGAAGTTAGTATCTGTGTCCAGCCAGGTCAAGTAAAATCATACTCAAAAGAGGAGATTATTAGAGGTTAGTATCTGTGTCCAGCCAGGTCAAGTAAAATCATTAACAAAAGAGGAGAACATTAAAGGTAAGTATCTGTGTCCAGCCAGGTCAAGTAAAATCATCGACAAAAGAGGAGAACATCAAAGGTTAGTAACTGTGTCCAGCCAGATCAAGTAAAATCATACTCAAAAGAGGAGATTATCAGAGATTAGTATCTGTGACCAGCCAGGTCAAGTAAAATCATACTCAAAAGAGGAGATTATCAGAAGTTAGTATCTGTGTCCAGCCAGATCAAGTAAAATCATCGACAAAAGAGGAGAACATCAAAGGTAAGTATCTGTGTCCAGCCAGGTCAAGTAAAATCATACTTAAAAGAGGAGATTATCAGAGGTTAGTATCTGTGTCCAGCCAGGTCAAGTAAAATCCTTGACAAAAGAGGAGAACATCAAAGGTAAGTATCTGTGTCCAGCCAGGTCAAGTAAAATACTCAAAAGAGGAGATTATCAGAGGATTTTTAGTATCTGTGTGGAGCCAGGTCAAGTAAAATCATACTCGAAAGAGCAGATTATCAGAAGTTAGTATCTGTGTCCAGCTTGGTTAAGTAAAATCATCGACAAAAGAGGAGAACATCAAAGGTTAGTATCTGTGTCTAGCCAGGTCAAGTAAAATCATACTCAAAAGAGGAGATTATCAGAGGTTAGTATCTGTGTCCAGCCAGGTTAAGTAAAATCATCGACAAAAGAGGAGAACATCAAAGGTTAGTATCTATGTCTTGCCAGGTCAAGTAAAATCATACTCAAAAGAGGAGATTATCAGATGTTAGTATCTGTGTCCAGCCAGGTCAAGTAAAATCCTTGACAAAAGAGGAGAACATCAAAGGTTAGTATCTGTGTCCAGCCAGGTCAAGTAAAATCATCGACAAAAGGAGAACATCAAAGGTAAGTAACTGTGTCCAGCCAGATCAAGTAAAATTAACTCAAAAGAGGAGATTATCAGAGATTAGTATCTGTGACCAGCCAGGTCAAGTAAAATCATACTCAAAAGAGGAGATTATCAGAAGTTAGTATCTGTGTCCAGCCAGATCAAGTAAAATCATCGACAAAAGAGGAGAATATCAAAGGTAAGTATCTGTGTCCAGCCAGGTCAAGTAAAATCATACTCAAAAGAGGAGATTATCAGAGGTTAGTATCTGTGTCCAGCCAGGTCAAGTAAAATCCTTGACAAAAGAGGAGAACATCAAAGGTAAGTATCTGTGTCCAGCCAGGTCAAGTAAAATACTCAAAAGAGGAGATTATCAGAGGATTTTTAGTATCTGTGTGGATCCAGGTCAAGTAAAATCATACTCAAAAGAGCAGATTATCAGAGGTTAGTATCTGTGTCCAGCTTGGTTAAGTAAAATCATCGACAAAAGAGGAGAACATCAAAGGTTAGTATCTGTGTCTAGCCAGGTCAAGTAAAATCATACTCAAAAGAGGAGATTATCAGAGGTTAGTATCTGTGTCCAGCCAGGTTAAGTAAAATCATCGACAAAAGAGGAGAACATCAAAGGTTAGTATCTATGTCTTGCCAGGTCAAGTAAAATCATACTCAAAAGAGGAGATTATCAGAGGTTAGTATCTGTGTCCAGCCAGGTTAAGTAAAAATCATCGACAAAAGAGGAGAACATTAAAGGTTAGTATCTATGTCTTGCCAGGTCAAGTAAAATCTTACTCAAAAGAGGAGATCATCAGAGGTTAGTATCTGTGTCCAGCCAGGTCAAGTAAAATCATCGACAAAAGAGGAGATTATCAGAGGTTAGTATCTGTGTCCAGCCAGGTCAAGTAAAATCATCGACAAAAGAGGAGAACATCAAAAGTTAGTATCTGTGTCCAGTCAGTTCAAGTAAAATCATATGAAAATCGTCATCCACCAGAAGGGAGACTGCTATGACTTCTCAGAAGAGGAGAACATCAAAGGTTGGTATCTGTGTTCAGCCAGGTCAAGTAAAATCATACTCAAAAGAGGAGATTATCAGAGGTTAGTATCTGTGTCCAGCCAGGTTAAGTAAAATCATACTCAAAAGAGGAGATTATCAATGGTTAGTATCTGTGTCCAGCCAGGTCAAGTAAAATCATACCTAAATTTAAGTTTGATCATAATTGATCATGACTGTGATTTATTGTACCCCTTTACTGAAGATTTTTCCCTCTGTCAGTAAAGATGAGGGAATTGAAGTAAACTTTATGTGATAATAAAAATTAAATAACATATTGTGATGAAGCTGAGATTTTGATGATATCTCATGTATTTATCACCCACAATGACATTTGCAGAAAAGCAATGTTGCATGTTGTTTATTTTGCAATTACTGGGGCTAGACTAGTAGTGTTTATAAAATACCATGTATTTATTCTAATGAAGCATTATTTTTTTTTCACTTTATACCCAGTATGAAATACTTATATTGTTGCAAAAGGATTTATGTTGCACTGGCAACAGTTGTGGTTTTGGTGTGACTGTCACTGACTTTATTATGAAATTAACTGCCAGATGGCAGTTGAAACAGCTGTGTTCTTAATACAACATATCAAATGTATTCATTTTTTACACTGTTTCATAAGTCTCGTATCTCTCTTTTAATGGCTGCATGATTTACAAATATGCAAATGTCAGGGATTTAACCCTCCTGGTGCATTGATCATTTTCTTAAACTGACGCTCTTGTTTCACCATTCCTGTAAACGTGTTCTTTGTAAAATTGTATCATACATAAGAAAAATTAGGCAGGAACATAATTTGCAACCATTGGATGAAATACAGTGGAATCTGGCCTTGCAACCACCCCACAATTGCAACCACCCCACAATTAAGAAAGCTTTTCTTTTTCCTGAATATTACTCTCTGAACACAGCACGTGACCTCCTTCACACGCTGTGAGAAATGGAAGGATTCTTCAGGTTTGACAAGCTGCTAAACATCTAGTCAATTTGCACTGGGAAAGGTAAAATCTGATTGGATCAGTGTGTAAACAAAGTTGACTGCTGCCACATGGCGCTCGTAATACAAAATCTGATTAGCTAAGCGTGTAAACAACCATGGCTGCATCCATGTGTAGCTGGTTGTACGGCACTACAAGAGAGGAAATTTGCAATAAGTGGGAGATAATTAACTAACCCCAGACCACACCAGGAAGTTAGTATAGAGACTGTCCTGTAAGGTTACGATTGCATCCTGTGTATACCAACAGGATGGTTAAATAGTATGCAGGAGGGAATTCCAAAGAGACAGCACCGCCTGGTGGCCAAACCTGATGGGCAATTGTGTTTTTTTTGTGTGCAATGGTTAGTGGAGCGAATAGTTTAGCATAGCATAACCGCTGCTTATGGAGCGTACCCGAATATATGATCCAGTAATTTAGAAATCCACAAATAAGACCACCCTCAAATTACAACCACTTTGGTCATTACCGATCTTACATTATATTTAGGTAGAAAATCCATTTATTTAGAAAGTCATACACTAAATTAAAACTGCTACATCTGACATGCTGAATTTACAGAAATCAGAACTAAGTATAACAAAAATGGCTCGTGTTGAATATACCCATGCATTAACATGTTTGGTCAGATCATCAGAAAGAGTCCAAAATAAAGTTAATCATAAGCTTGGAACTTGATTAACAATTTTAAGTTGTCAGACCTGTATGTAATTTGTACGGAAGATTACCAAAATATAAACTTTAGGAAAATTACCCCCCCCCCCCCCCAACTACCATAAAGGAAAAAGGTTGACACTGTTTGGTGGACATTTTTAGCGAACCTGTGAGCTTATGCGATGGTGCGTCGTCGTGCGTCGTGTGTCATGCATTGTGCATCGTGCGTCGTCTGTACCTTAACCATAGCTATCTCAAATACCGCAGAAGCTAGCATCACCAATTGTTTTGCAAATAATCAGTCATCTGAAAAACTCTATCGGATTTTGTTTATTTTTTTTCTAACTGCATTTTCTTAGATTTTATAGGGAAAAAGCTAAAAAAGCTATTAAAATCTTCTTCTCCGAAACTGTCCAGCCAAATTGTCCTATATTTCACAGAAATGATCCCTGGAACAATCTTTCTCAGGTTTGTTCGAATGGTTCCAGTTCGGAGATTTTTGGCTGAGTAACAGGAGGTTGAACTTAGTCATCTGTCCAAAAAAGCACACTAAATTTAAAATCTCAGAAACGGCTTGAGTTATAATCACCAAATTTTATACCAATGTTTGTCACATATGTCATATCTGAAATTGAAGTATTGGTGGTGCTACCTACATTGATGTGTTTTTTACAAGCTAAAATGAAATTTTAATTTCTAGCTTATACACTGATTTATGATGAAACTGTTAGGCTAATTGGTTTAAACTTTACAAGAATTATTCTATGGTAGGGTTCTGCCAGTTTTATAAGAATAGATTGGGTAAATACAGCCTTCAAAAAGCATTGTAGCCAATTGAAAAAGGTTTTCTGTGTTTGAAAACAGATTTGACAACATGCTGAGTTTCAGCAGTCAAGTCAAGAGGTCACCCAGTAAAAACAGGTGGGGTCCAGACATCACCATTGCAATGACCTGGCTCTGGCGGGTGTCTAGACAATGTGTCTAGATGTCTAGACACAGCGTCTAGACGTCTAGACACAATGTCTAGATGCAGAATTCCCAGATTATTGGAACTATATCTTTCAACGTTTGAAAAAACTTGGTTTGTATTTTAAGCGAATTGGGTTTATCATCATGTGAACTGCTGAGCACTCATTTTTGGTTGACCTCTGACCTTTCCTCGCTGCCCAGCGTCCATTTGTGCGTCTGTTTCCTAACATAAACCCTTATATCTCAGAAACCGTTTGACCGATCAGGCTAAAAATTTTGCACAAACGTAGCCCTTTGATAGCTTTATAACATACACTAAAAATTATGGCACCACCTGCAACCATTCTTGCACAGCGTCCATCTGTTCATCTGCCTTGGGATAAAATCACTCATATCTCAGCAGTGGTTTGACTTTTCCACATGAAATTTTGCATGTTTATACATCCTGGACAGCTTTCTCGATTTTATGACAGGTGGCGCCACCTACATTCATGTTTACTCTGCAGACATCCAAGCTCATATCTCGGGAACCATTTGACCGATTGGGCCTAAATTTTGCATGTGTATAGATCTCACATAGCTCTTCATTTTAGGCAAAACTGGTGGCGCCACCTGCAACCATTTATGCACAGCGTCCATCTGTTCATCTGCCTTGGGATAAAATCACTCATAACTCAGCAGTGGTTTGACTTTTCAAAATGAAATTTTGCAGGTTTATACATCCTGGACAGCTCTCTTGATTTTATGACAGGTGGTGCCACCTACATTCAGGTTTACTCTGCAGACAATCAAGCTCATATCTAGGGAACCGTTTGACCGATTGGGCCAAAATTTTACATGTGAATAGATCTCACATAGCTCTTCATCATAGGCAAAAACTGGTGGCACCACCTGCAACCACTTATGCACAGCGTCCATCTATTCATCTGCCTTGGGATAAAATCACTCATCTCAGAAGTGGTTTGACTTATCCATCTGAAATTTGGCAGGTTTATACATCCTGGACTGCTTTCTCGATTTTATGACAGGTGGCGCCACCTACATTCAAGTTTACTATGCAGACATCCAAGCTCATATCTCGGGAACCGTTTGACCAATTGGGCAAAAATTTCGCTTGTGTATAGATCTCACATAGCTCTTCATCATAGGCAAAACTGGTGGCTCCCCTGCAACCACTTATGCACAGCATCAATCTGTACATCAGCAGTGGTTTGACTTATCCACCTGAAATTTTGCAGGTTTATACATCCTGGACAGCTTTCTCAATTTTATGACAGGTGGCACCACTTACATTCATGTTTACACTGCTGACATCCATGCTAATATGCAACACAACTCACTCTTTTCCCCTTGCCACTTAATCCATGCCTCACTTCACCCGTCCCACTCTGATTTCTGCGGATACACATAGTCGCTTGTCGACTACCCATATTCTAGTTTTAAAATGTCCTAGTCTGAAACTTGCAGGTCCGAAATGTCCATTTTGCAGAAATCATAATGACTAAGGTAGATATGCAGGACTTAAGAGGGTCAATATTAAATTTTAAAAATAAACCTCCATTCATACTCCCAAACTTTGCACAGGTTCGCATTAGGCCTGTAGGCCTTGTTTATTAGCTCAGCTGACTGTAAATCATCTGAGGTATAGGTAAGGCACTTTGTCCATCATACGTCCATCCAATTGTCTGTTAGCAGGGCACAAATTGTAACTGCTGAGCCTAGAAGCCTGTAACTAAAAATCTAGGGAGGTCCATAAAAAATCTCCTTTGAAAACTGTAATTAGGTCACTGCAACCTGTCCTTCCATCTATGGGGCTTGTAAGTACCCCCTAGAATAATAAAAAAATTTATACAAACCTCGATTATCTTGATAATCAATGAATGGATTGTCATGAATCTTACTATGAATATTGATCATGACTAGTTTTGTCAGTTCCAGAAAAGTGGTGGCACCACCTGTATTATTTCTTAATTTTAAAAATATTTTTCAATTTTCTTCACTATAAAATGACAACAATCATGTCAGTTTCTCAGCTGTGATTTCATCTAGTGTCCCAAAACCTGGTGTGTTTATTGATCACAAGTGGATGCCCTCTAGTAATCACCCTGTTTGTCCATCTGTTCATCTTTCTGTCTGTCTGTCCAGCCTTCCATCCACACAAATTTGTTTCCAGATGATAACTTCAGACTGGATTGGTATATGGATTTCAAACTTTTCTTACATATGACCCACCACTAAAGGAAGAACCTGTATGATTTTGGGGTCATGAGGTCAAAGGTCAGGGTCACAGGAATCACTTATTTCAAAAGTTAATGGCTACATTTTAGACCAAGCTTTTCATCCTAAATTTTCCGTCTTGCTCATTCAGCTGACTTAGCAGTATGGGGAGAGCATAAATGAATTTGGGGTCACAAGGTCAAGGTCACAGGGGCCATCTGATCACAAATTATTTTCTAGATGTTAACTCCAGATTAGTTTGACATATTGGTTTTCAAACTTGACTCACCCTAAAAGTAAGAACCCTGTCATTTTTGGGTTCAAAGGTCAAAAGGTCAAGATC
The DNA here is from genome assembly GCA_026874595.1 of Sipunculus nudus. Lineage (NCBI taxonomy): Eukaryota > Metazoa > Annelida > Sipuncula > Golfingiida > Sipunculidae > Sipunculus > Sipunculus nudus. Next base: position 13,524,299 of record CM049315.1, on the reverse strand, counting down.
ACAGGACACATTTTTTTTAAAAAGAAGTTTTATGCATTTCAAGGTAAACTTTTTTTTTATCAAAAATATTCCATCTTTAAAATATTGCTCACTTGCCAATAGTAGAAGATTCTTTACAATTTTGGTGTTAAAGGGTCAAAGGTCAAGGTCTCAGGGCCCAACCATTCACCAATTAGTTTATGGATGATAATTCTGATTTGGATAGACAGATTGGCTTCAAAATTGATTTATTTATGACCAACCACTTAAGTAAGAAACATTTTGATTTTCAGGGTCCAGAGGTCAAAGATGAAGGTCACTGGAGCCACAATTTTAATTTGTGGATGCACTGTAAATAAAACTTTTCATCAGTGGACCCATAATTTTTTAGCTCAGCTGACTATAAGTCATCTGAGCTATAGTCGTGGTCCATTGTCCGTCCGTCTGTCCGTCCGTCCGTCCGTAGATGTGGCACGTTTTGAAACCGTAACACCTAGGAATCCAAAATTCAGCATAATGTTAGATATCCCCAAGATCTCCTACCAAGCCGAAAACTGGGTCTTTGTGACTTCGTTCCTTTGAGAAATTAAGGAAAAACCTCAATTTTTTATTAAAATCCTATTTTCACACTTCAGGACTGCCTAATATCAAAACTACTCATCTGTTTTTCCTCATATTTACCATAAATATTCCTCTATATAGTTCCTATGTACATGCCAGAAATTAAGACTGAAAAGTATAAATTCTTTAGGTTATGGGCCCAAACATAATGGACTTTGTAAAAAATCAGGAAAAATAATAACTCACTTAACATGAAAAATTTTGAAACTAGAGTCTATTTTCTCAAGTATATAACTATGTTTAATTAAGATTCAATTGTTTACCCAAAATTAGATCTGAATTTTGTAAATATTTTAAGTTATTAGCATAAAAAAAAAATCAGTACCTTAAATTTTGCCCAACTTTGACCATGGCACATTTTTTTCCTGTAAGCACCATTGATTTAATTTTCACAGCATGTAAACATAAATATTTAGTTTGTCTAAATCTGAAATTTGAAAATAAAAGCTTGAAAATTCAGCTAGTTATTGATTTTTAGCTCAGCTGACTGTAAGTCATCTGAGCTATAGTCGTGGTCCTTTGTCCGTGGTATGTCCGGCCGTCTGGCCGTCCGGCCGTCCGTCCGTTAACAGGGCACGTTTTAAAACCATTGGACCTACGAATCCAAAATTCTGCATACCATTAGAAGTCCCCAAAATTTCCTACCATACCGAAAATTGGGTCATTAGAACTTCGTTCCTTCGAGATATTAAGGAAAAACCTCCGTTTTCCATAAAAAAGCAATTGTTACACTTCAAGTCTGCCTAATATCAAAACCACTGATCTGTTTTTGATCATATTTAGTATTCATATTCTTCCATACATTTTCTGTGCACATACCAAAAATTAGGTCAGTATTGGGTATTATTTTGAAGTTATAGGCCCAAATATAATGCAATTTTTAAAAAATCAGGAAATATATTTGCTCACTTAACATGAGAATTGCTGAAGCTGAAGACTTTTTTTCAGGAATAAAACTTTATTTAATCAAGATTCAATTGTTTGCCAAAAATTAGATCTGAATTTTGCAAATTTTTCAAGTTATTAGCATAAATAAAAAATTAATACCTTACATTTTGTCCAACTTTGGCAGTGGCACGTTTTTTCCCTGTAAGCACTGTTGATTTAATTTTCACAGCATATATACATAAGGATTTAATCTTTTAAAATCTGAAATTTCAAAGAAATTGTTTGAAAAGAGTAGCTTTTATTCAAGTTTTCATACACCATGTCAAGTGTTGTTTATATCTGGCCCACCTAGTAGTACAGCCTTCACTTGCATTATGTAACCCACCCCAGGCAGCTTGCCTTGACCCAGCTTGGCCACTACTAGCAGGCTTCTCCTCTGCCCTGCACTCAACCCCCCCCCAGCTGGTGCATAAACTAGATGAATGTTATAATTTTCTGTATTTTATTTTATTCTTGGACATGCTACATTTTAGATTTTGGATTGTACCACCAGGGTTACAATGATTAAAGTGCACATTTAATTGTGTCCACAAAGTGATGTATTGCTATGAAAGTATGGATGTTCATCAGATAAGTAATGCTTTACTTCAGAAGAGTAAAACTTCACCGGGTGTGAAATTGACTATTAATTCCAGTTATTAATTATAGCTTAGATTGTAATTAGCATAATGATATTGTTTGTCCCTCATTCAACCAACAGTGTGTATACTTTATTTGAAAAGATGTTTTTATTTTTTCAAATTTACTGAATCTTTTATTTTATTTCGGTGAATAAAATTAAGCTTGTCCTGAAAACTCCAATGTGCAAAACTTTTTAATAGGAATTCAAGGAATAATTTTGTAGATGCCATGTTGTGGCATTATTTTCTTTTACATTCAGTTTAAACATTTGATTTAAAAATAATAAAATATATGTGTATGCATAATATGACCCAATGTGAGCTACAATCTGGAAATATAATGATTGCAACTTAGAATTGTAATATTTTAACTTATATTTTCATTTTTATATTACAAATTTATAACACTTGTAAATAAAAAAAATGAATCAGATAAAAACTATTAATATATTTATATATAAACTTAAATGTATTATTCCTTTGAAAGTGAAATGAAGGTATAAGTCCATTCTGTCCACTTGCCTGTCCATCTGTAATTTTTTCATATGCATCACAGTATCTCAAAACTTTTACTGTTTTTCTTCATGACAGTCTTGTCAGAGTATTAGTTTGCAATCATATATTGAGAACTTTACTATAACCAAGTAGGAGGGCCCTTTCCTCTTAGCTTCTCATATGCTTATATAAATATAAAACATTACAATAGAATATTTTTCATATTTTGCATTTGCAAAAATTTCAAACTTTTGTCATGACCCATGAGTCCTTTGTTTATATTCTGGATTCTCAACATCATTGTTTGGCTAAAACTGAATAAATACCAGACATGGTGCAAATACTTTGCAAATGTATATGAATATGAATATGAATATGTACTCCATTATAAAATTTCTTGCATAAGAATGGGAATTCAGGTAAAAATGAAAGTATTTGAATACCAGTGCAAATACTTTCAAAATGTATTCATGAATGCATATATTCTATAATATTATTTTAATAATTAGTTCAGTTATATTTTATTAAAAAAATCATATGATTCTTTTATTATTTTTAATAAATATTATATTGGCACAACATTTGCAATTAAATTTTAATAAATAGTTAAACTCTTTTATTTTATGTGCTGCTTATAAGTTATATGGCCAGGTCAAAATCTGTGTGACAAATCAATCCTCTTCCCTGTCTCCAAAAATACTATCAAAATCATACATAAGCTAAACACCCACAACTCATAATAAAGCTTATATTTATTTCCACACAAAACCAGCATATGCCTCTTTCCCAAATCATATTTTTTATCATATATAACAGCTGAGCGCCGTGACCCATGGGTCCCTTGTTTTTTCTGTAGTCACTTGCTTTGATTACAGATGCAGGGTCCCACTCCAGGTCACTGGAAGTCAGCTATGCCAGGGTTTCTGATTTGTTACAGTCACTGGGGGAGATCCCCTGCTGTGACAGGTGTACAGTTATTCTCATATCACCACCCCAATCACCCCCCCCCCCCTCCCCCCCCCCCAGCCCCCCCCGCAAATCCAACCCACCAAGTGTTATGCAGTAATTGCTATTGTTTTCACTGTATCTCCTTAATTGTAATGCTGTTTCCACTCCGATATGCAAAAACTTTCCTTGAAAAAATAATTCAAGGTGTAATCCAGAAGATGCAATGTTGTGTAATGTAGCATTTTTAAAGAAATCAATTTTCTTTTAAATGATTTTAACAAATATAAATGAACCCATCAGTATGCTTAAATTATTATAAAATATGAAGCACATTATGGATAAATAAAGACACAATTAAAAATTGTGAAATCTAAATCAAGTATTATTTTAAGATACTGTTTTGCAGATTTAAAAGATATATTTTTGTGGTAAAAAATAGATAAACATTTGTATGCATGATGTGGTGTTATCTGACAAGATTGAGATTTATGATGATACAATTGAGAATTATGAATCAACTTTTATATTCAGATATATATGTTAAATTGGAAATGTATAGAAATATAAACTTAAATTAGAAAATAATTGATGTGATAAAAAAATCAGGATTTAATACAAACATGTGTTCATTATTTTCCTGCCTCAGCAGAATTTGAGATCAGGCTTTGTTTGCCCTGTTTTATGTTGTTAATAAGCTATATTTCAACTGTATACATTTCATAAAAAAAATACATATATATTTAATAATATATATTATACAAAAAAACAGATTCAATTGAACAAATGTGTAAACTACTGAAATGTCAACAGTTAATCAAAAAACCAATTAATGATCATGGTTATAGTACAGATCATTTGTTCACAAACTGCTCACATGCTTTAGTTTCAACATTAGGAAACACATGGTCAGATGACAAAATATTTTTTGCAACAATTTCTTGCTCATCAATACAAACCAATCATATAAACCAACCATGGCCTTTATTACCTCTTCCTCTTACACTTTATCTCCATTAGATATTATTTTAGATTTTTACCTTCAAGGTTAACGTCAGCTGAGCACAGTGACCCATAGGTCCCTTGTTTAAAAGATTGTTACAATAATTTAATTGCTGCAAGTTCAAGGATAATAAGTTCCCAGATTTTTTGGTCACAAGGTCATTGGTTTAAAAGGCCACCGGACGATCATTCTGAAGAATTTCTTGAAAATATTGTTAAAATAAAAAAACTGAGCTCGAGACCCATGGGTCCCTAGTTTGAGTTTCTAGTCATGTGAAACATCCCAAATGATAATGTACAAATTATTTCAGTTTTAGTGCTGTTAAAATTACAAATGGCCTGGCAGGTTTAAGAATTTTGCTTGCTTCCTGTTATGTGAACAACATGATAGAAGTGTCAATTGACAGTATTCCGTGTCATTGCACTTTACTTTTCTTCTGTTGACACTGTCCAGGGAGAAACTTTACCACACATCCTTGCTGAAATTGCCCACATTATATATGCATAGTCTTACTTTAACATACTTGGGTTTAAGGCGGTTTCAGATGCTTCAAGGGGCAGGTTCACAGACTCTGAGTGGGTTTATCTTTACAACCTCTGGGGAATGAAGTCCCTCAAGATCAAAAGAGTGCATGCTTGTTGCACTTTTATGTTGGGGAATCCAGATCCAGGATGAAAAAAATAAATAAAAACAGATAAACTGGGATGTAGAAAATAACTGTAAATTTTGTGATGAATTGGAAAATTCAAAAGTTCACTTTGCTGTGTTGATATGGGTTAATCCAATTGTGGGGTCCTTAAAGATCAAATTAGAAACTTGGAAACATTTTGAAATAATAATTAAAAAATCATATGGAATTGGATAAAATATATATTTTAATACGTTGACTTGAGTCACTTGGTTACATTTTAAAAAAAAAGGTAACCACTTTTTTTGCAAATAGAAAGAAATTGAATACTTCACATTATATATATATATATATATATATATATATATATATATATATATGATGTAAAAGAATAGCAATATAAGAACACATATTTTTTTCAGAAGAAACAAGGCTAATTATTTAAATTTTAGTGTTGTATATTATGGCATAAATAATAAGCTCCACACAATTGTCTCTATGATTTAGAGTTAGTATTTTTCAATAAATGAAATGACTCCAGCTGTCTTTTATTGAATTTTTGATATATTGGAAAGTCAGGAATACTATTAACCCCATGTAGTGGGGCCTAACAAATTGGGTACCAGGATTTTGACAGGGGTCTGTAGTCTGGCAGTTTTTCTTATCTTACTTATAGCGATGTTTTATGAGAGGACATCTAGATAACAATGTACATTAGATGATATTAAGTATGTAATTGAGTGCGGCTGCTGTGCACGTGTAAATAGAGTAGAAAAAATTGATAAAATGAGGTTGTATCCACTGTCACTTGTATATGTATTTTCTCTCTCTCTGACAGATGTGATCAAGAAATACAGCAACTTTGTGGGAGTGCCCATCTTCCTCAATGGCAAGAAGGTCAATGTCATCCAGGTTAGTAAGTGCATATGACAGTGCTGCCCTCTGTTGGTTGGATATTACAATCTATCTCAGTTATCAAGTTTTCTCATGAAGGCCACATCCATGATGATATAGATTTAATTTTTAGTTGGTTTTATTCATTTTTAACCCAGCTGAAAGAAAGTCAACTGAGGTATTGGAATGGCGCTTTGTCTGTCATCCGTCCAGCCATTTGGCCATCCAGCAGTCTGTCTGTGAAGGCAACAGCTGGCCCTAGAATCTTTTAAGTGAACATGCAGGGAAGTCAATAAAAAAATCACCTTTGAAACTAGAAATTAGGTCACTGTGACCAATGTTCTTTGAGCTATGGGGCTTGTAAGTACCCCAAAATAATTAAAAATTTCATACAGAACCTTAATTAATGCATGGGTTGCCATGAATCTTGCCTTGAATATTGACCATGACTAGTTTTGTCAGTTCCCAAAAACTGGTGGTACCAGCTATATTTTTTCTAATTTTACAATTTTTTTTCTGTTTTTCAGACCATTAAATCGCAGCAATTATGTTGATGTCTCAGCTGTGGTTTCATCCAGTGTCCTGAAACCTGGTGTGTTTATTAATTATGATTGTTTTTTTTCAGTTCCTGAAGACTGGTGGCACCACCTGTATTTTTTCCTATTTTTGATGCATTTGTTCCTTTATTTTGAGACTATCAAATTATGTTGATACTATCAGATTCGCAACTGCGGTTTCATCTGTGTCCTAAAACCTTATATGTTTATTAGGGCCCTATATTAATTACCCTGTCTGTCTGTCTGTTTATCTGTTTGTCTTTCTGTATGTCTGTCAAATTTATTTCCAGATGATTACTCCATTTTGGAATGACATGAATTTCAAACTTGACTAATAGATGGCCAACCTCTAATGCAAGAACTCTATTGATTTTTGGGTCTTGACATCAAAGGGTCAGGTCACATGAACCACATATTTAGAAAGATTGTGGAAGCCTATTAAGCCAAACTTTTATTCCAAACCTTACTTTTTGCACATATAACTGACTTGCTAAGAGATGAAGAACTTTATCTATTTTTGGGTCACTAGGTCCAAGGTCAAGTTCACAGGGCCCATCTATTCATAAATTAGTTTATGGATGATGACTAAAGGGTAGATAGGTTGGCTTCAAACTGATCACAGGACCAATAATTTGAAAAAGTTGATGAACATATCCTTCTGGACAAATTCAGCTGAGCATCGAGACCGATTGGTCACTAGTTTAAAAGTGTGAACACATTTCATTTATAGGTCAGGTGACTGGAATTAAATTTAGCTGTATTTTGGACCTTGTGTCTGTTGCAAAAACTTTATTATGAACTTTAGCCTAGTAGGGGGGCCATAATACCATTGTCACAATTGTGATGTCATAATGGTTTCCATAGTTACATACATATGGCCCTGGGCTTGAAAGTTGACAGTTATGACATATTATGATTACTGTATAAACCTAGCTGAACATGATTATAGAGAATTCTGTATATGTCATCATTTCTTAGGGCCTTGTGAGATGGCTGGTGAGATGTACAGCTGTCTCTAGTGAAGTGCAGCTGGAAAGATTTGTGTTTATTGCGTGTTACAGGTCTACACCTGGCATGTTCCTTCCTGAATGTCAGTCTTGATATTACTGTAATCAGCTGCTATACAAAACCACTGGCACCCTGGCTGCTATCACAGAACAAAGAACTATAGTGTAAATGTGACCAGCTTATTCAAAGCTGTAACTGCATATTATCTCATGATATACGTATTGCAGTAATTCTGTCACAATATGATACATGATGCTGTATATAAAATGTCTTACAGGTTACATTCCAGGCCAATTATCCTCTTCATTTACAGAACTAGATGTGTCGGAACAACACGAATGCCCCCGCCTGGGGCAAATTAGAAACATTTGTAAAATTTTGAAAAATTTTTTAAGTTCAGGAGGTGTTGTATGGTCAAAAGTAGGTCAACAAGGGCAAAATGCAAACTCAATCTGTAACGGGTCATTATCAGGCAACACACCAAAAATCATGCCAGTATATGCAGGCCTTGTGAAAAAAAGTCCATACATGTGCATTTTCCATAAAAATTTCTGTCTTTCATGAAATTTTCTATGTTTAGGAGCTGTAAAACAATCAAAAGTAGGTCAACCGGGACGAAACGCAAACTCGATCTGTAACTGTCATTATCTGCCCACACATAAAAAATCAGGGTGGTATCTGCAGGCATTGAGGAAAATAAGTCAGTACATATGCATTTGTTATGAAAATTTCTATTTTTCATGAAACTTTCTATGTTCAGGAGCAGTCAAATGGTCAAAAGTAGGTCAACTGGGACAAAACAAGAACTCGATCTGTAACTGGTCATTATCTGCCCACACACCAAAAATCAGGCCAGTATCTGCAGGTATTGCGAAGAAAAGTCTGTACAAGTGTATTTGTCATGAAAATTTATATTTTACATGAAATTTTCTATGTTCAGGAGCCGTAAAACAATCAAAAGTAGGTCAACTGGGACGAAACGCGAACTTGTTCTGTAACTGGTCAATATCTGCCCACACACCAAAAATCAGGCCAATATCTGCAGGCATTGCCAAAAAAAGTCCGTACATGTGTATTTGTCATGAAATTTCATATTTTTCATGAAATTTTCTATGTTCAGGAGCCGTAAAACGGTCAAAAGTAGGTCAACCGGGACAAACGCGAACTCGATCTGTAACTGGTCTATATCTGCCCACACACGAAAAATCAGGCCAATATCTGCAGGCATTGCGAAAAAAAGTCCGTACATGTGTATCTGTCATGAATATTTCTATTTTTCATGAAATTTTCTAAGTTAAGGAGCCGTAAAACGGCCAAAAGTAGGTCAACCGGGACGAAACGCGAACTCGATCTGTAACTGGTCTATATCTGCCCACACACTAAATATCAGGCCAATATCTGCAGGTATTGCGAAAAAAAGTCTGTACAACTGTTTGATTTTGGAAGGAAGGAAGGACGGAATGACGGACATGGGTAAAACTATATGCCCCGGCCACTTTGTGGCGGGGGCATAAAAACTAGCAAAACTTTTGAAATTATTTCAGAAACATAAATCAGTGTGTTTTTCAAACGAGCAGCAAATTAGTTGCTATTGGGCTGATATTTGTAGCCAGGCTATCTATTATTATATCAAAGTGTTGGGCTGATATCTATAGCCAAACTATCTACCACCATCTACCATTATATCAAAGTTTAAGGGGTTATGAGCAGTGTATGCTTTTATCCCTCATTGTCCCAGCCGTTGCAGAAGGAGCCATTGGCGGGGGACATAGAAATGGTGGGCGTCTGTCCGTCCTTCCGTCCATCTGTCACAAATTTGTTAACACGATAACTCAAGAAGAATTATAGGTACAGTCACCAAACTTGAACTTTTGATGCACCCTATCATGAGCTTGGTCAAGTGTGAACATGGATAACCTTGACACATTTTTCAAGGTCACAGCTGTGATAATGCTTAAATGATGTTAATGAAGTAACTCAAAAAGAATTTGAGTTACAGTCACCAAACATGCAGCAGTGATGCACCTTATCAAGGGCTAGGCCATGTTTGAACATGGGTGACCTTGACTCATTTTCCATGGTCACAATGGTGATAATACTGATTCCTAGATATTGATTTTCTTAAAAAAAACAAGACATAACCCCATAAGCTTAAATATCAGTGCTGAATACTCAAAATTTTAATATATTGATATTATTTTGATCTTGGAATATATCATGTTTACTCAAATAACTGACATCTTCTTTATCATTTCAGGCTTTGTGGATGATGGAAACAAGAGACATCACAGCAGACATGCATGAGGAGTTTTACCGTTACATCGCAAATGCTTACGATAAGCCAAGATATTCACTACACTACAAGGCAGACGCACCCATCAACATCAGAGCTTTGTTCTACGTCCCAGAATATAGACCATGTCAGTTATACATATATATATATCTTTCATTCATCATTAGTATTAAAGTTTTAAAAACACAATTTCTGAAATTATAAGCAAATCTCTTGCTAAGCTATTCTCTTTAGAGATGCTACTCCATCAGGCTGTTCTGCCAGCTATTTTATGAAAAATGAACAAGCCTGCATGTGACTGGGCTGAAATCATAATGACCAAACAAATCCAGCATAGCAAAATTAAGCAGTACACAGAAGTCAAAACAGTTCACAAGATGTATGAAATAGAACACATGCACTGGAACTGGATAGGTTTCATATGATTAGTCAGAATTGTGATGATGTTCTAGTGTTGCAAGATGGTTGATCTGAAAAATAAAACTCGGATATGTTTTGCTAAGTGCTTACAGGGCATGTACAACAGTCATTTGATAGATTAAGTTTCCTTGTTCTTGGTTCATAGAATAGCTGGCAGAGCGGCCAGCTAGAGCAATGTCTCTTGGAGGGAAGCTTAGAGGGAGCCTTCTTTATAGGAATATGGAAATTAAAGTTCATAGAAGTTTCTCCTTAGCTTATAGATTCAAAATTAAAAAAAAAATTAATCTATATTTATAGCAATATTTTCAGCATATTTACAGGTGTGTATTTGTATGTTTGTAGAAGTTTTGTGTATATTCAATGTTACAGCTGCGTTTTTGTGTATTTATCACTGTTATGGTGTACTTACTGCTGTGTTCTAATATGTTTAAAGCTTTCTTGATATATTCACAGCTGTGGTGTTTTTCACAGCTGTATCTCTTTATACTTTGCATTTACACCAATGGTTGTGTAATTATAGCTGTTTTATTAGCTCAGCTATGAAGTCTTTGTTTGTTATTTTTCTGCCTGACTGACTGAACAACCATCATCTTTTAGCACGGCACAGATCATTAACATTAGATCTGGAAAGTTCTTGCTCGAGATTTAGAAAGGTCCTTGAGAAATCACCATAAATTAGGTCACAGTGACCTACATTTTTGTGAGCTAAGCAGTGATAGCACAAATGTGAGCACATTGGAAGTCAAAACTCTTCAGAATATGCAAAGAGACTAAACTTTAATTACAACTGGCCCTCAAAATGTAACTCATTCTCTCATAAACACAAGTCATCTTGGAAAATTTGAACAAAATTGGCCCAATCAGCACATTACAACTGCGGTTAAAAGCATTACACCATAACCAGTCCATTTTAAGTAAAAAAGGTACAAGTCATTTCATTGTATAATCTGAGGAATTATATATGTAATGTGTTTTCTGGTCCTCCTGTAAAATCACTAACAGTTGTGAATGTTAGACTATAATGTCATGACAGTCAGCTAAGTTTCATTACCTATAAGTGACTTTTTTCTGTACAGCTGTGTTTTGATTAATTTAAAGCTGTTTCGGTGTATTTACATGTTTTTTTGCTGTTTTTGGTGTATTTACAGCTGTGTTTTGTTGTACTTACAGCTCTGTTTTGGTGTATATAGAGCTGTGTTATGTTGTATGTACAGCTGTATTACAGTGTATTAACAGCTGTGTTATGTTGTATGTACAGCTGTATTACAGTGTATTTACAGCTGTGTTTTGATGTATTAACAGCTGTGTTTTATTACGTAAACATAATTGTGAGTTGTTTCTGTATTAATGAGAATTTTCTCTGTTAAAGTTTATACGCCAGAGTAAGCCACCCGAAAATTTTCCCTTATTGGGCCTATTATCGCCCAAACCTGCCTCGTGTATCTAGGTCACACTTCCGTTTCCTGTAATCACTTTTTTCTTCTGGCGTCCGCCATGATGGACGTGTTATCATGCTCTGCGCGATTCGTCCACTGTTTTGGTTTGTACAGTCGGGTTTGCCAACTGAATTGTAAGTAGTGATTCTTTTTTCCCTTCCCGCCATGGAGACCCCTCTTCTTGTGCTACTTGTGGTTAATTAATCCCCACTTTGGATTCTCACCCCACTTGTTTCACCTGCCGTTCCCACAATGACATTTGCCTTGCTACTATTGTCAGACATGATCGTCTGACAAATGTCACTGCCAGTGTGTATGGAATTCATCGTTAATCCGGTTGAACTTTAAGGGGAACACCACGCCGCCGTCTCAGGGTCGATCTCCACCGCTACCGGGGCCCCCGGTACAGCCCAGGTCTTATAAGGCGTGGTCCCCTGGCACCCTCTGGACCTTCCGAGGGTACCAGGCGTCATGTTTTGATCGTTTGATCCTTATCCCGGATCATCCGGCCTTTCCGTAGGCTAATGCGTATTGCGTCCGGGCTGGAATAACCGTTAGCGGATGGGCATCCCTTCAGTTCTTCATCCGCCCCTATATCCGACGGTCCACTGTCGGATTTCGAGGGGCTCGACTGTCCGGCGGCGGGGATGGTGAATGATTACACTAGCCTCCTCACCATCTCAACGGATCCGACCACACTAAATGTTTTCTGGTCAGAGTCGGCCCATGACTGTGCTGCACACCAGCAGGTTGTTTGGCGTATTGTAAATTTTGTATTTTACTGCGTTTCTCGGCCTGTATCCATTCATTACGTACCTTGCAACACGAACTCCACCTGCATTGGCTGAGCTTTACGCTCAACCTTTTACGGGATATCTTCTGGTTGGCGACCCACGTCGGTCCCTCTTCTCCCGATCAACCACTCCTGCTCCGCGCCCGTCTTACTACATTCGCGGCTTTCCAGTACGGCCCTCTCATCGGCTCGTCGGGCCCCTGCTCCGTCTTCCCGTCCTTCCGGCCGTAACAGTCTTGCACAGCCTTTTTCGCGGTTGTTCCTCGCTCTGAGGTTCGACCCTGTAATGACTCATTAAGTCCGGTTGGCGTTTGTCTGAGCGTCCAATTTTCCCGCTTGGGCCAGCATAACGTCCCATCATTTAGTTCTCAACCCAATCTCATCTTTTGCTGTTTCCGGACCCGCACAGCCGGAGGTGCCCGATTATCGATTTCAAGTGCCTCTAGTTGGTCATTAACCCACCGCCCTTTCGCATGTATAAATTACGTGCCCTTCCGTTCCAGATCAATGTGGGCCCTAGATTTTACGCTGCAGGGAATAGAGCTGTCGTTCACACGATCACTCATTACCTCCTCTCCCAGGGCATATCTGTGCTTCCTCACCTAGCCGATTAACTTGTCCATGCGGCCGCTTGCTCTTTCTTACTGGTGCACCGCTCCCAGGTTCTCGATTACTCAGGAACCTTGGCTTTCTTGTCAATACAGAGAAGTCCAAGCTCATTCCCACCCGGTCCTTCCCGTTTCTGGGGGTGACTCCCGATTTTACATCAGGGACTGCGTCTCTACCGCGTGCATTGCTCTAAAGCTCATGACGCAGGTTCGTTCCTTTCTTGCGTCCCGCAGTATCCATTTTCGTGCCGCTGCTTCTCTTCCCGGCACTCTCAACTGGGCCGACAATTTCGTTCCGTTCAGTTGGTTATATCTCAGTTTGGTTCAGTCTCTCCTGTGCGCTCATGGCCTTCTACGTCTGCGTTCGGTTCGTCCCACGGTCCTCCCTTTTCCTCTCTCGGGCGGACCCTTCATCCCTGGCTGGACCTTCCCTTTCTCCTTCAGGAGATCGTTTGTACGGTATTCTCAGACACATCTCTCCTCGGTTGGGGTGACCATATGGCGGATCTCCGCGCCTCGGGGGTCTGGTCCCCGTCCGACCGCCTCCTCCCAGTCCACTTCATTCTGCCTTCGAAAAAAGTGATTACAGGAAACAGATGTGTGACCTAGATACATGGGAAACCAGGCGGGTTTGGGCGATAATAGGCCCAATAAGGAAAAATTTTCGTTTGGCTTACTCTGGCGTATAAACTTTAACAGAGAAAATTCTCATTAATACAGAAAAGCTCACAACAGTTTACTAACAAACCACCATTCACTGGGAGGGAAATGGGGGGTTTTGTTGTATTTACAGCTGTGGTTTGGTGTATTTACAGCTGTGTTTTGATATATTTACAGCTGTATTTTGGTGTATTTACAGCTGTGTTTAGGTGTATTTACAGCTGTGTTTTGGTATATTTACAGCTGTGTTTTGGTATATAACAGCTGTGTTTTGATTTATTTCCAGCTGTGTTTAAGTGTATTTACAGCTGTGTTTTGATGTATTTACAGCTGTGTTTTGATGTATTTACAGCTGTGTTTGACCTGAGTAGAGAGGGAGATGTGGCTGTCAATTTGTACAGTAGGAAGGTGATGATCATGTCTAAAGCCAACCATGTACTGCCCAAGTGGCTGCGCTTCCTCAGAGGTAAGTGACTCACGAACTAACCATTAGTTCTGCATGGAGAATGAACAATGCAAGAAATGATGGAGAGAGAAATAATTAATCCCTCTCATGTCTGCAAGAAGAGGAATTATTGCTCAATGGTAGAATTTTTAATGAAATATAATTTTTTAAGAGAAAACTACAGACTTAAGGATGTCACCCTATAAAAGTTACTCCTTCTGGTGCCCAAGGGTCCAAGGGAAAAGATTGCCATTACCAAATGAGGACCGGGTTGCCTTTGGTTTAATTTTGAAAAGTAGAGATTGTGTGTTTTTAGATGGCACCCTCAGTGTATCAGCACTCAGGCACACAACAAAACACAAGTCAGTGGCTAAACAATAAGAGTATATATTAAAAGAAAATAAAAGGTACAGAATTCAAATCACCTACCCGGATAGGGTTTCCCAGCCGTTACGCCTCTACAGACACCCTGGTACAGACACCTAAGAAAAATTTAGTAAAATACAGAGTCTGGTTAAACAGTCTCTAGATCTCCTGAACTAGCAATACAGGACCACGGATGGCCACATCTCTCTGCACCTCACTGGACACCAGCTGGCAGCACCTCACTTGACACCAGGTGGCAGCACCTCACTTGACATCAGGTGGCAGTGTCTCATTCAACACTAGGTTACTGCACCTCTCTGGTCACTTAGTCATAGCACCTCTCTGGACACAGGATGGCAGCACCTCTGGTCACTAGATTGTGGCACCTCCCTGGACACAGGCAGTCAGCACTTCTGGACTCAACAGACTGTGATAATCCTTTGTATGCACATATTTAAATACCTATAAGTCATCTGAGTTATAGTCATGGTCCTTTGTCTGTGGTCGTCTGTTAACAGAGCACGTTTTGAAACTGTTAGACCTATGAATCCAAAATTTTGCATACCGTTAGATGTCCCCAAAAATAGGGTCACTAGGACTTGGTTCCTTTGAGATATTAAGGAAAAACCTCCATTTTCCATTGAAAACTCATTGTTACATTTCAAGACTGCCTAATATCAAAACCACTGATTTGTTTTTGATCATATTTAGTATGCATATTCTTCTGCACGTTTCCCATGTACATACCAAAAATTAGGTCAGTATTGTGAATTTCTGGAAGTTACGGGCCTGAACATAATGCACCTTGTAAAATATCAGGAAATATATTTACTCACTTTACTTAAGAATTGCGGAAGCTAGAGACTTTTTTCAGGGATATAACTTCATTTAATCAAGCTTCAATTGTATACCAAAATTTAGATCTGTATATTACAAATTTTATAAGTTATTTACATAAATATAAAATCAGTGCCTGAAATTTTGCCCAAATTTGCCATGGCACATTTTTTCCCTGTAAGCACTGTTGATTTAATTTTCATATCATGCACACATTAGGATTTCAGCTTCTAAATTCAGAAATTAGAAAGGATCTGACCAAAAACTGTAGCTTTTTTTAAAGTTTTTATGAGACCATGTCACACCTAGGCTTTACTGAACCCTTCTATATGTTGGCCTTGCATGCTTGAAGCAAGGCATATTCTGCAGACAGCCAGCTCTTGGGTGGCTTCAGCTGGATCTAACTGACCTACCCCCTCCTATAGTAGTTGTTTTGGCCAAAAACATAACAATAAACAATAATTCTAAAAAATTATTGGTTTATAATAACAATATAAAGAAAAATTATTATAAAAGGAATTTTATAGTTAATGAGTAACAGGGAAGTACGTTGCAATTACTGACGTTTTATCGATCTTCCATGGATGGCCTAAAATATATTCCAAATGACACCATGCAGTCACCATTTGGTATTTTTAATTTCAATCATAAAAATTTAATAAATAATTAAATAAAATTATTTACTATATGGGATTTTATGAAACAAATTAATGATAGACATGGATACAGTTGATTATATTAAATTAATCTAAATTTCCAGGTCTTTTCCTGGTGTTTTATTTGTTGGTTTATATTTATTACAAAATTAAAAAGAATTGAAATATGTGAAAAATTTTAAAATATTACTCAAGTGCTTATTAAACAGGTCAATATGTTTGAATGATGACATTTTAGACTCATGGCTGTATCAGCTGTTACATGATACTAGGTAAATAATCAGAATTTATAGTGCTGTTTCCTTTATTTCAGTAAATAAAATTAAACTTGCCATACACCAGTTTGCTCCTTGTATAATATATTGGGTGTTTTGATCCTTGGGTTATTTTAACATATGTCTTAGTTTCAAGGTGAGATTACTTTACCCTTTTTCTGATACATGTTAAAAAAAATAAAAATATTCAAATGTGTTAAAAATATTAGATCTGTGACAAGTTCTCATTATGATGACTATAATGTTGATAATTTTCATAAGTGTCTTGCTATGTTTAGTGTGTAGACAGTGATGTGACAGTATTCAAAGGTGAATTTAATAGTTTTTTATAAATAAAGCCATGAAACCAGGTACTTATGATAGTTATTTAAATTTGTGAAATTTGTATGTCCTGGATTCTCAACAGTTTCATTTGACTGAAATTGTATAAATACGAGACACGATGTATTTGAATATGAACATAAATATGCACTCTATAATTTCATAAGAATATGAATACAGGTAAAAATGAAAGTACTAGAGTACAATGCAGATACTTTCAAAATATATTCATGAAAACATTCATGAATATGTTCTGTAATATAACTTAGTTAATCATTTATTTCAATGATATTATTTAAAAAAAATTCAGATGATACTGCTATTATTTTTAATTAAAATTATATTTGGCACAATAATTGTTTTTAATTTTTAAAAATAGTCAAACTCTTATATTTTTTGTGCTAGTGCTTTTATTGGGTATAGGTAACCTGTAATTATTGAATAACAGCTAACTCCATTGTAAAAAGCATGATAATCAACATGACTTATGGTGGACTTTTTTCAAATACTTCTTCTGCAATGTAGATGAAGTTATTAGGCCAAGTCAAAACCTGTGTGACAATAGCATTCCTTTTCAAAATATAAATAATATAAATGACATCAGCCCTCTTCCCCTCCAAGGATTTAATCAAAATCTTTACATAACTTGAGTTAATTGCCATCATCCTCATAAATCAGCTTATATTACCACACAAAACCAACATTTGTCTACCTCTTCTTCCAAATCATATTATATTATCATAAATAACAGCTGAGTGCCATGATACATGGGTCCCTTGTTCTTCTTTTGATATCAAGTTAGAGGTTTAACTCAGGGACTGAAAATCTGAACCTTGACAACCCTCAGAATATATATGTATAAATATAATACACACACACACACACACACACCAGTGTTGTCACTTTGTTCTCTTTGTGTATTTCTGTACATTTCTCAAATGCAGTAGTTAAGGTAAAATACTAGTATATGGCATGTTATGATAAAATAGGGGAAAAGTATCCTTTCTGTCTTACTTTTTAAACAGTTGTGATACTTTTTTGTGTGTATGTGTTTGTATTCATGTATGTGGGTGAGGGTTATACACTTCTGATTTAGAACATCAGTGATCCTTTCTGATTTAATGTTGCCTTAATGAAAACCCCAGATTACAGGTAACTGAGGTTACAGATAACCGAGGTTACAGGTGACCCAGGTCACAGGTAACCAAGGTTAAAGGTAACCCAGCTCATAGGTTACCCAGATTACAGGTAACCCAGATCACAAGTAACCCAGGTTACAGGTAACCCAGGTTACAGGTAACCCAGGATACAGGTAACCCAGGTTACAGGTAACCCAGGTTACAGGTAACTCAATTTACAGGTAACCCAGGTTACAGGTAATCCAGATTACAGGTAACCCAGAATACAGGTAACCCAGGTTACAGGTAACAGGTAACCCAGGTTACAGGTATCCCAGATTGCAGGTAACCCAGGTTAGAGGTAACCCAGATTACATGTTACCAAGATTACAGGTAACCAAGAATACAGGTAACCCAGAATACAGGTAACAGGTAACCCAGGTTACAGATATCTCAGATTGCAGGTAACCCAGATTACAGGTAACCCAGGTTACCACTAACCCAGATTACAAGAAATCCAGGTTACAGGCTACCAAGATTACAGGTAGGCCAGATTATATTTTACCTAATACAGGTAACCCAGATTACAGGTAACCCAGATTACAGGTAACCCAGGTTACAGGTAACCCAGATTAATTGTTACCTAGATTACAGGTTACCCAGAAAACAGGTAACCCAGATTACAGGTAACCCAGGTGTCAGGTAAGAGGTAAACCAGGTTAAAGGTACCCCAGGTTACTGGTAACCCTGGTTACAGGTAACCCAGGTTACCGGTACATTAACATGGACAAATGATTGTTGTTTGTCTAAGTTGATAAGTCTTATGAAGTGCATAACAAAATAAACTTATTCTCTTTATGTATTAAACAAGCAAGACAAATGACAGGGAGAAAATCTTATCTAAAGCATCAGATAAATATAAACATCAGAATATAAAAATATTGAAATGTTTTTTGTATATTCATTATTTGATATCTATATAACTTTGTAATTAATGCTTATCAGGTGTTGTGGACAGTGAAGATATCCCACTCAACTTGAGCAGAGAATTGTTACAAGATAGTGCTCTCATCAGGTAGGTCTGCATGACAACCCCTCGGATACAAGCTTATTGCATTAAGACACTTTATAAAACCCCTGCTGTAGTTTTATAGACCTTATAGTCTTTTGGGCTTGGATAAAGTTTACACTTAGATTACTTAATATCAATATGTCAGATTTTTAGCTCAGCTGACTGTAAGTCATCTTAGCTATAGTTGTGGTCCATTGTCCGTCCGTCTGTCCGGATGTCCGTCTGTAAGACTGGCACATTTCAACATCATTGGACCTGTGAATCTGAAATTCGGCATACAGTTAGATGTCCCCAAAATCTCCTACCATGCCGAAAATTGGGTCAATAGGACTTCATTCCTTCGAGATATTGAGGAAAAACCTCAATTTTTTAGCTCAGCTGACTGTAAGTCATCTGAGCTATAGCAATCACTCTTTGTCTGTCGTATGTCTGGCCGTCCGGCCATCCGGCCGTCTGTCCGTTAACAAGGCACAAATCTTAACCACTGGACCTGGAATCTTCTAACTTTACATCCAGAGAAGTCGATGAAAAATCTCCTTGGAAACCTGGAATTAGGTCTCTATTACCCATATTCTTCAAGCTATGGGGCTCAGAAATACCCCCCAGAATAAGGAAAAATTGGATACAAAAGCTCAAATATCTAAACAACTAATGCATTGATCACCATGATTCTTCGCATGGATATTGATCATGGAGTGTTTCATCAGTTTCTGCAGACTTGTGGCACCACCTGTATTTTTCGATGTTTTACGATTATTTTTCTCTATTTTTGAGACCTAAAAAGATGCCATCATCTGTTAACAGGGCACAATTTGTAACCGCTAGACCTGGAATCTTCTCACTTGACATCCTGAGAGGTCCATGAAAAATCTCCTTGGAAACCTGAAAATTAGGTCTCTGTTACCCATATTTTTCAAACTATGGGACTCCGAAGTACCCCCCAGAATAATGAAAAATTGGATACAAAAGCTCAAATATCTGAACAACTAATGCATTGATCACCATGATTCTTTGCATGAATTTTGATCATGGAGTGTTTCATCAGTTTCTGCAGACTGGTGGTGCCATCTGTATTTTTTTGATTTTTTACGATTTTTAGCTCAGCTTGATGAATGTTATAATTATCAGTATTTGATTCATTCTTATTCTAGGCTAAGCTACATTTTAGATTTTGTATTGTACCACCAGGGTTACTATGATTACAGTGCACATTTAACTGTGTCCACAAAGTGGTGTATTGCTATGAAGGAGTGTGGATGTTCATCAGATAAGTAATTCCTTACTTCAGAGGAGTAAAAACCTTCACCAGGTGTGAAATTGACTATTAATTCCAGGAATAAATTAAAGCTGAGATAGTAATTAGCAGAAAGATGTTAAATGGCCATGCTGGTCCATCTCATGGAGATATAGAACAAGAATACACAGAAAAAGTCGGATCACCCCGTATGGGAATCGAACCCATGACCCTCCGATTGCCGGTCGTCTGCTCTACCACTGAGCTAACAGGGATCCCCAACTTCCTCTGTGTATCAGCACACTTTCATAGGAACCAGCGAAGTAATGTCACTACTGTGACTGGTATTATACATACTACATGTGTCGACACGGCGACTTTGCATGCAGCAGTGATAAACTGATGGCCTTTTATGGTGTGCATCAAATATTATATAGAAATTAGCACAATGATATTGTTGTCCCTCATTCAACCAACAGTGTGTATACTTTATTTGAAAAGATGTTTTTATTTTAACAAATTTACTTTATCTTTTATTTTGGTTTATAGAATTAAGCATGTACTGAAAACTTCAGTGTACAAAACTTTTTAATACTGATTCAAGGAATAATCTTGAAGATGCCATGTTGTAGCATTATTTTCTTTTAAATTCAGTTTAAACATTTGTGATTTAAAAATGATAAAATATATGTGTATGCATAATATGACCTGATAGGAGCTACACATGGGATATATAATGATTGCAACTTAGAATTCTGATATTTTAACTTATATTTTCAGATTTTTTTTACAAATTTATAAAACTTGTAAATAAAAAAAATGAATCTGATAAAAACTATTAATGGAAAAAGTGGATATGCTTAAAAAAATATGCTTATATATAAACTTAAATGCATTATTCCCTTGAAAGTGAAATAAAGGTATTAGTCCATTCTGTCCACTTGTCTGTCCATCTGTAAATTTTTCATATGCATCACAGTATCTCAAAACTTTTACTGTTTTAATCATGACAGTCTTGTCAGAGTATTAGTTTTGCAATCATATATTTAGAACCTTACTATAACCAAGTAGGAGGGCCCCTTTTCTCTTAGCTTCTCATATGCTTATATATATGAAAAACATTACAATAGAATATTTTGCATATTTTGCATTTGCAAAAATTTCAAATTTCAGCTGAGCGCCGTGACCCATGGGTCCCTTGTTTACTTGTTCATGGTTTACTTCTAGAACAGCCTTGATTTTTATTTATTTTTGGTATTTATAAATATTTTTATATTAAATGACTATTTAATGTTGATGTAACAGTGGTAATCACAAGCATACATTTCTTATATTTCCATAGAAAAAAAAGTCTATTTATCTATTTTTAGCTCAGCTGACTGTAAGTCATCTGAGCTATAGCGTTACTCATTGTCCATCTGTCCGTCTGTCCGTCCGTCCGTCCGTCTGTCTGTCCTTCCGTCTGTCAGTTAACCTGGCACAAATCGTAACCGCTTGACTTAGAATCTTGTAACTTTATATTCTGAGAGGTCCATAAAAAATCTCCTTGGAAACCAGAAATTAGGTATCTGTTACCCATATCCTTTAAGCTATGGGGCCTCAAAGTACCCCCCAGAATATTAAAAAATTTCATACAAAAACTTTAATATCTCATTAACTACATCACTGATGGTCATGATTTTTAGCTCAGCTGACTATAAGTCATCTGAGCTATAGTAGTGGTCCGTGGTCCGTCCGTCTGTCTGTCCGTCTGACCATCCGTAAGACTGGCACGTTTCCACACCATTGGACCTACGAATCTGAAATTCGCCATACAGTTAGATGTCCCCAAAATCTTCTACCATGCCGAAAATTGGGTCAATAGGACTTCATTCCTTTGAGATATTAAGGAAAAACCTCAATTTTTTATTAGAAATCTATTTTCACACTTCAGGACTGCCTAATATCAAAACCACTCATCTGGTTTTCTTCATATTTACCATAAATATTCCTTTATATAGTTCCTATGTACATTCCAGAAATTAAGTCAGTATTATTTAATTTAAAAAAGTTATGTGCCCAAACATAATGGACTTTGTAAAAAAACAGGAAAGATATTTGGTCACTTTAGACCAAAGTGTTAAAGGTAGGGACTTTTTTTCAGTAATACAACTTTAATTGATCAAAATTTAATTGTATACCAAAAATTAGATCAAAATCTGTTAAATTTTTTTAAATATTGGCAAAAATATAAAATTGGTACCTTAAATTTTGCCCAAGTTTGACCATGGCACGTTTTTTTCCTGTAAGTACTGTGGATTTATTTTTCACAGCATGTTTTTGTTAGCATTTTTTCTGTTAACACCAAAAATTTGAAACCAGTTGGTCAATAACTGTAGATTTTATTCAAGTTTTCAAGCACCATGTCACATCAAGTTTACATCAAGCTAGTGTTATGCAGTTTAATAGAGCTCAGCTCCCCAGCTTCAGCTCTAAGTTCCTTAAATTTAGCATACAGTTAGATGTCTCCAAAATCCCCTACCATGCCAAGAAATTGATCACTAGGACTTAATTCCTTCGAAATATTAATGAAAAACTTCATTTTTCCATTAAAAACCCATTGTTCCACTGTAAGACTGCCTAATATCAAAACCACTGATCTGACTTTGATCATATATAATATACATATTTTTCTATACATTCGCTATGCACATGCCAGAAATGATGTCAGTATTGCGTAATTGTTTTAAGTTATGGGCCCAAACATAATGCACTTTATAAAAAATCAAGAAGTATATTTACTCCCTTAACAAGAAGATTGCTGAAGCTAGAGATTTTTGTCAGGGATGTAACATTATTTAATCAAGATTCAGTTGAATACCAAAAATTAGTTCTGAATTTTTCAAATTTTATAAGTTATTAGTATAAATATAAAATAAGTACCTAATATTTGCCCAACTTTGACCATGGCACGTTTGTTTCCTGAAAGCACTGTTGATATAATTGTATCCGCCTAAACAGAGTTTTGCGGATACTATGTTTTCAGCCCATCGCCGCCGCCGCCGCGTAGGTGTCCGGAGAACTCCTTCGTAACCCCTGGGCGGAATTTTACGAAAACCGGGATTATGTTCGGGTCACATGTGAACTGCTGCGCCCTGATTTTGTTTTGACCTCTGACCTTTCCTTTGTCTGTTTCAACACATAAACCCACGTATCTCAGGAACCGTTTGACCGATCAGGAAAATTTTTTTGCACAAATGTAGCCCTTGGAGAGCTTTATAACATACACAAAAAATGGTGGCGCCACCTGCAACCATGTTTGCACAGTGTCCATCTGTTCATCTGCCTTACGTTAAAATCACTCATATCTCTGCAGTGATTTGACTAATTCACCTGAAATTCGGTCAGGAACCGTTTGACCGATCAGGAAAATTTTTTTGCACAAATGTATCCCTTGGAGAGCTTTATAACATACACAAAATATGGTGGCGCCACCTGCAACCATGTTTGCACAGTGTACATCTGTTCGTCTGCCTTACGTTAAAATCACTCATATCTCTGCAGTGATTTGACTAATTAACCTGATATACGGCATGCGTATACATCCTGGATAGCTTTTCTGATTTTATGACAGGTGGCGCCACCTACATTCACGTTTACGCTGCAGACATCCAAGCTCATATCTCGGGAACCATTTGAACGATTGGGCCAAAATTTTGCATGTGTATAGATCTCACATAGCTCTTTATCATACGCAAAATTGGTGGCGCCACCTGCAGCCATTTTTGCACAGCTCCTGTCTGTTTGTCTGCCATGGGATAAAATCACTCATATCTCGGCAGTGGTTTGACATATCTGCCTAAAATTTTGCAGGTTTATACATCTTGGATAGCTTTCTCGATTTTATGACAGGTGGCGCCACCTGCATTCTTGTTTATGCAGCAGACATCCAAGCTCATATCTCGGGAACCATATGACCGATTGGGCCAAAATTTTGCATGTGTATAGATCTCACATAGCTCTTTATCATACACAAAACTGGTGGCGCCACCTGCAGCCATTTTTGCACAGCTCCCGTTTGTTTGTCTGCCATGGGATAAAATCACTCATTTCTCCGCATTGGTTTGACATATCTGCCTAAAATTTTGCAGGTTTACAAATCTTGGATAGCTTTCTCGAATTTATGACAGGTGGCGCCACCTGCATTCTAGTTTATGCAGCAGACATCCAAGCTCATATCTTGGGAACCATTTAACCGATTGGGCCAAAGTTTTGCATGTGTATAGTTCTCACATAGCTCTAAATCATACGCAAAACTGGTGGCGCCACCTGCACCCATTTTTGCACAGCGTCCATCTGTTTGTCTGCCACAGGCTAAAATCACTCATATACATGTAGTGGTTTGACTTATCTACCTTAAATTTTGCATATGTATACATCTTGGACGGCTTTCTGGATTTTGTGGTAGGTGGTGCAACCAACATACACAATTTGGCTGCAGACATCCATGCTAATATGCAACACTTCACTCTATTTCCCCTTGCCACTCAATCCATGCCTCACTTCACCTGTTCCACTCTGATTTAGGCGGATACACGTAGTCGCTTGTCGACTACCCGTATTCTAGTTTTCATATTATGCACACATAAGGATTTCATCTTTGTAGTTTAGAGCGCTGAAAGAAATTGGCCAAATATTGTAGCTTTTATTAATGTTTTTATGAGACCATGTCAGACCCAGGCTTAATCCAGCCCCTCTTCAGTCACCTCTATGTTGACCTTGTTGACCTTTCATCAGATTATGCATGCTTGAGCGAAGCATACACTGGGGCAGCCAGGCAGCTAATGGCCAGTCACAGTTGATCCAGGTGTCCAACCCAACTCATCTAGTAGTTGTTTTGAAAAACAACATAACAATAAACAATAAATTAATAATTTTGTATTTTTTTTTATAACAAATTAAAGAAAAATTTATAGAAAGGAATTTGTTAGTTGATGAGTAACAGAAATTTAACTTGCAGTTACTGATGATGTAAGAATCTTGTATGGATGGATAGAATGTCAATGTCAATGTTATTCCAAATAACACCATGCAGTCACCTATGGTATTTTTCAGTGAAATTTTAATGATAAAAAAATAAATCATATTATTCATTACTAATCATTAGGGATCATATGAAGGAAATTAATGATAGACAAAGATGGAGTTGATAATATTAATCTAGATTCCTACTGTGTCTAGTGTGTAGATTAATGTGAAAGTAGTCCAAAGTGAATATATTACATTTATTTTTTTTAACATAAATAAAAGCCATAAAACCAGGTACTTATGATCATTATTTAAATTTGTGAATTTTGTATATTCTGGATTCTCAACATAATTGTTTGGCTAAAACTGAATAAATACTAGACATGGTGCGAATACTTTGCAAATGTATTTGAATACGAATATGAATATGTACTGCATTAAAAAATTTTATTGCATAAGAATGGGAATTCAGGTAAAAATGAAAGTATTTGAATACCAGTGCAGATACTTTCAAAATGTAATAATGAATGCATTCATGAATATATTCTATAATATTATTTCAATAATCATTGTATCCCCAGACAAAGTCGGGGGATACTATGTTTTCATACCGGTCCCGCCGCCGCCGCCGCCGCCGCCGCCGCCGCCGCCGCCGCCGCCGCCGCCGCCGCCGCATATGAATCTTGTTGGCGCGATAACCCAAAAAATATTTCACTGAACTTTACCAAACTTGGTATATGTATAGATATGGGTAAGAGGACGACGCCTATTTAAAATGAGGTCATGACCTTAACTAGGAGAGTGTCCTTGACCTTGAATAGGTCCAATTTTGGGGAAAATCACACAAATTCTTTAATATCTCAAGAAATCTTGCATGGATTTATCCCAAAATCAAGTTGATGGAAGATCATGGATAGGGTTGTCATGTTCCAGAAACTGGTGGCGCCACCTATTATTTTTTACTTGTTTTCGTGCCGTTTAATACCCCCTAAATTGCCACCTTACAGCACTGTGAGCATTATAAGTCAAAAACTAATGGACAGATTTCTTTTATATTATGCATATACATAGGTATGGGTTATGGGATGATGCTTATTTAAATTGGGGTCATGACCTTTCCTATGATAGTGGCCTTGACCTTGAATATTGCCATATATGGTGAATATCACACACCTCTTATGATATCTCCAGTGTTGATAGCCATATGGATTTCAAACATGACTTATGTATGGCCAACCACTAAAGTAAGAACCCTATAGGTTCTAGGGTCATGAGGTCAAAGGTCAAGGTCACTGGATTGGCATTTTACAAGATACTGTGGATGCATTTTAAGCCAAACTTTCATCCCAGGTCTTCCATCTTGAATATATAGCTCACTTGCCAATAATGGATGATCTATATAAATTTTGGGGTCACAAGGTCAAAGGTCAAGGCCACAGGAGCTATCTGTCCAAAAATTAGTTTCTGGATGATAATTCCTGCTTTTATTGATGTATGGATTTCAAACTTGACTTATATATGTCCCATTGGAAAAGCAAGACCCAAATTGATTTTGGGGTCATGAGGTCAAGGTCACAGGAAACCTCTTTAAAAAGATTGTGGATGCATTTTCAGCCAAACAATTCATCTCAGATCTTTCATCTTGCACATATAGTTCACCTGTCAAGAGTGGAAGACCCCCATCAATTTTGAGGTCACAAGGTCAAAGGTGAAGGTCACAGGAGCCATATGTCCAAAAATTAGTTTCTGGATGATAATTCCTGCTTTTATTGATGTATGGATTTCAAACTTGACTTATATATGTCCCATTGGAAAAGCAAGACCCAAATTGATTTTGGGGTCATGAGGTCAAAGGTCAAGGTCACAGGACACATCTTTAAAAAGATGTGGATGCATTTTCAGCCAAACATTTCATCTCAGATCTTTCATCTTGCACATTTAGTTCACCTGCCAAGAGAGGAAGAACCCTATCAATTTTGAGGTCACAAGGTCAAAGGTGAAGGTCACAGGAGCCATCTCTCCAAAAATTAGTTTCTGGATGATAATTCCTTCTTTTATTGATGTTTGGATTTCAAACTTGAATTGTATTTGACCCATTGGAAAAGCAAGACCGGAATTGAATTTGGGGTCATAAGGTCAAAGGTCAAGGTCACAGGAAACCTCTATAAAAAGATTGTGGATGCATTTTCAGCCAAACAATTCATCTCAGATCTTTCATCTTGCACATATAGTTCACCTGCCAAGAGTGGAAGACCCCTATCAATTTTGAGGTCACAAGGTCAAAGGTGAAGGTCACAGGAGCCATATGTCCAAAAATTAGTTTCTGGATGATAATTCCTGCTTTTATTGATGTATGGATTTCAAACTTGACTTATATATGTCCCATTGGAAAAGCAAGACCCAAATTGATTTTGGGGTCATGAGGTCAAAGGTCAAGGTCACATCTTTAAAAAGATGTGGATGCATTTTCAGCCAAACATTTCATCTCAGGTCTTTCATCTTGCACATATAGTTCACCTGCCAAGAGAGGAAGAACCCTATCAGTTTTGAGGTCACAAGGTCAAAGGTGAAGGTCACAGGAGCCATCTCTCCAAAAATTAGTTTCTGGATGATAATTCCTTCTTTTATTGATGTTTGGATTTCAAACTTGACTTGTATTTGACCCATTGGAAAAGCAAGACCGGAATTGAATTTGGGGTCATAAGGTCAAAGGTCAAGGTCACAGGAAACCTCTATAAAAAGATTGTGGATGCATTTTCAGCCAAACAATTCATCTCAGATCTTTCATCTTGCACATATAGTTCACCTGCCAAGAGTGGAAGACCCCTATCAATTTTGAGGTCACAAGGTCAAAAGTGAAGGTCACAGGAGCCATATGTCCAAAAATTAGTTTCTGGATGATAATTCCTGCTTTTATTGATGTACGGATTTCAAACTTGACTTATATATGTCCCATTGGAAAAGCAAGACCCAAATTGATTTTGGGGTCATGAGGTCAAAGGTCAAGGTCACATCTTTTAAAAGATGTGGATGCATTTTCAGCCAAACATTTCATCTCAGATCTTTCATCTTGCACATATAGTTCACCTGCCAAGAGAGGAAGAACCCTATCAGTTTTGAGGTCACAAGGTCAAAGTTGAAGGTCACAGGAGCCATCTGTCCAAAAATTAGTTTCTGGATTTTAATTCCATCTTTTACTGATGTATGGATTTCAAACTTGGCTTTGTTATTGACCCATTAGAAAAGCAAGACCCAAATTGATTTTGGGGTCATGAGGTCAAAGGTCAAGGTCACAGGAAACCTCTTTAAAAAGATTGTGGATGCATTTTCAGCCAAACAATTCATCTCAGATCTTTCCTCTTGCACATATAGTTCACCTGCCAAGAGTGGAAGACCCCTATCAATTTTGAGGTCACAAGGTCAAAGATGAAGGTCACAGGAGCCATATGTCCAAAAATTAGTT
Source organism: Sipunculus nudus (assembly GCA_026874595.1). Classification (NCBI taxonomy): domain Eukaryota; kingdom Metazoa; phylum Annelida; class Sipuncula; order Golfingiida; family Sipunculidae; genus Sipunculus; species Sipunculus nudus. The sequence goes on along the minus strand of CM049315.1, from coordinate 13,495,597 downwards.
TCTGGATGATAATTCCTGCTTTTATTGATGTATGGATTTCAAACTTGACTTGTATATGTCCCATTGGAAAAGTAAGACCAAAATTGATTTTTGGGTCATGAGGTCAAAGGTCAAGGTCACAGGACACATCTTTAAAAAGATGTGGATGCACTTTCAGCCAAACATTTCATCTCATATCTTTCATCTTGCACATATAGTTCTCCTGCCAAGAGAGGAAGAACACTATCAATTTTGAGGTCACAAGGTCAAAGGTGAAGGTCACAGGAGCCATCTGTCCAAAAATAAGTTTCTGGATGATAATTCCTGCTTTATTGATGTATAGATTTCAAACTTGACTTGCATATGTCCCATTGGAAAAGCAAGACCCAAATTGATTTTAGGGTTATGAGATCAAAGGTCAAGGTCACAGGACACATCTTTTAAAAGATCAAGGTCACAGGACCAACATCTTCAACAAGATTGTGGATCGTTAGATGGAATAAACAATAAATATGCCAAGTGTCAGTATATGCTGCTAAAAATGGGGGTCTGTTCTTGTAGGAGGGGGGCCTACTATGTCTGGGGATACTCTGGCACCTGCGGTGCCAAGAAATGTCTAGTTTCAGTTATATTTTATTTAAAATAATCATGTGATTTTCTTTTTTTTTTAATAAAAATTATATTGGCACAATATTTGTTATTAAATTTTAATAAATAGTTAAACTCTTTTATTATATGTGCTGCTTATAAATTATATGGCCAAGTCAAAATCTGTGTGACAATAGCACTCCATTTGTTAAAAAAAATAAATGAAATCGATCCTCTCCTCTGTCTCCAAAGATACTATCAAAATCATACATAAGCTAAACACCAACAACTCATAATAAAGCTTATATTTATTACCACACAAAACAAGCATGTGCCTCTTTCCCAAATCATATTTTTTATCATATATAACAGCTGAGCGCTGTGACCCATGGGTCCCTTGTTTGCATACATATTGATCATGAGAAGTTTCATCAGTTCCTGCAGACTGGTGGCGCTGACTGTATTTTTCGATTTTTTACGAATTTTTACTCTATTTTTGAGACCTTTAAAACTGTGAACATCTGTTAACAGGGCACAAATCGTAAAGACTGGACCTTGAATCTTAATTCTTGACACACTGAGAGACCTATGATAAGTCTCCATGGAAACCAGAAATTAGGTCTCTGTTACCCATATCCTTAGAGCTATTGGGCCCCAAATACCCCCCCAGAATAGTAAAAAATTTCATACAAAAACTTCAATATCTCATTAACTACATCACTGATGGTCATGATTTTTTGCATACATATTGATCATGAGAAGTTTCATCAGTGTCTACAGACTAGTAGTGCCACCTGTATTTTTCGATTTTTTACGAATTTTTTTCTCTATTTTTGAGACCTTTAAAACTGTGAACATCTGCTGACAGGGCACAAATCGTAAAGACTGGACCTAGAATCTTAATTCTTGACACACTGAGAGACCTTTGATAAGTTTCCATGGTAACCTGAAATAAGGTCTCTGTTACCCATATCCTTTGAGCTGTTGGGCTCCTAATTACCACCCAGAATAATGTAAAATTTGATAAAAACAAATTGCAACATCTCAATAACTACAACACTGATGGTCATGATTTTTGGCATACATATTGATCAAGAGGTGTTCCATCCGTTCCTGTAGACTGGTGGTGCCACCTGTATTTTTTCAAATTTTTACAATTATTTTATTCTATTTTTGAGACCTTTAAGGATGTAGTTATCTGTCAACAAGGTACAAATCGTAACAACTGGACCTAGAATCTTCATTCTTGATACACAGGGAGACCCATGAAAAGTCTCCATGGAAACCTGAAGTTAGGTCTCTGTTACCCATATCCCTTGAGCTATGGCACTCCAAAGTACAGCTCAGAATAATGGAAAAATTGTTACAAAAGCTAAAGTACCTGAATAACTAATGCAGAGATAACCATAATTGTTTGTATGGATATTGATCATGGAGTGTTTCATCAGTTTCTGCAGACTGGTGGCACCACCTGTATTTGTTCGGGTTTTTTTACGAATTTTTTTCTCTATTTTTGAGACCTTTAACGATATGAACATTTGTTAATTGGGCACAAATCATAACAACTGGACCTAGAACCTTCATTCTTGACACACTTGGAGACCCATAAAAAGTCTCCATGGAAACCTGAAATTAGGTCTCTGTTACCCATATCCTTCAAGCTATAGGACTACGAAGTATCCCTCAGAATAATGGACAATTTGATACAAAAGCTCAAGTATCTGAACAACTAATGCAGAGATCACCATGATTCTTTGCATGGATATTGATTACGGAGTGTTTCATCAGTTTCTGCAGACTGGTGGCACCACCTGTATTTGTTTGGGGGTTTTTACGAATTTGTTTCTCTATTTTTGAGACCTTTAAGGATGCTGTCATCTGTTAACGTGGCACAAATTGTAACAACAAGACCTAGAATCTTCATTCTTGTCATGCAAGGAGGCCCATGAAAAGTGTCTATGGAAACATGAAATTAGGTCTCTGTTACCCATATCCTTCAAGCTATAGGACTCCAAAGTATCCCTCAGAATAATGGAAAATTTGATACAAAAGCTGAAGTATCTGAACAACTAATCCAGAGATCACCATGATTCTTTGCATGGATATTGACCATTAAGTGTTTTTATTTGTTTCTGCAGACCGGTGGAACCACCTGTATTTTTTTTTTTAAGTTTATGCATTTTTTTCTCTATTTTTGAGATATATAAATACAGTCACAACCTTGGCCTATTGGTTAATCTTTTTGATGCTTCAGTTGAATGGGTATATACTACCATTCTAATGATAAAATTTCCTTTTGCGAATCTCTTCCCAGTCAGCTGAGCGTCATGACCCATGGGTCACTTGTTTATACTTTTATACTCTAAATGTGATTTTGAAAAACTGTTGTGAATCATTTGGAAAAAAAAACTACTTAAAATTCTTTTTAAAATTGACACACCTGTGAATGGGAACAGAGAACAACCAGTTACAGTGGTTGCTCTTTATAATGCAGTTCATTTGACATATGATATCATGCAGATATATATACAGGTTTTATATTAAAAACTGAACCTCACTGACTAAGCCAGCATAATTGTCATGCAACATTTTCTAAATGTATTTTATTAATTTATTTGTGATGAATTAAGATAGAAATTAACCAGTCTTTTTATTACCAGTGGATACAGTTTTCAGAAGATCAGAATGCTTTAGGGAAATTGTCATGCATGTCTTGAATTGATTCATTACTTCCATCATAAACCATAATTTAAGTTCACTCTGTCATATGTTTATCAGGGTGTATCCATATTTTTTTTCACTTTTAGCATGAACCTATTTTTCCCCATTTAACAGTCTGTTCCTCAAAGGGTAGGATGCTCATTGAAATTCTGCAATATATTTAAGTAAATCACCAGCCCACACTCATTTCTGAAAAAAAGTGCCTGAGAACCATACCTTTTTTTGCCTAACTGCTGCTTTTTAAGTGACAGCTTACCTGTATGAGATGAGGCATTGTCAAAAATAACAAAAAAAATTTGCATCCTTATTGAGCATAACAGTGCAGCTCTCGACATAATATAATGTTCCACTCTAATAGGGCAATAGACTGAACATGCCTCTCTGATTGGTCGATAGACTCTCTTATGTCAGAGAGGCAAAATGGCCCTGGTCCTGACTTATGACAATAAAACAGATAGAACTATTTCTGTGATATTATTTTCAGGTCATCATGCAAAGATTAAATAAAATTTAGCAAAACCGTTTATTAAAACGCTTAAGTTAATTATGTGGACCGTCCCTGTAACATGACCTGGTTTATTGGTACTGACAGTCACTTGTTGAGTAAAAACACCTTGGGGGGGGCACACTTGCATCTGAAGTCAACCATAGTATTAAAATGTGATTCACATATTCAAAAGAAACATTTAATATTAAGAAAAACAGCTTTATCTTAAATAAATCCCAAAAAGACCATTTAAAATGATTTAGAAACATGACTTGATGTCAAAGTGCATGACTGTTTGTTGGCACTTCAGACTAAACACTTCAGTATTTAAAGTTTTAAAAAATATTCAGTTATTTTCCTGTTACGATTATATAAAACTGTTTAATACCATTAAAACCAAGATTTCTTTCATTTTCAGGGTCATATTTTCATTTATAAAACTGAGATAAATAAAGTGGCAAAGAAATTCTAAATCTTTCCTGTAACAGCACCAGCAGGTGTTTTGCTCTTTGCTTTTGTTACACAAGAGAGACTTCTGGGTAATCCATAGATGCTGCAGTTTGTCACCAGGTGGAGCCACCTACAGGACATAGAAACTGTCAGATTACATAAAGTGGGTCAGTAATTGAAGTTGCACACATTGGTCTTGAAGAAAGAGAAATTTATTTTCATACCTAAGCTGTCACAATAACACGGAAAGAATGAACAAAACAGGCAGTTTCCTTTGAAGTTTGAGTGTGTAAGGCCAGTAAAAAACTGAGTAAACTCTCTGTGCTTCCAGTATAACTGCATAAACTAGGGGTGTGTAGACTTGAATTTGTTGCTGAAACTCCTGCGATCCCATGTGACCAGTTTAAGCAGGTTTGTAGATCGGTGCGATGTGTCGGCCGACCTGGTGCTCAACACGGGAAGTATTTCATGTGTTCTGTACTTTTGGGTAAATTTTATGAGGGCTGATCCCTGCCAGGCTCCCATAGAAGCTGTTACATAGCTTTATGAATAGCCTGCCGGTGCAGTGATATTGCAGTTGTGTTTTATGATGGATTGAGTGTGATTCTGACCATTGGTTCGGGGGAAGGCATGCGCGTTAGGATTGAGAGATTGTGTGTCTAATGGGCAAGAACACAGCTGCACAAGTCTTGCTCAAAACAGGCTAAAAAAGTATAATCCCATTACCAAGTCTGTCGCAGAATCGTTAATAGTGCCCTGAAAACATTTCAAAGAAATGACAGTTGCGCTATTTGTGTTAGTCCCAAGTGACATCTACCAACATTGTCTGAAGCGCAGAAACATGCCGTGTCGATTCTACGACCAATTTCTTAATGCACGGGGGACGATGGCTAACACCTGCTCTTAGCGGCTGTGTCACCATCAACATTCGTTATCATCGAGTCTCGTTAGTCACAATTTGTGCCCCATTTGCACGTTTCTTAGGCTGACTGTAATGGGCCAAGCCAGTGTGTGTGGTGATATTTAACCATGTATTATGTTTGTTTGAGGAGTTCTGTGTAATTAGTGATGGAACCTGATGATGCGTGCTTGGTTGGGGCGTGTGGGTCAACTCCTCCCAGTCCCTGGGTTTAATAGCGGGATTTTAATTGGCTTTTATTGCTTTTACATGCCTGAAGGTGTAATATCAATGACTGATTAGTCAAGTCATTGGACTCATTTGTTGTTTTATTTTCCCTGAGTTTTTCTTCTTGAATGTCTTTTGTGAATGTCCTTCTGGGCTTGATTACAGATTTTCACCCTGTTTTTCTTGCTGCAGTTTGTTCAGCGTTAGACTTTGGGTGTTAACAAAAAGTGACTTAGGTTTAATTGGAGTGTAGTTTTATTCTGCATGTTTTACACATTTCAGGGTCTCCTCTGTTTACATTAAGCTTGCTTTAATAAGCTTTAATCTGCTCAGCCCTGTCATTTTGCATCACTGTTACATTAATTGTATCACTTGTCTGTTAATTATGAGTTTTATGAGTGCCCATCAAAAGACACTTAAAACAAGACCAGCAATATTATCTCCAAAATTGCAGGCTTTTAAATGGTTCCCCTAGTATCAGGAACCTATCAAATGAACAATATCTTTACAATAATTAAAAAAGAAGTCAGGCCTAAAATCATAACATTGAAGTTCTGAAGGTTATATTGAAATGAAATTTATATTGAAAAAAAAATCATATAATTATATTTGATAACCCATAATTAGTTGTTTAACAAGTAAATATAATGATAACAGACTAAAAGTAAGTCTTTATAATTGGTAGACTTTTTGACCTTTTTTGTGCATATAGAATTATAATGCATCCTGGCAGAAAACATGTACAAGTAAAAAATATATTTGAATAAAATCCAGGACGTAAATGTATAAATCTTTTTGTAAAATAACCTTCCGTAATATCAATGGGGCCGAATCACCTATCTGACTTTTATAAACTAAATACATGTTTTTCCCATTAGTCAACATTGCTGTGTTTACAAACATGTTGTTGATAAACAAGTTCACACATCCTTCTTTTCACAACCAAAATTGCCCCTAGATAATTAATATATACACAGAGGGAGCCAGAAATCACACTAATTCTTTTTCAAAAGGTAGGCTAATGGACACCTTTAAGTGATCACATTTCAGTATACTAATGTATTCATTGTGATAGTGATATTCCATTCACTTTAAAAAGTGATTCTTTCACTTAAATATTAAATGGGTGAAAAAGACACTGCACAGACAGCTTATGAAAATTTGTAAATCTAATAATGAGACATTCCCCATTTTATAATTAGCAGCTTATTATTTTTATGATTCTGATGTACAGGTTTTTCTCTTACCTAGATTTCCTGTTTCTGGACTCATCAGAATTGTACCTCTGGTCTCACACTGGGCCAGCCTGCCCTGGTTTTAATCCACTTGTATGTCAGAGCTGTGGGTCATGCTTGTCACATGATTTGTCCAGATTGATGTAAGCGCCTCTGTAATTTAATTTGTGGAATTTGGCCCTTTTAATATTCTTAATTGTTGTCTTTTCTTTGATGAGAATAGTGTACAGCGTGTTCTGACACTGACATTAAAAAAAGGGCCTTAGCTTTATTTTTGACTTTTTTGTATCATCAGTGTCAGTCAGCATAGCATATGTAATTCAAATGTTCTGATATAGCATAGGTTTAAATTTATTCACTAATTTCCCATCAGTTTATAAATGTGAGGATATACAGTGTAACCTTTACTGTAACTTAAGGATTTTGTCAGTAGAAATTAGTGGTAGGAATCGGTTTTAAAAATCATAATCTATGATTGAAAAATAAAAACCACCGATGATAGATTCTTAATTGATTATTTTATGCATTTTATATATTACCTTGAAATCTGCTGTATACTTGTACCGTTACTTGAAATATTGACCCCAGTAAATAGAGTCACATGCACATCTGTATTCACAATGAATGTACCAATCTGCCTCATCCAAGATGAACATGCTGTTGGAGGATCCTTGGCTGTGCATGGTTCGGTTTTGATGCTGTTCATTACTTTGTGTTTGTATATCTCTGACAGGATTAGATTCTTTGCATGTGCATATACATAATTGTTTTAATTGATTATGCAAAAATGCAATCAATTTAATCAATTTTGAAAGAAAACTACCAATTATCCATTTTATCGATTAATCGGCACACCATTTTAAAATTCTTTGCTTCACTTTCATTAGCAATAGGTGAGCATCTCCGATAATTTCTTCGCCGTGCAGTCCAATCATTATTTTCACCAAGGTACATGCCAGCAAGCTTGTCAAGTGTTATTAATTTCACTCTTAATTTTCTATTGCCTATCTTCCAGGGCTTTTAAATCTAATACTGGAGGCTGTCCAGGTTAAACAGTGATTAGCAAATCTAACTTATCATTTAGAAGAACAAGTGGAGTGATAGCTGCGTGGCTACTATCATTTAATGACTTTAATTAGAATATATGCCATTAAATGTGGCTGGGCTGGGAAAATTTTGTCTTTTTATATGAGTTCAGTAAAATGAGTAGTGTTTTCTAAATGTCATTCAGGTTTGACTACATGTCTCCCCTCCTTATGAGCAAGAAGCTTAACATTTGTGGACTTGCAAATTTCTGTAGCGACATGGCCCGATGATTCCCAAAGGGAAAATGTAATTATTCCTACTCAGACAGAGACTGAAGGCGACTGACAGATAGCTCTCATTGGATGCGGTCATTAACTTAATGAGCTGCATGGGTGAATTTGCATACTACCAAGCAAGCGGGAGAAAAATGACTCTGAACAATCTGCACTCAAGGAAACTGTGAGGGAATGTACTAAAATATCAATATCCATTTATTATATTGTAACTGGAGCGGTCAGCCCTTTATAATGAAGCTTGTTTATCCCACCACTTGCCGGTGATGATAATTGCGATGGACCTCCTGATGGCATAACTTGTGACATCATAACTGTTTGTCAAAGAGATTACGATGTGTCCGGTATACATACAGTAACTGTTAGGGAAATAGGCCAATGGAAAAACAATCATAGGGCCTATTGGGATTTGAACTCTTAGTCTTGCTGTTTGTATTTTGTAAACTAATAATTACTTGTCTTTTATGAGATCACAATATCATATCAGATATTTGATTTGAATGGTGCTGTTCCTGTGTTCTGTTGCAAAAAAAAATTATATTAGACTTGAAAAAGCCCAGGCTTAAATGCCATAGTTATTACAGGTGTGATGTCATAATGGTTACCATCTTGATCGACTCATACATGCCCTATGGTTGTCCTAACTCCAAAATTTGACAAAATATGATCTAAATTGCAACAAACCACTGTGGTATAATGGTTTTCTTAATACATTTATGAAATAGTATGCAACAGATTAATCTTAAAAACACTAAATTTCTGTATAAAAATGGCACCATTGATGACAAGATGAACCCAGATATATTACAGTACAGTATCATGTGCTTCAGTGTGATGCTACTTTAATAATAAAAAATAGTAATGGCCTGGAGACTTGCCTGAATCACTTGCCTGAATTTATTCTTCAGTGTGTCATTTTGAAAAAGTTGAAGCTGAATTTTGATTCATTTACTGCCACCAGGTGGCAGGCAATTCCTTGGGGTGCAACGGCAACATCTGTCATGGACCAGAAACTATCAGTTGTTTTAAAGCACATTTTCTAATTAATTTCACAAATAATGGTCAGTGTTAGCAGGAATGAAAGTTAAAATTGTTACAGATTTTTAATTTCTCAATTGGTCAAACTATGTTGTAAACTTAATTTGTTTGCTCATTTTTATTCACAGAATAAAAAAATACTTTGAAGTCTGTTTAAATGTATTTTCAAATCCTTGAATATTTAATTACCACAGCAAAAAAAAAAACAGTTTTAGCATTACAATTTCTCTTTTTTTTTGTAAAAATTCACATGCATTTACTCTAAATATTTCAATGTGTTTACTCTTTGTTTACACAATATTTGAAATTTTGAACCATGATTTCCATTTTAAAACAATTTCTTATCGGATGATCCATAAGTCGATCTATTTTCCTGTTCCTGTTTATGTATCTTGTAGCAAGTTATGTGTAGCCAGAAGTGAATAACACCAATGCATTAGAATTAAATATTGAATTTTATTTTGTAAAATGTTTGTTCAGTTACATAGATTTATATAGTAAATTATAATAATGTTAGAAAAAATTAATATTTTAATTACATGATAATATATGCTTATGATAGTCAGTGCTTATAAAGCCTATTATTTTTTATTTTATGTATTATTTAATATATATATATATATATATATATATATATATATATATATATATATATTTATATATATATTAAGAGCAGGCTTATTATATAGAGATATGATGGACACACTTGCACAAAGTAAGTAACACACAGGGTATTTATGGCAATCTTTCCTGGTCGGTGGTTAATATTATTTATTGTTGGCCACTTAATGGTGTGTTACATGAGAAATATGAGCTATTTACAGAAACTGAACCTGTCATATAGAGGGAAAATAAACACTGAGACCTATCTTACTCTGCAGATTGAGACTGTACCCTAATTGAAAAGTAGCGGTGGATAATTGTTTCTTTGGATAAATATGATTGGATTTGGCAAAAATTTGCTCCCATGATGGGCTATGACATGCAGAGCAGTGAAGAATGGAACTGGTAAAAGAAAATCCTGGCAGATTTTCAAGACGGGGTGAAAAAAAATTAAACAGTTTGACACGAGGGGTTGCCTGGGGCATAAAGTTGTATCCCAGTGGCAAAGGCCCTGCTTTGGAAATGGCGGCTTTTGTATGATATATGACATGGGTATAGCCTAAAATGATGGATGGAGCAGGTTTTCTATTGACATTTTCAAAGCGGGAGAATCCCCGAGCTTTATTGGCCGATTCTTCAGGGTAAAGAAGTGCACAAAACAACACATGCTGTAGGTCTCGATATAATTATCCTGTTTACAAAGCTCATATATTGTAGGGCTTGGCCCGGCTGAAGCACATTTCTTTCTATACTGAGTATATTTTGCCTTCGTGTAATTATGGAGGCCGCCCATGGCAGACAATTTCTTGTTAAAATTGGGGCTAGGAAGGGTTAATGGTCTTCCGTAAAAGAGTGATCACGTAAAAATTAGAGGGGCTTTGATCGGGAGTGTTTAGTAGTGTTGCACAGGGGTCTGTGCTGAAGCCCATGGAGCTTGCAGCTTGACTGTTGCTGCCTATGTTTACTGTAACAGACTGGGCGATGGGGGTTAATCACTATGCATAATGGAATGATCACAATTACATCTAGTGCAGGAGAAATAAGCATCCATCCCCGCTTGTAATTATGGTAGGAGCCAGTGACAAGACAGTTTATGCTAACGCCGAGGCAGTTTGGGTTTTGCACCCTGGCAGAACTGCTCGCACTACACCGTTAGCGTGGGAATCAGCATAAATCATAGCACGGCCGATCAAAATGCGAGTAAAACTGGCAGGGCCTGCACAGCCAGGCGGACTGGGGAACATTTCTCATCTAGCTGAAATTGGAAAACGGCAACTTTTTGCCGATGGTGTCCCTGCTACCCAAAGATAATTCGTGATCAATTGTAATGAGCCAGAGTGACAGCGTTTGTGGCTGTACGTCATCGGAGGGCTCCGAGCTATAAAAGCGGTGATTGTGAAAGGCAGGCTGGCCACACGGTGGAACGAAAACAGTGGCAGATTTATAAGTCCTTTGAGAACAGCAATGGACAGATTATAGACAGATAGTTTGGTGCGAATCCGCGTGGGGATTAGGCAAAGGGAAGGGGTGTGTGGCAGTAATAAATGTGTTATCGACGATCTCCCTATCGTTTCTCTTTTCCTTGCACTGTCTCAATAAACTGGAGATATATTTCTACATTCCCAGAACTATATAGCTAGTGTGCTTTCTTGTGTGTAAGCCAAATTGAGCATTACTTTTCGGCGGCCATGTTTTTTTTTTTTACAGTCTGCCGCTTGGCGCCCTGATATGCGGGCACCAATCTCAGATCTTGGAGGCAGACATGCAGTTTCTTTCAGATAACATTTCCAGAAAATCTTTAGGAGGCTGTGAAACTGCTGGAGTGGAAACGGGGATATCTTCAGCTCTAACAGAGACAATGTATTTTGACATTGATCCAAGTTGATAGTTTGGGAGTAAGGATACAACAGATTGACATTTTATGGCACCATGGCAGGCGGCTGAACATAATTATTTCTAGAATATCTGTAGTTATGAAAGAAAAAATATGTCCATTCTTTTGAGAAAACATGTAAATTTACAATACATACTTGTTTTGTTTTAAGTATTGATTGATTTTAAACATATCTGTAATATTCAATATTTCATGTATAAATATATTTATATATATATATATATATATATATATATATATATATTTATATATATATAAATATATATAGGTATGAGGCGGGAATTTTTTTCTTTCTTTTTATACACTTGCCTATGACAGGATTCATTATGGTATATACCCATCATCCGTCCATTAACTTTCAGTGTCGCCGTGATAACTTATGATAACTTATGGATTTTCCTGAAACTCACAATAACTACTTACCAATAGATTATCTCCCAAAAGTTCGATTATGGGCAACATCCACACATATTTAATAAGGCTAGAGGTAACTAGGCTACTTTGTGGTGTCACCACAATAAATTAGAAGGAATCTGATGGATTTTGTGAAAACTCAACAGAATTGTTAATCAATAAAATAATTCACCTAAGTTTGATTTCCAGAAAATCCATGCATATTTAATGAGGTCAGAGGTCACAGCACTTTACAGGCACTGTATTAACCTACCAAAAATATTATGGATTTTCATGAAATTCATTCTACATATTTACCAATAGAGTTTCTCACTTACCTCAATTAAATTTTCAGCAAAATTCACGCATATTTGATGAGGTCAGGGGTCACCAGGCTGCTTTGTTCAGGCCAATTCTTGGTATCGCAGTGATAACGTACAAGGAATATAATGGATTTTGATAAAACTCAATAAAAATTTTAATCAGTATAATATCTCACCTTAGTTCTATTTCCAGCAAAATCCATGCATATTTAGTGAGGTCAGGGGTCACCACACTTTGGTGGCACCACCCTGACTTATAAAAATCTGAAGGATTTTCATTAAACTCATAATGAGTATTAACCAAAACAGTTTCTCACCTGAATTACATTCTCAGCAAATTCATGCTTATTTAATAAGGTCAGATGACACGAAATATGCAGCGGGCGTATTATGCACCATATGTGGTGCACTTGTTTTTTATTGGTCAAGGCACAATACATGGAATTTGCCAGCTTGCCTGGGAAATACAGAATTTGCTCCAGTTCTTGAAATGGTGTAAATGATCAACACAAAATTTTCCATACTTGTAAGAATTTCTTCTAGGGATTTAGTGCCATAGGAGAAAATAACAACATTAACAAAAATAAACTTAAGGTCCTGGTCTATATTTGCAAAAGAAAGATTATCAGCAAAAAATGGGAGCAGAGAATCTGTGGAACAATAATTTTTGTGTGGCCTTACTGAAATTTATTTTCTGGATGAGTTTGGTATATAATTTTAACTTAAAAAAAAGTTGTTATGGAAACCCAGCTGGCTTTTAAGAATAGTTCATGTGAATTTCTTGGGATGGGCATTGATGCAGATGAACATGATTTCAGTATTTCTTATGAACAACAGTTAGTTAATGTTTCAGATTTTGCATCATAAGGAAAATGTCTTGTTTGAAAACAGTATTTCTTTTCATTTCCAACTTAATGTAGAATTGAACTTTTAAACTTGAAAGAATAATTTAGCTAATTTTGCATATTTCCTAGGAATTGCATCATTCTGTGCAGTGTTTCATAAGAATTACATAGAAAAGTATGCAGTCTTTCATACAAGCCACATAGTGCAGAGAGCAGCCTACCATATAAGAGTCACCTAGAATTGTCTGCAGCCTTTCATAAGAGTCACCTAGAATTGTCTGCAGCCTTTCATAAGAATCACATAGAACAGTATGCAGCCTTTCATAAGAATCACATAGCACAGTATGCAGCCTTTCATAAGAATCACATAGAACAGTATGCAGCCTTTCATAAGAATCACATAGAACAGTATGCATCCTTTTATAAGAATCACATAGAACAGTATGCAGCCTTTTATAAGAGTCACCTAGAATTGTCTGCAGCCTTTCATAAGAATCACATAGAACAGTATGCAGCCTTTTTTAAGAATCACATAGAACAGTATGCAGCCTTTCATAAGAGTCACCTAGAATTGTCTGCAGCCTTTCATAAGAATCACATAGAACAGTATGCAGCCTTTCATAAGAATCACATAGCACAGTATGCAGCCTTTCATAAGTATCACATAGAACAGTACGCAGCCTTTCATAAAAATCACATAGAACAGTATGCAGCCTTTCATAAGAATCACATAGAACAGTATGCAGCCTTTCATAAGAATCACATAGAACAGTATGCAGCCTTTCATAAGAATCACATAGAACAGTAGAGGTGTGGATCTAACCCAGTCCAGCTTGATAGAGATCCGGTCCTGGTCCAACCCACCTATTAGCATTGTATAATTAAAAAATAAGCATTAAAATTATAGAATTAGTTGTATTTCAGTTTAAATAGCCTTTTCACTGTAATACTAATACCAGAATGTGAAGAAATAACATCCATTAGTATTTAAGTCCTATTTGCTTCAAAGAATTACCTGCAAATAATACAAATGCATACTATGAATCCAATACTGTCAATGTTAAATATAGTTTTATAAAATTATGAAACAATAAATGGATTTAAGACCCTATGTATACATTATTAAGCATATTTTCTGTGTGTTTTTCTCTCAGGCCTTCCATGTCACTCCTAAATAAAACATATGCAGTTACAATATAACAGCTGGTAAAAAAAATGTGTCTTCTCATTTTAAGCATTTAACTGGGCGCTAGAAATTCCAGGCTGAGGGATTGAAACAAATTTTCTGCCTGTTGTTTTAGTATATTTATTGTAGTTGAAGAGTCTTTTCTTGGAGAAACTACTAGTAACTTCAAAACACAAACAAATTGCCCATAAAAAAAGGAAATTTATCAAATAAAACAAATTCATCTATAGCACAAGCAATTAAATTAATTGTATCCGCCAAAACGAAGTTTTGCGGATACTATGTTTTTGACCGGGTTCCGCCGCCGCCGCCGCCGCCGCGTTCGTTTCCGGAGAACTCCTCTGAGACTACTGGACAGATTTTTCTGAAACTTACACAAATTATCGGGTCACATGTGAACTGGTGCCTAACCAAGTGACCTTGACCTCTGACCTTTCGTCTCTGCCCAGCGTCCGTTTGTGCGTCTGTTTCCACACATAAACCCATATATCTCGGGAACCGTTTGACCGATCCGGAAAAAATTTTTACACAAATGTAGCCCTGGGAAAGCTTTATAACATACACAACAAAAGGTGGCGCCACCTGCAACCATGTTTGCACAGTGTCCATCTGTTCATCTGCCTGGGGTTAAAATCACTCATATCTCTGCAGTGATTTGACTAATTCACCTAAAATTCGGCATGCATATACATCCTAGATAGCTTTCTCGATTTTGTGACAGGTGGCGCCACCTACATTCACGTTAACGCTCCACACATAATCCCATATATCTCGGGAACCGTTTGACCGATCCGGAAAAAAATTTTACACAAATGTAGCCCTGGGATAGCTTTATAACATACACAACAAAAGGTGGCGCCACCTGCAACCATGTTTGCACAGTGTCCATCTGTTCATCTGCCTGGGGTTAAAATCACTCGTATCTCTGCAGTGATTTGACTAATTCACCTAAAATTCAGCATGCATATACATCCGAGATAGCTTTATCGATTTTGTGACAGGTGGCGCCACCTACATTCACGTTAACGCTCCACACATAATCCCATATATCTCGGGAACCGTTTGACCGATCCGGAAAAATTTTTTACACAAATGTAGCCCTGGGATAGCTTTATAACATACACAACAAAAGGTGGCGCCACCTGCAACCATGTTTGCACAGTGTCCATCTGTTCATCTGCCTGGGGTTAAAATCACTCATATCTCTGCAGTGGTTTGACTAATTCACCTAAAATTCGGCATGCATATACATCCTAGATAGCTTTCTCGATTTTGTGACAGGTGGCGCCACCTACATTCACGTTAACGCTCCACACATAATCCCATATATCTCGGGAACCGTTTGACCGATCCGGAAAAAATTTTTACACAAATGTAGCCCTGGGATAGCTTTATAACATACACAACAAAAGGTGGCGCCACCTGCAACCATGTTTGCACAGTGTCCATCTGTTCATCTGCCTGGGGTTAAAATCACTCATATCTCTGCAGTGGTTTGACTTTTCCACATGAAATTTTGCATGTGTGTATATCTTGGATAGTTTCTCGTTCAAATAACAGGTGGCGCCACCTACAATCATGTTTATGTGGCAGAGATCCATTCTAATATTTAACACATGTAACTCTATATCCCCTTGCCACTCAATCAATGCCTGACTTTACCCGTCCTTCTCTGATTTTGGCGGATACACGTAGTCGCTTGTCGACTACCCGTATTCTAGTTAAGAAGGGGTGGTCAGTCTAGTTCAGTCCAGTATGAGAAGTATGGTATTTTGTGTTAGCAGTCCAGTCCAGCCCAAAATAGTGGACTGGATCCGTCCAAGCAGTCTGGTCTGCACTTCTATAGAACAGTATGCAGCGTTCATATGAGACACATAGAATTGCCTGCAGCCTTTCATAAGAATCACATAGAACAGTATGCAGCCTTTCTTAAGAGTCACATAGAATTGCATGCAGCCTTTCATGTTTTTTTTCAGGCTGCAGATTTGTACACATATATAGCATTTATAAAATTCTTATACAAATTGTAAGTTATGCAGTATAATTAGGGCCCCACTTGACAAGCTGTGCCCTATAGTGATCACCGTGTCAGTCTGTCCTTCTGTCCTTCCGTCCATCCATCCTTCTGTCAGTGACACTTTCTTTCCCGGATGATAACTGAACCACAACCTTATGCAGCTTTCCCAAATTCACAGGGATGATTGGCACCTATGAGGGCTGCAGACCTATTGAATAACAGACCTGTCGGAATTCCAATATGGCCGCAACAGCCAGATCACTGATTTTCTTTCGCGCACGACAACTCAACAGCAACCTACTGCAGATGGCCGCAACAGCCAGATCACTGATTTTCTTTCGCGTGCGACAACTCAACAGCAACCTACTGCAGCTTTCCCAAATTCACAGGGATGATTGGTACCTATGAGGGCTCCAGACCTATTGAATTACAGACCTGTTGGAATTCCAATATGGCCGCAACAGCCAGATCGCTAATTTTCTTTCACGCACAATAACTCAACAGCAACCTACCGCAGCTTTCCCAAATTCACAGGAATGATTGGTATCTATGAGAGCTCCAGACCTATTGAATTACAAACCTGTCAGAATTCCAATATGGCTGCCACAACCTGATCCCTGATTTTCTTTTGCGCGCGTTAACTCAACAACAACTACAGCTGCTTCCCAAATTCACAGGGATGATTGGTACTTATGAGGGCTACATACCTATTGAATTACAGACCTGTTGGAATTCCAATATGGCTGCCACAGCCCGATCACTGATTTTCTTTTGCGCGCAATAACTCAACACCAACCTATTGCAGCTTTCCCAGTTTCAAAGGGATCATTGGTGACTATGAGGGCTCCAGACCAATTGAATTACAGACTTGCTCAAAATCACATATCGCCAACAGACTACATTGGGTGATTTTCTATTGCACACATTATTTCTGACATATCTTCTTTAATATCATTTGATCCAGTAGGATTTTTTTCCCTCATGCATATGGATAAAAACCTGATTTTGTTTGTCATATGTTTCACCCACATGTAAACTAGTCCAGCACTACCAGAAATGCGGGGACCATTGTCCGACCAAATCCAGTTTACTAATATTTGATCATGAAAATGTGCCTATTATTACCTCGCAGAGCACATGCACAAATTTGTCAACACAGATGTTCATGTTTTTCATAACTAATGTTTGTGAAAAGACTGATTAAAAACAGAACCAGGAGTGCTGAAAGAATGGTGTGAAAAAAATATTTAAAATCCAAATTAATGTTCTTGAAAACCTTGGAAATGAAATTTAAAAAATGCATCAGCCATTAATTAGATATATAAAATAAAGGAAACAAAGTGATGGTTAGTTTTGGCTAACAGTTCATTAAGAATTATGAAAAATTGATATTCAAGTGTTATTTTATATGATAATTGTAGGTATTTTTAGCTCAGCTGACTATAAGTCATCTGAGCTATAGTCATGGTCCGTTGTCGGTCCATCTGTCCATAGATGTGGCACGTTTTGAGACCGTAAGACCTAGGAATCCAAAATTCGGCATAATGTAAGATGTCCCCATGATCTCCTACCAAGCCAAAAACTGGGTCTTTGCGACTTTGTTCCTTTGAGAAATTAAGGAAAAACCTCAATTTTTTGTTAAAAACCAATTTTCACACTTTAGGACTGCCTAATATCAAAACCACTCATCTGTTTTTCCTCATATTTACCATAAATATTCCTCTATATAGTTCTTATGTAAATGCCAGAAATTAGATGTGTATTAAATAATTTTAAAAAGTTATGGGCCCAAACATATTGCACTTTGTAAAAAATCAGGAAAAATATTTGGTCACTTAACACAAAAATATGTTTAAAGCTAGGGACTTTTTTATTAATATAATTTTAATTAATCAAAATTTAATTGTATATCCAAAATTAGATCAAAATCTTTTAATATTTTAAAAATATTAGCTAAAATATAAAATTGATACCTTATATTTTGCCCAAATTTGAGCATGGCCGTTTTTTTCTCATATGTCTATTTAATTTATTTTTCACAGCTGGGATTACATGTGTATTTAATCTGTTGAATTCTGAAATATTAAAGTAAAAGCTTAAAAATTATTCTAATTATTGAAGTTTTTCAGATGCTCTAATGTATTTGCATTTTGTATATCCTTATTTTTGATGCAGCACTGGCAGAACACCCCTGCTGTAATAAACATACACTTATTCTCAAGGGCCCTACCCTAACACCCGTCCCCCACCCCCAGTTCCCCCCCCCCCCCCCCCCCACCACCACCACCATCACCAATTATATTGCAATACATGGTTTGTTATTGTCAACTGTATTTCTTTAAATGTTAAGCTGTTTTTGATCCAATGTGCACAACTTTTCTTGAAATATTAATACAAGATGTAATCCAAGAGATGCCACGTTGATCTGATGTAGCATTTTTATGAAATTATTTCCTTATAAATAATCAAACAAAATATAATTTAACCCATCAGTAGGCATAATTTGATAATATATGAAACAAATCATGGATAATAAAGGTGCAATTTAAAATTGTGAATTCTGGAGTGTTATTTCCATATATTTATCGCTTTGCAAATGAAAAAAATTATTTTATTAAAAAAAAAAAGAAATATATCTGTGTGCAAAATGTAATGTTACCTGACTGAATTAAGTATAAATGTTGATGCAATTAAGATTTGTAAATCAGTTTAAATATTCAGATATATATGATATACTGTAAATATATAGTAAAATTTATAAACTTAAAAAAATGACATAACAAAAGAAAAAATAGGATCTAATGCAAATATTTGTTCATTATTTTCCTTTCTCAGTTGAATGGAAATAAAAGTTATTTGCTTTGTTTTCCATCTCTCTACCTGTTTTTAAATATTTAAAAATGATTTCATTTAAATTAAATTTTATCCTTTATGTATATGCAGAGGTGCTGTAGCTCCCACCCGTCCCTGTAAGTACCATTGAATTTAATTCCGTAATCTGTATTTATATCTAAAGGTGTTGTAACTCCCCCCCCCCCCCCCCCCTCACTGGGCCCTAGTTCCTGAGCACTGAGGATAGTACTTTTAGCTCAGCTGACTATAAGTCATCTGAGCTATAGTCGTGGTCCTTTGTCCGTCGTCCGTCCGTCAACAAGGCACGTTTTAAAACTGTTGGACCTACGAATCCAAAATTCTGCATACCATTAGATATCCCAAAATCTCCTACCATACCAAAAATTGGGTCATTAGAACTTCGTTCCTTCGAGATATTAAGGAAAAACCTCCGTTTTTCATGAAAAAGCCATTGTTACACTTCAAGGCTGCCTAATATCAAAACCACTGATCTGTTTTTTAATTAGATTTAGTATTCATATTCTTCCATACATTTTCTGTGCACATACCAAAAATTAGGTCAGTATTTGGTATTATATTAAAGTTATAGGCCCAAATATAATGCAATTTTTTAAAAATCAGGAAATATATTTGCTCACTTAACATGAGAATTGCTGAAGCTGGAGACTTTCTTTCAGGAATATAACTTTATTTAATCAAGATTCAATTGTTTACCCAAAATTAGATCTGAATTTTGCAAATTGTTCAAGTTATTAGCATAAATAAAAAATCAGTACCTTAAATTTTGTCCAAATTTGGCAGTGGCACGTTTTTTCCCTGTAAGTACTGTTGATTTTATTTTTACAGCATATATACATAAGGATTTAATCTTTTAAAATCTGAAATTTCAAAGAAATTGTTTGAAAAGAGTAGCTTTTATTCAAGTTTTCATACACCATGTCAAGTGTTGTTTACATCTGGCCCACCTAGTAGTACAGCCTTCACTTGCATTATGTAACCCACCCCAGGCAGCTTGCCTTGGCCCAGCTTGGCCACTACTAGCAGGCTTCCCCTCTGCCCTGCATTCACCCACCCCCCCTAGCTGGTGCATAAACTAGATGAATGTTATAATTTTCTGTATTTTATTTTATTCTTGGACATGCTACATTTTAGATTTTGTATTGTACCACCAGGGTTACAATGATTAAAGTGCACATTAATTGTGTCCACAAAGTGATGTATTGCTATGAAAGTGTGGATGTTCATCAGATAAGTAATGCTTTACTTCAGAAGAGTAAAACTTCACCAGGTGTGAAATTGACTATTAATCCAGTAATTAATTATAGCTGAGATTGTAATTAGCATAATTATATTGTTTGTCCCTCATTCAACCAACAGTGTGTATACTTTATTTGAAAAGATGTTTTTTTTTATCAAATGTACTGAATCTTTTATTTTCGGTGAATAAAATTAAGCATGTACTGAAAACTCCAATGTGCAAAACGTTTTAATAGGGAATCAAGGAATAATGTTGTACATGCCATGTTGTTATATATAAACTTAAATGCATTATTCCCTTGAAAGTGAAATGAAGGTATTAGTCCATTCTGTCCACTTGCCTGTCCATCTACAAATTTTTCATATGCATCACAGTATCTCAAAACTTTTACTGTTTTTCTTCATGACAGTCTTGTCAGAGTATTAGTTTGCAATCATATATTGAGAACTTTACTATAACCAAGTAGGAGGGCCCTTTCCTCTTAGCTTCTCATATGCTTATATGAATAAAAAATATTACAATAGAATATTTTTCAAATTTTGCATTTGCAAAAATTTCAAACTTAAGCTGGTTGTCGTGACCCATGGGTCCTTTGTTTATATTCTGGATTCTCAACATCATTGTTTGGCTAAAACTGAATAAATACCAGACATGGTGGGAATACTTGGCAAATGTATATGAATATGAATATGAATATGTACTCCATTATAAAATTTCTTGCTTAAGAATGGGAATTCAGGTAAAAATGAAAGTATTTGAATACCAGTGCAAATACTTTCAAAATGTATTCATGAATGCATTCATGAATATATTCTATAATATTATTTTAATAATCATTTCAGTTATATTTTATTAAAAAAATCATATGATTCTCTTATTATTTTTAATAAAAATTATATTCGGCACAATATTTGTTATTAAATTTTAATAAATAGTTAAACTCTTTATCTTATATGTGCTGCTTATCAGTTATATGGCCAAGTCAAAATCTGTATGACAGTGGCACTCCATTTGTTTATAAAATAAATAAAATCAATCTCTTCCCTGTCTCCAAAGAAACTATCAAAATCATACATAAGCTTAACACTAACAACTCATAATACAGCTTATATTTATTTCCACACAAAACCAGCATGTGCCTCATTTCAAAATCATATTTTTTATCTTATATAACAGCTGAGTGCCGTGACCCATAGGTCCCTTGTTATTGCAACTTCAAAAAATCTATGGTGATGCAGTTATAACTGTAACAATCAGCTGAGCGCTGTGACCCATGGGTCCCTTGTTTTGCTTTGACTTAATAATTCTAAATACTGGAATCACCATATAATATAAATGAAATCAATATTTCAAATTTTTTTGGTGGTATTATATAAAGAAAAATTGAGCAGTAACAGTTGGCTGCATACAGATCACAGAGTTAGTCAGAATGTGACATTCAGCTAATCTGAATACAATAGATGCATGAGGAATATATTAGCATGGTGACTGGCCGGGGATGAGAGCTGCAGGACCCAGCATGCAGTGCCCAGACAGTGAACTAATTAACCAGATGATCAATTAACGACGACGGCCGCTGGAAGAAGCGCTGCTTTTAGGGGAGGAACTGTCTGCTCTCCTGTCTCCTTCTGGCTGCTGCAGCAAAAACCAGCCACTGACTCAGCAGCAGATGGTGTGTCAGAAAATAATGATTTCCTGGCAATATTCTCAAGGATTATCCCCCTGTATTTTACCTGGATACCTCACACCGCGCTTTTCTCCAAAGTCACATTGATTGGCAGGTTCAGTGATTCACTTAGTGACTGATGCACATATTGATATTGTTCAATTAAATAATTGTTGCTGTTAAACAGTACTTGGAATATGATATTTAAAAATTTCATATGAATAGGCTTTTTTTTTGCCGTTAGTTAACTATACACAAATTTAATAGTGCTTTTGTTACTTTGCATAATTTTTTAATAACTATATACTATATACTTTGTATGTTTGTAGTCTACACTGTAGATAAGTAAAAGACTACGCATACTGCAGAATTATAAATATTATAAAGTTGTTAAAAAAAAGAAACTGACAGAGCTAAAAAATGCCATTATTTCCATATCCTCACCATATAAAAAGGATGACAAGTTTCTAGGACAAACATGTCCTCTCAATGAAATTTACCAACTGTTAGTAGTAATAATGACCAAACTGGCTAACTAAGGGATAAATAGCTGAAAAGCTATGTAGAAGGAGATGCCTTATAGTGTACTCAATCTACTGTACAATGGACTGTATTCTGATGACGCTAATAATAAATTATATCTTCAGAAAATTGTATTTTGAAGTCAGAGTTTATAACTCCTGTTTATATTTGCAAAATGCTTTTCCAGGCAAAATATAATTCTCACTGTATAATTGAAAAAAATCAATCCTGATTAAGAAATTTACACCCTGCATTCAGTTCGGCAGACATACATTTTTTTGGGGCATAAACAACCTCAGCCTGTGTTCTTTCAAAGTTAGCTAAGCTTGGTTGTTTGTGGTTAGGAAAAATCCAACGGCAGTTTATGTGGCATTTGTATCACATCGGGAGAGAGCACAGGAGCTAGGGCTAGGAGAAATCCTGTAATCATAAACTGTTGTTGAGACATATTTGAGAGAGTTTTCAGGGCACTATCAAAATATCACTACATTTCCTTCAAGGTTCTGGCACGTTCACACAATAAACTTTGTTTTGTAGTTCCCTGCCTTAGCCACTAGGGGACATCCAAACTTTAGATACAATAATCTTTTTCTCATGTTGTGTGATAATTTAATTACCCTGACGAGTAACATAAATTTTGATATTCTACCCGTGATGTTGAAACCATTTAAAGAATCTCTTAGTGCACACTAGATATACAGGACATGTGTACCCTTATTTGTGGTGACACATATATATTGTCTGCAAAACACAATAAACAGGCACTGAGTGTAGAAGAACAACAAACAAGTACCCCTTCCTAATGAAAAAGCAACTTTTGATAAGTCCTGTTACTAAATTATAATCAGATATTTACTGTCTTCCTACTCGGAGGGCCAGCAGGGTCACCTTGGAGCAGTTTATATTAAGGTAGGGCTGGGGTTATGTTTTGTCTGTGTATTTTTTGTGCAATAAATTTCAGCACTGGTTGTCTCGGTAGATTTATAGGCTCCGCACGCTTGACAACTTTATGATTCGGGGAGGGCACAAGTAATTGGATGAACCAAATTTTTTTTTACGAGCGAATGTTATGCAGCTGATTTGTGTAGGCCGGCATAATAGAAAATCTGTCATAAATTCATTTGTTGAGACAGCTGTGCCACAAACTATTTTCGGGGTTGTTAATTAAGAAGTAACGGAGTAATTCCCTGGCCTGGGTGACTGAGTGGATGGGATCAGTACAGGCTTACGGCACACTGGCATTTCAGTGTCGTTTCCAGGGTATCCATGAGCTGTAGGAGGAATGATAGTTCCACTGCTTGTCACTAGGTGTCACCACTATGTAGTACCTTGCATAGTTGAAAAAGCCACCTCCCTAACATGAGAACCTGTTTATTTTAGAACTTTTCTCTTTCTCACACTCCCCCCCTCTCTCTCTCTTTTGCTCTCTCTTTCTATATATATATATATATATATATATATATATATATATATATATATATATATATATATATGCGCCAAAAATATTTTATGAAAACTCCTTATCTGCGCATAAGTACACTTTTACTTTATCCTCATGTACATGAAGACAGCATTCCGGCCCAGATAGATTTAATTCAACTTTATATTTTTTTATGAAACATCTTTAGAACTATTATTGAATTGTCTAAAACAAGAATATTGCAGAAATCTTCACCTACTTTATAATAAGGCTTTCAATTTTTTATGGAACAGCTTTTTATTTCTCAGCTGGCTGGAGCCACCTGTTGGTTCAAAGTAGTAACTACAATACTGTAAAACACAGAGCGCATACTTGATCCTCTCCCAAAGATTGGACCCTAATCCTGATCCAATCAACAATGTTTAAAATATTTTTTCTATCAGTTATGCCAAGCCTCCTCAGGATTTCCCTGTAAACCATAGAAAACCTTGTGAGATATCAAATGTAATGTCTGCTTGTCTGCATGATATCTCCAAAAGTATATAAAGAATTTTAATGACAGTTTAATATTATTATTAATTTAATAATAATTTCCTGTGCAATGATAAACCTTGGCCATGAGATAATGGAAAAGTGGAAAAATTCTTGGTCAGTTCTATGAGTTTTTGAGATTGGAAATAGTATTCAGAACAGCACAAAAAAATGTAAACTTGGCAGGATCAACATCCTCACTAAAATTGTGTACATTCGCCACAAAATTTATCAGTTGTTTTTGGGTATAGGGACTATATCCTTCCACTTATTTTCATTGAAACCCATTGAAAATGTGTTTTCCCATTACACAGACCCTAATTTATTCAGCAAAAAACAACAATATATGGTATAGTCACAATAAACATTCCTAATGCACAGTTCCTTCCACTGGCCACAAGCATAATCAGAAAAATAATTAAATGAGAAATTAATACTTTTCCTGGATATATGGGGCCTTGCTTTTTGCTTGAAATATTCTTTAAATGCTCATGTATACTCCCAGTGCCACTTTTATATATGTGGGCATGAGAAAAAAAATTATATAATGCAGCGATGTTTCTTTTAGTCCTGTGAGACCTGGCATGTAAAAAGTAGTCTTGATAAATAGTGATTTCTGCTGATATACATGTCACCACTATCACCTGCTGTGACAGACAGCTCCCATTTGTGCTGACAGCTCCTCCAGAAGGGACCAGTGTGTATCAGGCAGCCATGTCTGCTGCTTCCTCCTCAAGGTCATTGACAATGACAGAAGGTCACGACCTTGAGTAGGTGGCACCAGGGAGCAGGTTGTATAAACATACCCAGTGTCACATCTGACTTTAAACTTAGACAGGCCTGAGACCTGTGGCTTGTCTTGTCACAGCTACATTCAACTAGATATTGTATCGCTTACTTTTTTCTGTAATTTATTAAATTATGTTGTTTTATATTTTGTTGTTTTAGCCTTGCCTGCCATAACTTGGTGACACACTGATTTCAAATTTTTCTCTGTGATACTGGATCATGTATTGTTATGCACAACAGCTCATGACTGTTTGGCTGGATCTGGCCCAAATCTTAACCAGTCCTGAAACAGATGACCTTGACCTTATAAGAGTTCAGAGGTCAGGGAAAGTAATTTTTTTGACAAACTTAACTTATAATTTCAACAAAATTACCATATTGGTTTTCAGATTCTATTTTCTTGTGGTTGAAATATATATATTTTTTAATTGTTGTCCCCTGCCATTGGTGAGGGCATCATTGGTTGGGAACATAGAAATGGTGAGCATCATTCTGTCTGTCTGTTGGTCAGTCTGATGGTCTGAGACATGGTGTTATGGTGTACCGTGAAAACAACTTGACAGACAGTCATCATACTTGCCAGTTTGATGCCTCACATGATAGGCTAGGGTAGGGTTTGAAAATGGTTCACCTTGATGGACTTTTCAAGGTTATAGAAGAGATTTTGCAGAAATAATGTTTGTGCAATAACTCAAAAAGAATTATGGCCACAGTCACCAAACTCACAAAATTTATGCATCTTTTAAAGGGGCTAGACAAAATTTGAATATGGATGACCTTGACACATTTTTTTAATATCACAGATGCCGTTTTGCTTAAATGATTTTACCACAGTAACTTAATTGAAGAGAACTAAAGCCACAATTACACTTGATGAATCAAATGAAGGGAGAGGTCAAGTTCATATATAAATGAAAATTTTCTAGGTCACAGAGGCAAAATTGCTAAAATGATGTTAGCGCAATTACTCTAAACAGATTACAGGTGCAGTAACATTGATTGACCAATCATGCATCTCTTGAAGGGTTTAAGGTGAAGTTCGAACATGGATGACCTTGCCTTAGTTTTCAAGGTCACACAATCATTACTGTTTGTTACTGATATTACACTCGTCACTGCTGAATCTGTTACTTATTTGTCCTGAATTTGTTGTTATGTATATGTTATATAATGAAATGTAGACATTGCAATTCTGAATTCAGTGATCACTCAGCACCTTTGCTGCAACAAGGCAAGTTTAATATTAAAATTTTTACACACTCTCTTGTCACTAAATCTTTATATTTATTGACACTCAACCATTCAGCTTTCACTAATCAACAGTATTCACATTTTTCTCAACAGCCAATCCAAATTCTATACATTGTTTTACATTAACATTTCTTGGAATAGAGTCTCTGTTTATTTTCATATTTATGTTTGCAGCATCTTTACACTTGCCCTTCTAAGTCAAAGAACTTTATAAAGTGTACAGGGAATGAGTTAAGTCAAAACAAAGAAATCCTCACTTTGAACATTTGTCTTCAGGAAATTGCGTTGGGTGCTGACCAATCGTCTTCTCAAGTTCTTCCAAGAGCGAGCCAAGAAGGACCCAGCTGGCTACCTCCAGTTCTATGAGGATTACGGATTGTTTTTCCGGGAAGGGATTGTGACCTCCCAAGAACAAGACCAGAGAGTAAGTCGGCCACCTTTGGCAATCAGTACATCTAAAGTGTGCACCTCTTACTGAAAAATTATGCAATGGGCAGTGGTTGTGCATCTGAGCCATATCTTTGAAATTTTTAATGAATTTCGATGAAATTTTGTGGAGGGATGGGCCATAGGTGAATGGAAAGAAAGTATAATTTTTTTTACAAATTGGTCGAATTAAAATGGGGAACTGGATCCAGATCCATCTAAATTTTTCTTCCCATGTTTGTGTGTTCTCTCATGCCTTTTTCCCACACATCATCTCCAAAAATCAATCAGTCTGCCCTGAAATTTAAACACTTGCTCTATGGCCCTCTCTCCCTCAAAATTGAGAAACATTTAAGTTATCCTGCTGTCGGGGAAGGTGCCTTAGACATTCTTTGGCTGTAGTGAACAACTGGCCTTGTTTCGATGTCATGTTACCTCAACATCATGAAACTGGATGTAATGAAAAAGCTGTCATATTAGTGTTTAGTAGTGACAGTTTTTTTTAGCTCAGCTGAGCTACATATAAGTTATGGTCCATTGTCTGTTATCTAAGCTATAGATATGGTCCATTGTCAGTTGTCTGTCTGTCCATCCTCAGACTGGCTTATTGTGGCACTGTTAGACCTACAAATCCAAAATTTGGCATTCTGTTACATGTCCCCAAAATCTTCTACTAAACCAAAATATGGGTCACAGCAACTTTGTTCTTTCAAGAAATTAAGGAAAAACCTCAATTTTCCATTAAAACCCTTATATCACACTTCAGGACTGCCTAATATCAAAACCACTTGTCTGTTTTTCTTCATATCTACCATCAATATTTTCATATATGTTTCCTTTGTACAGGCCAAAAATTAGATGAGTATTACGTTATTTATAATAGTTATTTTCCCAAACATAATGCACTTTGTAAAAAACCAGGAAAGATATTTACTCACTTACCATGATAAATATTAAAGCTGAAGACTTTTTTTCCCAGGATATAACTTTAATCAATATTGATTATATATATCTAAAATTAGATCAGAATCGTGTAAATTTTCTAAGTTATTAGCATACATATAAAATCAGTACCTAAAATGTTTCCCAACTTTGACTATGGCACAATTTTCCCTGTAAGTAGGTCAAGGTAAAGTCTGCTGGGCTTTTACACCCGAGCCAATGGCTCATCAGGGGCCGGAGCTTATCCCGGTTCCTGTAGCGTGAAGCGACTTAGGAGTTAAACTCCTCCTGGATGGGACCCTAGTCCATCGCAGGTTACCTTCCCAGTTTCTACTGCTGGGTGGACAGAGGCACACTTGCTGTTGGGATCTTGCCTAAGGGTCTTGGCATGGTGGGAATCTGATCGGGATTCGAACTCACAACCTCTCGATCATGAGCCCGTCACCTTAACCATTACACCACCGCCCCAATTTCCCTGTAAGTACATATGATTTAATTTTCACAGCACGTACACATAAGGATTTAATCTATTGAATTCTGAGCTCAAACATTAGGCTGTTTTGAAGTTTCTTTTTTTTCAGAGGTTCTATTGTAATCACTTGCATTGTCAAGATCCAGGCAGTCCATTTCTTGTCAATGTATCTCTGCCTGCTTATGCCTGATTTTTAATGCATCACTGGGAGAGGGCCCCTGCTATAACATGTGTACAGTTATTCGTGTATTGCAATAATTGTTATTGTTTGAACTGTATTTCCATAACTGTAAAGCTGTTTCTCCATAACTGTAAAGCTGTTTCCAATCCAATGTGCAACATTTTTCTTGAAATTATAATTCAAGGAGTAATCTAGAAGATGCCATGTTGTGGTAATGTATCCTTTTTAAAGCAGTTAATTTCCTTTTAAATAATTTAAGAGAACTAAAATATAATTAAACCCATTAGTATGCATAATTTAATGATATAAGAGCCAGATTATGGATAAATAAAGGTGCAGTTTGGAATTGTGAATTCTAAATAGAGTCTTATTGTATCCCCAGACAAAGTCGGGGGATACTATGTTTTCATACTGGTCCCACCGCAGCCGACGTCGCCGCATATAAATCTTGTTGGTGCAATAACTCAAAAAATATTTCACGGATCTTTACCAAACTTGGTATATGTATAGATATGGGTGAAAGGACGACGCCAATATAAAATGAGGTCATGACCTTTATAGGAGAGTGTCCTTGACCTTGAATAGGTCCAATTTTGGGGAAAATCACACAAATTCTTAAATATCTCAAGAAATCTTGCATGGATTGATCCCAAAATCAAGTTGATCGAAGATCATGGATAGGGTTGTTATGTTCCAGATACTGGTGGCGCCACCTATTATTCTTTACTTGTTTTCTTTCCTTTTAATACCCCAAAAATTGTAACTTGACAGTACTGTGAGCATTATAAGTCAAAAACTAATGGACAGATTTCTTTCATATCATGCATATACATAGACATGGGTTATGGGATGATGTATATATAAATTGGGGTCATGGCCTTGCCTATGAGAGTGGCCTTGACCTTGAATATTGCCATATATGGTGAAAATCACACAAAATCATTGATATCTTAGTAAGGGGTGCATGGATCTTGGACAGTATTGTCATTTACTAGAAACAGGTGGCACCACCTGTTATTCTTTTACTTTTTTTCATGTTGTTTAATACCCCCATCATTGCCACTTAACAGTACTGTGAGCATTATAAGTCAAAAACTAATGTACAGATTTCTTCATATTATGCAAATACATAGACATGGGTTATGGGATGATGTGTATATAAATTGGGGTTTGACCTTTCCTATGAGAGGGGCCTTGACCTTGAATATTGCCATATATGGTGAAAATCACACAAAATCATTAATATCTCAATAAGGGATGCTTGGATTGGTCCAAAAATCAACTTGTCCGAAGATCTTGGATAGTATTTTCATGTATTGAAAACTGGTAGCGCCACCTGTTATTCCTTTACTTGTTTTCATGCCGTTTAATACCCCATCATTGCCACTAAACAGTACTGTGAGCATTATAAGTCAAAAACTAATGGACAGATTTTGTTTCATATTGTGTTTATACATAGACATGGGTTAGGGGATGATGTATATTGAAATTGGGGTCATGACCTTTTCTATGAGAGTGACCTTTCCTATGTGTGGTCTGATATTAATTGTTGCTGGAGATGGGGGCCTATTCTTAAGGGGGGGGGGGGGGGGGTTAATTGTCTGGGGATACTATGGCACCTGGGGTGCCAAGAAATATCTAGTTTTTAGATATATATTGTTTTGCAAATTTATAAAATATATTTCTGTAGTAAAAAAAAATCTGTGTGCATAATGTAAGATGTCTGACCAAATAAGGGATAAGTGTTAATACAATTTAGAATTGTGAATCAACTCATATATTGAATATTCAGATACAAATGATATACTGTAAATTTATAAAATTTACTTGAAAAAAAAAGTTTGTTCATTATTTTCCTGCCTCAGTGGAATGGGAAATAAAGTGATTGGGTTTGTTTTTCCAAATCTTTGCCTATTTCTAAATGTTTAATAAGATTGAATAAACTTTTTTATCCTGTAAGCACTGTTGAATTTAAAGTTCATATCCTGTATGCATATGCAGAGGTGTTGTAACTCCCACCATATCCCCCCCTCACACATACACAACCACCCTCACTGAGTCCTTACACCTGTGCACTTGGGACATTAGTTTTATTGCAAATGTATAAAATTTATTAAATATAGAAAATTAGTATAATAAAAGTATCATGTATAATTTTCCTGTCTTACCTGAATGGAAGATAAAAGTGAACAGCTTTGTTT
This sequence comes from Sipunculus nudus, assembly GCA_026874595.1. NCBI lineage: Eukaryota > Metazoa > Annelida > Sipuncula > Golfingiida > Sipunculidae > Sipunculus > Sipunculus nudus. The sequence continues at coordinate 13,464,881 of CM049315.1, read as the reverse complement.
GTCTACCAGTCTGTCTGTCCATTTAAAAAGGACCTTTTTGTAAACACTGTTGATTTAAGTTTCATATCCTGTATGAATATACAGAGATGTGATAACTCCTATCATCCCCCAATCAAGTTCTTCCACCTGTGGACTTATACTGTGAAATTGTATACATTTTATAAAATTGAAAGCAGTTTTTATATAATAAAAAATAGTATCTGATTGAACAAATGTGTGTACTGCTGAAGCTTATCAAACAGCCAGCCAGTGATCATGGTAATAGTATGGATCTTATGTTCACAAACTGCTCACATCCTTCAATTTCAACATTGGGAAACACATGGTTGGAAGTCAGAACACAAAATAGTATTTGTAACAATTTCTTACTCATCAATAAAAAACCAACATATCGACCAACCATGGCCTATATTACCTCTTTGTCTCACACTTTATCTCTATTTGATATTATTTTAGATTTTTACGTTCAAGGTCAACTTCAGCTGAGCACAGTGACCCATGGGTCCCGTGTTCTGGCTTAGACCTGAGGGCTGCAGGAAGATTAGGTCCTGTGTGGCTCACTTTCCTACCTCCCAGCAGCCCCCCGCCCCCATTTTGACTAGGCCTTGATGCTGTATAGCTTTGCTATTTTTTGAGTGACCTTGCTGACCTTAATCTAGCATTTGACTCTTAAGTTAGTTGAGTTGAGGAAGCTGGGAGGATGCTGGGCTCAGACATTCCCCCCCCCCACTATAACGTCACAGGTTGGCTACTCGTTAGATTCATCATCTGTCAGTCAGAGCCTGTGCATAATGATAGTCACTATACATGGTGTTTTACAACACAGAATCTTCAAATCTTCTTATTGCTTTCATTGCAGTTGTTTCAAATTATTTGTATAGTCAATATCACCCAATTTTTTTAATGACATTTGGTGAATTAACGTTGAATGATGCGATGGGTTGATTAAATTTTGAGGCGAGACTTGATGTAGATACATGTGCTGTCAGAGGTATTTATTATTATTGTTATTACATTATATTGCACATTGCGAGTGCTTTCTAGTTCATTCTGCATTTGATATATTTTATTTATTAATACTAGATCAGAATGCTGTAGGATATGTTAGAAAATAATACACAATGTGTATTGCAGGAGGAAATAGCAAAGCTGTTGAGGTTTGAGTCATCGAAGTTGGCACCTGGGGAGAAGGTGGGGCTGGACGACTACGCCAAGAGGATGAAGGCGGGAGATAGGACCATCTACTACTTCTCTGCACCCAGGTAAATATCGCCTTCACGTTCTGGATGTCTGTCTGTTTGTCTGTGACTTAGTTTTCTTCTTATTCTGCCTGTACCTGATTCAGTCACTTCACTCTATTAGCTCACCCAACCAATATTAAAGTTTTCAAAAATTGTTCACACTGTATGTGGATGCTGTGGTGTTGACAGTCTGGGAGGGCTGGTACATTATTTTGTTATATCAGTACATGAGAGTGGACTAACAAGAGTATTGATGGCTCTGACAATAAAAATTCAGAATCTTTGTGATTACTGACAGCCTCACATGAACTGATACAATATAAAAGATAAATACACAAGTCATCGGCTGTTTAAGCAAAATTTTCTTTTAATTTATAATGCATAAAAAATGATAGAAAAAAATAAATTTAAAGGCTATCAACAAATTTCAAGAAGAATTAAATGAAGTTGAAACATAGCCAGTTTGGTCTCTTCATTTAGACCATTTTTTTATTATTGTGTGAATAACCTCAGAGGTAGCAGTGTAACCAGTAACAGAAGCACAGGCATTGTCTTGATAAAGCCAAGAAAAAGGTCATGGTTTAAAATGGACTTCATTCTCCATGAAAGTCTCACAAAATTGCAGTAGCCTTTATTTGTTAAATACAAATACCTTGTATATATACATACATATATATGTCAAAGGTTTCAGTAATCATTTTAATTTTTTTCAGTGGCATTTGTTATCACTTCAGTCCTGTTCTGTTTGATCAGTATAATGATATTGGGTTAGTGATTACATTAAGCAGGATACATGTTGAAGCATGGTATGATTTTTTTTGGTAGCCGCCATCTTGCAGAGACATCGCCGTACATGGAGGCCATGCAGAAGAAGGACGTGGAGGTCCTGCTATGCTTTGAACCTTACGATGAGCTGGTCCTGATGAATCTCACCCAGTATGATAAGAAAAACCTCAAGTCAATCGAGAACGAACTGGTGGATGACAAGGGGGATACAAACACTATAGACAGTTCTCGTGAGTTAGTTTGATTTTACAAATGATTAACAGACCACACATGTATCAGTCAGATACCAGTACAAGTGTGATGCAATGCAAGATGCTCCGTGTTTATTGTATTGCTTTATGAACACGAGTTATATAAGCCTGGCACACCTGTATCAGCCCAATTGAGTGCACAGAGGTAAAACACACTGAGCATAGGATGAAATTGACAAGCTAGCCTACCATTGATACTGTAATATATCAAGCTCACATAAAGGTGGGTTTATATCATAATGGGCAGATTTCTTTTTTATTTAATCATAATTGTATTACAAGTAAGGATAACATGAGAAGTATATTGATAAGTTAAAATGCACGAACCATTTTCATTCTGCTTACATATTGGCCTTTACTTTTGGACAGTTATATCAGTGTTTTGACCACTGGCATTTGGTAAACATTAAAGGGGTATTCAAATGTCCGCGTATATGTGTGAAAAATCACTCATTTGATTTTGTGACTGGGGTGTTTCCATGAGTCCGTCAGCGTATATGCATGAAAATTGCCACAGGAGCGATTTTCATTAATAGGGTCTGCTTAACTCAGGCATTCAGCATCTTTTAGTGGAATGCCTGCTTGATCCACTGTACAAATGTATTAGTCTGCCAGTTCATGCAAATAAGTGCACATGTAAAGCACACCTATTTTTTCATGCATATATAAACATATGCATATATGCGCACATGGAAACATACCTTAAGGCAATGCCAGTTAAAACATTAAATAACATATAATTAAATAAACATATGATTATGGTCTGATACAGATTAAACAACAGATACGATATGAATCAGCTACAGTTAAATAGTGCAGACAGTAAAGGATCTCTATCTTTGTCCAGATCTGCATAAAAATTTGATATTATTCTTTAATTTGCATGTCTTTCACCTCTCAACAAAACTTGTTAGAAGAAATTTCTTCAGCAGATTTTATAAACCCGCTTAAAAGCAAACATTTTTACAAACAAACCAACCAACAGACCAACAGGTGAGAAAACTTGACGTGCTTGATGGAGCTAAAGGTAATCACTTTGTCCATGCAGGTTCATGATCAATCGCAGATGTCCACACCATTCATTGCAATTTATTTCTGAGTATTTTTCTCTGAATTTGCAGGATTAAAATTATTTCATTTGTATTATTTTTTTTGCAATTCAAATTATTAATAAATTAGGAATACAAATTATGAATGAATTAGGCTATTTTTTGTTTTTATTTTACTATTTTTTGTTTTTATTTTACATAATGCTGAATCAAAGAGGTTTGTTTTACGCACAATGTATTATGTGAGAGCCTGTGATCACTTTGGTTTAAAGATTGACCACCAGATGGCAGTATTTCACAGACCGGCTCTGTGAACCTATGATCAGTGATTTATGCTCACACTTGAACTTTTAAGACTTGTGACACTCAATCTGAGCTAAGATTTAGGTTTACAAGACTGTATTGCAAAATCTTATTTTCTTACCTTACTCATTGTACTCTTTATTTTTCTTCTAACACTTAAGCAATAGTGAAGCACTTTTGCAGGCATCACAAATAAATAAACATTTTTTATGAATTTCATGCAGCTATACTTCGTCTAACTTTGAAATTTCTGTTTATAAGATAATTATCTATAATGATATGTTTACCTGAAAATGCTCGATCATGCTATTAGATCAGATAATGGTATAATTATTCATAAATTGCTTAAAATATCTGCTTCATATTTATGATATGACAGTACAATGAGTATAGTACCTATACTTGCTACAGAGGGCAGCACAGGCGTGCTGAGCCAATATGAGGTCATCAGATTGATTTCATTTGACATGGATGCATTAAAAACTCAATTTTTGACAAGCGGCATATTGGGTTTTTAACGGTAGTCTTTACATTTTATGAAACATGTTGAAATATTTTAACCCTATAAAATGATGACATACCTAAATAATAAGTAATATCTAAATTGTCCAATAATAATTATATAACATGTTTGAAATAACACCTTTATTTTTTAGTTAATATTAAGATATTTATACTATGCAAATATAAAACAGAAAAATATATTAATAATAATAACAATTATTATTATTGATATTACTATTATTATTATTATATAAAAATTATTATTTATTTTCATATAATAATTATTATTTTATTACCATATAATTATCACTATTATTATTTTCATATAATTATTATTATTATTATATTACCTTATTATTATTATGATTTGGTGTTATTAAAAATTCTTAGTGTTATTGTATCTGAAGATCTGGATGACACAAATGGATCAATATATATAAAGTGAACTCAGTTGGTTACTAAAGCTGAATTATAGAAAAATTAAGTCTTGTGATCTTTATGGGTCATAAAGAAAACCATACATTGAGTATTTCCTCTATCCTGACCGGCCTCACCCACATACTCCATCATTTGACCACAGTTTAGAGGAGCTGAAGCATCCAGAGAGCAAAATGTTTCTCAGACCTGGTGGCACATCATCTGATTTATTGGAACCATGAGATTCCATGTTAGTACCATAAATATACTAAAATGCATAGCTGAAGGAGCGTATCCAGCTGAGGGTGAGATTTAGGGGAGTGGTTATGGTATTGGACTGAGGAGCAGAGGGTCTTCCATTCGAACCCTGTGGGGGCGTCAGAGGAAAAATGGTGAAATGTAGATAGAACCTGCGAGCCTTTCTCCAGTGTTATAGTGACAGTTTACATGCACATGACTTCTGGATTATTCCAAGCCCTGTTCATATACTGTGGTCCTCAGGGTTAAAATATTGCTATTTTATTTTGTAATTTTGTCGTAAGGGTTCCGTTTTTGCGATCCAATCAATAAAATAACCTACAAGACTAATCCTTTATTATATGCATTAATTGTATTAAATAATAAGTGTGCAATTAAGATGGGGCACAATTAGATAAGGGGGAGGGAGGGAATTGAATGAGTGAACATTATTGTTCATTTCTTGTTGATAATTTAAAAAATGTGATATCATCTGAGAATAACAGGTAAAATGCAAGGTCCATTGCTATTTAAATTATCAGTCTTTTGTCTTTTGACTTGCCTTTGATGATGTTATCTTTTATTCAAGGAAATTTTTATTTTCACCCTAATCTCCCATTTGTGAATATCACAAATTTGAAATACTTACAAACATAAAGGCAAGCACAGTAAAACATGAATTCAGAAGGCATAAATATATGACTAATCTTTCTTTTTATATGGTTACTCCTGTTCTCATTTACTGTACTCAGTGCCACCAGTGATAGACCTGACCTTGAAAACAAGATGGACTAGTATATCACTTCACTGGCAGGTGCCCAAAAAGTTGTAAAATATTAAATCAATTATTTCAAGTGTTTTCATTCTTTATTGGTGTAATAGCCATACTCTGCTGTAATTGTCAGTTGATTGGCAGAAATATGAAAATTTCATGATTATCAACAAAAACTGATGGAAACCCCTTTGCAGGAATGGACTATATATAAATGAATATGTATTAGAAATAGTATGACAGTAAACTATTGCCGTAATCCCAAAACTAAGTCCTGGTTAACCATAAAAGATTATTTTATAACTTCTAACATGACTTGGTCCTTCGCAAGCCATTTTATGTATCTGAAAAGGTAGATTGTCAGATTGTGCTGTATTTGATTATATATTAACAAATTTCATTACAGAACTGTGTGTACAAATGGTGTGTGGAGTGTAAGATGACCATCAATTTATCAGTGACCACAAATTGGCCTGTATCAGTAGATAAACAAGTAGATCATTATTGATTTTGAGGATGGTAGCCTCAGCAGTGAGTTGGCTACAGTAAATAGGAATTATGAGGAGCTCCGTCCCGTCAACTAAGTAGAACAGGCTTCTATACGAGTGATAAAGATAGGACTTCAGCGAGACTTTGATCCGTATATGTATGTCTTACTTAATCAATATGTAGACTACCAATAAAGCAGAGCAGGGGGTGGATTTGTAGGACAGCTGATAGGCACTTCTAGCAGTCATTCATACAGAAATGTCATTTTAGGGATTATATTGTTTGTGATAGACATATGTTGTATTATAGAGTATTTTAAGCACTTATAACATTAAGGTCTAGTACATTAATGAAAAATCATCAGTTTTAAATGAAAATAGAAGACTGTTATCATACAAGTCCGAGTCCAGTACAAATATCCTTAAAAAAACAGTTAAAAATCGAAATTTTCAGATTATCATTTACATTTTTAAGTTCACACATGCTTTTACAAATTGTTCAATTACATTTATAGTTCTTGATGAGGAGCAATGCTTGGTATATATAGTGTTATTATTTGTAAAATTCTGTAAGTGCTTCGCCCATATACATAAATATGTGACAGAGTTGTAATTCAGTTGGACTGGAGATGGACTTGGCCTGATTTCTCAAGTCCTTACCTCCCAGTCAGAGTACAAGTCCGAGTCCAGGACCCTCGAGTCTGAGTCCCTAAAAATGTGGACTTGAGTCTGAAGTCCGAGTGTTGGTAGTCTACATCACTACATTACTGGGAAGAATAGAGTATTGTGCAGTAGAGATAAGAATTATAATTAAATGAAAAACTAAACCAATATTGTTTGCAGCCTCAGCTTCCACGTTTTATGCAAATAATGGAATAACATTGAGTAACATGGAAGAGAATAAAAATGACTTATAAACTAAAATTGTGAGGATATCTTTTCTGCTGACTGTTTAACAGATAATAATTGTTAGCAGAGAAAGAATGTTTAGATAATATGATATGAATAATATTATTAGTGACATGATTAAGAGGCAAAAGAAAATTTAAAATGGATTGATTATTTTATTCTCAACCTTTTGTTAAAAATCATTCCTGAATATTGATCACGCACCTTGTAAATAACACTATAAATTTTAAACATAAAATGTTGATATTTGCCTAAAGAACTGTTTTTGAATAATATTCAATAATAATGGTAATATCATATATCCATATATTGATTTTTGAATAATTTGTGATTCAGAATAAATTGCAAATATATTGAGGTTACAAATTGTTTGAGGATGAAATAAATTAAAAAAATATATTTATCCAAGCTTAATTGCAGGCCTGCCAAATAACTCTTTTCTTTTAAAAAGTCATGCTTTTTTTTAGGATTCCCTGAAAATTACGCTATTTACTCTTTTTTTCAGGAGCACTCTTTTTTCCTATTTTTTTTTTCAGTAAAAGAATTTCCAAAATATCCAATTACTCTCCTGCTTCACCAGTCCAGTTAGAACAAGAATGGGACATATTGCAATTTTTGTGTGCAATTGTCCAACGTATGTCACATCATGTGGAAACTGCCCTTATCATCATGCATTGGGATGTGTGCCATGTATGTTTTTGACTTTGGGAATGATATGTGTCAATAAATATACACAATTATGGTGTGCAAAGCACATCTTTATTCAGTCTGCGATAAAAAATGGGGAATTGATGTGATTTTTACTCTTTTTTCACTCTTTATTTCAAAGAAATCTACTCTTTTTCCCGAACACTTTCACTTTTTTCAGTCATTTACCTTTGGCAGGCCTGAATTTATTTCTGTCCTTTGTCCAGTTAAACAAATCAACCCATGATGGTAAAAATACATCGAAGGTGAGGAATAAAAAATGTTTCTGAGTACACAGATACTTAGTCTTAAACTGGAGTCTCTGATTGAGGTGTGTCCATGATCAGAAGTGTCTGTAAAGTCAGATTTGTCCGTGGTCGTATAACTTGTGGTCCAATCATAGTCCTGTGATCAGAAGAGTCTGTATAGTCAGGTTTGTCCATGGTTGTATAACTTGTGGCCCAGTCATAGTCCTGTGATCAGAAGAGTCTGTATAGTCAGGTTTGTCCATGGTTGTATAACTTGTGGCCCAGTCATAGTCCTGTGATCAGAAGAGTCTGTAAAGTCAGGTTTGTCCATGGTCGTATAACTTGTGGTCCAATCATAGTCGTGTGATCAGAATAGTCTGTAAAGTCAGGTTTGTCCATGGTTGTATAACTTGTGGTCCAATCATAGTCCTGTGATCAAAAGAGTCTGTAAAGTCAGGTTTGTTCATGGTCGTATAACTTGTGGTCCAATCATAGTCCTGTGATCAGAAGAGTCTGTATAGTCAGGTTTGTCCATGGTTGTATAACTTCTGGCCCAGTAATAGTCCTGTGATCAGAAGTGTCTGTAAAGTCAGGTTTGTCTGTGGTTGTATAACTTGTGGTCAAGTCACAGTCCTGTGATAAGAAGTGTCTGTAAAGTCAGGTTTGTCCGTGGTTGTATATCTTTTGGTCCAGTCATAGTCATGTGATCTGAAGTGTCTGTAAAGTCAGGTTTGTCCATGGTTGTATAACTTGTGGCCCAGTAATAGTCATGTGATCAGAAGTGTCTGTAAAATCAGGTTTGTCCGTGGTTGTATAACTTGTGGTCCAGTCTTAGTCATGTGATCTGAAGTGTCTGTAAAGTCAGGTTTGTCCGTGGTTGTATAACTTGTGGTCCAGTCATAGTCATGTGATCAAAAGTGTCTGTAAAGTCAGGTTTGTCTGTGGTTGTATAACTTGTGGCCCAGTCATGTTCATGTGATTAGTATCAGTACACATATTTGGCACATATTGATAAATAATCCTGTACAACTTAATGGTATTGACAGTGAGTGAAAAATTGGTAATAACTGCTGACACTTGATCTAGTTTTACCATGTGACAAGTAGATATGTACTCTATGTATCCAAAGTGATTGTGAAATAAATAGCTGCTTGCTTTGTGTCTATGTGTAAGCTGGTACAGAGTAAACAGTAAAATTAATTAGTTTTTTTTAATGAAATATCAGTTATAACATATTCCAAAATTTCTCATATTTTAACTTATTTTATCATCCCCTTGCAAGGAAGTTGCAGGAGGGGATATAGTAACAGCTCTATTCGTGGGTTGTGACTTCCATCCATTGTAGTGTCCTTCCTCTGTCTATTTAGAATTGGTTTGTGGACTGATTTTAAGCCAAGCCATTTGACAAAAACGTCTCATCTTTCACATATGTCTTACCCACCCACAGAAGAAGAACCCTGTCAATTTTGAGGTCACAGGGTCAAAGGTCAAGGCCACAGGACCCACTTCTTAAAAAAGCCTGGTGACACATTTTAAGCCAAAGTTTTCATCCAAAACCTTCAGTCTTTCACATACTGCTCACCCATCCAAAGAGTAAGGACCCCTGAGATATTGAGGTCGCAGTGTCAAAGGTCAAGTCCACAGTGCCTACTTCCTTAAAACAGTTATTAGACACATTTTAACTCAAATTTTTCATCCCAAACCTTCAATCTTACATATACAGCCCATAGAGGAAGAACCCTATATTATACAGTCTAATTGTGCTCCCATGCAAGGGGATGCTCAGCTTTGGGTGCCCGTGTTATCACTTATTCTGAAGTTCAGCTCTGCTTTTGTAGAGTGTACTGTTTATTAATCTATTTTAATTTAAATTTTTTATATACCTTAAAATAGGAAGTGCAAGGAACTGCTTCCAAGCCATGAAACATTTCATATTATACATGCATTGTTTTATAGTGTTTCAGCTACAAGCCTGTAAATTCTCCTATTTCATTATTAAATGATCTGTCCTTGTTCTTGTTTTTTCAGAGGAGGACAGTTTGAGCCAGGAACAGGCAGATGATCTCATGGGATGGCTTCAGGTTACCCTCGGCAACCGCGTTCACAAAACAAAGGTAAATAATGCTGGTATAATAAAAAAAATGTACATAAAGAATGAGAAAAGTAAACATGACAGTACAAAATTATATTCTAGAGTGTATTAACTTAAAAATATGGCAATGAAATATGAATGGATAATAAGGCCCCCCCCCCCCTCGACCCAATAAAAAAAATTCCAACAAAGCCTGTGTTTGCCATCTATTGTGTTCCAAGGTAATTTTTAGCTCAGGTGACTGTTAATCATCTGAGGTATAGGTATGGCGCTTTGTCCATCGTCTATCTGGCCGTCTGTAAGCAGGGCACAAATCGTAACTGCTGACCCTAGATGCCTGTAACTAAAATATCTAGGGAGGTCCATGAAATTAGGCCACCTCAACCTATATCCTCTGAGCTTTTGGGCTTGTATGTACCCCCCCCCCCCCCAACCGAATAATAAAATATTTGATACAAAACCTCCAAAATCTTGATCATTAATGCATCGATTGTCATGAATCTTGCCTTGATTATTGACCATGACTAGTTTTGTCAGTTCCAAAAAAACTGGTGGCACCCCCTGTATTTTTAGCGAACCTGTGAGCTTATGCGATGGTGCGGCATCGTCCGTCGTACGTCGTGTGTTGTGCGTCGTGCGTAGTCTGTACGTTAACCATAGCTATCTCGAAAACGGCAGGAGCTAGCATCACCAAATTTTTTGCAAATAATCAGTTATTCAAAAAACTATATTGAATTTTGTTTATTTTTTTTCTAACTGCATTTTCTTAGATTTTATAGGGAAAAAGCTAAAAAAGCTTTAAAAATCTTCTTCTCCGAAACTGCCTAGCCAAATTGTCTAATATTTTACAGAAATTATCCTTAAAACAATCTTTCTCAAGTTTGTTTGAATGGTTCCAGTTCAGAGAGGAGGTTGAACTTTGTTAACTGTGCAAAAAAGCATATTAAAATTTTTATCTTAAAAACTGCTGTAGCTATCATCACCAAATTTTATGCCAATGTTGGTCACAAAGGTCATATCTGAAATTGAGGTATTGGTGGCTCCACCTGCATTGGCCTTTTTTGTAGGGGGTCATCAGTGCCTGTATCACACTGAGGGCTACAAAAAACTTCCTCTCTGAAACCAAATGGCCAAAATGTTTAATATCGCACAGAAATGATCCTAGGGTAGTGCTTTCTGAAGTTTGTTCAAATGGTCTCTTTTCAGTGACTTTTGGCTAAGTTATGGGAAGCTGAATTTAGTCATATGCCATAACAGCCCATTTTAGCTCAGTGGATACAAAGATCTTCTTCTCAAAAACCACTAGGCCAAATTCTTAAATCTCACACAAGTTTGTTCAAATGGTTTTGGTTCAGTGCTTTTTGGCTGATTTATGGGAAGCTGAACTTAGCCAATTTGCTGTATCTTCCTATACAAGTTATAAACCTGCGAAACGTTTTTCAACTGATGCCACTGAAGCCAGTTTGTTAAATATTAAGAATAATCCCTACAGTAATTCTTATAATAATTGTCATAAATGGTTCCACATGAATGATTTTTGGCTGAATTATGGAGATTGAATTGAGTCATTTTACCATACATGTTAGCTGTGTGATGCTGTTACATCAAGCCTAGCACCAGTTTATCAGCATCTATTACATCATGCCACTAGACATTTAGATTTCAGGTTATCTTTGGTTAATATTGACAAGAAATTTTTTTTAAAAGCTTTTAAAAAATTTAGATTTATGATTAAAGTTATTTATCATAGCAGACAATGTTACAATCATGGATATTCAGCTCTCTGTGGCTATATAAAGACAACTGTACTTGGATTATAAATTTTTGGTATCCCTACTCAACCTAATTCAAGAATTTGCCATCAATTAGATATATCTGTATTTTAATTTTGCATTCAGTATGCATCCGTAATAATTTTACATATATTCCTGATTTCTTTTTATATGAAAAGTCAGCTGAAAAGCATTTTGTATTGGGAAAATAAATTTCAAAAGTTATTTCAAGTAGGAACCACTTTAATGTACAGATGGCAGCACTTGGCTTACCATTGGCAGATTGCCAGTGCCTTGATGTTGGCCATTAGCCAAGATGATGTCAGCTCTATAAATAGTTTTGGCACAGTGCCAGGATTGGAAGAAGTGCAGCAAGGTATAGGTCAAGAGTTCAATCAGTGCAGTAGCTGCATTCTATTTATAGCTTTGGCAGACTGCTCACTGCATCATATTTGGCACCAAAGTTCAGCCTGAATCTATTTATGGCTTTGGCAGACTGCCAGCTGAGTCAGATTATGCAACAGGTCAAGAGTTCACTCAGTGCAGCCAGGTACAGGTCAAAAGTTCACTTAGTTTAGCCAGGTGCATGTCAAGAGTTCACTCAGTGCAGTAGCTTGAGGCAGCAATTTGTCACAGGTCACTCGGGGGCAACTGCCTTACTCACCTGAGCCTTGTCAGCCCAGTGCATCAAACTCTGGGGAAGTTTGATGTACTGGACTGATATTTTGACCTGCCTATGCATCTTTGATGGTATTCTCATTTACAAGACAGGTGGTGCCACCTACATTGACTTTTGCAGTGTGTGTGCCTGCTTATTTCTACAGAGGAATTTGATACGTCAGCGTAAAATTGGGCATGTGTATACATATCGGGTAGCTTTCATTTTTGGTTGACCTCTGACCTTTCTTCTCTGCCCAGCGTCCATTTGTGCGTCTGGTTCCACGCATAAACCCACATATCTCGGCAACCGTTTGACTGATAACGCTAAAGATTTTGCACAAATGTAGCCCTTGGAAAGCTATATAACATACACTAAAAATGGTGGTGCCACCTGCAACCATTTTTGCACAGCGTCCATCTGTTCATCTGCCTTGGGATAAAATCACTCATATCTCAGCAGTGGGTTGACTTATTCACCTGAAATTTCGCAGGTTTATACATCCTGGACAATTTTCTTGATTTTATGACAGGTGGCACCATCTGCATTCACGTTTACGCTGCAGACATCCATGCTAATATTCAACACACCTCACTCTATTCCCCTTGCCACTTAATCCATGCCTCACTTCACCCATGCCACTCTGATTTCTGCGGATACACATAGTCGCTTGTCCACTACCCATATTCTAGTTTTAAAATGTCCAAGTCTGAAACTTGCAGGTCCGAAACATCCATTTTGCTGAAATCATAATGACTAAGGTAGATATGCAGGACTTAAGAGGATCAATGTTAAATTTTAAAAATTAAAACCTCCATTCATACCCTTAAACTTTGCACAGGTTTGCATTAGGCCTGTAGGCCTTGTTTCCTATTTTTTAGAGAACCTGTGAGCTTGTGCGATGGTGCGGCGTCGTGTGTCGTGCATCGTGCATTGTCTGTACGTTAACCATAGCTATCTCAAAAACAGCAGGAGCTAGCATCACCAAATTTGTTGCAAATAATCAGTCATCTAAAAAACTATATTGGATTTTGTTTATTTTTTTCTAACTGCATTTTCTTAGATTTTATAGGGAAAAAAGCTAAAAAAGCTTTAAAAATCTCCGAAAATGTCCAGCCAAATTGTCCAATATTTCACAGAAATGATCCCTGGAACAATATTTCTCTCAAGTTTGTTCGAATGGTTCCAGTTCGGAGATTTTTGGCCGAGTGACAGGAGGTTGAACTTTGTTAACTGTGCAAAAAAACATATTAAAATTTAAATCTCAGGTACGGCTGTAGCTATCATCACCAAATTTTATGCCCATGTTGGTCACATTGGTCATATCTGAAATTGAGGTATTGGTGGCGCCAACTGCACTGGCCTTTTTTGTACGTCTGGTTCCACGCATTAACCCACATATCTCGGCAACCGTTTGACCGATAACGCTAAAGATTTTGCACAAATGTAGCCCTTGGAAAGCTTTATAACATACACTAAAAATGGTGGCGCCACCTGCAACCATTTTTGCACAGCGTCCATCAGTTCATCTGCCTTGGGATAAAAACACTCATATCTCTGCATTGGTTGGACTTATCCACCTGAAATTTTGCATGTGTATACAACCTGGACAGTGTTTTTTGTTTTTATGACAGGGGGCGCCACCTACATTCACATTTAAGCTGCAGATATCCAAGCTCATATCTCAGGAACCATTTGACCGATTGGGCAAAAATTTTGCATTTTTATAGCTCTCACATAGCTCTTAATCATACATTATATTGGTTGCACCACCTGCCACCATTTTTGCACAGCGTCCATCTGTTGGGCTTCTGTTTGCTAAAATCATTCATATCTCAGTAATGGTGTGACTTATCTGCCTAAAAATTTGCATGTTTATACATCTTGGATAGCTTTCTCAATTTTGTGGCAGGTGGCGCCACCTATATTTATATATACTCTGCAGACATTCAGGCTTATATATCAGGACTGGTTTGACATATCCCCCTGAAATTTTGCATGTGTATAGATCTCGTATATCTCTTAATCATACACAAAATCGGTGGTGCCATCTGCCACCATTTTTGCACAGCGTCCGTCTGTTTGTCTGCCATGGGCTAAAATCACTCATATCTCAGTAGTGGTTTGAGTTATCTGCCTAAAATTTTGCATGTTTATACATCTGGGACAGCTTTCTGGATTTTGTGATAGGTGGCGCAACCTACATACACATTTTGGCTGCAGACATCCAGGCTATTATGCAACACACCTCATTCTATTTCCCCTTGCCACTCAATCCATGCCTCACTTCACCTTTCCCACTCTGATTTTGGTCGGATACAAGTAGACGCTTGTTGACTACCCTTAGGCTGATGGGCTATCGTCATCACCGAAGCTGTCTGTCCGTCCGGCGTCCGTTAACTTTTACCTTGTGAGCGGGATATCTTGAAAAGGATTCACCGTCAGAATTTTATTTCCTCGGTAAAGATGTATATCGACAAATCTCAGTCAAGTTCGAAGATGGGTGACCTTGACCTATTTTTCTACATTTTAGAGCTGATCATAGAAAAACACTTAGATGCTTATTACTCAGGAACCATTTGGTGGATTTTCACAAAACTTACTATGATTATTGGGACTGATAGTCTGTACCTGCTATACAAGTTTGGTGGTGCCACCTACAATTTCTGATTTTTAATGAATTTTTATCGGATTTTTCAACTTTGGGCTTGTGAGCGGGATATCTCGAAAAGGATTCACCGTAAGAATTTTATTTTTTCGGTGAAGATGTATATCGACAAAATCTCGGTCAAGTTCGAAGATGGGTGACCTTGACCTATTTTTCTACGTTTTAGAGCTGATTATAGGAAAACATTTAGAAGCTTATTTCTCAGGAACCATTGGATGGATTTTCACAATACTTACTATGATCATAGGGACTGATGGTCTGTAACTGCTGCACAAGCTTGGGGGCGCCATCTGCAATTTCTGATTTTTTATTGAATTTTTCTTGGATTTTTCAATTTTGCCCTTGTGAGCGGGATATCTCTAAAAGGATTCACAATAGGAATTTTATTTCTTTGGTGAAGATGTATATTGACAAAAATCTCGTTCATGTTCGAAGATGGGTGACCTTGACCTACTTTTCAAGGTCACAGAGCTTATAATAGAATAAAACTTAGAAGCTTATTTTTCAGAAAGCATTTGGTGGATTGTTATGAATCATGGTATCTACCTCTCCATTTTAAATTTATAACTGAGACATGTACAGATATACATCCATGTGAGAACAGATATTTAGTACTTGTTACTGTTACCATCTCTAAACACTGTTCTTTTGGCTGAGGGCTTTTGTCAGCTTTTGCTGATATTCTAGTTGTGTTGGGTGCACCCATGCCAGAATTGCAGCAGTGATGTTTGTTTAATTGTTTCTTGTTCTAAGTGTTTAGTACTTGCATTGTCCATATACATGTTACACTTGTTCTTGAAAAGTAATGGTCCAGCATTGAAGCATTATTATACCTGGTGTAATCTCATTGCACAGGTTCGCATTAGGCCTGTAGGCCATGTTACTAATATTTTTCTATTTTTTTTCTTAAAATGACAACAGTCATGTCAGTTTTTAGCTGTGATTCCATCTAGTGTCTCAAAACCTGGTGTGTTTATTGATCACAAGTGGATGCCCTGTAGTGATTGCTCTGTCTGTTTGTCTGTCTGTCCATCCGTCCATCCACACAAATTTGTTTCCAGATGATAACTCCTAGTTTAGATTGACATATGGATTTCAAACATGACTCACATATGGCCCATCACTTAAGAAAGAACTTGTATGATATTTAGCCCTCAGCCCTTAGGCTGATGGGCTATTGTCGTCACCCAAGCTGTCCGTCCGTCCGTCCGTTGTGCCGTCCGTCCGTCTGTCCGGCGTCCGTTAACTTTTACCTTGTGAGCAGGATATCTTGAAAAGGGTTCACTGTCAGAATTTTATATTCTCGGTAAAGATGTATATCGACAAAATCTCTGTCAAGTTCGAAGATGGGTGACCTTGACATATTTTTCTACATTTTAGAGCTGATTATAGAAAAAACATTTAGAAGCTTATTTCTCAGGAACCATTTGGTGGATTTTCACAAAACTTACTATGATTATTGGGACTTATAGTCTGTACCTGTTACACAAGTTTGGTGGCCCCACCTACAATTTTTTATTTTTAATAAATTTTTTTTGGATTTTTCAACTTTGGCCTTGTGAGCGGGATATCTCTAAAAGGATTCACAATAGGAATTTTATTTCTTTGGTGAAGATAGATATCGACAAAATCTTGGTCAAGTTTGAAGATGATTGACCTTGACCTACTTTTCAAGGTCACAGAGCTTATAATAGAATAAAACTAAGAAGCTTATTTTTCAGGAATCATTTGGTGGATTGTTATGAATCATGGTACATACCTCTCCATTTTAAATTTATAACTGAGACATGTACAGATATACATCCATGTGAGAACAGATATTTTGTACTTGTTACTGTTACCACCTCTAAACACTGTTCTTTTGGCTGAGAGCTTCTGCTGATATTCTAGTTGGGTCATGAGGTCTAAGGTCAAGGTCACATGATTAAGGCTGCATTTAAAGCAAGCTTTCCATCTTGCACATTTGGCTGACTTTCCAGTATGGGGAGAGCATAAATGAATTTTGGGTCACAAAGTCAAGGTCACAGGGGCCATCTGTTCACAATTAGTTTCCAGATGATAACTCTAGTTTGGTTTGACATATTGGTTTCAAACTTAACTTATATATGGCTCACCACTAAAGTAATAACTCTGTTGACTTTTGGGTCAAAGGTCAGGATCACAGGACCTATTTCTTTAAAAGGAATGTGTATGCATTTCAAGACAAACTTTTCCTCACAAACATTCCATCTTCAAGATATAATATTCACCTGCCAATAGGGGAATGTATATGCACTGCAAATAAAACTTTTCATCCCAAATTTTCCATCTTTCACACATGGCTTACTTGTCCATAATGGAAGAAATCTTTAGATTTTGAGATTATCTGGTTAGAGGTCAAGGTCACTGGACCACCTTTTTTTAAAATATTGTTAAAATTTATCTAATGCTGCAAGTTCGAGGACAATAAGTTCTAAAATTTTTGGTCACAAGGTCATTGATGAAGGTCACAATGGTATGTGTCACCATTTTTACTCAAAGTAGTCAGTCTAAAAAAAATTCAAACTGAAAAAAAACTGAATCATTCGTTCTGATCCTGATTTGCAGGGCAAAAGAGTCCATGGCATACATATTTATTAAAATCCTGATTAATTTACCATTGGCATATAATTAGTAGAAAGTTTAACTATAGGCAAATACTGGCAATATAAAAGTTTTTTTATCGATCTAAAACTGCCAAGGCTGGAGCACAATCTGTTTCTAATAAACCTGATATAAAACTAATAAAAACTTCGGACCAAAGCAGAAGAGGATAGTGAATTAATAGGAATGGTTATACTGAACTCACAACTCTGTTTTCTGTAGTCCTGCACAAATGTTGTATATAAAATATAAAATACAGTATATAATGTTGTTTTCATAATTATCAAAGTTATAATCTTGAATGTTCCTGCACCCTGGATAACTTTGTATTTACAGCTGCGATCAATGGTTGTGTAATTTCAGGTCACCAAGCGGCTATCAAGCCACCCATGCATCATCACAGTACAAGAGATGGGTGCCGCCCGACATTTCCTCCGCACCACCCTTGCTGACAAGAGCGAGGAGGAGAAGTTCCGCATCCTTCAGCCAACTCTGGAGATAAATCCATCGCATCCCATCATCCGCAAACTCCACAGCTTAAAGAATAACGACTCCACCCTGGCCAAACTCACAGCAGAACAGGTATGAATATGATCTTCTCAAATGATGGTATCCTGAGACTTAAAAAATATTTTGTAGCTTGTTACATTCTTAAGAAATTTTATCTGATATGGGAACCACTAAATTACAGACAGTAATTCAGGACGTATAATGATCAGTTGTTAAGAGGTGTCAGAGTAACCAATTATTTCTCTTTTACCTGTGGTAGACATAATCATCCCATGCTACCACAGGCAAAGTAAACCCTTCTTTTGTGACTGGACGTTCAGTTCATTGTATTTTTACCCAGATCAGGATGGTGATGTTTGGAATTGCCCATTTAAAAACTGAACCATATTTTTTTATAAGACCATTTTATCTAAACCATGTTTACCCTACCCATTTCTGCCTGAGACAAGGTACATGGTATGACAAACCAAGTTCTGAATAGAAGTGATTATGATATCATTCAAAATCTATGGTGATCTGTATTACGGTTATATTGTTGGCAGAGGTATGCATTCTCTGTGATCTAGGGGTGGAGTGCAATAGTTAAAGTGAGGAGATTGACCCAGAAGAGTGTTTACACTGTTATGCAGGCTTAATGTGAAGGCTGTGCCCAATGGTCATGTATCACTCACAGATGAGTGAACCTTTTAGGGCACCTGAGTGTTCATACCCAGCAATGGGGATGATTACACCCAGGAATTACAGGTGTGATAGTCACCAGGACTGGTCAACACCAGGATATAAATGAGAGAGAGCATTTGCTGTCACCCTGTTAGTCTGAAAGGGAAATGGAATCCAAAGTTATATATACTTGCATAAGATAGCATTAAAAATGCAGGCAGGTACCTCCACAAAAATAAAATAAAAAAGGTATGCTGTCTATTCATGCTCTCTGGTTCCCTGTAGATTTTTAGGCATCGTTTTATTCTTTGTAGATTTACGACAATGCCATGGTCGCTGCTGGGCTGATGGACGATCCTCGCACGATGCTGAACAGAATGAATGAACTCCTATCAAAGGCTCTGGAGAAGCACTGATCTGGTGAAACCTGACATCATATGAGGAAAGTGTCCAACACACATGACAGGACGTTTTAATGACCACAGAGCTGGGTCGCTGATCTTGGCTATGCAGCCAGCCTGATATCATCCTAGTATTGATAAACTGGGATTGGTAAAGAATATTTTATATGAGGACCAACCACATCCCCTGGTTAAGTCCTCTAGTGGCTGGGGTTATAGAGATCCAAGTTCATTCAGTGCAGTGTTCAATCCTTTTGCATTTATATCATTGCTTATTCCATCACCAGTGACCACTGTGGTGTTAATTCATTATTGATTTTATCTCTAGCCAATTACTCTATCATGATTATGTTTGTTGCTTCAAAAGCAATCTTTACAAACTTCGAGCCAGCTTATCATCTGCTGGAAAATTGTTTCAATAATCAGTGAGTTTACAAGCAGTAATTCAAAAGAGGGTCTTAAAAATAATTATCTGTATAGAAAAAAAATTCTTATGAAAATGCTTCCCCCCCTCAAAAAAAAAAAACAAAAAAACAGTTAACTCCAGATGAGACAGTAGAGACTTTGGAGAGATGTTAATTGAAATAATCAAACATGTTCCAATGTTTCAGCAGTGTATGTATAATGTAAAGACCTGAACAGTACAAAAAGGGTTACAAATACATATATGACAGGGGGACAGGTGATTCTCAGAGTTCTAGATAACCAGATGACAAGCTAGCTTTATTTCTAGGCAGATTCAATAATATGTATATACTAGGACTTTTTTACCTCATGTATGTGTGTGTGTATTGCATTCTAACTGACAAATGTGTACAGAGTATAAAGGCTCCTTGTTGTTCAGTATAAACCTCCTCTCCAGTCACACTTCATTGTTAAACAGTTTGATTAAAACGGTTCAAGTATTGTAAATTATTGTCATGAAATAATAAGGGAATGTCAGGATAAGTAAAATGTGGCCTGTAGTTACCTAACTGGTTAAAAATCAGGTAACCCAGGTGGATGATGATGTGGAATTTCTAATAGGCAATTAAATTTATCAAATATTTGTAATCCGGTTAATCACACTGAGTATTCCCCAATCATTTTTTGTACCAAATATAATAAATTAATGTTTATTTGAATAAATAAAATATGATATCTACAACTTTTGGTGTTGTGTTAAACATTTGTTTAATGTTTTACTGCATGCTTGCTTCTGTGCTTGTGTCTTTGTATTTTGAAATATGACATGTTAATATGCAGTGATTATTGTGGAGAATCCCCCACTCCTCCTCCCACACATACATACATAAATGTATTTGATTGTTCACAAATCCTCCCCAACATCTCAGTCTAGATTCCAGAGGCATATCCTGTCAAATGTGTATCGCTATCACTATGAGGAAAAACTGCAAAAACTCAGTAAAAATCATTAAAATTAACTGTGGGATTTACTGTTTAATGTATTTCAAATTGGTTCTTTTAATCAAATATTCCCATGGAAGAGGGTTGTCCCTGGAGTTGTTGCTGGAACTGTCCTGCTTGACAAATTGTACAAGAGTGGTGTTGCCATCAGCACAGGCCACAGGGATTTTCCATTAATGGTTTGGATGTAGCATATACCAGACTGTATTCAGAGATGCTGGTATCTATGTAATGGAAATACACTGGTGTTAATGAGGGTCCATGTGATGTTGTACTGGTGGTACTGGGCCGGACCAATATGTAACAGCTTGATAACCATAAAACCATGGATTCTTACTGAAGGTGTGGTTATATAAGGAGGGTATCAGCATATGCTATTCACTAAAGAGAAAGCTTGTATTTAAACAAGGCATAAAGGCCTAATGTGAACCTGTGCATGGGAT
Source organism: Sipunculus nudus (assembly GCA_026874595.1). Taxonomy (NCBI): domain Eukaryota; kingdom Metazoa; phylum Annelida; class Sipuncula; order Golfingiida; family Sipunculidae; genus Sipunculus; species Sipunculus nudus. The sequence continues at coordinate 13,443,756 of CM049315.1, read as the reverse complement.
ATAAATCAGGTATAATGCTTCCATGATGGACCATTACCTTTAAAAGAACGTGTGATGTATATGTACAATTAAAGTACTAAACATTTTGAACCTGAATATAAGCACCAATTACACAAATGTAACTCCTGAAATACTGGCTTTGATATACACAAAACAAAATGATTGTAGATGGCACCACCAGTCTTTTGTATGAGAAAACCAAAGATGTATGGACATGCAAAATTTAAGGCAGATACTTCAAACCACTCTAGGGCTATGTGCACAGATGCATGAAATCCAAAAACAATTGTAGGTGGCACCATCATTCTTGTGTACAAGAAGGCCGTCAGAGATGTATGGACATGCTTAATTTAAAGCAGATACTTCCAACCACTCTTGGGCTGTGTGCACAGATGCATGAAACCCCAAAACAATTGTATATAACAAAACTATCCAAGATGTAAGGACATGCTTAATTTCAGGCTGATATGTCAAATCACTGCTGAGAAATAAGCAGGAGCATACAATGTGCAAATATTATTGTAGGTGGAGCCATCAATCTTGTATATGACAAAGCCATCTGAGATGTATACATATGCCCAATTTTTGGCTGATATATCAAATCCCTCCTGAGAAATCAGCAGAGACATACACTGTGCAACATTTATTGTAGGTGGAGCCACCAGTCGTGTACCATGAAGCTATCAGATATGTATAGAAATGCACAATTTCAGGCTGATATATCAAATTCCTCCTGAGAAATAAGCAGGTACATACACTGTGCAAAAATCATTGCAGGTGGTGCCACCAGTCTTGTGTACGTGAAAGCCATCAAAGATGTTTGGACAGGCCAAAATTACAGGCAGATACATCAAACTTTTCTTGAGTCAGGCGAACAGGGCTGACCAAACTAAGCAGAGGCAGGCAGTTGCCCTGGGTGAACCAGACCAAATTGCCAGCTGCAGCTACTGCACAGAGTGAACTCCTGACCTACATTTGGCAGTACTGATTGAACTCTTGACCTGTTGCCTAATCTGATACAGACTGTAGTCTGCCAAAGCTATAAATAGATAAAGACTGAACTTAAGCCTGCTGCCAAATCTGAAATAGTTGGCATTCTGCATAGACCGACACAAATGTTAGCCTGATGGTAAATCTGTTTACACATACTGAAAGAATGGCTACAATTTTTTTTGAGCTGACATATTCATAAAATTTTTTTTATCAATATATGTAGGATAAAACAGATGCCTATTGAAAGCTAAATCAGAATACAGATATATTTTATTCATGGATTTTTCTTACACAAATAATGGACATGGACACCAATTATTTATGCTGACTGTACAGCTCTGCTTATATACCCACATAGCTCAGTTTGTTAATACAATAAATCTACTAGCTTTGTAGCAAAGTATCTCAGTCCAAAAATGTGGTCCAAAGACAAAGGTCCAATAATTCATCCAAACATCATCATTTAAGTTAACTTGAACAAGGCCACCTAAAAGTCCTTTTTGTGCAGTGTTTAAGAATTTGAGTTTAGAAGAAAAAGAGTTTTGCAGAAAGGATTATTGCATCCCCTAAGTCTGATATAGGCTTACTTGGTCTCAAGACCAACTTCAGCTTTCAGCGACTCAAACCATCAATAAACCACATCAATTTTATATAGAAGTGAGAGACCATTATAGTAAGATGTTTGCAAAAATGAAACCATTCCGTTGACAGTATCATAAAATGTTCCTAAAGTAGTAGATGAAAGAGGCTCAAATTCTTGAGATTTTTGCCCAAAACAAAACAGGTCCATGTAGGTGGCCCCACAAAAAATCTGTTTCAAATATGAGTAATGTGCATAAAACTTGGAGATGCTAGCACCTGTTGTCTCGCAGATTGTAATGTTAGTATGCTTACTTGGCCAAATAACTGAATTAAAATTTCTGTAATTTAGCCAAAATTTATTGAACCCAAACCTTTTGAACAAACTTTATGAGAGCTTATCTCTGGGATCATTTCTGTAAAATATTGAACAGTTTGGCTGAATTATTTTGGAGATTTTTAAAGGTTTTTAAGTTTTTTACCCCAAAAATCTACATTGATGCAGGAGGTGCCACAAAAAGGTAATTTCCACAATACTGTGGTTGCCTTTTTGTTCGCGAGGGTTTTAATTTCGCGATATTCGCGAATGGGAAATAATCGCGAAAATGACACCCTCGGGAATAATTGGCCAATTGAGTGTGTCCTTCTGATTAAGTGTAGCCAATCCTTGAATGGAAATAGGTTAGAACAGTGAGAAATCTTAATATAAGTTACATCCATGCAGGTATAGGGAAAACATTCCCTTATATTTGAACTTAAGAACCTGTGCTGTGTACGGGCCCATCCTTATATGAGGAGAATATCATAAGCTCATGAATTATTCTCAAATTATAATACACACAGCAATGGCTTTACCAAAGATTTGATATAGGTTCTGGTGAGATCGCGAAAATGACACCCTCACGAAACATTAAAAATGGAGAAATCGCGAAATTTCAGCCTCGGGAATATGAAGCCAACCACAGTATTTGAGTGACAGATTTTTGTGTAAAATTAAGGAAGGCCAGCTTCTGCTGTTCCTGAGAAATTATGGATTAATGTATCGGACCCCTGTACAAAAAAGGCCGATGCAGGTGGCATCTCAATATCATACAAGTCATGTGACCATCATTTGGATAAAATTTGGTGATGATAGCTCAAGCCATTTCTGAGATTTTTAATTTAAGAATGCTTTTTTGTCCAAGTGACAAGTTCAGCTTCCCGTAACTCAGCATAAAAATCACTGAACTGAATTCATTTGGACAGTTTTGGAGATTAATTTTTTTTTTTTCCTTTTCAAATTAATAATAAGAAAAGATTAATTGGAATGTATCAGTAATGGAGAATGGCCTTGCACAGACTATTAGCGTTTACTTTCTTTTTCATTGGTCAAATGAAGTTCCTGGAAACACCTTAACATCTGGGTTTTTTTTCAAACCCCCTTTGAAGAACTGAAGCACTTTTTGGTCCTTCTGGCATGAAGGAATACTTCATATATTTGTTGACTGGTAAATTGTCAATAAAAGGCAGCAAGCTCCAGGGATTTGGTAATAGAACCCAGGTGACAAGAGGAGAAGGTTGAGCTTATAACCACTCAACTGTCCAGGCCCCTAGAATGTTATTTTTTCTGGGAAAATGTCCCAAACTAGTCCAAAATTTAAAGCTTAATAACTAGCAAGATAAAACATTTTGTAGAGAAAAGAAAGAAGCCACATTCATTTGTGATATCTTTATTACACTTGTTTACACTCAACATGCAGTTCACAACGGACATCCACATGACTGATCCTCAGGGGTGTAGACTGGTTCCCCTGTCAGATCAGCCTCACCCCTCTGTCCAATAAGATGTCCGAGGGTGTCCACATGTTATTTATATAGTACATATTGCACATACAGTATGTGTCTACTGAGAAAAGAATGAACATCTGATGTGGATAATGAAAAACAACAGTGCTAAACCTTGCGCCTTATACAGTCAACAGCATAACCCAAGTGCATTATACTTGGTGAAATAACTTGATCATAGGAGGGCTTTAAAAAATACTGATACCGAATAGTCATGGTTTGTGTCATCTAATACAATGCATGAATTTACTTAAGTGCTACTTTTGTAATATTTTAATTACAAACCCCAGGAAGACGTTTCTAGCTTAATTTCCAACATGTCCTTTTCAAATTTTTACTCCCCTCCCCAAAACTGGTAAATGCAGTCCTTTCTTTTCTTGCAGTGGAGCCCCAGTTTGCACATGATAATGCCTACAGAAATCTGCTTAGAGATAATTTTCTTGTTATTAGATTACAAACATGCAGCTTGCAATTATGCTAAAACTTGCAGTATGTATAGCTAAGCATTAAATACTGAATTATTATATGGTTATTATGACTATGTTAAATATCTAAACAGAGGGGAAATCAACAAAGTTTTTACCTGCAGCAAATAACAATCTATTTACATCTATATACATACAATTGAAACTACATTCATAGTACAGTAATCCTATTTATAGAACAACACATGGCCTGGTGCTATATAATGTATTATGTCCATTACACTGGGGTGATACCACATGGATTTGGAATGTGTATGCATGATCACTAGTGTGACCAGGATGGTACACACAAACACCAAGTGTTGACTACACAACAATAAACATAAGACAGGCCCTGCAAAGCCTGTTTATATAATAGTATGTTTATGGGCCACAAGGAGCATGTGACCACCGCCACAGAAATAGCTAATAATTTACTATTCCACATCACAGCATACACCACCCACTTACACATATTCAGTACGATCTATTAAACAAAACAACTTTATATTCATGTTCCCCCATAGATTTATATATATGTATTTGTATATGTATATATATATTTGTGCAAAGATGCTACTGCTCGATGGATGCTGATCACAGGTAAACCTTGGTTTCATTTCCTTTTAAATGTAAACTACAAATGTATTATGAACTATGTTGACAATGTAACTCCAAATTAACTACCTATCATTAATTTTTACCTCAGCATCCATTAAGAGCAGCATGGGAGCACAATTGACTGATGGCAACTTATGTAAGACTGATTACACAATCAAATGTGTTGCTTAGGATAAACCATATATTAATTTTCTGGGTGGAGGCAGCTTATTTTGTTGACAAAATCAGGGCGACAATAAGTCCGTATAGACCCAATACTTCAGCGAAGATGAGAATCAGGATCATTCCTACGAACAGCCTTGGTTGCTGGGCAGTTCCACGAACACCAGCGTCTCCTACGATACCAATCGCAAAACCAGCAGCCAAACCACTGAGTCCCACGCTCAAGCCAGCACCCAAGTGTACAAAGCTCCTACAATCAGAAAACAGTGCACCATACATTAATTGTCCATTAACCAACTCCATGGAGCCCCCCCCCCCCCCCCAAAAAAAGACAGAAAATTATACAAGGTGCTAGCATGCAGTAAAATTATAATATTTTAAGTCTAAAAAAAGAAGAATAATAAAACATGATGTCACCACACTGTCACTGTAGAATTATAATATTCTGAACACATAATACATGAAATACGAATACCATGTTTGGATAGATTTTCTTAAGCCAAACATACTGTATATTCATCTCAGTGCTAAAGATCATCAACCTAAAGCAAACTGTAATTACATTTGGAAATCTGGTAAAGACCAAATGAAAACTGATCCAGATAATACCTAAAATATAAATTAGCTTAAGATTTTTTTAGATACCAACAGTAAGTGTTTATATTTGGAGAAATAGTTGCATGTTTGTATCACTGTAACAACAAGGATGGATGTACACATCTGTGGCCCCTGATAAGTGCTACCTGTGCTATGCCATGGGATCTTTATATGCTGCTGAAGTAGAAATGAACACAACATTTTGTTGACAGGCCAGAAAATACAGCACAATGACTGCCAAGAAACCTGGAGGATATTTCACTTTCATATTGTGAACAAAATGTGGGATAAAGAAAATACAACAAATAAAAAGAAATTTGTGCAGTAAATCTTCTGAGGCATGTCTGAAAAAGTGTGGTGGCCTTTAAATCAGAGGGACTGTATTTTAACAATTCTCCAGTTCCTTAAAAGTTTCAGAGGGTTTATTTTTTTTTCATAGTCAATCAGAACCTGTATATAAACTTTAAAATTAGGCTAACAAAACCAAAGCCCTGTCAAATCACTCTTATGTTGGTGTAGGTGTAAGAAATCAGCGTGACAACATGTGTAAAGGAGAATGCCACTGATCAGGATTGTCACCTGTTATTACAGTTAATTAAATGAAGAGTGAACGACAATGCACATATGCATTTACCACTTGATGTGGAATCAAGGGAGTCTTGTTTTTTGCACCTAAACAAATCAACATAAACTTCAAAATGATCCTTGTTTTACCAGGATTTATGGACATTAATGATCGAGTCAACCCACTAGAGCCAAAGTATCGGCAAGTGAAATAGAGGGAATTTGTTCAAATTGTAAACATTGAGAACTAAGTAAGATTTTACACATTTTATTTGCAAAATACACGTATCAAAACTATATTTAGTTCTAGTATATTGATCACGACTATCACCACCAACTGGTAGCTTTTTAGATTATCCTATAATATAGTAAATTCTGGGAATAAAAGGATAATTTAATTGTCAACGCATTCTTTGTTTAGCTGAAAATGTGGGAGGGAGTTTGAGAGCTGAATTTAAAGGGGCCAAATCATCTATTAAGCATGTTGAGTTAATACGAAAAATAGCTTCTTCCCTTTAAAAATAAATCTGTACCTGCCAAAATATTGCACTGAAGCCATTTGTTTTTTCCAGTAAACGAATATTAAAAACAGGGCACCAGGCACAATGACAGGTGTAAACATTAACACAGCGCGTGGGGCCGTGTGCATCACTGAGCCAAAAAACGTGTCAATCAGGAGATGCCCTGTCTGACTTGACCCAGAAGGTAATGCATGTTCAAACTGGCTGAAATACCACTTGTTGGCCCTCAAAATCAGGCCACCGGTCACGTGACCTTGTTTTGGTAAACAGACTGTGTTTACCAACACGCAGAGCCATAACATGGTGACAAACAGGCGTATGCGAGGAAATGAGACCATGTGCTGGGATGGTTTTGCTGGTATACATTTGTATAAAGTAAAATTGAACTGATTGTGTGAAAGAATAGGCAAAAATTAGCTCCTGATTATGTCCCTTTAAGCCAGTAACACTCCCACACACTCGGGAGTATATACTTCTTGGTACACGTTGCTTCACAAATTTCTTGAAACATGACCCCAACAATTATGCATCATGTGCCTTATACAACTCTGTTTGCTTTGTCTAATCATAGTGGCCCTCTTCAAGTCATATTTTACTTCTCTTGGAATCTCAAATTCTGCAATTCCATAGGCCTACACTGAGACCCTGCATACCATGCTGTTTCTTGAAAAGTTGTAGAACTGAAAACCTGAAATATTCTGCCACATGTTGCACAACAAACTACCTGGTGTGTGGCCATCTGTATGATATTTAAGGAGATCAAGTATTGTGAGTCCCGACTTACTTGAAGAGTGTGTAGCCGTCTGGCCTGAGGTCATTTGCGATGAGAACTGCTACTACCAGACCATAGATAGCGATGATACCAGCCATAACAACTGGGATAATAGACTTCATGATCAACTCGGGACGCATGACCGACATTGCAGCAATACCTGTACCCGACTTTGCTGTTCCATAGGCAGCACCTAGGGCTGAAACACACAGACAACACAAAAGGTAAATATCATATTAACCATAATATTGTACTGCTGCATCTGCTTAAACAAATGTGTGCTTTGTGTACTGGTAATCAGTGTGACTATAGATACAAATGTTGACATGCCAAAATGACATGCAGATAAAATTGAATGCTCAATCTGACACTGCTGCGAGTCTTGTCATTAGTATAATAAGTATTAACGGTAAGTTTAACCACCACTAATGAATCTACGAGTTAATCAAAACAAACATTTATAATAATGCAGAGGCAAGAAAAGAGCAATCTTGACCCAAACATTTCCCATAATTAGAATCCAGTGAAAGAACTGATGTGCAATTGACAAAATAACATGTAAGCAAAAACTTCAAACTAAGTCTTTAGCTGACACACCAACACATATTTACAAACAGAATGAAGTATCACTCTCTAGGATAAAATAAACAATATTTTTTAGGAAATACAAAATTGTGCAAATGACTCTGTTCCACTGCCTGGAAGATAATATAATCAAGCAAATTCGTAGAACTTGTGTCCCCCACAACCGCCTCTTTTTCTCAATATATGAATTAGTTTTTATTTTCCTCTAAAGATGTCTCCACATGTCATAGTGCCTGTGTTTTAGTTTTCTTTGTCCCCTGAAGATGTCTCCAAATGTCATAATTTTTTTCCTGAATTTAGGAATAAAAGGGAAAATTTTTTGTTTGTTTAGGAGCAGGTGATAATACATTTTCAGACAGACACTAAAAAGCAATCCCAACCAAGGTATGCATGAGAGCAATCACTGATCCAGATTTGAATGAAATCGGATAATATTTCAGAATGATGTATGGACAGACAGAGGGACAAACAGACAAGCCCAAATCAATGTCCCCTGTTCCGTGGAAGCCGGGTAAAAAAACAGATCTTTGAAAAAGTGAGCAGACATGAGCATCATTTTTATGTTTCCTTGGAGTTCACAACACTTATATTTTAACAGAATGGTCTTAATTGATAACAGATAGTGAAAGGTTATAATTTACACTCAGGGCTCTGCATTAACAGTTAACCGCTTGCCTGAGGGCAAGTAAAAATTCTAGAAAATGGTAGTAGGGCAACTTAAAGTTGCTTCCTACTTGCCCGTCTGGTCAAGTGGGTCCAACATGAACCTTTACCCAAAGCCCTGAAAAACTATTTGTGCCTGGTACCTAATGGAGTAAAAAAACACTTCCATGAGGAAAAGCTGGAACTTCTAGTTTGGTTAAAATATATCCTAAATGAACAAGCTTTCAGATATCCCTTAAAAGTTATTGGGTCACTGTGTTTAACATTTCGAATTGCAGGCTATATGTGCATTTAAAATTTGCTTCCTAACTCTGTATCCGATGTAGAACAAACTTCAAGTGGAAATTTCTTGCATGAACCCTGAGCCGCTGGTGCCTCAATATGATCTCATTGAGGTCATGAAAGTCTGTTATACTGCATGTGGACTGGTACATATTACAATTTGCCATGTGGTAAAATATACACTTGAAATATGTAGGAAAATCCAGTAAATTATCTGTCGTAAGTAATTTTCCTCTATTCAGTTTGGCAGTCACATCATATTTATTTCTGCACGATGAAAATGTCAATTTACTTCAGATATTTTTCTAAACATACCCCTGAAAGTTTCTGCACATTCAAGGCGGTCTACTGGGAATAAAATTGCTTTACTCTTGTTTGGAGGACCTGTACTGCTTGCACTGCAACATTTGCCAGTTGTCAGATGACACTATTTTGGCAGGAAGAAAATAATGGCCAAATCAGGGAATTGTTTCTAATTCTCCCCCTGTAAAAAATTGTTATTTTACATTGTCAGCATTTGCTTGTCTGGTGTTTTTACTAAGTTCCTCTATTATCGCGATATTTCACCTGGCCGTTACTAGGTCTCATGCTTCACTGACCAGACAAGATGTGCTATGACAAGATGTTTGTACTAGGTCAAGAGTAATGAATGGTTTTGATCTGCCGTATGTAAATAATTTTCTGTGGCAGCAGTAACAACATAAGTCAGGCCCTATATCATTACATAATCTCAGAAAAAAATGACATCTGAGGTCAACAACTATAATCTGGGCACAACAAAAAACATGATTTCCACTGGCCTTTCCTTTCAGAATAAGTGGGCCTCCCATCTGCTGTACATCTACAGGTGTGACCTGGAATAAATTTGTGATGACTTGCTGACTGAATCCCTGGTATTCCACATTTTATTTACACCAGTTGCAAAAAAAAATAATACAGGAACATCTAAAGGGGAAGATACAAAATTATAAGACCAAGCAAGGCTTCTATGATCATGTAGCTAAATATAAATTTATCAAAGGAACAGATGATCCAAGAATCTAGAGATTAATGGACCAAAAAAAATCAAATCAAGCCAGATAAAAAAAAAAACAATATTCAATTTTGTGATTATGTGTTTGGTGTGTTATTTGCTTATATAATTATATATATAAATCAACTGTTCATAAAAATATGTAATGGTGGCTAACTATTACTTATATTTTTACTTGACAGACTGTAAAGGTTCCATACAACACACAAATGAACAGACACTTGATATTTTGTAAATGAAGCGCTTCAGTCACAAGATCAAATCAAATCATCAAATCCAAATTAAGTATTCATTGACAATTGCTGTTATAATGCAACAGCAAAGCACGGATTCACCACAGATGAACTGAGATTACCACTATGTATACTTATTTGTTTCAGCCGTTATCACAAAAATTTAAAAAAACAATCCTGACATTTTTCCACACAGGTTTTGCTGAATTAGCCACGTATCAAGATCTTCACCAAGTTAACATTTACCCAAGTTTCACATTTTCTACAGTTAACTCACTCCTACTGTGCTTCATAATAATCAACAATACAAAAGAATACATATTAATAATAAATCTACTAATAACATGGGGAGGGTTGGGGAAATATTCACAGATCTGCATCTGAATTCACAATGATGCTAACATTTTTCTTTACACCGTTGCATCAAGGAAATATTAGGACTGTAACTGTGGTAAAAAACTGTTGATGCTTTTAAATATTCTGATAAAAGAATTAACACCCAACATAATAACCTCCACTGCAGAGACAGAGTAATGTATACACCATTTGCAGAACTAGCCATACTTTGTCAAATGACAGGGAGGCAAAATTTGTAAGATCAAATGAACCCACTTGAATGATCAATACCGGTAACAAAGTATTCATTAATAGTGTGCATAAGCCAGACCAAGTATTGTGGGTGCCAGCATATCCACTCTAAGAGATGGACCACCTCTGACCATAGAAGATATGCTCCAACTACAGACAGCAGAGCCATTGACAGCTATAACATTCCTGTTGGGAGAGTTTCCTCCTCTAATTCAACACAACCCCAAACAGGAATCTCATGCATATTAAAAGGGAGCTATGCAAATTACCTAACAATACCCTACAGATGGTGGTTCCCTCATAGATCCCCATGAGGTGGCCCAAAAATAGACCCTCCTAAGCCTTCCCAGCAGGCCTTGCCAGGCTGTAAACTAAAACCCATGGAGGTAACAATTATCTGGTTTTCTTGAGAGTAAGTGCAAATATTTTCATACATACTGAACATTAAGTTACAATTTACATCTCAACTGAGTCAACACAACTGTATTATGCATGATATGAAGGGGGTGTGGCATGTCCTCAAGCTGAACACCAAATATTGTGGTCTGAACTACTATTGTCAGCTTGGTCTGACAAAGCTTTAGAGGGTAAACTATCAAACTTAGGAACTAGAACACTGAACAAGAAAGAACAATTAAATAAGAATTGTTTGCGTTATAGGTATGCAGCTAAGCCATTAATTGTTATATGTATCTGGTGTTATACATCTGTTGGATGCATATGACTATAATGATGGTTGGACCTTGAACCAACACATTCTGAGGGGGGGGGGGGGGAGTAGACAACTAATCTAGATCATTTCTATTGCTTGTCGCAACTTTTCAAATGCACAGGCATGTCTCATGATATAGCCAGTTTTATTATTATTTTACAATTTTCTCTTTCATCTTGAATTATATAATGTTTACATCACCCTGGACAGGTTAATCCATTACTGAAAACAATACTGAGAATATGTGAGAATTTTGTTCACAGTGGGAGAGCCCATTAATGGTTTAGGACCAATGAAACTGACACTGAATTATCAGTCATTTTAGAGATCCTGCAACAGAAATTTTTGCCAAATATTTTCACTGGAATACTTGAGTGTTTTCTACAGTGTTTCCCAGTCTTGTTTTAGATGAAGAACACAAGTATAATGTAGTATCTGAAGTCTCGCACTTGATAAAGATCACATCACAGAGAATACAAGGCCATGTTAGGCTTCTTTTTATTTCATTACATGCCATGGGTGAGACCATCAGGTTTCAAGCCTTTGTCAGGACTTCTGCCTTAATCCTACTGGATTACAGTTTTGCTACCAGCTTTACAATGGTTCCTGGTTCACAGACCTCGTACTGATCGATTTGTTGGCTACAACAATTTATTAGCTGTAGAACAAGAATGCAGAAATGAAAGTAAAATGTATGAATGATAGTCCTGATTTTACAGATATAATGACAAAAACAAATTGGTCCATCCAGTGGGTTAACTAAAAACTTCAGACAGATCACAGTACGACTTTGTCATGCAGGTAGCACAGAATTTCAGAACTGAGAAGATGTATTTCTCATTTATTTAAGATGTTGCATTAGGCAGATATTTTAGATTTCAAATAGTGCAAGGACTATAGTCTGTCCCCAAACCCTTTTCTGCATGTTTTTTTCACTATAATAATTTTTCGATTATTCTTTAAAATGCTCTTTGGCCTAAAGTAGATAGGCATATATTCCGCCGATTTTGTGTACAGTAATAATATATATGTAAAAAGTATCTTTTAGGTTATTTATGCTGATGGACTGTGGGTGGCGTCTTCCCGGTACTGTTGAATGGTAAATTCCTCAATTGTACACTTTCCATATCAATGGCTGCGTGTGGCGTTTCTTACACAACAGTGACGTCACAAAGATCTGTCACGCATCACCTTCAATTGACTGACGTCAACAGTTTGTCTGGCTCGTTTATTATCAGTTCAATGGCAATGAAAAAGATGTAAATGCTGTAACCTGTTTAGCCATATTTTGGATTATTTGTCTCATACATAATCAAAGCAATGTAAGGCATTTTTTACACTGGCAGTCGGTGGAATAGCTCCTGCAACCTTTGGACCAGGAAGCATTACACTGCTTAACTTGTATGAAAAATTATCCCAGAAAAACATGCGGACACGGGTACTGCAACAGATTATACCTGATTTGGTCTTAATATCCAGGAAAACCTTTGACCAGCAGTGGGTACCTGTGCCACGCCCCCTCCCCATTATGTAACACCCTGGACACTCCAGTCATTCTACTTAGCATCACAGAATTAATTTTCCTCTATCACTGAATTTGGTTTCATCCTGGATGTTTTAATACTAAGTTACTAGTTAAGTTACTAAATCTAATAGATTTAGAAATATACTACAGAATTCCAACACTTCCCTAAGATTTTCATGACTTCAAACAAAAATTCCAGACCTCTTTCCCACAAGACTTTGGGGTTTTCAGCTATTACTTAGGTTGTTGCGATTCATTAAAATTTAAATCATTACTAGTTTACCAACAGAAAGGAAGCATGGATGAAACTGAAAGAAATTTTAAAACTACCTGTATTTTATTTCATTTTTTATGACTTCTGCAAAATTCACCCAAAAATTATGACAAATCCATAGGTAAAATAAAAAATTCATGACTTTTCATGGGCATGGCCATGGGAAGGCTGTACTCACAGTAACATGCATATTTGATGTAAAAACTAAAATACACATTTCTAGACTGATACTGTACTTGCTAGGTTTGATACCAATAGGGAGCAATTATTTTTTTTTCCTGCAGAATAAATCATAGGAACACTAGATCTACCATTATTAATATTATCATCATTCGGATATCTGAAGCCATTCTTGGAAATGAAAAACCTGCTGGACGACTACACCCTAGTAGTAGTACACGGTGGTGGTTTCACCGCCCCCTCATGCAACCAGGAGATTTAATCAGGAATTAGATGGAATTTGATATACGATGAACGAGTACATGGACTGTGCCCTGTTATGTCAATTTCTCAGATATACATGGATCTTATTAAATGGATTACTATGGACAATTAAAATAAAGATCCAACCCGGCTGACGAAGACCGGACTGAATTAAGGGCAAAAATCGATCATACAACTTACAAGAAGCCGGTTTTGGGTTTTATCGCGCTTCACGGTATTTTCAATACTTACCACTAAATACCATAGCAGCCGATGCTCCAATGACACCAAAGAAAGGTGTATACAAAGGTTGTTCAGTATTAGACATTGTGGCTCTGTGGAATTATCACAAACTGGACAGAATGTCTGTTCCCTCAGAAACTCCCACTGCGAAATGACAGAAGATGGCGGATGAATGACCAATCATGTGATTCTGACGACCGACATGAAGATGTTATACATCGGAGTCTCTGATTGGTTCGGAATAACATTACATGTCATCAATCGGCCTATCACAAATGCTGTTTCATCAAATGTAGGTACGTAAGCCAGATGATGTCACATCCTCATATCATTGACCTTTGAATTGACCTTTGGGTATCATGTGATCCTTGACTATTTACGCAAGTTTCGATGACATCATCAAAGGCCGTGTTCCACCAAACCCAGATCTGTTTCTCCACGTGAGAGAAGAAAAATCATGTGGAATGCCAATAAATATGAAACTGATTGTGATTAGGAATTTTTGATTAATTTTGGGAACCAAGAATTATAACATATCTTCCAAAAATGAAATTTGCTTACAAGGTGGGTCAGTTATCTTGACATAATCTCATAACAATCTATTATCGCTCAATCCCAACAGTACCTGAAGTGCTACCTTGTCCTGTAGTAGTACAAATGTACTACTACAGGACACTGTGCTGTACCAGTACAGGCCACTGTGCTACCCCTTATCTGGCCAGTCATGGGGCTGGACTGGGGGCATAGGAGGAGCAGGGCTACAAGGGCAATTAGTGTGTCTGGGGCTGGTGCCAGACCTCATATGATGAGGACACAGTGTCAGTGGTCTGCTGATTATCTGCTTTGTTATAACTGAAGTATTAAGATAACAACAACAATAGTCATTTCTCTTCTTCTCTATTCCTGCCTCTCATTCTCTCTCCCTATCTCTTTCTTTCTCTCCCTCCTTCTCTCACTTCCTCTTTTTACCATTTTCTCTCCCTCTGTCTCTCAATCTATGGTTCTCTTTCTCTCTCTCTTTCTCTCTTCCTTTATTTCTCTTTCTCACTCATTCTTTTTCTCTTCTCTTTTTTAATAGTGCTCCTATAGCTATATTCATAGATACATATATATAACTGTAATACGGTGTGTAGATTGTATTTGTTGTGCTCAGATATCCATATTAATAGATACATATATACCTGTAATATGTATATACAGAATAAATATCTTAAACATAAATATATCTGTGGACATCCAGGCCTACATGTTTTATTATGTATATTGTGTTTGTAGCTAACTGTACATACCAAACACTGAAGTACTTTGTATAGTGTAATGTGCTTGTCTGTGTAATGGTAACTGGTTGATTGATTTGCAGAATAATGGAGGGGTTTTATTCCAAACTGATTGTGGATTCTTTTAATGAATTCAAAATGGATGCATAATTTTATACATGATCTGTGTAAAAAAACAATACAATTATTGCGTCCCTTTATATATATATAGTAATACATTAATGGTTGTATAATAAAAGAGGTTATTTCTTTTCTTTATCTGAACATTCGCAAGAGATTCTTATATGATACTTGTTGTACATAATGAAAATGTTGAACTGGAATTTAGGACAAAAATTGCTTTAAATGATCTTTTTATATCTTATAACTATATACATCTAATCATAAAAAACACATTTTTATTATATTTTAACTCATCTTTTGTTGATACAGTACATAGTATCTTAAAATGTTTATATGTAACATTTAGTGATAGAAAATCTGCTGTTCAGAAAGAAGCCATTGTATTAACTGGATGCTGTTCATTTGGACACTACGAAAATGGACACGATCATATAGAAGCCATCATATTATAGACGCCATCATATGCTGAGCGGGCCCATGCACGCTTCATTAAGACGCCTAAATACAAGCCATATACCATATTTTGTTTTGTTTAATATTTTCTTTACGTATGTATATCCTGTGATCATATGCTGAGCGGCCCATTAAGGTGCCTACAAAATATTATGTTTTATATTATATTTTGTTTACATATGTATATTGTTTCCTTATATTTGAGAACCTATATAATGAAACAGTTATCAATAATGATTTGATGTTTAAGACAATATCTTTGATATTGTGCCAATGAAAATATTGCTGATCATACATAGACACACTTCAGAGAGACGCCTAATTACAAGTCATATAGTTCTAATTTCTAAATGTTTCTAGAAAAGTGAGACCCAATTTAAATATAATCATGTAAAGTTTTAGATTATATTTAGTTTTCATTTATTTCGTGAGAATGAGGGTCTTTTGTTTCAGTTACCAAACAAATTAAAGTTTTAATTGTCATGTGCAGTTTCAATGAAAGTAATATAAACTAAATTGTAGTTTACCATTGTAAATCACTCTATCATTCCTTAATATATAGTTAAACTTTAAGAACTTATATAAATTAATATTATAATGCAAAACATGAATAGATTTTTTTTTTCTAATACAATTCACTATATAGAATACTATAATCATAAATTACAAAACATTAAATTTTTAAACATTTCAATTTTCAGATAAATGGGAATACACATATTTCAAATATTTTGGTATGGTAAAGGAGGTCTAAATCTTCTAATTCCACACAAAAAGTTGTGGATTTGATCATTAACTTTAATATTATCTTAAAAGTATAACAGATTCCTACTTCCGAGTTCATCTATTGCCTGTGCACACAATAAAGGAGGTTCATGTCTATTGTTGTTGTTATATTAATACCACAGTTATAACAAAACAGATAATCAGCTGACCACTGTGTACTTTTGAGGTCTGGCACCAGCCCCAGACACACTAATTGCCCTGGTAGCCCTGCTCCTCCTATGCCCCCAGTCAGGCATGAAGCCCCATGATTGGCCAGATTAAGGGTAGCACAGTGGCCTGTACTGGTACAGTCCAGTGTCCTGTAGTAGTACAAATGTACCACTACAGGACAGAGTAGCACTTCGGCCCCTGTCACAATCCCAGCTGTGACAGGCATGTTAATTGTGATACAGTTGTCCCGCAACCGACACCAGTCACATGAGTAAGTGACAAAGATACATCACATGCCGATTGCTAATGCATCTTGATATATTGTGTCACCGGGTTACCTTTATTTTAGGGGGTATTCCTCGTTGCCGCTGCAATGTAATGGTGTGTGTGTGTTTGGGGGGGGGGGGGGGTCGGGGGTCTGATTCAGGTGGATCCCGCTTCATGGACCTATCACTGTATAAAGCCAAAATAAAGGTTGGATTCTCAGGCACTTTTTTCATAATTCAGTGTGCGAAGGTGTTTTTTTTTACCTTTTTTGTATGTTTTTAAAAAATTGTCATTGATCAGGGAAAAGCATGATAATAACAATTGTTTTGCTGAACAGGTAAAAGCACTATATAAGAAAGAAATTGTATTATTTTATCTTCTTAAAAGAAATTTTTTATTCCGGGGGTTAAATTGACATGCGCAATGCCTGAGAACTGTACCTTTATTTTATTGGCGTTATGGAGTTATGAGATACAGACTATTTAATGATAGCCATGTTCCTGACTCCAGCAAAACAGACTCATGTGGGATCAAAATTACTGCTGAATAATCATTAAATCCGAAAGTATGGATACTGCAAAGAAAATGAGATATTGTTCTGTTACAACCGGAAGATACTAAGAGCCTAGTGAAGCTTGTGTTTCAACCAGTGCAAAATGTAGCTTGGAGCGCCAGTGAAGCAATGTCATTTAAACTGATAGCATACCAATTAAATTTTTGAATTTCAAGTTGTTTCCAGTATTGTCATATATGCAGTATGTTCACAGGAAAGAATAAGGTCTTTTGCTGTTGCCAAGACAGTCACATTAAGTAACATGTCTGTAAAAAATTTAAAACTGAATCAAATTTCATACATATCTTGCTTTGTATGTAACCTTATTTTATATATGACATTTTAATTATATTTTATCTTTACAGTTTTCCAATCTGCTGGGATCTGTGTACAGGAAAGGAAACCTGACCTTCACGCCAGATGGAAACTCTGTCATCAGTCCAGTTGGCAACAGGGTCACCATTTTTGACCTCAAAAAGTAATTATGGGCCATTCAACCCTTATATATTTTATTTTAATTATGAACAATTGTACTTGTGTGTTGGTAATATAACAAACAGGATGTCTTATGTGGTGAGAGATAAACTTCTATTGATATTCAGTGTCCATGCCATGGACCAGTACAGTAAAGCTTTAGTCCGTTCCCTCAGTTATTAATATAATCTCAAAGCTTGTTAAATGTTGAACCCTGAACCTCCATACTTAAGTATGATTTCTCCATGTGTCACTGTTGTGCCAAAGATGAACATCCTTAACAACTGTCTCCTGACAAAAAATAGAACAAAAAATAAACTGATATGTTGAATATATATAAATTTAAGAATGCACTACTTTTATGTTGCATAAAATATTTGTCTCTCATTCCTCTTCCCTCCACCCTCCAAACTGAGTGATAATTTGGAATGGGCTGTAGAATGTACAAACTTTGAAATAAGGTCAAGGTCAAAAATAAATATCAGGTGCAATTATGTCACATATGATGCCAATAAATCAGTTTTGGAGATCTGGCAGAAACAGGGATGAAAGAAAAGTGAAGAAAAAAATGTAATAGATGATTTTGCACTTGAAAGTCAAATAAAAAGGTTAGTAAAATCCAAGAAGCCCCAAATAAAACTTTTTATACAGATATTGATACACAATTAAGCTCATAAACCCTAAAAACCTCCTCTCCCTACAAGGTAAGGTTTAATAATGCTTCCTGTCAGCAATATTAATATTAGTATTGATTCTTGTGAGAGCCATCAATAATCATGTTATAATCCTCTGAAACAGCTGATATGTTGTAGCAGCCCTACTAACTAGTGTACAAGTATCTTCTGTTTCAGTAAAAAGTCAGAGACTCTTCATGTGGAGAGCCATGTCCCCTGATGGTTTTTAAGTCATACTGGTTAATGAAGTATCATTATCTTCTGTTTCAGTAACACGTCAGAGACTCTTCCCGTGGAGAGTCAGATGAATATAACAGCTGTAGCCATGTCACCTGATGGTTTGTTAGTCATTCTAGTCAATAACGTATCATTATCTTTTTCAGTAACAAGTCTGAGACTCTTCCTGTGGAGAGTCAGATGAACATCACAGCTGTAGCCATTTCACCTGATGGTTCATTAGTCATTCTAGTTAATGAAGGTGAGAATAAATATCTTCTATCAAGTTCTGTTTCTTTAACAGTATTAGCCATAAGTTCTGGTTCTGTTGATCCAGCTATAGTCTGTTACAGTAAAGTTTGTGAGTTGCATGCTGTTCATGTGTTTTTGTATAGATGAATATTTTTCACTTTGTTTACTGTCATTTCTGTCATACCACAGTTTCATGACTTTATATAATTGCATGATGTAAAATATTGATGAATGCTGTATACTTTCTTCCTATTAATGTCTATTAGGTCAAGTTTAAATATGGATGACCTTGACATATTTTTCAAGGTCACAGAGGTTATAATACTAAAATGATGTTAACACAATAGCTTGAAAAGAATTTGAGGCACAGTCACCAAACTGGCAGCATTGATACAACTCATGAAGAGCTACTTCCACAACAGGCATGGGACATATTAGATCTATACCACAGATCAATTTTTCTTTCTTGTTGAATCCTGCTCCCTTAATGACAGGGATGTTACATGTTGGTTAAGGTGGTGGACTACTGAACTAGAGGTCCCTGGTTTGAACCCCGCTGGTGCTTCATTGTCATGATGGTGATATATAGATACTGATAGAACCTCAAAGATTTGCTCTGTCTTATTTATGTTATGACTTCTGGATTATTCCTAACCCTGGCATATAAAACCTGAAATCCAGAAGGCTTATTGATAACATTCATTCTTATTGTATGATTACCTTCACCCTCCTTCAATAGACAGAACTAAGGCAAAAAAAATAAAGTTTGGTTCTCAGGCACTTTTTTTTCAGAAATCAATGCAGGCAGGCCTTTTGCATTTTTAATTTTTTGTATGTTTTGATAAAAATGTCAAATAATAAGGGAAAAGCAGATTTGTTTTGCTAAACAAGTAAAAGTAGTACATAACAAAGGAAATTTTAACAAAAATGTATGATTTTATCTTCTTGAAAGAAATGTCCAAGTGGCTGGGGCTCAGTTTGGTAAGATTCTATCAAAAATCAAAATAAAAATTTTTGATGCGGGGGTTTAAAATTGACACAGGCAGTTCCTGAGAACCATACTTTCTATTTTTTTCTGCCTAATGATAAAACATTTATCATGTAGAGGGCGAGGCGATGCTGGTGAGCCTGCTGAGTCGATCAGTCCTCCATCATTACCAATTCCACAGACCAGTCCATGCTGTATCATTCAGTCCTGATGGCAAGTGAGTCATTTTCAATCATTTAAATTGTTCGTGACCAGGTTACTAATCTTTCTATGATCTAGTAAAAGAATGACTGACAAACTTAAGGAGAATCTTTTTAGGAAATTCCTTGTTTATATTTGCATATAAAAATAATACATAATGAAACAGAGCTGTTTATGTATAAATATGTAGATGAAAGGCTTGTTTATAACTTAAAACCTGATTGATGGCATGATGAGATTTTGCAATTCCTTATAAACCACGTCAAAGCATCTGGCTCTCATTAGTGATATGTTGTTCATCTTCTGTCTGTTTACAATGGTTCAGCAGAATGTTATGAAATTTTGTATGCCAGTGTATATCAGGTCAGGTGCACCACAAGCCAAGTATCATGGTATATATTGGTGGTTTTATATATGTTTTATGTCCTGTTTACACATACTAGTATATGGATGGAAGGCATGCTTATACTGTGGTTGGCTTCATATCCGCAGGGTTAAAATTTCGTAATTTTCACCTTTTCAGTGTTTTGTGAGGGTTTCATGTTTGCTATATGACAGTACAAAAGACCTATACACAGAGCATAACCATTATTATGGGAATTAATTATATAAAATTTATGTGCAAAAAATATCATTAACAAAACATATTGTCAGTTAATGGCAGACAATTGAAAAGATCTGATATCATTTAAAATAATTAATGTTAAAGTTGCATTTTTATATTGCATTCGATAATGGGACCTCTTATTCAGGAAGGTTTTATTTTCCCGATAATTTCCCTTTCCCCTTTTGCAAACATCACAAATTTGAAACCCCTGTGAACAAAAAGGCTACCACAGTAACTCTTTAAGTCCTGTGAAAGTGGTTATAGGAGAACTCTCAGTAACTTCAAAAAGTAGGTACATAGATCCTTTTGAACTAGATTTTCATATATATTTGTTTAAAAATCAGTACGATACTTTCAAACTATTTTACTTTAGAAAATTCGCAGTGACCAAAGAGAACAATGTGCTGCTGTTCCATGCCCCAGGAAGGACAAAAGAGTTCAACCCGTTTGTTCTTCAGCGGACTTTCTACGGCGCGTATGATGAGACCGTCTGTATAGACTGGACATCAGACTCACAGTAAGACAGTATAGCCTACCACATGATGGCTTGAAGTGGCATATACATGTATGAAATGTCACAGGTCATCATTGTTCCATAAGGGATCTACTGTACATCATTATATAGTACATAAGTACAAGAATAAATTATTGTTTGTGCCTTCCCTGACTCAGCTCTGATGTTATTTATATAACTAGTAGACTTTAAGGACTTAATATTGGTACAACGTTACTGTAGAGTTAGGTACTTGCTGTTTTATATAAAAAAAATCAGGATTTCCATGAAAATCCCCAGGAAAGGTAAAGATGTAAAATATTTTCAGTTACTGGTCAACCAGTTGTTATGCACTGTTTTTACATATAATACATAAGTTTTAAATGATATGGTGCTGGGTTGCATATGATTGATATATTTACAAAATATGGTAGGCTTGTTAACGAGGAATAAAAGATTATAATACAAGAGATGAGTGTCCTGTCAGACAAACCTGACTTTGGATCATTCTACAGACATCCAGAAAAGTGGACAGACTTAAGTTTCTGTCTCTTCAGGTTAAGGAGGATCAGAACTTCTGAGAATGTATCTGGCTTCAGCACCAAGGCATAATACAGAGTATATATACTGGTATACTTCTGACCAGCAAGCTGTCAACATATAATGAATGAGCATATTTAACTAAGAATGAAAATACCAGACAGGGTAGTCTCATTAAATAATATGTTATATTCTGGTCAGTCTGTGTTCCTACTGCATCAACCTGTTTGGACGTGACTGTTTTATCATGGTCACTCACTGGAGTGAATAGATCTAGGCCATAGTATGTTCACTCACTAACAGAGCCACATTTACATATAAAGTATGGATCCTTGTATTATTTGGAGACTTTGATTTCTAATAAGAAGCCTATTAACTTTATTTTATTTGTAAAAATATTGTGTAGTTTTGTGTAGGGGGAAGAAAACAACATATTAGTTAATAAGAGTAAGGACAGGGCATCTAATGATACAGAAGGTGAAGGTGATACGGAATCTTGTCACTTTCATGTACATGTTTATTTTCAGAGTTTTCTGTGCAGGCAACAAGGACATGAACACACGAGTGTTTGGGGCACGCAGGTTCACCAATCTTATTGTCTATGCCATGAGTGGGCACACGGATTGCATCGTGGGGTCTCATTTTGAACATAATTCATTAGATGTATCCTTGAAAATCATAAATTATGTAAAATCATTTAGTTTTACAACCAGAGCAGTGACATACACATGACACAAGACTGGAGAATACCCTTGTTACAAATAAAACCAGAATAAGATGCCTGTCGACTGTCTGAGAAACATAACACAAAAATTCATAAATGAGACCAACCAAATGATTGTTGACAAAATTTCCACACACAGTGTTCAAGGCTTTATTTAGTTCACAAAACAATATTTAATAAAAACATGAAAGGTGAATGCCATCAGATGAATTGTTACAGCTTTAACACAAATTAGTCTAAGCTAAAAACTCTCAAAATAGATAATAAGCTGTAACATAATGAACACAAGTAAATAATCTTCTCAATTTCTTATCAGTTTCCTCTGTAATTCATATAATCTCAAAGCATATGAAATGTCAAATTCCATACTATATTAAGATTTTTCCATATGTCACAAGTGGCTGTTGTGTCAGCAGATTAAAATCCTTAACAACAGTATCCTGACATAAAAAAACTGATATGTTGAAAATACATTTAAGAATGCATTACTTTTATGTTGAGTAAAATAATTCTCTTTGTATATATATATATATTTATTTACATAGATTAAAATATGATTTCATGGGCTATATACTCTTAAAGGAAACAAAGTGCCCTGCAAACAGACAAGTAAAAATGAAAATTATTTAAAAAAAACACAAGATGCACTGATTTCCTGTAGCATTAGATGGCATGTGTTAGTTATTTAAAAAAATTGTATCATACAAATATTGATATTTTATTAACATTTAATTAATGAATCAAGGCTAATTTTTTATATGAACATTTCTCTCATAAGGCAGCCCAATCTTTAATGTCCTTGACCTTTATCAGCTATATACCATAAGTAGAAACGGCCAGCTGTGTGTATGGGCATGTGACACAGATCTGGATGGTTTGATACCATGGCAACCAGAGGAAGTACAAGAATCTTCAGAGGAGGAGGAAGAAAGTGATGAGGAAGATGGAGAGAAAACCAAAAAGCAAAAGAGTAAGTAAAAAATTCTTCTTTAGTTGTTTGGAACATTTAAAGGCAGCATTTTGTATGCACATGCACACACATGAACATGAACCTGGTAAAATCATACTTGTATTATATGATATACCAACTCAACTTTGAGGCTACAACAAACAGGAAAAGGTGATTTCATAGTCTGTGTCGAAAGCAGATTTATCATTCTGCTGAATGTTTCATTTCTGATTTGCCTAGTTTGTATAACACATTTCTCACAAAAAGGTAATAAAAATGTGTTGTTTCTTTTTTCTCATTGTTGGAAGATGGGTGAATCTGTGGTAATAGAGTCACTTTCTCACTTGAAGCACCCATAGAGGGAGCTGTGTTCACTGACTTGCCACCTCAGAACATATACACCTCTGAGGGTCTGAGAAATATAACCAGTTTTCAGCTTTACAGGTAATGGAATATATTGCTGAACCAGTTATCAAATAATCATCAATCAGTTTTTTCAAACCAATGAATGACACAGAAATATGAACTGATTCCCATCGCTTTCCATATACAGTGAAACCTGTATAAAAAGACCACTTGTGAGACTGGCCAAAAGTGGCATTCATTCATAAGTTGTTTTACTAGACAGATCAGTTATAACCTGCTTTTGGTTCACTCCAGGGTGGTCTTGATAGTCAGGTGGCCTTACTAAGGTGGTTTTTCAGACAGAATTCACTGTACTTACCTGAAGCACCAAATGATGAACCACCACATTTCAGTCAGACTGTGAAAATCAGTTTGGTTTTGATAGTCTAGAGATGTAAGAGCTGTCATTTGGCTACCTCACATCTTCACCATGATTTCCAAACAGCCTTGTTTATACCAAAGTGGAAAAAAAACCCCACAAAAGCTGAGGGAAATGTGAAAAATTGGTATCGGGAGGGGGTGGGTGGGGATTGCAAAATATTTATCAGTTAGGATAGACAATAAAGGATTTACCTAGACCTGCCATGGTATCAGTATAAATTACAGCATTAAATATTTTGTCCCCTGCAGGGAGGGGGGAATTGCATCATATTTATCAGTTAGGATTGGTATATTTTACCCAAATATAACAGAATCAATGCAAATAATGAATAATTAAGCATCAAATCAGTCAATAAAAATAAGAATCCATGTCTAGGATAGAAATAATCAGTTTGCTGGCATTCTTGCTGGCCTTGACCTTGTTCAGCCCCAGCTGATGGAGTATTTAACTCCTTAACAACACACAAGAACATGTTGCTGTCTGTGTACACAAATGGTGGTTGTTCATGAATACAGGAGTGAATGTTAATATGTTAGTGAGATGAAAAAGCACCCTTTTGTGTTAACGCTTTACAGGCTTTTCTACAGGAAAAACCTAACTGTGAAGTTTTGAGTGATTCCTCACTGGCATTATCATGTGACTGCTGTTTGCATATCATGATTCTCAAACATGTTCCTGGTGTGTCCCTGGAATGACTTGCTTTAGAATGGAAAATTAGTTTGTTAATCTAAATAATGTTGTTATATTCATGCAGAGAAGCAGTCAGAACCAAAAGAAGAAGAAGCAGAAAACAAGATTCTATACAAGAGACAGAGCAAGTAAGAATCATTCTCTCAAGCATTTTCTGGAATAATTTGGAGCCTAGAAGTTGATACTTTGAGAACATTGATATTCCTGTTTGTCATTGTGTTAGAAAAAAACTAGCCATTAATGATGTTGTTGACCATTGTCCTTGATTCAGTAATCAGTTAAAATTAATATTAATCATCTGCACAAGATTATTGGTAGAATATGGATAATTCATGATAAAAGAACATATTCAAATTTAACTTTCCCTTGCAGTGATATTTTCATGATTAAGCAATAAAAGAGGATTGAAGTACTAAGTTGTTTTAATGTAGGTAACAGAATGGCTGCATTGTTTAGCTGCACTTAATTTGATTTGTTACCGTGTGTTCCACATGATGCTTGAAAGTTATATTAATTAGTTTGCTGTTATAGTTTATGTAAAACATACTTCACTTTTAGATCTTTCATGTTATTTACCTATGGGGGATATGATTGTCTACTCATTCGCTTGGGTCCTCGTCAAAATATTGTGATAATATATATACCGGTACTTTATGTAGATCACTGCATGGTAAGACTGGAAAATTAAAACCCTTGCAAAACAATGAAAATGTAAAGATCATGAAAAATTAGCTCCGCGAATGAAGCTAACCACAGTATTGTTTTTGTATCAGACACAGCTTCAAGGAATCTCGTGGCGAGGGAGCCCCACCAGCTAAGGTGACCTGTACAGCCTTCCATAAGCCAACGCATATCCTCGTCACTGGTTTCCAAGATGGTGCCTTCCTGCTTCATGAGATGCCAGACTTCAATTTGATACATTCATTAAGGTACTCCTGAAGTTGAATTGTTTCAGCTTTAAGTATATTATCCATGTGTAGAGTCAACCTAAGTGACTTGCACAGTGTGATATTTGACAAATGCAGCAGTTGACAAATCAACACCTTTAGTTCAGGGATGGTATAGTTGTTAAGCCCTAAATTGTTAACTGTTAGAATCCACAGACATGTTTCCAGTATTGATCTGGCAGACTTGGGTGCAAGTACCCTCAGTATCTAATTGTAATGCATACACTGTTCTGCTACATCCTAAATTTACTTTGTTGAAATGGGTCACAAGTTTATGATTATCCATATATTAATGTATGAAAAAGGAGACCTCCACTGAGATGTATTAATATTCCCATATCATTTGTGGGTGTCCTATGGTCAGTATCATCACTCTCGGGTGTTATTTTTTTCAGTATATCTGACCAAGCCATAGCAGGGGCTGCCTTCAACAAGACGGGTGACTGGCTGGCGCTGGCCTGCTCAGGGCTGGGTCAGCTCCTGGTGTGGGAGTGGCAGAGTGAATCCTATGTGCTGAAACAGCAAGGTCACTTTAACAATATGAGCTGTCTGGAATACTCCCCTGATGGACAGTACATCGCTACAGGAGGGGATGATGGGAAGGTCTGCCTTGTTTTATTGTATACATTGGAAATGCAACTAATGTTTCTGTGTCCTTGTGTGTGTGAGTGTGATTAGAAAAAACGGAGAATGGTAATGATAGCTGTGCTGTTGGTGATAAATAAGTAAAACTACATACCCAGCCTTCTCCTTCACCTACATATAAAAATACAAGAAAGATTATAAACCTACTGTTACTGTAACATGATAATATATTTAATTTTTTTTTATTTTTATATATATTTATTTATAGGTAAAGATCTGGAACACAGCAAGTGGGTTTTGTTTTGTGACATTCACAGAGCATGTTGGAGGGATAACAGGGATCACCTTCAACCAAAATGGGCAGGTGGTCGTGTCATCTTCGCTGGATGGTACAGTCAGGGCATTTGATCTCAACAGGTATATTGTGTTGAGCATTCTGTAAGATATGAGTGGCTGTTCCTTCTGTATTATGGCCTGGGCCAGTGTTATAACATTAACAGCTCTGATTATGTATTATCATTTTTGTACACCTGTAAGTCTAATTCTCTCATTGAATAATTCAAATATAGTGAAGGATGTGTATCAGAATATTTTGGAGTTTAAAGGATGTCTTATAGTAATACTTAGACTTTTTGGCTACAATACCAAAAGCTTTATTTTTATATTTGTTTAATAATACTTTCAATTCAGCACTTATTTTAAAAGGCATGCTACTAGTAATAACAAGCCTTTTAAATTCAACATATATGTGTCAAACTCATTAAACACTGCAATTTACTAATTAGGACAAATCTTTTAAGTTTCTTCAGTCTCTGTTTTAGTTAAGTGAATACTGTGATATACATCTATCAATTTTACATCTGGTTCTGCCATCTGGTGGTTAATTTTGTACCATTAGCACAAACAGAGGGTGACTAATTTGAACAAGGTGCCATTAACTTGTGTTATGTGTCATAATTTTACTGCATCTTGACATACCAGTATTGTTTTCATGTACCAGGTACAGGAATTTCCGTACTTTCACGTCTCCCCGCCCGGTCCAGTTCTCCTGCCTGACACTTGACCACAGTGGTGAGGTGGTGGTTGCCGGGGGTATGGATACCTTTGAGATATTTGTGTGGTCCATGCAAACAGGCAGACTTCTCGAGGTAAGTTGGACCAGATGTCAAGGGCTAAGACCAAAATATGGTTTCTTGATCAGGTATTTTTATTAATTCATAAACCACATCCCATGGGAAGTTACTGTTGAACAACTTAAAGCTTGTTCACACATCACCAAGGTTAAACAGATGTGTTCCGATGAGTTCCATATGTCGATACAATGTATCCAGATGTGTCCTGATGTTACCCTGATGTGTCCTGATGTTGCTCCGCTGTATCCTGATGTTACCCCAATGTGTCCTGATGTTACCCAGTATATCCTTTTGTTACCCCGATGTCTCCAAATGTTACCCTCAATTAAAAAAAGTTGTTGAAACTGTAAAAAAAATATGTATCTGATCTTTTGATGCTATCCTGATGTCACCCTGATTTGTCCTGGTGTCACCCTGATGTCACTTATGATGTATGATGTGCACTGTTTGAGCTCTGTCTGGGCTTACTGTATCATTATTTTTGGCTGTATACATCTAACTTTTCCTTACAAGCATCTCACTGCTATGGACACTGTTTTGTGGACACTACAGACACAAAAACTAGTTGAACATTTGAGTCTCTTATTTCCAAATTTATATCAGTTATATCAAAGTAACATATATGTTTGTTTTGCCACTCATATCCTCTATGTACAATACATTGATATTTTATAAAAATAAGTTTGTTGATATGCATAAAAATAAATATCACACTGTTGCACTGGATTCAGGTACTGTTCATTTTGTATCACAATATTACAGCATTGGTGAAAGTATTATTAACATGAACAATATATATATATATATATATATATATATAGGAAATGAGATTAAAAAAATCTTCAATACAAGTTGAGAACTTTTAAATGAAGAATTAAGGGATATGTTAGGCGGTTTGGCAGCAATTGTTGGGTAGTATGAAGCCATGCTTTTGACTTGAAACTTTACCTGTCTCAGCCTACTTGGAAGGATTGCACCTGTATTATGAAGATATTTGAACACAGCGTTAGATTTTTTAGGATGACAAGCTACAATGAATTTTAAAAACTTAATTTACCACAATATCAGTATTCTGATATCCTTACCATAAATGCAGTAATTCTGATATATCCCTTAACTATACTTTATAAGTTTATTATTTCAGATCTTATCAGGCCATGAGGGACCAATCAGCAGTCTCAGTTTCAGCAATTCCCAGGCAGTGCTGGCCAGTGGCTCCTGGGACAAAACTGTTAAACTGTGGGATGTTTTTGTACGCAAAGGTGCCAAAGAAACCCTCTGTCTCCCAGCAGACGGTAAGGACTTGAATAAGAATGAAAATCTTTAAAAAAAACTAAAATGTATACATTTCTCCTGTATTATAGAAGAATCAACTTCACATATTTTTTAACTGCTTGTTAAATAGTATACAGGGCATAGAAAACAAGAGGTAAACATGCCATTTCAATGCATAATTTTGTAGTTGTTACTGTAAGAACAAAAATCATCAGTTATTAGCATATAAGTTATTGACAATTGATTATCAATAAAATATCTAAATTTGTATGGCAAGAATATGTTTAAATTTATTTAGGCAACGATTTGCTGCAGACTCGTGAAAATAGAGGAAATATAATTCTGTATATCACTTTGTTGTGGGCATGAAGCCCAGAAAAACCATAATGTCAGTAAAAAGCCCATATGTATCAAATGCATTAAAGTAGCCAAGGAGACCTTGATATATTGTTAATATCTGTACAGCACTTGTTTCAGATTAAAAAATTAAAGGGTTCTATCCATGCTAGCAACATATATTTTGCTAATGAATGATTCAGCATGAGCCAAACAATTTAAACATATAATATATGCCTGTTTGCACACCGGATGTTTTGCTGTAATTTAATTGGTTCTGTGATGGTAAAAGGCATCTGTGATTGGTCAATATGTTTCAGTTCTGTCTGTAAAGTTCAGACCAGATGGAGAAGAGTTAGCAGTGGCCACATTAGATGCTCAAATCACATTCTGGAATGTCCACTCCACCACACAAGTCAGCTCCATTGAAGGAAGGCATGATCTGGGCTATACTCGTAAAGACACGGACAAAATCACCGCCAAGAAACTGGCAGCAGGAAAGTAAGAAAGAAGCTTCCTTTTCAAATATTAATATTTGAGTATTTTCATGAACCTTTTAGTGATCTAAAAACACTATTCCTTTGGTAAATGATCATTTTTTTATTTATTTAATTTTTAGCAATGGGTCTCTCTTTGTCTGTGTTTTATTTTTTTCATTCGATTGCTAACTTGGCAAGGATTTCATTGCTATATTAACAGAAATAAGATGGAATAACAGAGTAAGTTGAAAAAATACAGTTGTAAAATATTCAAGGAAAATTGTAATAGAATACTGCTGAATTTTTTAAAAATTTATAAACAATTGCAAACCAGGTCCTTAAAAACTGTTAAGTATTTTCTAACATTATAGATAGTACTACAGTGGTGTGACTTAACATGTTTCTTTGAAATGAATAGGAAAGTCCTCTGTGTTATTTTGAGCCCTGTCTAGGTTGGTAACCTAGAGTAATGAGGTTTTCCATCTGTCTATCCTTTTGTCTTGTCTGTCTGTCATCTGTTCATCATGTTCCCTCATGTGCATTATCTCAACAATCCTTCAAGCAATTGCCATAAAATTTTTACAGAAGATTCTTTAGAGGATGTGCACTGTCAAATTTCAGACCTGTCAGAAATACAATCTTGGAATTCTTTTTGCATGTATTATCTCAAGAATGTTCATGCAGTTTCTGTGAAAATTTTGTCAAAGGTTGGCACCAGTGCTTATAAAAATTAAGAAAATCAGAAATGCAATATGGCCACCAGGCAGCAATCTTCGAATTACTTTGCACACATTATCTCAAGAATCCTTCAAGCACTTTCTGTGAAAAGTCTGCCGAGGATTGACCCTCATGAAATGATGTGCACCATTTAACTCCAGATCCTTTCTTGTATATCCCTAAGGCTGCCATTTTGAAAAACTGGGCATCATAGGGCCGAATCATTTCTACCGTAAAAGTTGTTGTAGAACTCGCAACTTGTACCAGGAAATCAAATTCTAAAAACCAGAATTTTCTGGCAAAGGCGGGATGCGACTTGTAATACTTACTTATCCTGTCTCAGTCAGCTTCCCCGGTACATGGAACGATGTCAGCTAAGCGATAATCGGTGATACCTTCACCTTTTACCAGTGCTATATGAAATGTCTTTCTCCAGTAATTTACACCTTTTACCATCTCTAATGAAAACCTGCCTTATGTTTGGTGAACTGATGGAACTTTCATTTTATTAACATGAAATGCAAATTATAAATTTGCCCAGGCCTACCAATTCTGACAATTGGCAATTCAAGTGACACTTCCTAATCTGCATTACTGTTATATCGTGAGTCAATATGACGTATATGCCAGTCTGCCACTCTTTGATGTACATTTTCTTTCCGTTTAATCTTTATGGGTGTGCATGTCATTATGGAAAACTGGTGGTTCCATAGCCGTTTATACATGTAAAGTTGCATCACATTCAAACTAGCTCCACTAAAGATACAATGTGAATTCTATTGCCTGTCTGGTAGATCATTGGGTACCAGCTGACCTTTGAGGCCATGTAGCAGGAGTTCAAGCCCCGGGGTCACCCATGCAGTGACATTTACATCCTTAGGTCAGCTAAGCCTTCCGTGACTTATATCCACAGTTATAAACTCCCTTATTAAGAACCATTAGGTCACTGTCACCATCTTATGGTTTCCAAGTGTTTTGGATAACAATGTTATAACGTTTCACGTGAGTGGCAAAGATACGATTTGCTTCATGTTTAACCCGTGTCTCTTTCATGATGATCCTATTCCCCATCAACAATAAGGTGGCATGCGTGCATTATGGTCAATCTTGTGTTGATGTATTCTTGAATTTTTAGCGAACCTGTGAGCTTATGCGATGGCGCAGCGTCGTTCGTCCACCGTCCAGGGCTGGCTTTCCGCCGTCCATGGCTGTAATTCAGAAACTGTTGGAGCTAGCAGCTCCAAATTACATGTAAGAAATAGTCACATGTGAAACTTGGTGGCCTGGAGCTTATTATTGGGTATCTGCATTAATTTAGATTTTATAGAGAAAAAGCTTAAAAACCTTTAAAAATCTTCTTCTCTGAAACTGTCCAGCCAAATTGTCCAATATTTCACAGAAATGATCTCTGGAACAATCTCTCTCAAATTTGTTCGAATGGTTCCAGTTTGGAGATTTTTGGTCGAGTTACAGGAGGTTGAACTTAGTCATCTGTCCAAAAAAGCACACTAAAATTAAAATCTCAGAAACGGCTAGAGCTATAATGACCAAATTTTTTACCAATGTTTGTCACATATGTCATATCTGATTTTGAGGCATTGGTGGCGCCACCTACATTGATGTGTTTTTTACAAGCTAAAATGTAATTTTAAACTCTTCTAGCTTATACACTGGTTTATGATGAAACTGTTCAGCTGATTGGTTTAAACTTTACAAGAATTATTCTATGGTAGGGTTCTGCCAGTTTTATAAGAATATATTGGGTAAATACAGTTTTAAAAAAGCATTGTAGCCAATTGAAAAAGGCTTTCTGAAAACAGATTTGACTTCATGCAGCCAAGTCAAGAGGTCACTCAGTACAAACAGGTGAAGTCCAGACATCACCATGGCAACTGACCTGGCGCTGGCGGGTGTCTAGACAATGTGTCTAGACGTCTAGACACAGCGTCTAGATGTCTAGACACAGTGTCTAGATGCAGAATTCCCTGATTATTGGAACTATATCTTTCATCTGTTTGAAAAAAACTTGCATTTTAAGTGAATCGGGTTTATTTATAGATCACATGTGAACTGCTGCACCCTCATTTTTAGCTCAGCTGACTGTAAGTCATCTGAGCTATAGTCGTGGTCCATTGTCCGTCGTCCATCCGTCCATCTGTCCGTCCGTCCGTAGATGTGGCACGTTTTGAAACCGTAAGACCTAGGAATCCAAAATTTGGCATAATGTTAGATGTCCCCAAGATCTCCTACCAAGCAGAAAACTGGGTCTTTGCGACTTCGTTCCTTTGAGAATTAAGGAAAAACCTCAATTTTTTATTAAAAACCTATTTTCACACTTCTGGACTGCCTAATATCAAAACCACTAATCTGTTTTTCCTCATATTTACCATAAATAATCCTCTATATAGTTCCTATGTACATGCCAGAAATTGGGTCTGTATTATATAATTTAAAAAAGTTATGGGCCCAAACATAATGCATTTTGTAAATAATCAGGAAAAAAATTTGATCACTTAACACAAAACTTGTTAAAGCTAAGCACTTTTTTTCCAGTAATATAACTTTTATTAATCAAAATTAAATTGTATACCCAAAATTTGATCAAAATCTTTTAAATTTTTTAAAATATTAGCAAAAATAAAAAATTGGTACCTTAAACTTTGCCCAAATTTGACCATGGCATGTTTTTTTCCTGTAACTGCTGTGGATTTAATTTTCAAAGCATGTTTTTGTTAGCATTTCAACTGTTAACATTTAAAATTTGAAACCAGTTGATCAAAAACTGTAGATTTTATTTAAGTTTTCAAGCACCATGTCACATATTGTTTACATCAACCTAGTGTTATGCAGTTTGCTAGAGCTCCACTCCCAAGCTTCAGCTCTAAGTTTCTTAAATTAGGCATACAGTAAGATGTCTCCAAAATCCCCTACCATGCCAGGAATTTGGTCACCAGAACTTAATTTCTTCAAGATATTAATGAAAAATTTCATTTTTTTTCATTAAAAACCCTTTGTTACACTTCAGGACTGCCTAGTATCAAAACCACTGATCTGACTTTGATCATATATAATATACATATTTTTCTATACATTCGCTATGCACATGCCAGAAATGATGTCAGTATTGCGTAATTGTTTTAAGTTATGGGCCCAAACAAAATTGACTTTGTAAAAAATCAGGAAAAATATTTGCTCAGGTTACATGAAAATTATTGAAGCTAGAGAATTTTTTCAAGTATATAACTTTGTTTAATTAAGATTCAATTGTATACCCAAAATTAGATCTGTATTTTGTAAATTTTATAAGTTATTAGCATAAACATAAAATCAGTACCTGAAATTTTACCCAACTTTGACCATGGCACATTTTTTTCCTGTGAGTACTGTTGATTTAATTTTCTCAGAATGTAAACATAAGTATTTAATGTGTTTAAATCTGAAATTAGAAACTAAAAGGTTGAAAATTAGGCTAGTTATTGAATTTTATCTTGAGGCTCTATTGTAGTCACTTGCTTTGTTCCAGATGCAGGTAGGCCACTCCAGGTCACTGGAAGTCAGCTATGCCAGGGTGATTTGTTTCAGTCACTGGGGGAGATCCCCTGCTGTGACAGGTGTACAATTGTTCTCATATCACACCCCCTCCCCCCCCCCCCCCATGAATATATAAATATACATTTGTATGCATGATGTGGTGTTACATGACAAGATTGAGATTTATGATGATGCAATTTAGAATTATGAATCAACGTTTATATTAAGAAATATATGTTATATTGGAAATGTATACAAATTAAACTTAAAATAAAAAAATGAGGATCTAATACAAACATGTGTTCATTATTTTCGAGCTTCAGCAGAATTGGAGATCAGGCTTTGTTTGCCCTGAATGTTTATGCAAAAGTGTTGTTAATCCCATCTCTTCCCCTCCCCCCCCCCCCCCCCCCCCCGGCTGTCATTGATCCTTAGCACCTCACCGTCACCTGTGCACTGGGACATTAGTTATTATTGCAAATGTGTACAATTTTTTTCAATTTGAAAGATAATTGGATTAGAAAAAATTAAGATCTAATATTGAAACATATTCTTGCCCCAGGAGAATGGAACATAAAGTGATCAGCTCTGTCTGTCCATCATCTCTCAATTATCATTAAATATATATACTAATTATGAAATTTTTCCTTTAAGCACTGTTGAAATAACTTTCATATGCAATATGTGTATGGATTTAAGCCATTAAAGTCTGAAATTTGAAAGCAACTTATGTATTCAGATGTGTAATATTGCAGATGAAAAACTTTAAAATATAAAAATATATTAACAGTCTGTCTGTCCTTTTTTAAATATTATGTAATTGTGAATGAACTATTTAATCCTGTAAGTATTGTTGAATTAAGTGGAAATCCTATATGTATATACACTATGTTAATACAGAGATGTTGTAACTCCCATCATTCCAGCCCTCCCCCCCTCCCCCCCCCCCCCCCAACCACCACCACCAGGTCCTTGCATCTGGGGACTGGAGACATCAGTTATATTTCAACTGTATACATTTTATAAAATAAAAATACATATATTTAATAATATATATTATGTAAAATAGATCCAATTGACCAAATGTGTAAACTACTGAACTGTCAACAAATTATCAAAAAGCCAGCCAATGATCATGGTAATAATATACATCTTATGTTCACAAACTGCTCACATGCTTCAATTTCGACATTAGAGAATGCATGGTTTGGTCACAAAATCTTATTTGCAACAATTTCTCACTCATCAATACAAACCAATCATGTCAACCAGCCATGGCATATATTACCTTTTCCTCTTAGACTTGATCTCCATTATTATTTTAGATTTTTACCTTCAAGGTCAACTTCAGCTGAGCACAGTAACCCATATTTATAGCACCAAGTCTAAAATGTTTACATCAAGGCATTGGTTAACAGTGTTCCAGGCTGTTACATAACACCTTCACTCCTTGCCTACTGCTTCTGTGAGTGTCTGGGTCAGGCTGGGTCAGGCAGTAATTACCAGAGAGCCTTTCTCCTCTCTCTCTTTCCCTTTCTCTCTTTCTAGCTCTCTTTCTCTCTCTCTTTCTCCCTCTCTCACCCCTATGCCTCCCTTCCTCCCTCCACCCCATTCTGTTGACAGGTACTATAAACCTAATTTATTAGATATATATGTTGATGCAATTAAGAAATGTGAATCAACTACAATATTCACATATATATGTTATACTCTAAATGTATAGTTACATTTTCAAACCTGGAAAAAAATGATGTTATAAAAAAAGGAATTTATGTAAAAATTGTTCATAATTTCCTGGCTCAGGAGAATGGGAATTAAAATTATTTGCTTTGTTTCTCTAGCTTTCTTGCCTGTTTTAAATATTTAATAATTATGAATAAACTTTTTTTTCCTGTAAGCTCTGATTAATTAAATTTCATATCCCTTACGTATATGCAAGGGTATTGTAACTCCCACCATCCCCTTCCCCCACTCCACTAAGTCCTTGCTCCTTCGCACTGTCAACAATAGTGCTATTGCTATAGCATAAAATTTAATAATTTGAAGAAAATATATACAGAGAGACAGAGGCGTTGTAACTCCCATCATAACCCCCCCCCCCCCCCCCATCAAGTCCTTCCGCCTGTGGAGTGGGGACTTTATAGCAACTGTATACATATCATAAAATAGAAAAAAAGTTTAATTAAATTTTAAATTAAAAAAATTGGATCTCATTAGACAAATGTGTAAAATGTTGAACTGTCAACAGCCTGTCAAAAAGGTATCCAATGAAAACGCAAGGTCAGATCTTAAAATATTATTTGCAACAATTTCTTCAATCATATCAACCAACCCTAGCCTAGATTACCTCTTTCTCTCAGACTTTATCTACATTTCATTTTCCAGGTGTTTAAGTTCTGTTGAATGCTCCGTCCCTCTCCCTTTTCTCTCTACATCCAACCCTCCTTGCTGCCCACACTGTTTCCTTCTCCGAACCCCATCCCAATGTCAGCCTCAGTAAACGAGAACAAGTTGAATCAGATATATTCATATTTTTATATATTGTATAACTGTTTGTTACCTATGTACGTGCCAGAAATTATGTCAATATTGTGTAATATGTAGACGTGGTGGGCATCAATATAATGTACCTTGTCAAGACCTGAGATATATCATGTCATACAGTCTGATTCATAATTCCACTCTTCAGCATAGTTAATAATAACATTATATATGTCAAATTAAAATCTTGCGGACTTCCATACACTATAGATCCTTCAACAAATAGCCTTATCATCATTCTACCACTGCTTAGTGTACTGTCATTGCATTCATATTTGCTCAAATATATCGCTATTTTCAACAGCTCCCAAATAAATAAAAAATAAACCACTATATTTACTCCATATTAATCCATCAGTCAGGTAATTTCATACATGATTTACTCACATATTACATTATATTCCTTTATAATAGCCTAATAGGTCCATGATATTCATAAGGTTTGTCGACTAAATATAGTATCACAATGGTGATACATTAAAAGTTCAATCATGATCAGCTGAGCGCCGTGACCCATAGGTCCCTTGTTTGTTGACCTCTGACCTTTCCTTGCTGCCCAGCGTCCATTTGTGTGTCTGTTTCCACACATAAACCCACATATCTTGGGAACCGTTTGACCGATCAGGCTAAAAATTTTGCACAAATGTAGCCCTTTTTGATAGCTTTATAACATATACTAAAAATGGTGGTGCCACCTGCAACCATTGTTTGCACAGCGTCACTCATATCTCAGCAGTGGTTTGACTTTTCCACATGAAATTTAGCAGGTTAATACATGCTGGACAACTTTCTCAATTCTATGACAGGTGGCGCCACCTACATTCACGTTTACTCTGCAGACATTCAAGCTCAAATCTCAGGAACTGTTTGACCGATTGGGCCAAAATTTTGCATGTGTATAGATCTCACACAGCTCTTCATTATAGGAAAACTGGTGGCG
Source organism: Sipunculus nudus (assembly GCA_026874595.1). Classification (NCBI taxonomy): domain Eukaryota; kingdom Metazoa; phylum Annelida; class Sipuncula; order Golfingiida; family Sipunculidae; genus Sipunculus; species Sipunculus nudus. Next base: position 13,406,410 of record CM049315.1, on the reverse strand, counting down.
CCACCTGCAACAATTTATGCATGGCGTCCATCTGTTCATATGCTTTGGGATAAAATCACTCATATCTCTGCAGTGGTTTGACTTTTCCACCTGAAATTTTGCAGGTTTATACATCCTGGACAGCTTTCTTGATTCTATGACAGGTGTCACCACCTACATTCACTTTTACTTTGCAGACATCCAAACTCATGTCTCGGGAACCATTTGATCAATTGGGCCAAATTTTTGCATGTGTATAGATTGCCCATAGCTCTTCATCATAGGCAAAACTGGTGGTGCCACCTGCAACCATTTATGCACAGCGTCCATCTGTTCATCTGCCTTGGGATAATATTACTCATATCTCAGCAGTGGTTTGACTTATCCACCTGAAATTTTGCAGGTTTATACATCCTGGACAGCTATCTCGATTTAATAACAGGTGGCGCCACCTACATTCACATTTACTATGCAGACATTCAAGCTCATATCTCGGGAACTGTTTGACCGATTGGGCCAAAATTTTGCTTGTGTATAGATCTCACATAGCTCTTCATCATAGGCAAAACTGGTGGTGCCACCTGCAACCACTTATGCACAGCATCAATCTGTTCATCTGCCTTTGGATAATATCACTCTTGTCTCAGCAGTTGTTTGACTTATCCACCTGAAATTTTGCTGGTTTATACATCCTGGACAGCTTTCTCGATTTATGACAGGTGGCACCACCTACATTCACATTTACACTGCAGACATCCAAGCTCATATCTCGGGAACCATTTGACTGATTGGGCAAAAAGTTTGCACTTGTATAGATCTCACATAGCTCTTCATCATAGGCAAAACTGGTGGCGCCATCTGCAACCACTTATGCACAGCGTCCATCTGTTCATCTGCCTTGGGATAAAATCGCTCATATCTTAGCAGTGGTTTGACTTATCCACCTGGAATTTTGCATGTTTATACATCATGGACAGGTTTCTCGATTTTATGACAGGTGGCGCCACCTACATTCACATTTACTCTGCAGACATTCAAGCTCATATCTCGGGAACCATTTGACTGATTAGGCTAAAATTTTGCATGTGTATAGATCTCACATAGCTCTTCATCATACGCAAAACTGGTGGTGCCACCTGCAACCATTTATGCACAACATCCATCTGTTCATCTGCCTTAGGTAAAAATCACTCATATCTCAGCAGTGGTTTAACTTATCCACCTGAAATTGTGCAGGTATTTTACATCCTTGACAGCTTTCTCGATTTTATGACAGGTGTCGCCACCTACATTCACATTTACTCTGCAGACATCCAAGCTCATATCTTGGGAACTGTTTGACTGATTAGGCCAAAATTTTGCATGTGTAAAGATCTCACATAGCTCTTGGCGCCACCTGCAACCACTTATGCACAGCATCCATCTGTTGATCTGCCTTGGGATAAAATCACTCATATCTCGGCAGTGGTTTGACTTATCCACCTGAAATTTTGCAGGTTTATACATCCTGGACAATTTTCTCGATTTTATGACAGGTGGCACCACCTACATTCACGTTTAAGCTGCAGACATCCATGCTAATATGCAACACACCACGCTGTATTCCCCTTGCCACTTAATCCATGCCTTACTTCACCCGTCCCACTCAGATTTCTGCGGATACACAGAGTGGCTTGTCGACTACCCATATTCTGGTTTTAAAATGTCCTAGTCCGAAACTTGCAGGTCAGAAACGTCCATTTTGCTGAAATCATAATGACTAAGGTAGATATGCAGGATTTAGGAGGATCAATATTAAATTTTAAAAATAAACCTCCATTCATACTCCTAAACTTTGCACAGGTTCACATTAGGCCTGTAGGCCTTGTTTTAATGAAGACACATTAATAAAGTACAATCTGGTTCAACATGGCTGAGGTTGCCAGCCATCCAAGCCATTTGAACCTAATCACTGATAACAATGGAAATTGGACTTTCCAGATATAATCACAGAATAACAATCATTAGTCTCAGTAAATATAATACCAGTAAATTCAGTGGTGTTTATTTTACATTTTACTGACCGGTCAATAAAACATTCATTATCCCCTTGTTTACTGAAATATTTCAGTGATTTCAGTAATACTGTGCATGCTCTGTGCCTTGATGGTCAGTTGTATCAATTAATTCAAGAGTTATTTTATTCAGTTTAAGCCCATTTAAGAAATTAGGTGAATAAATTCAGACTAAATTATTTTCTTTCCATCCTTCAGTTGTGTGCAAACTAATCATAGATTGATGAATCCACTTCACTTTTGACGATCTTTAAGGATTTAAACAGTTTCTCAATTGTGATAGTATTTTGCTTCAGGCTCTTTATTTTATTCATACAGGTATTTAACTTGATATTTGCATTCTAATGTTGCTTAACCTAGTAAGAAACGGCAGTAATGACATCGTTTCACAGGACAAAATGTTATCTGATGCAGCTGACTCTGGAACTGTACAAATCTTACCTGACAATTGAACTCCGACTTTTTACGATTCAGTTGTAATTCCTAAAATATAGGCATTGTATTAAAGCTGTTTCATTTATTTTTATGTTTATAAACCATGTTAGTAGTACGGGGACGTTGGTTGTAGTCTTACACCACAGGGAATGATACTTAAATTCCATAAAAATCTGGTGGTTGGGACGCCTCTGAAGTCTGGGTGCAACTTATATTATGGACTTTTCCTGAAACATAACTTTAACGGGGGATCCTAAAAGTCAGGGTGCGACTTCTAATAAGGATCCAACTTCTATGACAACTTTTATGGGAGTTATATATGCTGTGTGGTTATAGGACTTTTATGTGTCTTCTGTCACTCTGTGTTACTCTTCTGTTATTTATGCTATGTGGTTACAGGACTTTTAGGTGTCTTCTGTCACTCTGTGTCACTCTTCTGTTATTTATGCTGTATGCTGTATGTTTACAGGAGTTATAGGTGTCTTCTGTCACACTGTTTTACTCTTCTGTTATTTATGCTGTATGTCTACAGGAGTTTTAGGTGTCTTCTGTCACTCTGTGTTACTCTTCTGTTATTTATGCTATGTGGTTACAGGACTTTTAGGTGTCTTCTGTCACTCTGTGTCACTCTTCTGTTATTTATGCTGTATGCTGTATGTTTACAGGAGTTATAGGTGTCTTCTGTCACACTGTTTTACTCTTCTGTTATTTATGCTGTGTGGTTACAGGACTTTTAGGTGTCTTCTGTCACTTTGTGTTACTCTTCTGTAATTTATGTTGTGTGTTTACATGACTTATAGGTGTCTTCTGTTACTCTATGTAACTCTTCTGTTTGTAATTACAAGTTATAATTTATGCTTCATGTTCTGATATACATTGGCAGTTCATGTTACTCTGCTTATAGTTATGTCATTATCCATACCGGTGCTTTGTTTCTCAGGTACCTCAGCAATTTGTATTACTCTGCTTTTAGCTGTGTCATTGTTCATACCGTTGCTCTGTTTCTCAGGTACCAATTTGTATTACTCTGCTTTTAGCTGTGTCATTGTTCATACTGGTGCTCTGTTTCTCAGGTACTTCAGCACTTTGTATAACTCTGCTTTTAGCTGTTTCATTATCCATACCGGTGCTTTGTTTCTCAGGTACCTCAGCAATTTGTATTACTCTGCTTTTAGCTGTGTCATTGTTCATACTGGTGCTCTGTTTCTCAGGTACTTCAGCACTTTGTATAACTCTGCTTTTAGCTGTTTCATTATCCATACCGGTGCTTTGTTTCTCGGGTACCTCAGCAATTTGTATTTCTCTGCTTTTAGCTGTGTCATTATTCATACCGTTGCTCTGTTTCTCAGGTACTTCAGCACTTTGTATTACTCTGCTTTTAGCTGTGTCATTATTCATACTGGTGCTCTGTTTCTCAGGTACTTCAGCACTTTGTATAACTCTGCTTTTAGCTGTGTCATTGTTCATACTGGTACTCTGTTTCTCAGGTACTTCAGCACTTTGTATTACTCTGCTTTTAGCTGTTTCATTATTCATACCGGTGCTCTGTTTCTCAGATACTTCAGCACTTTGTATTACTCTGCTTTTAGCTGTGTCATTGTTCATACTGGTACTCTGTTTCTCAGGTACTTCAGCACTTTGTATAACTCTGCTTTTAGCTGTTTCATTATTCATACCGGTGCTCTGTTTCTCAGGTACCTCAGCAATTTGTATTACTCTGCTTTTAGCTGTGTCATTGTTCATACTGGTGCTCTGTTTCTCAGGTACTTCAGCACTTTGTATAACTCTGCTTTTAGCTGTTTCATTATCCATACCGGTGCTTTGTTTCTCAGGTACTTCAGCACTTTGTATTACTCTGCTTTTAGCTGTGTCATTATTCATACCGTTGCTCTGTTTCTCAGGTACTTCAGCACTTTGTATTACTCTGCTTTTAGCTGTGTCATTATTCATACCGGTGCTCTGTTTCTCAGGTACTTCAGCACTTTGTATAACTCTGCTTTTAGCTGTGTCATTATTCATACCGGTGCTCTGTTTCTCAGGTACTTCAGCACTTTGTATTACTCTGCTTTTAGCTGTGTCATTATTCATACCGTTGCTCTGTTTCTCAGGTACTTCAGCACTTTGTATTACTCTGCTTTTAGCTGTTTCATTATCCATACCAGTGCTCTGTTTCTCAGATACTTCAGCACTTTGTATTACTCTGCTTTTAGCTGTGTCATTGTTCATACTGGTACTCTGTTTCTCAGGTACTTCAGCACTTTGTATAACTCTGCTTTTAGCTGTTTCATTATCCATACCGGTGCTTTGTTTCTCAGGTACTTCAGCACTTTGTATTACTCTGCTTTAAGCTGTGTCATTATTCATATTGGTGCTCTGTTTCTCAGGTACTTCAGCACTTTGTATAACTCTGCTTTTAGCTGTGTCATTATTCATACCGCTGCTCTGTTTCTCAGGTACTTCAGCACTTTGTATTACTCTGCTTTTAGCTGTGTCATTATTCATACCGTTGCTCTGTTTCTCAGGTACTTCAGCACTTTGTATTACTCTGCTTTTAGCTGTGTCATTATTCATACCGTTGCTCTGTTTCTCAGGTACTTCAGCACTTTGTATTACTCTGCTTTTAGCTGTGTCATTATTCATACCGGTGCTCTGTTTCTCAGGTACTTCAGCACTTTGTATAACTCTGCTTTTAGCTGTGTCATTGTTCATACTGGTACTCTGTTTCTCAGGTACTTCAGCACTTTGTGTTACACTGCTTATAGCTATGTCATTATCCATACTTGTACTCTTGTTTCTCAGGTACTTCAGCACTTTGTATTACTCTGCTTTTAGCTGTGTCATTATTCATACCGTTGCTCTGTTTCTCAGGTACTTCAGCACTTTGTATTACTCTGCTTTTAGCCGTGTCATTATTCTTCTTCCGGTGCTCTGTTTCTCAGATACTTCAGCACTTTGTATTACTCTGCTTTTAGCTGTGTCATTGTTCATACTGGTACTCTTGTTTCTCAGGTACTTCAGCACTTTGTGTTACTCTGCTTATAGTTATGTCATTATTCATACCGGTGCTCTGTTTCTCAGGTACTTCAGCACTTTGTATTACTCTGCTTTTAGCTGTGTCATTATTCATACCATTGCTCTGTTTCTCAGGTACTTCAGCACTTTGTATTACTCTGCTTTTAGCTGTGTCATTATTCATACCGGTGCTCTGTTTCTCAGATACTTCAGCACTTTGTATAACTCTGCTTTTAGCTGTGTCATTGTTCATACTGGTACTCTGTTTCTCAGGTACTTCAGCACTTTGTATTACTCTGCTTTTTGCTGTGTCATTATTCTTCTTCCGGTGCTCTGTTTCTCAGATACTTCAGCACTTTGTATTACTCTGCTTTTAGCTGTGTCATTGTTCATACTGGTACTCTGTTTCTCAGGTACTTCAGCACTTTGTGTTACACTGCTTATAGCTATGTCATTATCCATACTTGTACTCTTGTTTCTCAGGTACTTCAGCACTTTGTATTACTCTGCTTTTAGCTGTGTCATTATTCATACCGTTGCTCTGTTTCTCAGGTACTTCAGCACTTTGTATTACTCTGCTTTTATCTGTGTCATTATTCATACCGGTGCTCTGTTTCTCAGATACTTCAGCACTTTGTATAACTCTGCTTTTAGCTGTGTCATTGTTCATACTGGTACTCTGTTTCTCAGGTACTTCAGCACTTTGTATTACTCTGCTTTTAGCTGTGTCATTATTCTTCTTCCGGTGCTCTGTTTCTCAGGTACTTCAGCACTTTGTATTACTCTGCTTTTAGCTGTGTCATTGTTCATACTGGTACTCTGTTTCTCAGGTACTTCAGCACTTTGTGTTACACTGCTTATAGCTATGTCATTATCCATACTTGTACTCTTGTTTCTCAGGTACTTCAGCACTTTGTATTACTCTGCTTTTAGCTGTGTCATTATTCATACTGGTGCTCTGTTTCTCAGGTACTTCAGCACTTTGTATTACTCTGCTTTTAGCTGTGCCATTATTCATACCGGTGCTCTGTTTCTCCGATACTTCAGCACTTTGTATTACTCTGCTTTTAGCTGTGTCATTGTTCATACTGGTGCTCTGTTTCTCAGATACTTCAGCACTTTGTATTACTCTGCTTTTAGCTGTGTCATTGTTCATACTGGTACTCTGTTTCTCAGGTACTTCAGCACTTTGTGTTACACTGCTTATAGCTATGTCATTATCCATACTTGTTCTCTTGTTTCTCAGGTACTTCAGCACTTTGTATAACTCTGCTTTTAGCTGTTTCATTATTCATACCGGTGCTCTGTTTCTCAGATACTTCAGCACTTTGTATTACTCTGCTTTTAGCTGTGTCATTGTTCATACTGGTACTCTGTTTCTCAGGTACTTCAGCACTTTGTGTTACACTGCTTATAGCTATGTCATTATCCATACTTGTACTCTTGTTTCTCAGGTACTTCAGCACTTTGTATTACTCTGCTTTTAGCTGTGTCATTATTCATACTGGTGCTCTGTTTCTCAGGTACTTCAGCACTTTGTATTACTCTGCTTTTAGCTGTGTTATTATTCATACTGGTACTCTGTTTCTCAGATACCTCAGCAATTTGTATTACTCTGCTTTTAGCTGTGTCATTGTTCATACCGGTGCTCTGTTTCTCAGATACCTCAGCCATTTGTATTACTCTGCTTTTAGCTATGTCATTATCCGTACTTGTTCTCTTGTTTCTCAGGTACTTCAGCACTTTGTATAACTCTGCTTTTAGCTGTGTCATTATTCATACCGGTGCTCTGTTTCTCAGATACTTCAGCACTTTGTATTACTCTGCTTTTAGCTGTGTCATTGTTCATACTGGTACTCTGTTTCTCAGGTACTTCAGCACTTTGTGTTACACTGCTTATAGCTATGTCATTATCCATACTTGTACTCTTGTTTCTCAGGTACTTCAGCACTTTGTATTACTCTGCTTTTAGCTGTGTCATTATTCATACTGGTGCTCTGTTTCTCAGGTACTTCAGCACTTTGTATTACTCGGCTTTTAGCTGTGTCATTATTCATACTGGTGCTCTGTTTCTCAGGTACTTCAGCACTTTGTATTACTCTGCTTTTAGCTGTGTCATTATTCATACTGGTTCTCTGTTTCTCAGATACCTCAGCAATTTGTATTACTCTGCTTTTAGCTGTGTCATTGTTCATACTGGTACTCTGTTTCTCAGGTACTTCAGCACTTTGTATTACTCTGCTTTTAGCTGTGTCATTATTCTTCTTCCGGTGCTCTGTTTCTCAGGTACTTCAGCACTTTGTATTACTCTGCTTTTAGCTGTGTCATTATTCTTCTTCCGGTGCTCTGTTTCTCAGGTACTTCAGCACTTTGTATTACTCTGCTTTTAGCTGTGTCATTGTTCATACTGGTACTCTGTTTCTCAGGTACTTCAGCACTTTGTGTTACACTGCTTATAGCTATGTCATTATCCATACTTGTACTCTTGTTTCTCAGGTACTTCAGCACTTTGTATTACTCTGCTTTTAGCTGTGTCATTATTCATACTGGTGCTCTGTTTCTCAGGTACTTCAGCACTTTGTATTACTCTGCTTTTAGCTGTGTCATTATTCATACCGGTGCTCTGTTTCTCAGATACCTCAGCAATTTGTATTACTCTGCTTTTAGCTGTGTCATTGTTCATACTGGTACTCTGTTTCTCAGGTACTTCAGCACTTTGTGTTACACTGCTTATAGCTATGTCATTATCCATACTTGTACTCTTGTTTCTCAGGTACTTCAGCACTTTGTATTACTCTGCTTTTAGCTGTGTCATTATCCATACTGGTACTCTGTTTCTCAGATACTTCAGCACTTTGTGTTACACTGCGGATGGTAAATGTATCCTGGCTGGAGGACGATCTAAGAATGTTTGTATCTACTCAGTAGAGGAACAACTGCTCATCAAAAAGTTTGAGATCACATGTAACCTGAGTTTAGATGGTACCCAGGTGAGTAAATGTAAAAGAGAACACAAGTGATTGTATTTAAAGGTGATTAGGCCTGAGGTAAATATATACACAAAAAGTGATAGAAATCAGATCATATTTCATAGTCAGTCATTGGTTAGAGCAAACTGATTGATGATTTATTAATAATTGGTCCAGCAATATATTCCATTATCCTGTCACAAATCAACAACTATACCATAACATGTGGCATATTATTATGACACTTGTTCTCAGTTTTCTTTTGGCCATATTGTGGCCTACATTTTGAATTTTGCCTCATAGATACCTATGCTTATTTGGAGTTGTTTCTCTAAATACAAGTAGCTATTTCTATTAAGTGGAACCCACTGTGTATTTGAATTTAAAAATGTATAGCCAATTTTATGGTTCACTTGACAGGACAGATAAAAGACCAAACATGAGTTAAGTTTGATATATTTTCTGTTGAGAAATGATATATTATCTGTTGAGAAGTGATTTATTTTCTGTTGACAGGTTTGATGTAAAAAACTTGCTGCATTTTCAGGAATTTCTTGACAGAAGGAAAATGACTCCTTGGGGTAGTTTAGCATTAGTGGATGAAGGTCATATATATATATTTTCTGTTGAGAAGTGATATATTATCTGTTGAGAAGTGATTTATTTTCTGTTGACAGGTTTGATGTAAAAAACTTGCTGCATTTTCAGGAATTTCTTGACAGAAGGAAAATGACTCCTTGGGGTAGTTTAGCATTAGTGGATGAAGGTCAAGGTGATGGGGGAGCATCCATCAGTCTACCAGGGGTCCGAAAAGGGGACAAGAGCTCTCGTCACTTTAAACCAGAGGTCCGAGTGTCAGGAGTCCAGTTCTCTCCTACAGGTAAATAAAGCTCTGTTTCCATGTATGTGTATATGCATATGTGCCTTAAAAATTTCTGTTTCCATGTGTGCATATATGTGTATATTGTTACAGGGTGACATAAAAGCGGCCCGAACTGTCTCGCTAGTGAAGCTTGCTTTGCTAGCGAAGCGGTAGGTACGCCAGACTTGTACGCCACCGACCTGGGTTCGACTCCTGGATCAGCCCAGGATTTTTCCCCTCAACCATTTGTGGCCCAGGGAATAAGCTCACCAAAGTGTGACTCCTGGGTTAATTAGTCTTGTTCTGATAGCAGAATGCTCTTTAAGAGGGGGTGTGTTACGGGGTGACATAAAAGTGGACCGCTAGCGAAGCGGTTGGTAAGCCGGACTTGTACGCCGCCCACCTGGGTTCGACTCCCAGATCGGCTCAGGATTTCCCCTCATTTATTTGTCTTCGTAACAATATGCATGAACAAGCAGAGGTATATAGTGGTATTATGGATTTATCAGGTCATTCTCATAAAGGTGATGGAGTGACATCATTTTACCCTGAAAAAAAATGGCCTGAGTTCATGGAGACCAAATGTGTGAAAATCACCTCATATGATTATGAAGATGGCTGAATATAAAACAAGATTCTTAACAGCATAATAGATGCTTAGAATAATGCATGATGAACTAAGTGCATCATGAATTTAAACAGCTGGTAAGTTATTTTTATCCGAACCTTGTTCATAATAAATCTTAATGTCATAAACAATTTAGAGAACTAAAGAATGTGTAAATTCTGTAGCTGAAACTACTGAATGAATGCATTCCATAACCAAACAATAAAATGTTTAAATTCTATATATGATTTAAAATATATATGCATTGGATCAAATATGGTGTGCATAATTCCAATCAATATACACAGAAATCCTTGATGTAATGTTAAGTGTCAGGTTCAGTGAACTATAAAATCAACAGAGTAAGAATTGTTACCTGTTAATTCTCAGTCTCATATTAGTACTGATAATGTTTTTGTTGCCTCTGATGTTTCACTATTAGTTTTAATTTTTCCTCGTTATAAAACCTCTGACAGTAAGCAGGCTATCATCTTTTACCCTTAGTTGGCTGCTTTGTCTGTTAGCATCTTAATTAAAAATTCATTTGGATTAATTTTTTTTGCAGGTTAAAATTACACTCAGGAACAATCTATAAAATTTTTCAGGAAATCACGATGGCCATTTTTAATTTAAAGGATTCTTTTCCATTGTCAGAGCTAGACCCTACTGTGATCCAACCATGAAGTGCGACACATGTTTTCTAGGTTGTATACAGGAAAGTTTTTTGAAGTTCTTGGCAGAGATATTCATGTATCCTCAGATTACATTTCTTGTCCTGTATTTTAATACCTTCTTACTAATATAGAATATTATTGAACTAAATCCATTAAACTGATACCTGTTGACAAATGTCACTACCACATCATATCTACTTTTTTTGTCCTACAGAGACTTTCATTAATTTTTTTAATCAGACTAAGATCCATTGCCTGTTGGCTAATTGATATATAATTGATGGTGGCACATATACATCAAGCAACTCATCCGTGACCATGAACATTATAGAATAGCTTTTTTGAATAGCCTATAGGAAATGAGGCCAAGTGGGTCAAAATGAGGGTCGTTTTCCATATTTTCTCATAAATCCTAACTTTTTTTACATTATTTAGGAAATTTTGCAATGGATCAATTGCAGAACAGTATATCAGGAACTATGGCAGTGTATCTAGTGGGTGAACTCAGCCCATGGAAAACCTGTCCTTGAAGAACCTGTTCTAAGTATTGCAGAGCAGTCCCATCACTGAAATTGGTAATATGGTACTGTTAATAAAAAGTTGAAACTGTTGACATACTTTCTTTGAATTTGCAGGGCGTGCTTGGGCAGCCACCACAACAGAGGGACTTCTGGTTTACTCCCTTGATCACAACCTGGTGTTTGACCCATTTGAACTTGACCTTGAGGTCACCCCAGTGAGTGTGAGAAAGACGCTGGAACGAAAAGAGTATACAGCAGCAGTGATGCTGGCATTCAGGTTAAACGAGCAGCATCTCATACAGGAGGTCATGGAGAACATTCCCGTGTCTGATGGTGGGTACACTCCCTTTCGCACTTTAATACACACTAAATTAAATTCAAAAATAAACCAAGATTTGAATGTTACCTTCTCGAGCTTATACAGGTGGCATGATGACAGGGATGTCAAAAATTGCATTATTACTTTAGTTAAATTTAATATAGAGAATATTTTATACCACCCTGCCTGTCTGTGTTATCCTTGGCTTACCTTTTAATAGGCTGCTAAGGCCCTAGTATTTAACAAGATAAAAAAAATATTTACACAAGGCCCTATTGAAATAAAAAAATGTTAATGTGTGAAATGACGGATGAGGTCCATGATCGTTATTCCGTGAGTAGGCAAGACATATAGTTCAAGCGTGAGCAGATTTTGCTGAGATTATTTCTGCTAAAATTAACAAATTCCGGATGAGATTCTGGTTAGAATCACTATAAATTTCTCTCATCCTGATTTTTACTCTGCTGTTTTATTGTTGTTAATTATTACTGACCAATATATTCACTTAAGCGCAAGCACAAATTCCAGTCACTTGATGCCTACATTCTACTTCCCCTAGGAATTCAGCGATGGTATTGAAATATTTAATAAGCATATCAATGACTCTCTATTCAGAAGTCAGTACAGTATAAACATTTCACTTATCTTTCAGTTGAATATGTGTGTCAGAACTTGCCAGACCACTACGTGGACAAGATGCTAAACTTTGCTGCAAGCCAGATAGAATCTTCACGTCATCTCCAGTATTACCTTACCTGGATCCAGAGGGCGCTGGTGTTCCATGGTCCCAAGATGAAGCAACGCTCTCAGTCAATCATGGCTCTTTTGAGGACTTTACAGAAGAATGTAGGCAAAAAATATGAAGACCTCAGCAAAATGTGAGTGATATCTTTGTCGTCTCAATACGAGCCTGTAAATTAGGTAGTTCCCTAGCTTATTGTGAGTGCTAATTTAGTCATCTCAATACAAGTCAGTAAATTAGTTCCCTAGCTTAATGTGAGTGCTATCTTATTCATCTCAGTACGAGTCAGTTAATTAGTTGTCTAACTTTTAACAATCCAGGGTAGAAATTGGTTGATAGGCATGCACATGTAAATTGTTACATAACATGTATATATTACATAAGAATACATCCACTGAATACTTCAAAAATGCTAATTTTAAGTTAAAGTGTATTTGTAAAAAAAATCTTGATCAGTTTTAAATATACTTAATAAATATTGTGATCTGAAAATATTTGTCATATTGGCCATTTTGAAGCTTACAATTTCATCATTTGTTACATATTCTAATATGATGAGTGTTTCTAAAAAGAGCTTCTGTGGCCTGTTCAAGAAAATATAGATATATATATATATATATATAGGTTGTAAAGAATATATTACATTACATGTCAAACTGTCAAACACATAAATTATGTTTATATTTATGCAATTTTAAAAGTTAGCAAAAGATTATGTTATGTCATTGGTACCACTGAATGAAAATACAGGTTGTGAGGTTCCTCTATAAAAGACCAGTGTAGTTAAGACTGGTAAATGCACCAGTTATAGTGAAGGATGAGACATCTGGCAGTAAACATGGGAACTATATTCTGACACCTGGCCTGTGAACAAGATCAGCGACTATTTAAGGCCAGGCGTCTGATCAAGGAAATACGGTACTTGCATACTTAGGTATTTAGTGATATTATTCTTGATGTTTTAGATGTGACCATAACAAGTACAGCCTGCAGTATGTGCTGTCATTGGGGAGGTGTAAGAGGAAGGCTGCACCAGCAGAGGATGAGGAGGAAGATGATGCTGAGTGGGATGGAGCTGAGCTTGAGGAGGCTGGGAATGTGTCAGAAAGTGATGAGGAAGTCATGGAGTTGTTACAGCAAGCTGCTATGGACAGTTAATAAACACATGTACATAAATATTTATGTATGAGGTCAAAAGTGTAATTATATCATTAACTGTATGTATGTATGTATGTATGTATATATATATATATATATATATATATATATATATATATATATATATATATATATATATATATATATATATATATATAACCATATTTTCCATAATTTTTTTTTATAATAAAACCATCATTTTACCCAAATGTTCCTTTGACAGTCTTCTTCAAAATAGACTATGCGTCAGAATCAAGCTGTGTTGAGCTCACTTTGGGAGAATACTCTTCTTGTTTTTAAGTTTCTGCAAGTAACAGTTACATTATCACACAACAGTTACATTATTTCACAGATATGCAATTTTAAATTAAAATTATGACATATAAGAAAAAATGCTTTGAAATGTAAGGAACTATCTATTTTGTATAATATTTAATATATAAAACATTGAATTTTATTTAATATTTAAATAATATTGGAAATTTTATTATGTATATATGAACAATAATTGTGCAGAAATGCAAGTAATTTGTGGGAAAGCAAACTCCCTATCCAGATATAATGTTAAGTGTATATAGAGCACAGTCAAGCAGCGTTAATTTTAGGGCAGCCCTGGTCCATTAATCTCTAACAGTCTGCATCCATGAAGCTGCACTGAGTGTTATCTGGAGACAGCAATAATTGAGGGGGACAGCTGATGAAGTGCATCACTTTTACAAATACGTGATTATAGGTGGCACCACCTGTCTTGGTGTGTGAGAAAGATATCCAATATGAATGGACAAGCAAATTTCCAGGTAAACACATCAAAACCACTCCTTAGAAAAGGGCATCAGTATAATTTAGGAAAAGGGGAAGGTAGGTGGCACCACCTGTCTGATATACCTGTTACATGAAAGCTTTCCAAGATAGGTAAATGTGCAAAATTTAAGGCTGATACATCCATGCACTCCTGAGAATCGAGCAATTTTCAGCAAAAACAAGTATATGGATATACACTTCTTGAAAACGATTGTAGGTGGTGCCACCAGACTTGTGTTCAAGATGGAGGTATTCAAGATGGATGGACATACAAAATTTGAGGCTGATATTGTAAAACACTCCTGAGAAAAAGGCATTCATATATTTTACAAAATTAGGAAGGTAGGTGGTGCCACCTCTCTGGCCTATGAGAAAACTATCCAAGATGGATGGACATGCCAAGTTTGATACCAATACATGGAACCACTGCTGAGATTGGAGTTTATTTCTTCAAAACGCACAGAAGCTGCGCGAAAATGATGGTAGATGGCGCCACCAGTCTTGATATCTATTGAAATGCATAATTTCAGCCCAGTACATTGAAACACTCCTGAGATATGGGCTTAATCACTAAGATGCACAGATGACAAATGCCCAGAAGGACCCTATGTAAAAATGATTGCAGATGGTGCCACAAGTTTTGAGAATGAAATTTAGGTATCCAAGATCTTTGGACTTGCTCAGCTTCAGCCCAATATGTTGAACCACTCCTGAAATATGGCCAAAATTAACAAAGATGGACAGATAGACACTGAGTGCAAGAGTGCAGGTGGCGCCACCAATCTTTATTTGGTACAAGTTCACGTGAACCAATAATTATGCCAGTTTTTTAAGAAAGATTAGTCCAATGGTCTTAGAGGAGTTCTTCTTAGATGAACATGGCCGTGGAACCCACTAAGAAACATAGTATCTGCAAAACTATTGTTCTGGCGGATACAATTAATTTAATTTCTGAATAGGTATCAGTTTTTGAGAACAAAATATGTGTTGCTGAAGATGTATCTGGTTTGTCGATTTCTCTGGCAGATGTTGATCTGGCATCCCCATCCTTGGAGCTCCTAAAGCACAATGATATGTCGCATCCGTTCGCAGGAGCCAATAGACGATATTTCACTAATGGTCGCTGTAATGTTTTCTTTTTCTTTCTCAGGATAGAAAAATATGTTTGTATTCCTAGATTTGTGAATGATGCTAATTTCAATATTTTTACTCAAGGATAAGGCTGCCTCTCCCCCCCCCCCCCCTTCCCCCCGGTGGTGTGTTTTGATTAAATGAAGCCCTGACAACCCGACTCCTTAGGCAATGATAATTGGGCTGGTAAGCCTACTTGAGAAAACATTGAAAAAGTTACCTTCAATTTTATTTTACTCGTAATAATAATGGCGTAATTTGGGAACTGCATTATGTAAGCATGATAAGCACTATCAATTTTCAGGAAACTATTGATAGAAGTAAAGTGATAAACGCACTCGCCCTTGATTTACTATCGAATAGTGCTGATTATAACAGGACTATACAGGAACCATTTTACTCTTGAGCCGGTCAGATGGAAGTAACCATCAAGGATCTGCATTAATTCTATTTTATTTTGAAACTTATCGGGGAATCCATTTTTATATTAATATATTTATCGCCTAAATTTTAGCAGTATCCTATTTTATGGAGTAGATAAGAGGTCGAAAAGCCAGCCAAGTGCCAAAATTTCTTTGTAATCCGGCACTTCATCGACCTATCGCCGTACCAACTTAACACTGTATGAACCATGCAAGTAAGCATAAAGGGATGGCCGATCCCTTAATTGTTTTGATTTAACTTCTTCCGTACACTGCTGTCTGAAATCCAAATCTCAAAGCCTCTACAGCAACCATCAAGAAATTTTGCTCAGGTGTAGACCATGGGATTAATATACAACAAAATAGAAGTTGGTAGCGCCATCTATGTTGATATGCTTTAAGGAGTAAATCCAGTATTGTCCTACTTGTCTTAGATAAGTGAATGTTAATCCTCTCACATCCAATGATAAGTCTGGACTTGGACTCGAGTCCACTTGTTTTCAGAGACTCGAACTCGGACTCGAGGGTCCTGGACTCGGACTTTTACTCAGACTCTGAGGTAAGGATTTGGGAGAAAAACAGACCGAGTCCATCTCGAGTCCAGTAAAAATGAAAAATTTGTCACATACTATAAAAAGATTGCGCACATTGGTGAACTGCTAACAGAATATTACATAAAATACGACTATCCATAGCAAGTTTTAGCTGTGAGCTCGACTACAACTCTGCTCACATCCACACCATTATCAAATTGAACCATAGCTTTTGATTTATCTGGTTTATATTTGAAATATATTATTCACAGACCTTTAAATTTAACATACTGTATGATTTGATTATCTCCCACATAATATCTGTGACCATATTTCTGTCAAAGAAGGGTATCCTGCTGTAGCATGTTTGGCTTTTAAGTGAGCATAGTATCAGGTCTACACCTGAAATGAAATTGAGGTTACACCGAGGATAAAGGTTCACTAATGTTAATGTTCCTATAGTGTAAGGGGCAACGGTACAAGGTCGTAAGAATTCAACATATCGATTCAAAATTTCTAATAAATAGCCTGGAGAGTTTTTTGAGGGGTAACGAAGCCGATATAATGTGCCGCTCCTCCAGCGGTTTCTGGTCAATGACCGGAAAACGTTCAAATGATTGCAAATTCCGATACATCTCCAGAAGGCTGTGGCCAAGCCAAAGAGGGGATTATCGATCCATTTGTGTCATGGTGGGGCTGGACAGGCTGCAAATCCTGATTCAGTTGACCGCAGTGTTAGTTAAGGTCAGGTAGTTGTCCATGGTCGCACCCAGAATATAAATTTATACTTTTTCATTAACTGAATAAAATTGTGAGAAAGTGACTTTAGACTAATCTTAAAATCTCGCGGAAATTATATTAGTTATGTCCAGGGAAGGATCTTTCAGTTACGTTTTATTTTCAATGAGTTAATATTTCAAAAATATTATTAATATATCAACAATATTATGCAAAAATACGGAAACATAGTTGGGACGTAGAGAGTAGACGCTATTATGGTTTCTTTTAATTAAGATTTCCTTTTAACTTATTGATAAATATTATAAACAGGGGATCTACGGTCTCCTTAAACGGGTATATGTTGAAGCACAATAGCGATTTATATCCCCAAGGTGTAATATATACATATATAGTATATACAATATATATACATATGTAAGTGTAATTAGTAGATGACGTATGTTGTGTGTCTGATGCTTGAAATTTGAATTATCTGTGTATAGTTCAAACGAGCCTGACCTTACTACATTTGACCTGTGGCAATTCAGTAATTTTAATACCAGTATGTATTTAGTGACAACGTGGTTCTAATGCAAAACTGTAAAATAGGTTTGCAATTTTTCTTTAAATGGACAGCGGTAAGAATATGTATGAATGTAATCTGTCCATTGAATTTCTTATCTTTATATGGGTTAGTTGAGATTAATGTCATATATAAATAGGTCTTAAACTCTTCATTTTTCGCTTGATGACTGGAAGCTGTTAGCTGAACTGGTGATCCTATAACAAAATCCTATATGGCGAAGCACCTTCGACAAAATATATTAGGCCAGTAAGGTATTTAGAACCCCCCCCCCCCCCCCCCGCATAAATACTTTATATTGATTTTCAATAGAAATTTACGCTTTTGAGATTCAGTCCTTAGAAAACACGGAGGCCCGAATATACTTAATTTCGCTTGAACATGATAAAAGTTGCAAAGCTCAGACATCAAGAACTTGGGAAATTATTTATTGCTCCATTAAAGTCAAGAGTAAATGGAATAAAGAAAAAAAACAGCTCCCGCAAGTGTAGGGAATTTCATTAGTGAGATTATTGTAATTTAGCCTCATCAAAATTTTAAGTGTGCAGTATTGTGGTATGGCCTGCAGGTCGAACATTTTCATTTTGTAATACATCGTAATTGTATGTGTAAACAAAGTGAATATGCACCCTTAATGTCAAAGCGGTTTTCTATCTGAGCTGAATGCAAAACTAAATCATTAGGCCATATAAAATTGTGAAATATGTCCCGCTCATTTATATATCTACTAGAGCAGATAAACGTAACATTTGCTTTAGCCTCTGCTCCTCACAGGACGACTAAACACCATGCACTTCAGATCAACACTGAAAAATCCGTCACATATGGCTAGATTTTCATATTTCAATCATATTGCATATATATTTCAGTTTTAAAGATTTTCCCTGATGTAATTGATGAAACATTGGTTAAGATATAATGAAACTGAGCAACGTTTACGCAGTTATATGAAAATAATTTAAGTAATAATGTAATATGTAATAATGATGACGCATGTGATCTGTTCATTACCATCAACGAGCGTGAAGGTTAACAGGTTACTGATGTCTCTGGACATGGCAAGCTTTTAATGGTGCTTGGCTCAAACTGTGTACAAATACACTGAAGCGGCCTGGCCGCATTCAGTGTGAATGGAGTGCACGCTTGTCACCATCTCATGTTTGTACATGGCCAGCCAAAAGTTACTCACATGTACATAAGCAATCATCGAATCAGGCTGACACTGCTCCTCGGGAACAACTGGTTCATTTAAGGCTACTTTTATTTATTCCGTTTATTTATTCTGCACTTATAAAGTGTCCCATTCAACTTCGTGATATTGCTCTAGAGCGCTTAACAATAATAAAACTTTAATGGCTTTGTTTTTGCAGTGCAAAAACAGATACATCCCCCCAAACTGGGCCATTTAAAAACATTAGGGGTATAAATATCCACTACCTCAAAACTATGATTCTAGATATCAGCTGTTTTGACCTTTAAGATCAAGGTCAAGGGCAACGGTTTACGAACTGCTCCGAGATTTTGGTTGTAAGAACTGGTGTGTCAAATTTGAAGAAAAAATCTGCAGTACTTCCAAATTTATGGTTTTACAATAATCCAGGAATTGCGCAGATTTGACCTTCAAGGTAAAGGTCACCAGTACCCATACTATTCCGAGAACTCAATGGAAAATAACTTTTGTGTCGAATCTAAAAAATACGCAATACTTCATAAGTTATTGTGTTCACAATTAAGATAATAACTAAAACTCGGCTTATTTGACCTTGAAGAACATGGTCAAGGTCTTCGGTTTTCGAACTCGCCAAGAACTTGAAACAAATCGTGTACAATTGATGTTCAAGGACAAGTTGTGAAATACTTCAAAAGTTATGGGGTTCACAAAACATTTACATTTCGGCAAGTCTGACCTTAAAGATGAAAGTCAAGGTAATCGGTTTTGAAGTCGTCTGAGATTTCGATAGAAACAATATGTATTTCAAATTTCGGAGAAAAAATTGCTGCACCTGCAGATATCCTACAGACGGGGCGGACGATGACAGACGATGGCACTGAAAACAACATGGCTCCCGTGGGGGGGGGGGGGGGGGTATTCTCCAATCTCCAAAACAAACTTGTCCATCTATTCCCGGATGACGGGCGGACCTTGAAAGGTATCCAATGCTAGCAATGAGGTTGAATTTTTTTTTATCAAACAAATTAGTACATCCTTACGTAGGTCTATCTCTATTATACGAACGTGTATAAATAAAGGTGCCCCACCCATTCTCCAGGTTAAACTTTCGTATTTTATATATAGGAAGCCAGAGAAAAACAATAAATGCCTGGTTCTTCATACTTTTTCAAATAACAATATGGATCTTTTGCCAATTTGCCGGAAGAATGAAAAAATGAACATCACTTAGTTTAATCGGATTTTATTTTATACCTCTATGAATGGAAATTTGCATTGTTTATACATATACTTCTTTCTTTCAAGGGACTAAGATATATATATATATATATATATATATATATATATATATATATATATATATATATATATATATATATATAAGAGCACAACACTGAAGCCGAGTACTAGGCGCTAGTTCACTCTGCAAATTGATGTTAGAAAAATGAGAGCGGCGACTCCCTGGAACGATTATATGGTTTTTTGTGTGGCTTAACATTTAGTTAATCTGTTACAAGTGAAAACAGCATGAAACTGTATCAGAACTCCAGCGTGTAAAGGTAATATCCTGCAACCTTGCACCCGTCTCTGCTCTCGTTCTACATAGTCAAGCATAAAGAAGAACCGCCCCTCTTTCAAAATGCTTCACTTGGAATGAAATATCAATACATCGCCCTCTGCTGTAAGCCTAAACGGTCAAGAATGCTATGCCCTGATGATTTGTATAATTACAAACCGAAACGTTAAACAAGATTGCTCTCTGTAGACTACATACCTCCACAATGCTACTGGACCCACCTTTTATCTGAATTCGCACGAAACTAAGACACTGAACCTTTACTGGTCCAAAGAACACTTTTCTTTTGCTCATTCTACCCTCGAGCTCCATACTCTGTTAGTTATCACGCTGTTTCTGGGACTGGCAACAAGCGCGTGTGGTCCCATCCCTCCACCAAATTCCGTTAAAATGGGTTGATTATAGTATATTTTAGTAAACTAATGTCACACCAACAAATAAACATACATGGGTGAAGAAAAATAACATTTGTGTGGTATAGGTAGATCGATTGATCGCTTCAACCAGAAAGTCATTTTTTCATGGTCAAACCTTTCGCTTAAATACAAATATGCCATATACAGAAATAAAACAAAGAAGATGTATAAACACGCTTTTATATCTCCTGCTGAACTTGTGGTTTTCTGTGCATGCGGCAATGTATAATTAGGGAATCATAATTTTGTCATTATGCATGAAGGTCTCTGAGGTTATGCTGAGATTTCACATTTTATCCCTCATAATTTTGAAAATCAAATCCACGAGCATCTTTTAAAATGTGTTACAGTGTTCGTTCTTTGGTTTTCATCTTATCTAGTTACATTTTCGTCTACCAAACGAGAGGTCAGAATGGCAAAACGAACCCGTCTAAAAGTGCTCTTAAAACCTCTGAAAAATGAAAACACAAATCTCCTTTATTTTTTAACAAGTATTGTTAAATTTAGAATAAACCAGGCTGACACTGGCCGTTAAATATGTTTTGCGTACTAACGCCCACCATAAGCGAAAATGTATAATACTAACTCAGAATATTGGTAAATCTTCCTGCATTTTGTTGAACTTTTGACTGCTTACATGCAAGTATGTCTTCCATGGGTTATGTGACTGATAGCTACGTCGTGCGAGGAGCAAGGACTTTCAGAGGTCAGCATAAAAATGGGACAAGTTTGCTGTTTTTAATAATCACTAATCCGAGTAGGCACTTTCAACCCAATTTAATAGCGCCTGATATTTAAACATGTATTTTCATTGCAACGTCGTACCCCGGCTTTACGCACAGGAATATATATATGCATATTCAAAACTATATATATAGTCTCTATGTAAGGATTCACAATCGATAAACACTAGAAAGTTTTATTATTCTAGTGATACAGCAGCTTTATAGCAACATCATTCGGCATTTTTGTCCTTTGTAAACAAATAATTCATAATGACTCATTATTGGAAGTTGTTGAGGATCCAACGGATACCATTTAATCACGTACAAGGTAAAAGGGGTAAATCCCCAAGATGTAGTTAATTTAATTCTTTTATTCATAAAAATTACAACGTTTGACACGAGAGAAAGATACAGGTATTGATGAATCCATATTGATTTATAAAATATTTGTTACTACAACACCAATTTTTACACCCATGATCTCCCAGAAATACACTGGAGATAAAGAACATTGCGAATATAAGATTGATCGCCACACAAATCCGCCTCATTGATAGAAGAAAATATCAATATTAAGTAAAATCTTTACATGGTATCTTTCAATTTAAAGTTATCAACTTTTAAAACATTTTAAAATGTGCTTCCTTATATAAGTGATAATTAAAAGACGATTAATTATTTAATCTTCTAATAATTATTAAGCACAACAGCGCTACACCACCACAGATTTTCCTAGTTAATTAGTTAATTGATTAAAATAATTAAAATATATTCTGAATACAGCAGCAGGGTCAATCAAGTGCGTGGCCCCGGTAACGATCATATCAGAGCTGTTCTTTTTAGGGATCGGCACCAACATTTGGCTATAGGTTTCTTTGTTGCCTTTGCCCCACACCTCAACAAAGCGTGATGAAAATCATTTTGCATAATCCAACTAGCAAACAAACAGATAGGCCAACAGATGAATATTCACCAATGAAAGCATAAGTAAAACACCAGATGCCAGTAACGTATTTATCTAATGTTGAATGATGTTAACGTGATCACCACATGGCTAATTTATCTCATTCCTATGACTGGTTTATCTTATTTTGTGACTGCTTTGCTGATTAACTGATATATGTGTGTGTGTTTGTGTGTGTGCTTACCTCATGATATGCCAGTTCGGAAATATGGGATTTTTTCTGTTACACATAATTAAACATGAATAGAATAAATACAAATAATTCACAATATTATATACTATTATATTGTACCAAACGCCTTCAAACAGTACCATCAGGTTCAAAAGCAAGTAGGAAGACAGACGAAGAGACACTGGCTGCAAAGTTAAGCCCCATATACAATCAGATTTCCACAAGATCTTTTAAAGTATTTAAAGGTAACATATTGGAAAGTCCAGTTTGGCGGAAAGGTCACACACCTGTGCTTATACTGTTAAATATTATTTGATTCGATTCACTTAAATTTGGAAATCATTTCAAATGGCCCTCTAGCGTACACAGTAAGATCCCAATTAGTATTTATAGCCGAACTACACAGTTAAATGAAAGCGTGTGTACATCATATTATACTTTGTCTTTGTATATAAAATTTGGTCTGTAATACATAACCTTTTCTGTTTGAAACGGCGGTCTATAAAGTATAGTTGCAACTGATATACGTCTCGCCTTTGGATTTATTTGCCAACTCACACTGTTTTTACTAGTTTGATTATATTATATTAGATTTAATTTTAAAAATCGATATAAATAAAAAACCTTTATGGTCAGTACCAAGGGTCGATTCCTACCCGACCTTGTCGATACCTTTCCTTTAATACAATGTAGTCAGGATAATTATAGTTTTAAAATTAGGAAATTAAGTAACAATAGATCTAGAGATCAATATCTTAAGAATGCACAAACGGTTGCAGATACAATATAAAGTACACATATGTACCATGACGACATACGTAAATTTAGAGCAGAGGATTCCGAGCTCTTAACGGCTTCATGGTCTTCCACAGGCGAAGCAGACGACAATTCTCCTTCCGGTACCGTTGGGAGAACCGGAAGTGTTCTAATGCTTGCCAATTTCCGGACTACTCCGAGCGGCGGGTAATCCACTCGTCTCAGGGAGCCCGGGTCACAGTTACCCGCGGGGAAGATATAAGCTGTGACTTGCTGGTCACCAAGTCCGGACTGGCCAGGAAACATCCAACACTGGTAATCAGCCTGTTTTTCCGGCCAGCCAAGAACTCTGGTAACAATATAGTAATTTTGTTTCGTATCTTGAAACGCGGCCTTGCACTGGTGAAGTGTGTTCCTTTTAGGCGGTTCTCCTGGTTTCGTGCATTTTGCCATTTTTACGATAAAACTCTTTGCATTGTACGACCTAATTACGGCATTGCACGAGTGCGACAACCAGTTTTCAGAAATTTCCACGCGCACTGCAGCATAGTCAAGACCAGATGGAAGATTGCAGCGAGTCGAAGTTTCATTCATCTGCGGAGTAATTTTGACCAGATTGTACCAACTTTCTTTAACTGGCCAGAGTTTGTCTCCTTGGCCAGGGTTGTCGTAATCGAGACCATAGAGAAGTTGCGTGCACCAGTATGGCCATAAGAAAAAGACGTTATCTGCGAATGGGTTATGCTGCAGAATTGTGGGTTGGCTTAACCTTATACTTAGCACTGAATGGTTCATCACAGTCATTAATAATCCAATTAAGCGTGGAGCACATCCATTTTGATACGTGATAACACCAAGGTACTCATTTTCGGGTCTTGTGATCCATTTATGAAGGCACTCAGACTGTCCAACTACGTCTGCTGAGCCTACATGTGGTATGGTCACCCGACCTTCATTTATATTGATAATTTCCTGCTCACCATCATATATTCTTTTAAGCCAGTTGCCTTGGTATTTCTTTTGAAGACGGTAGGCGGTCCACTTCCTGTATGGCGGACAAAACCCACATGTCTTAACACATATCTTCTTGATACTAGCAGAACACTGTTTGCGTGAAAACCGGGTACATTCAGGGGATCTGTCTGAACAAGGGCTAGATATCTGCCAATTTCTTAACAATAATTTAAAGTGCGACTCTTCGTAGGTTCCAGGTTTATTATGACTGCAGATTAAATCCGTATAAATAATGGCGCGGACCTTTCCCTTAGACCCACTCTTCTGAAGTCGTACACAGATAAACTGCATTCGTGGATACATAAGAAATTTAGGACGCGCCACCATATAGGTGAATTTACCATCTTTCCAAGATGTAATACAGTAGAAATGTTGTTCAAGACCTCTCCCAAAGCTGCATGAATGACTAGTGGAGCTGAAAACCAGACCACCTCCAACTGAACATTCACTTTCTAAACGCAACAGAGTAAAGTCTTGACAGAATGGAGCCTGTCCACCTATATCTAAATGTACATCATACCCACCTTCCAGAGGACAAGGTTTAATGTAGTCCTTTACTGGCAGCTCAGATAAAACATGATTGTGGTAATACAGCAGCAGCCACGGGTCCTTTGCCATCATATTGTCAGGGCACTCGGTCCCTGTAAACTCCGTGAATTCTCTTAAACTTGCACTAATTTGTACCACGTAAAAACTTTTCTGTTCGAACTTCATGCACAATAACCGCTCCAATGAATCTGCCATATTGTCTCTGACTAAATATAAATCTTCCTCGAGTTGTTCAATGCAGGTTAATGTTCTGAGGAATGAAGATGTTTCCGAGGGGTGAAACTTCCGATTTATGACTTGAATGACGGCGCCTTCTTCAATTATCGACCATTCTTCGTATGATGTCCAGGTCTTATTGAGCGCTATCCCTGGAAGTGTTTTTGCTCTGTGGACCCAAGGATGTTTCCCGCGACGCAAGAACATGGGATAAGTGCACCCACTGTCAGGTTCGGCTGATTGCCCCAAAGTGAAAGAGAGTAACAAGAAAGGAAAAACTGTCAATTTCCCTATCCCGATCATTTTGCATAGGTATCCCATAAGACTTCAGTCGTTAAAAGACGCCGTCTTCATATGACATGTGGCCACTTTCCCCGAGCTTTATAAGCACTGACACAGAGATTTTCGATACATGCTCCTGCATGCGAACTTTGCTCCTGATTGGCCAGTAATAATAGCTGTAGCATGGAGTACAATTTTCCGGCTTATCATTGCCTCATCAAACTCCGCAGGCATTCACATATGACTGGTTCTGTTCTGTTGTTGTCCAATATCCCCATGTGACACAATCTCCTTATTAAGTTATTCAATGTTTAACCTAACAGGCACGGGCAGCCAGCGGACAACTAATTGCATCAATTCGCTCCAGCACTTGAATTGAGTAGTGTTTATTTGATGCTTACCCCGCGGTGCTGAATATAATCCTATAAGTCGACAAACTAATGGACAGTCCCGTCAGATAACGAACCATGACGCCGGTCCTGGTCGGTGTCTCCTTCGATCGCTGAGCTTAACGGGCTTATTGCAGGTTCAAATGTATTATGAGGACACATAGTAAACAGAATGGACCTTGAGATAGGCTGCTAATTGAGTAACCGGGGCTCTTGGTTCTTGAAATTATAATCATAAAACTTCAATAAAACAAGGAAGACCACGCCAGTTGTTCATGACTATGGATAAATAGGCTCAACTCGATTTAATTTTTTTTCGTCAGTCTTGCCGTTTAAAGCGTTTAGATCTTGTATAAAGTTTTCCTGATACTGTCAGCCGTTCAAGACCACAACAACTTCTTAAATTAAGCGCATTGGTATATTATAGTTAAGACGTTCAGTTTTTTTTTATATATTACCTCCAAATGCTCGATGATAATAGAGATGATATATATATATATATATTACTAACACTCAATAAACATATACATTCTGCACATAAGGAGAGAGAAAGAGAGAGAGAGAGGGAGAGAGAGAGAGAGAGTATATTATCTAGATATTCTGTACGTTGCAAGCCATGGCATGAACAGCCATACCTGGATGCCTAGAAATTAAGGTATAACATATATGTAAAAAATTATGAGAATTTAACCTTTTGGAGTTTATTTGTCACATGAAAACAACAAGTTGTAAGACGAAAATAAAAAATATATATGATATTTGACATGATGAAAATTTAAGTTAAATGGGGTTAGTTGGGTACGGAGCTCACCTTGAACTTGGCAGTATTCATTAGGGCTTCTCGCATCACTGGGAGGGGGTGAGGGGGTGGTCATGCATTGCCCTTTCACCCTGCGCTCTGGTGAACAGTTCACGAAAACAGTTATACGCCAAAGGATTCTTAGCATGCACGTAACCTGAGCTGTTTTAGTGAACGGCGTCCCTTCATAAAAAAGGTAAGTAAACAGCATATCTATGAATACAATGATTATTTTGTGTGTTCAAATTCAGTATTCGGATACAGCCCTTAAACTGAATTTGTGTGTAAATTGATTTGCAAAGTAATTAAAAGGAAAACAGTAAACATACTCTGTAGAAGGTCATGAAGAGATGATTTTTGGAAATATAGGGTGGATATATAGTTAAAGAAATAATAAAAATAATGTTTATGGAACTCTATGTCTAAAATATGAATAAATAAATGACGAGTAAACATATTAAAATATGAGAAAGGGAAGTTTGCAAAAAATATGGACCACCTTTTTCTGCACAAAAGACTTCCGGACGATGAAGACACATATCTTTATCGCAGTGAGCCCGGCATCACGACGTTTTATGTAAATATAAAGATTCCGTTTCTATAGCAACCCAAATGATATGTAATGTCGCATAGCCAGAGGTAATTATCATTATACAGTGGAATACATATGTTGGGCACGTTTCATGAATCTTTTATATTTAAAGAACCGCTATTTTATATTTTTTTAATTTAATATCCCTACAAATTGATACTTAATCCTGTCCTTTGTAAAGTTATTATAAAAGTTAGCACATACTACTAGGGATGAGCTGGGGCAGAATAAACAACAGAGTGGGCGCCCATTTATATTTCATTTGAGACGGCGAGGCATACTTGTCACACTCTTCTTCACATCCACCGGGCCGTGTATCACCCGGCCGGCGACCTGGGTGAACCAACAAAGATCCAGGGTCAGTAAAGGTCATGTGTGTTTATCAGTAAAGAAGAGAGGCTCACACGGATTGATCAATTATTTCTAAATTGAAATCGAAACTGGGTTATATTTTATGGAACTGACATAAGTGCATATATATATATATATATATATATATATATATATATATATATATATATATAAACTTTTCATATGAATTAAAGTCACCCATGCAATAAGTGAATACCAATTAATTGTTGTATGATATTTCGAAATTTTATGAGATACATATATTGAACGTGAAATAAACTTGTGGTATATATGTTAACTGATTGAAGTGAACCGCGTAAAGTAAAACTTATATTTCTCATTAAAGTCAGTGGTGCACTTCCTGTAAATTTATTTATGTTTTTTTTTGTGTATGAAACATTTATAAAAAGAGAGAATGTGACTTTAAACAAAACTTTTAATGCGGTACGTGCATGCCAAGCAGGTAGGCCTCCTCTCAGATGCTGACTGCGGCGTATTCAAAATCCTGCCGCAAGGATTATAACATGAACATTGACGTCTGCTCTATTACCCCAGTACTAAGACTACTTTAATGCCTGCCAATGGAAAGTCAGATTTATTTATTTTGTTACGGGGTGACATAAAAGCGGACCGAACTGCGGTTGGTACGCCGGACTTGTGCGCCACCAACATGGGTTCGAATCCGGGATCGGCCCACTGTTTTCCCCTGAACAATTTCTCTTCGTAACAATATTTTCTTATGTAAACAACAATTAAAAACGATGTAGCAGTATTGTATAATCAAGACATCTAATTTCTGAATATATTTGATAATATGCTGAATATGCGTTGAGCAGATAAAAGTTTGTTGGCATGGCAATACCGACAATGCTAGGACAATCACATTCGGGCAGAAATGTGCGTTATGTCATTGGGTACTTTCTATCAGTTAGGCCTCCCCGATTTCATTTACATGCCGATTCTTCAATTTCTTGCATGCATATTGCCTTAAACTCACTAATTTTAATGGTGCCTTTTTAAACTCTTACAGGTACCGGTATTATTATGCTCTTTTTTTATATTGTACTTCTCATAGAGAACCATTTGTTTATTCTTTGTACAGCGTTAAAGCAGAGGCTTTTGTGCCGGTTTTAACTTATAATTTGGTAAGATAATAGGGATAAAATAGGTTACGGTCAAAAATAAATATCACGGGCAAGTCTGTCATATACGAATATAATTATGTTATATAATATGTTATTATTCCCACCTAACAATGGCTGAACTAATTAAGGCTTCGGCATATAATAACATAACGACACCAACCGTTCGTTAACATTTTACATCTGACATTTACGATAGAATGAAAAAACACGTGTTAATGTGTAACTGGCCATATATATGCCATTAATTATTTGACACATTTGCATTCAACACTTTCAATATGCAACTTTCCCGAAAATTCTGCCTAGCCTAGGTCTACTCCAGGAGATACAAGAAACCCCTAAAAAGACCCAAATATCAATACATAAATAAACCAGTAAACCGAATGATTAGACATCTGTGTTTTAGTATGTATAAAGTTATTGTATTTCTTATATCCCCTTTATTTCAGATTTTCTGTCCAAGCTTGGGGCGCCATGGTGTTACCACTCGCATTGTTCTTCATCTCGACGGTCATGGACGCACACGGGGCGGATATGCGTAAGTAAAAATACAGCCCAGAACTGAACTTTCTTTATTGTGGGAGAGGGAAGGGAGCTGAGATCCGTCAGCGCCCAGTTCTGGACTAGTTTTGACTATTTAGGTTGGAGCTTTCAACCAGTCATAAAATAAGAAAATGAAATAGTGATTCTATCAGCTCAAGGCTGATCAAATTTTAACCGTTTTGGTCAGTCGAACACCATATGGCATCGGTCGACCTTTTCACTTACAGACAACTAGCGCCATCTATTGAATATTAAGAGAATCGCCACGGCCCTACGTTCCAAAATAATTTCTCATTTCTCCGCCAGGTTTATGCGATAACGGCTTCATCTACGAAGTGGAAGAGTATTTCCCGACCAACAGACATTGCGGTGGACATTGCGACCGTGGTTACCAAGGAGACACGTTATGGAGAGGTTGTAACAAAGTGTCAGAGTGCAAAGCTCACAGCTACAAGTGGTGGCATTTTTGTTGTCCCATGGCAGAATGCCACGAGTGCAAATGCAAATGCGAAGTTTATTGCCGTAAGTAAATCACGTATGTTAATTAAATATAAATTATGTAAATTTTCATAAAATGTTTAAGACTTATTTAAAATAAATACATATTTTATTTATAACATGTTAAAGGATAACATTTATAACCCACACACACACACACACACACACACACACACACACACACACATATATGCTCAGTCATTCAGTGTTTTTAGCCGCACTTTCAGAGGTCAATTAAGCTACTTATGAAAGGATTAAGGGAAACGAATGAAGGTTCCTTGAAAGGAGCTTGAAAGTGTCTCTAACATGAACGAATGGAAAAACATTCAAAGACAGTTCTTTCATGTAATTTGAAACTAACAGAAGCAAGGGAAATATTTAAATGTATGTAGGATTATTTAAGTATCCATGACTGTCTTTTTATGCCTCTATTAACAATCTTCCTACGGAAAGGAAATACACCCCTGGAGTGGGCACAGATTTTTCACACCCGGACACCGTCTCCCACCTTCTAATTCCATCCCTGCTGTGTTTACTTTTTACAGGGGACGGCGACTGGGCTGAGTGGGCGCAGTGGTCATGTTGCACAAAGACATGCGGAACAGGAACAAGGGAACGCAAGCGAACGTGCGAAGGAATAATCGGACCGGGAAACCCGTGTCCTGGAAGCGATACTGACACTGAAAACTGTAACCAACATGCGTGTAGAGGTATTTTTAACGAATTTGTATACATAAATAATGAACTGAAAATAATGAACTGTATTATTTATTGAAGGAGGCCTTTTTGCCCAGATGAAGAACACTGACTGGCATTTCCTTTATATACATATAATTGTTTATTTATTTATGTATTCAAGCCGGAATGACCTGCCCCACGGCCGAGATTGACAGTCGAATTGATTGCGAACACAGCAGCCAGGGGGCGTGCGAGGCGGCCTCGTGTTGTTGGGATGGCAGTGGATCGACAAAATGCTACGTTCCGCCGGGACAATGTATGTATTACAAACTTTATATTTATAACATGGAGTTATCTTGCATGCTGCATACACTCCAAAAAATGAATGACATGATTAAAGAATGATCATTGGACAGTATTTAAGCCTAAAGGCTACTCTTGGAATCTGTGATGATATTATTAAATAATAATTTATCTTATTTTTCGTTTGCTGTGGTCTTAATGTGTATATACACTGGTAGAATATATCATATATGTCTTGTTATCCTGTGTGCCATCGGGTTTTCGATTTTTAGCTCAGCTGACTATAATTCATCTTATCTATAGTTATGGTCAATTATCCGTCCGTTCGTACGTTAGACTGGTAAGTTTTGAAACCGTTAGACCTGCGAATCCAAAATTCGGCATACTGTTAGCTGTTCCCAAAATCAACCTATCAAACCGAAAACTGGGTCACTGCGACTTCATTCCTTTGAGTAAAAGGAAAAACCTCAATTTTCAAATATAATTCTATTAACATACTTCAGGACTGCCTTATATCAAAACCCCTAATCAGTTTTTATTAATAGTTACCATAAATATTCTTCTATATAATTTCTATGTACATGCCAGAAATTAGGTTAGTATAGTGTAATTTCTGGAAGACATTGACCCGAACATAATGCACTTTGTAAAAAATCATGAAGGATAATTACTAACTTAATATGATAATTTATAAAACTAAAGACTTTTTTCATATAATTAACTTTATTTTATCAAATTTCAATTGTATACCTAAGATTAGGACTCAATTTTGTGAATTGTTCAAGTTATTAGGATAAAAATAAAATCGATATCTTAAATTTTGGCCAACTTTGTCCATGGTACGTTTTTCCTGATTTTTTTCACACCATGTACACGTAAGTATTTAATCTGTTTATATCTGAAATTTGATAATTTAAGCTAAAAAAATTAGGCTAGTTATTGTTTATTTTGGTGGTCTATTGTATTTACTTGCATAACTTGCACTTCTGGTCAGCTATGCCAGGGTACCTGATTTGTAATGGGTCACAGGGGGAGTGTGAATCCTGAATCAAGTTTTGTTACCTGATATTTATTGTTTTTCATATTCAAAAGGTATATTGTTTTTGGTAAGGAAATAAATACATTTGTATGCATATTGTGGTGTTATCTGAAATTATGGGATATATGATGATGCAATTTAGAATATGTAATCAACATTTATATAGAGATATATATGTTATTTGGAAAATGTATAAAAATTATTTACTTAAAAAAAATGATAAAAAATTGAGGATCTAATGCAAAAATGTGTTAATTATTTTCCTGCCTCAGCAGAATAGGAAATAAGACATCGGCTTTGTATGCATGTGCAGAGGTGTTGTAATTCCGACCATTCCCCCCTCTCCTGCCATTGAGTCCTTGCTTATATGCACTAGGGACATTAGTTTTACTGCAAAAGAATAAAATTGATAAATTGAAAAAAATAATAATAAAAGAAATTAAAATCTAAGGCAAAAAAAAAATAAAAGGTATCGTTCTCAGGCACCGCCTTCCTCAATTCTAACCCCCCCCCCCCCCCCCCGCATAAAAAAATAATTATTTTGATTTTTATCTAACAAGAAGATAAATAGTACAATTTGTGTAGTGCTTATACCTGTTTAGCAAAAAAAATGTTATTTTCGAGTTTTTCCCTGATCACAGATATTTTATCGAAACATTCAAAGAAAGATCAAAAATAAAATACCACCCGCCCGCACTGATTTCTGAAAAAAAGTGCCTGAGAACCATACCTAATTTTTTTGCCTAATTGAAACATATTCTTACATCAGGAGAATGGGACATAAAGTGATCAGATCTGTCGGTCTATCATATCTCTGTTTATCATTAAATATATATTAATCATGAACTTTTTCCTGTACAATTACTGTTGAAATATACCTTTCGTATTCCTTATTTATATGGATTTAAGCTATTAAAGTCTGAAATATGAAAGCAACTTATATATTCAGCTGTGTAGTATTGCATATGTATACAATTTATAAACTTGAAAACAATTTAATATAATAAAAAATGAGATCTTATTTAAACATATTATTTTCCTGCCTCAGTAGAATGGGTGAATAGCTTTGTTTTGTCTATCAGTCTGTCTGTTCACTTCTAAATATTCAGTAACTGTAAATAAACTTTTGTTTTTCCTGTAAGCACTGATGAACTAAGTTTCATATCCTGTATGTATATACAGAAATGTAGTAACTCCCTTCAAACCCCCTCCCCAAGGCATTGGACATGTGGACTGGGGACATTAGTTTTATTCCAACTGTATATAAAATACAAAAAATGATATTATAAAAAATAGGGATCTAATTGAACAAATGTGTAAACTGTTGAACTGTCAACATTTCTTCAAAAAAAAAAGCAACCAATGATCATGGTAACTGCTCACATGCTTCAGTTTCAATTAACATTAGGAAAGACATGGTCTTACCCCAAAGCATTATTTGCAACAATATCTTACACTTCAATACAAACCAATCATATCAACCAACCATGGCCTATATTATTAGTCTCAGACTTTATCTCCAATTGATATTAGATTTTCACCTTCAAGCTCAACTTCAGATGAGCACTGTGACTCATTAGCCCCTTGTTTTTGTTGGTGGAAACTTGCTTATCCGGGATTAAACATGAATTCAACTATCGGAAATTTTTCTGTTTCTGCATTTCACAGTATGTTACCAGCATAACAGTTGTTTCTGGTCATTCTCAGTGAAACAGAAATGTGTCTGAATTGTTATTTTGCGAATATTTGTGAATTATCCACTGTTCAACTGGACCAGTGAGTGTACAAGGACAGCTGTGTTAATCGGTTGTTTCGGT
The DNA here is from genome assembly GCA_026874595.1 of Sipunculus nudus. NCBI lineage: Eukaryota > Metazoa > Annelida > Sipuncula > Golfingiida > Sipunculidae > Sipunculus > Sipunculus nudus. The sequence goes on along the minus strand of CM049315.1, from coordinate 13,372,893 downwards.
TTGTCCTCGTATGGTAGGCCACACCAGTATGAAATACGTTTTTTTAATTGATTTCAGACAAAATTTTGCATTCTGGACCCCCCCCCCCCCCCCACACACATACACTTTCCGTACCTGGGGACTTTTTTTCTAGGTTTTTTAATCCTCTCTGGTTGGACCCCCCCCCCCCCATCCGAAATCCTGGTTCCGCCCCTGTAAATCCACACTTCCGTTTCAACATTATCGCCTGTGCTGATTTCCTGTAGGGGATCAAAAACTAATATAAAATATAATCAAATATGAATACAAAGTCCGTAGGGTTGTTCAGTCTAAATGCTTCCGTTTACCTTACTTATGCATGTACTTCGTGTGTTGTTCTATAGATATAACCACGGCCGCTGATGGTCCTTACAAAAAGATAGAGGCGGTTCACGCAGATCAGTCCTTTTTCGTTTTTGACGTCATGCCCGGAAGTGACGTGTACGTTGGCCTCGGTCAGAACTGGCCCTTCAACGGGGTTTGTATAGCATACTCACAGTCTTCTTGCTCTGTTACAATGAGAATTTTCAGTCTGAAGCTCGTTGCATAATTTATTTTCAATTTCACAAATTGATTATAATTGTAGAAATCTCAAAATTTACTTATAATTTAATAATTAAAAATAACCATTAGCTTTGTATACATATACACAGCTGTGTGTGTCAGTGTAGTATATGTCTGTGCCCGTGAAACGAACAAATAAATGTGGAATGGCCACAAGAAAGATGGCAAAAGAGAAAAAATAAATCCCCAGCAACAACTCACGTATTTCATGCATATCCATATATGATCACGCTGCTCCTTTTTCAGATGTGGCAATTAACACCGAACGGAAAAACTTATATAACTTGAACATTAAGAAATGATATATCCTATTACTCCTGATAATAACACTACGGTACCTTATGATAAACGTGCTTGAATTTTTTTTCTTTTGATGTATCTGATAGAATACCTACGAGGTTGTCATTGCTAAGGGTGGTAATGAAGTTTGTATCAGAGGTACCCCTGGGGGCGGATGTGTGAAATCTACAACGAATTCCAACTTATTTGATCCTCGTGCATTCAACAAATACTGGGTGAAGTGGTCCGGAGGTCACGTGGCCGTAGGCAAGGGCGCCACCTATGGCACAAATCAGTTATTAGAGGCAACCATGTCTTCGCATCCCGTGAGCTTCGTCGGTGTCAAAACAGAAGGCGGTCATTGTGGGGTCTGGGAGAAAGGTAAGCTTCTAGCTAAGCTGACGTAAATGGTAGACAGACATTTACTACAATGTGTGTATTATCTTAAGCTATTAGTACTGTCCATTTGGTTGTGTAGTATCTAACGCTATTAGTACAGTCCATTTGGGTGGATACGTATTTTTCGCAACAAGCCATCTGGAGCCATCTGCATCATCCCGGTATCATTATTGTTCAAAGTTAAGGATTGCTGTAGCATTTACTCCGTGGTCCATCACTAGGTCTGGCTGCTGACTGGGTGATTTTGTAACCACCAACTGTATAAAACTTTTTAATTCCATATGCGAACCTGGTCTTGGGCCTCACGTATATATAGTTTATATATGTGTGTGTGTGTGTGTGTGTGACACCACGCATGCAGCGGACTTATATTTCCGGGGAACTTTCGCATAGTCTTCCCAACATGGAAATTACAAGCATAGCCTTCCGGAAGCATCTACACCTCCAGAATTTCCTTCAGCCGACCATAACAAACTGTAGCCTAGTAAGTTCCATTATGTGATACATAAACAAATCGATCTACTGATCATCACAAGTAATGATAAAGATAAACACAACACCATCAATCTTTATTAACTACGATTCCCTGACTATATCTTATTATTCTATTGGGCTCTCATTTAGCAAATCTTGACCTGGTAAATACATTTGTGTCAATATATAAATATATATATATATATATATATATATATATATATATATATATATATATATACATATTGTGAGAACTTTGGTGTTTTAAAGTGCTCAACTAATGGAAGAAGCGGTAGTATATATACCTGATGAAAATTACATTTGTATTTGCATATTTTCTATGATGTCTGTTTCTCCCTACAAATTACAAAATCCCTTTAAGTTTAACCTTTGTACCTTTGGATATCCACTGTTTCTATATATTTTTGACATGGCAGCTGTTCTTTATGTAATGCGAACCAAATCGGACTCTGTGATGAAGCAGATGATATTCTAGCAAAGAAGGATTTTTAATTTGCAGGTTCAGATCTACTTATCTTAAAAAAATAAATATTAGGGTTTGACACCACTAGTGATAGAAACTCTTTAAGATTCATTTTTATGCTATTCGTTATTCTATGCGATAAGTGCATCATAGCTCAAAGTTGCCATGGTGACTTTTTTTCAGATTTCTGTGATTTTGATTGGCCAATATGCTTCCCGGGAACATGTGCTGCTACCGATTACCAGTCGGATCCTCTGTGCAATTGTCCAGCTGGTTTTGTCGCCGCCACTACCATTGATAAACTTGGATGTTCAAGTGAGTAATATACTTATTGCAGACATCATTTTGAAAAGAACCGTTTTTAATACAGAATAGCATTTTTTTCACGTTTGATCTCGATTTCAGCGCTGCCCGATGTAAACCTGGTCTGCAATAAAAAAATTGGTCTCCTTATCTGCAAGCTTTCCGTTCACTCAATTCAGAGTTTATTCTTGCGCATAGGCCTCATTTGTTGACACAATGTGAATTAAATTCTCCGCAAAATTCACACCTATTTATTGAGAATTCAGAACACCTCGGCCGAATCCGTTGGCGTCTGGCCTCAGATGTACATAGGGGGCCGTCATGGAAAGTGTTCCGGCAAAGTCAAGGCCATGGCAGGTCATCCGCACACCTGTTGTGCGCTTTGTATGAGGAAAACAATGTATTTTGTGTACAGGTATTGCTAATCCTCACATATTCTGCCTTTAAAGTTATAAGATAATACTCATCCAAGAAATAGTGGGGAAAATCCCAAGTATACTGATTTGGAACTCACTAAGATACAATTCATGTCAGGATGTCCAACCCAGTTGGCCATGTATGAGGCATTTGTTATAAACTGGATTTTCTAGTTAAATGACTGTCGGAACCTGGTCATATTTGATGTTTTGCCAAATATCCAGCCCACACAATACACATTATTATGACAAATCAATGTATCCTTTGTGGAAACTGTGATATTTTCTTAGACAATTCAGTAGAAATGGTAACCCGTTGGATTTCCGGCGAACCTAACAATACTTGGTGGTGTATCATTGGGCCATACATACATCCGAGGCTAGAATCCAACGGATTCGGTCGAGGTGTTCCGAATGATTTATTGAGGTCAGAGTTCACCAGGCTACTTTGTGGTGTCGCTTTTCATCCGTCTGTTAACGTTTAATGTTTGCCACGATAACATACCAAACCCTTCATGCATTTTCACGAAACTCACCATAGCTACTTAGCCTATAGATTCTCTCACCCGTGTTCGATTATAGGCAAAATGCATGAATATTTAATGAGGTCAGAGGTCACCCGACCACTTTGTGGTGTCGCCACGATAACTTTCAAGGAATACGATGCATTTTGATGAAACTCAACAGAAATATTAACCAGTATAATAATCTAAATCCATGCATATTCAATAAAGTCAGAGATCACCAGACCTTGGTGACGTCTTGATGACTTACCAAAATCTGATGGATTTCCATAAATTCATTGTAAGTATTAACCAACACAGTTTCACTTGAATTAAATTCCCAGCAAAATTTCCGCATATTTAATGAGATCACAGATCACAAGACATACGACGGGCGTATTATGTTCATATATTTTTGTATCGTTTTCGTGAGCTGCCGTGGACATGGTAAATTTTGCCTCAGTGTATGCAGTTTGTATACGCCTATTTTAGACGGGATGTAATATGGTATACCAACCGTCCGTCTGTCCGTTAACTTTTAATGTCGCCGCAATAACTTGCCAAGGCTTATATAGATTTTCATGAAACTCACCATAACTACTTATCGGTAGATTATCTCGGCCGAATCCGATTAGACGAAATCCATGCACAATTAATAAGGTCAAAGGTCACCAGGCTTCTTTGTGGTGTCGCCGACATCACTGACGAGGAATATGGTGGATTTTGATGAAACTCGACAGGAATTTTAACCAATATAATATTTCGCCAAAGTTCGTGACAGAGGGACAATTGGACAAATGAAAGCTAAAAATGAATTGTTTCGTTTTTTGCATAAGCGTTGTTCTTATTTTATACAGTCGACGGTGAAAATGGCGGGGGCCCTTCAATTGAAACATGCCGTGTGACCATAGAAGACGACGCAGGGGGTTTGGCAAGGAGTCTCCCAGGCAACCCAACCACGTGCTCAAACGAAAACGAAGGTTATGCAAATTTTGCACCAACAAAAATTCGTGCCGAGGTTGATCTGCTACACCAGATTGACTCCTTTGTGATTCCTAGTCCTAACGACTACCCGTTTTACGTCACAGCCTTCGATTACGGTCTCCAGTCAGGGTCCGTCACTGCAATGAAAGTGGATAAGGCAGGTAGGTCAAAAATGAGAAAGCAAAGTTCATAAAAATCAAGGTTACGATATGTCTGTCGGTTTCAGTTAACAATATAAGATGATCATGCACAGGGCAACTTCTGCAAATAACCAATGTACAAGGGCGACTTGGTAAGGTCAATCCCTTCCAAATTTAGTTTTCATATCAAATGTCATATATCCTTGTATAGTAATTAGTATATTAAAGAGGATATTTTATTGGATGAGGATATTTCTATTCTATGTATATTCAGTCTTCAGGTACGCTGATAGAAACCGTTTACGTTGGCTGAATTTGACTTTAATTTTATTCGAATACACTAGGTGGGCTCATGAAAGCCATCTTGAGCTTGGAGAGATAGGAAGAACAATAAAAATTCGGTCATTAGTTTAGTTTTATCAACAGTGTGTGGTTAAAGTGTCTGAGATAACGAGTAATTGTACTTTTTAAATTACAATATAGAAAATTAAAGAGATCTTAAATGGTATTTGCATAAATGAATATGGTTGCATGTGATTGATATATATTAAAAATGTTAAAATGACCAAAATATCAACCATATATAACACTTTATCATTATGTGATTTCACGGTTTCTTTTGCTTTCTTCCATGTAATAGTCAATGTAAATCAATTACAATCTTTAAAAGAGATAAAGAGAATCTTAAAATGATCAATTAATTAACATATTAATGAAAATAATAACATAAAATAAACACTTTTTAAAATGGCAATGCTGAATTCAGTGTATATGATAATGTCGTTATATTTTTCACTTGAAACCTAATAACCTAATTAAGGTGTGTGGAACGAGCGTCTTAATGACAATAAATAATCAATTGAATAGACCATACCAAGGTTCTTTACTTTGAATGTATTTGTTTACGGCAGACGCCGAGACGACACTAGGCACGGTCGCAGTAACCGGATGTAACCAAGCATTCGATGCTTCCGACCCGCTTCACTCAGTCATGGTATCTTGTACAATAGACCAGGACTATACAGGGTCAACCTCAGACGGAGAACGGTAGGTTTTCATTCTTTTTAAATCAGTTCCAGTAGTTGAGTGGTTGTTGTGCTTGGCTACTGAGACGCTGCAATGAAGGTGTGGGTTGGAGTCCGAAATCCACAGGTCCAAGCGTGTGTTGGGATTTGGGTAGTAGGTTACTATTGGTGACTCATTAATGACGTCGGCAAGCACGTTTTAAGCAGGGTTACTGTCACTGCATTATCTGTACCTTAAGTGTTAGTTAAAGGATGGGACCTGTACATTACAGACTGTCTCTGTTTAAGTCTTATTGTCTTCGCAAAGATGAATTACGTTCATTCTCGTTTGCGTGTGTGGGTTTTAACATCATAACTCACGCAGTCATGAACGGAATCCCATGATATTTACAGGGCGCCTCGCTTCAGTAAAGAGACGATTAGATTTTGGTGTGGGCCCGGCTCATGATCCGGATCCAAGAAGGACTTCCAGTAATATTGTGCAGTCAAATATGCTGACTGAATATGGAAGTGCTAAATAAGTGAATGCAAACACCTGTTCGTGGAAATTTATGCACCAATATACCTGGGAATATAGGCAAATAAGTGGAGGAAAACACGGGTCGCGGAATACCCCACTTTAAGGACTGCCAACGTGGCCGAGGCCTGCATTCTAGATAATGGATATTTCTATTTTATAACAATTTTCCATCAGGAAAACTATATATCCGTGTGATTTCAACCTTTGTCTCTGCCGCTGTCCAAAGCTGCAAGTAAAAAAATGGTGTTCTGTGGTCTTTTTACTTCCTTGCATGTGCATTATCATGTAATATTTTAAACAGATTGTTATCAGCATTTATTATTTTCAATTAATATGACATATTTGAGAATGCAAAGAAAACTGGATAACAGTACGACTGTGCCAAGGTATACATCATCGTGTACTTGTGCAGTTATTAGTGGAAATATGCAGTGTTAACTGTGGATTTGTTGAGTTCTAAAATTTAAGGGTTTACTCCCGTCACATGCTGAATGAACTAGGTTATGCCCATGGTCGAGTGAACAACTGAATTTTATCAGTCACTCATATCAGGGGCGTAGCCGGAGGGAAGGGGGCGGGGGGCAGGGGGCAGGGGCAATACATTCATACATTTCATTCATTCAAATATATAACGTATTAACAATTAATGTTTATTTAAATGTATATATATATATATATATATATATATATATATATATATATACATATATTTACCATATTTTTAATAATACCCTTTCAACACCAACCCAATATTAGCGCCCCTCCCCGTCCTCGAATTTCGGGATCCACCACTGATAACGGCCCCCTCCCCTCCCTCGATCCTGGCTACGCCCCTGCATATCAAGGAATTCCACCTCATGACTGGCTCTGGTACGAGTTTACAATCATTATGTTATATTTCTGTAATAATGTTTTATATATTTTGACATATTTTCATTCCCAATTCAATCATATTAGGCCAAAATAAAAAAAAAGTACGGTTCTCAGGCACTTTTTTTCAGAAATCAATGTGGGGGGCGTTTTTTTTTTTTTATTTTTAAGTTTTTGGTATGTTTCGATAAAAATGTCAAATGATAAGGAAAAACATTATAAATAATAGATTTATTTTGCTAAACAAGTAAAAGCACTACATAAAAAAGGAAATTGTATGATTTTATCTCCTTGAAAGAAATTTCCGAGCGGCTGCAGCTCAAAATTGGTGTGTTTCTATTAAAAATCAAAATAAAATTTTTTGATGCGGGGGTTTAAAATTAATGCGGGCGCTGCCTGAGAACCATACCTTTTATTTTTTTTGGCCATACTCATATTATATATAAACAACCTTTATATAACTGGGGATTTTACTTTGATGGGAACGCTCGATTAGAACTTTGTGCAATTCTAAAATTTCCTTAAAATATACCCATGACTATACTATGTTTTCAGCGCCTGTATCGACATTGACATCGTTGGGTCGGGGTTTTTGGATGTAACCCTTGTTTCCGGATCGACAGAGCGCATTTCGTTTAATGACGTCAACGTTGACCGGAAGTTGTGTGTACTGGTGGACTTAACACTTCCGTCTCATTGCAGTGAAGATACGTCACCCTGTTCCACCGACCCAATGGTTGTCAGTATGTACTGGGAATATTTTGCTTTAAACCCTTCAAGTTTGTGCGTATGTATATGATTCTATTCATTATGCGGCAAAATGTCCAGTGGTATTGTGAACAAATGGCGCTATTTGCCCCCCCCCCCAATAAAAAAAATTATAATTTTACTTGGAATCCCTTAGTTCATGAAAGACCCACTAGAGGTAAAAAATATCCAAGACTGCAAGAGACGAAGATTATGGCGATTTTACCCAAATACGCATACACAATGACTGGCACATGAATTTCGTACTGTTAGGAAAATCATGTAAGCGCTTTTTTATACCCGCAAATACATAGGTTATGAGCTATGGTTATATGAAGCCGCATCATATCTCCTTTAACTAAAGATATATATCACCTTGGTTATCACGGGTGGATCGGGCAATTAAACATGATTGATGCCGGTAAGCCAATGAATTTAGGAAAAAGTATTATAAAAGTGAAAACTTTCAGCCGTTTTTCATTGAAATTTCCAGAGGTTATTTTTCTACGTGGTCTTCACTTGTTATCTTAAAACAATAATATACCTTTTTAAATTCGCCATTCATACTCCGTTCTACTATTATTCTTTGTAAGTTCACTGATTTAAACATATCATTTTAATATATAACTGTTAATCTGTGTTTACCTGTCCCTGTTTTACTTGATATATTCCTATGTTTTCGTAGGTCTCTACAAAGGTATTTAATAATTTCAGGTCTTGTTACCTCAACCAGCAAGTTGTCCCTTCCCCTTCGAATGGTCGTCCTTTACAATATTTCAATCCCTATGAAGATTGTCAAGTTCATTAAGGAAACACGCAACCCGCACAGTTGTTAGAAGCTGCCAGTTATCTGTCTAGTATAATAAAAATTAAAACATAGAACTAAAGGATTTGTAATGGTAACCCATTATATGTCACGTGGCCACATTAAACAATAGAATCAAAGCAAATCCGTTAATTTTTCAATGAGTAATAGACTTAAGTCATTCATCCACTTTAGAGCAAAATTGTATGGTGTTACTTGAACATCCTTATCTTTTACCTTGCATGGACTACGGTCACTACTGAATTTCTCTGACACCCTTTTGAAAATATCAATACACCAATGAATCTAGCCGCTTATGTTTTTTAGGTTAGTTCTTCTGTAGGAGTTAAACGAGTTAATAGATTTCAGGGTTTTTCCTTGTTTGAGCGAACCCCGGATCAAACAGCCATCGGTAATTACCGACCGTGTTTCGTTGGCGGAGACGGTTGTCTCTCACAGCAGGAACCGCTGTTTAAATAAAGATATAACCAATAACACGGAATTGAGTTACTATCGTCATAAGCATTGCCCCAGCCATTTTATGGTCAGTTCAGTCAAAGAAGACTTTATACCACTTCTTTTCTGTTTATATCAACATTTGTATGTACCTTGGTACGAATAATGATATATATGACCATGGTTTTAGTTTAACTTTCTTTCCAGCTCGAATTTCCGTTGTCCCCGAGATCCCCGTGACAATGGAAGGCTGGTACGACCCCACACCGCCAGGAGGCACGGAAAAACACACAGCCGGGATTGAGGAGTACCATATAGACGCTTATGAGATATCAGCAGATGGAGGCGATGTTTTGATCCTCGGGGGTAATATTGCTGTGACAGAAGTGGTTAACGTTACTACAACAGCAGTGGTGCTACCAAAGGAACCCAGACTATACGCGTTCGTTATGGCCGCTAAAGACAGAGCCGGAAACGTGTTCGAGGCGAGGAGACTAGTTATCTATGACGCGACGTCACAGATTATCTCCCGCGACTCGAATCCCATTACAACAGTAACGGCAACCGCTGAAACTGATTACCTGTGGCAAATAACCCTTGATCCAGTCAATGTGACTTGGTCAAGACGATTTTTCAATGATTACTACTCTGTGCACGACGTTCTGAAACCTTTTCAACTGGACACCAGTCGATTTGATGGAAAACGGGAACAGTCTGATGGAGAACTACCCGTATCGGGGACCCACCACATCGACGGTATCGTGACTACCAAGACCTACACCAGCGCGCCCGGGAACGTGGATTACACGCCCGTTGATAGCGACTACGCTGACGTCACGCGGGAAGAATTTGATGCAACGCAACAGATAATCGCGTCTGCGCCATCTGATGGTGATGCTTATAACTTCTGGATTAAAGTTGGGGACATCACGACGCGGACGGTTGTTGAGAGCCACCTGGTTTATGTGGACTCTTCTCCTCCGGAGTTAACCATTGTCGGCCTGAAACATAACGGGGTAACGCAGCTGTTTGTACATCACCACCGTGATCTACCAAAAATGCAGTTGTACATCCACGCCAGAGACCCACATAGTAACATCCGAACAATAAACTGGATGTTGGGGGAAACCCCCGGGGGCAGCGAGAAGGGAGAAGCCCCTGTCCCTGTTAGGAAACTTGTACCCGGGGTAGGTTTTATGACTGACCCAAATATCTCCTCTCTCTCTCTCTCTCTCTCTCAGACATACAGACGATTGTGCCGTTCCTATGCATCCCCCCTACACCCCCTGTTTTAGAGCTACATGTATTTCACTGGCACCTTTAATTTACAGAAATTTCTTGTAATTTAATCTGTGTCTTTTCCATATAAGTCAGATATACTGATATTAAAGTTAACTGTGCACAAGGGGTGATGAATGTGCCCCTTTGCCCATCATGAGAGAGAGAGAGAGAGAGAAAGAGAGAGAGAGAGAGGGACATATGTATAAGTCTAATTAAATGAAGCGACTGCATTCCCTCATTCTCTCTCTCTCTCACTTTCTCTCTCTCTCTCTCTCTCTCTGTGAGAGACATACATGTATAGATCCAGGGATCTGGTCTTGTTTATATATGTAAAAAAGTATGCGTAAGTATTTACAGTACTGTAAGGTATTTACAGTAAATATTTAATATACCTTGTCTTCCAGAGTCCCTGTCCGGACTCCGAGACTTGTCATTGCCCTCTGATCGGAGACTGCGCCCAGTTAGAGTATATAATTGACTTCAACATTTTGATTGGTTTGAACACCGACAGAGGTCTCCACAATCGTATATACTACTTCACAGTGAACATCACGAACGAGGCCAGGCTTGCCACAGGTGACATGGTGGAGATACACGTGGATGAGTCCCCGCCAGTCCCAGGTAAACCATATACACAGAACTATTTCTGGGTACGTTATATATTACACTCGTGACCCGTATATCTGATTTGTATTTTAGCAATGTATGGTGTTCAAGTGGCAGAGCACCTTATTTCACGCATTGTCAAATCAATGGAAAACCATTCGAGCTGCACACGGATGAAGTGGTTAAAAAGTGCTTTTTATGATTTTTTTTCACATTTCCGTTTTATACTGTCGTCATGGTAACGGTCGCTCATGTCTGAGTTAGGTTATAGCTTTCGGAAATTCAACATATTAATTATTATATAAATCGTTAGAGTTCGGCTCTGATGGCGGTATGTGCTCTTATTGTGTTGAAATTTTTTTGTGATTACTTTTTCATATTCTAATTAGTCACCCTATATATACTTACCTCCTTCTTCGATACTAAGAGCGATGTTAAATTTCATCTGCAACTGGTTATGATAATATTGATGATAATAACATCTCTGTAACAGGCCTACTAATCATTCCTTAAAAATCAGAGTGGAATTCACAATGATTTTGTTTTTCTTTTGTGTTTAATAACATTACATTATACTTGTATTAACAAACAAAACCATTTGATTTCTCACCTGGAACACGTAAAATATAGCATATACCTATTTCTTCGGAACTTGCAGTAAAGTCCATGAACCACTAATAAAGTCCATGAAACTACCAAATTGTACACACACACGTGTCTGACACACACAGACATATACATATATACATATATACATATAAACATTTTTTTATATGTTTTGAAGGTCACGTTTTTGATGGCGTTCAAGGTTCGCCGGATGTAGATTTTATTCAAGACACCTCCGTGCAGGCATACTGGAACGGGTTCTTTGACCACGAGAGCGGTGTACGTCATTTCCGGTACGCTATCGCTGACGTATGTCTAACCTCCCAGCAGATGTTATTACAGGATACCTCCTCGGGGTGGCAATTCGATGAAACTACAGACACATTCTTCACAGGAAAAACAGTGTCGTTCAATCAATATTTTATTACCGTTGAAGCTTTTAACCATGCCATGGACCCATCAGAACCCGTCTGTTCCGACGGGGTTATGGTAGATACAACGCCCCCTGTAATCAAAGAAGTCACACTATACGGAGCTAATATAAAACAAGGGGTCGGATGTTGGAACAACTCGCTGTGGGTAGTTTGGGCTAATCGCACTAAACAGCAAATGGAGGACAGCCCGAGCTGTAATGTTAAATGCCAGGAGGTGTCGGAGCTTGCATTTCTGGCCACTGTACCAGGGGATCCAATCCCAGCATCCCTCAGTAATCGCCTGTGCCAGGAATCTGAAGTTTACGACCCCTCGGGGGCTATCGGGCTACATCGGGACTCTGTTGAACTGAGATGGCAGTCCGAGGAACTCGAGAGCCAAATCCATGATTTCCAGGTATATCTTTGAAGTTTCAAGACTTCAATTTCATTGTTAAAATGGATAAAACCAGTATGTATAAAAGAAACATATGATGTATAGGTTTGCATTATATTTGTACTAGCAAGGACCAAAGATATTTTTATATACACGAGCGGTCTTTTACTTTTTTTAACTTCATTCAAACTTTGACATATTTTATAAAAAGAGTAATTCAAGAACATTTAAAATTTAATGCCCCCATCAAAATGTACAGTCAAACCATAGGATTTGGCTGTTTGCTTGTTTGTAGAAGTTTATCAACAGAAGCTGGTATAAAATCGGATGCTATTTATGCAATACCTGAAACACTGATGTTTCAATATGATGAATCATTAAAACAAGATAAATGCCTTGTGGCCAAAGATCATGGAAAGTGTAATATTCAATATTTTACATATTACTCTTCCATTATAGAAAGTTCTATTTAACTGCCAATGAACAATCACGATATAACTCGTGGAAAAACAGTCTTTCCTAATGTTTTAAATACACATAAGTCAACTCAGGATAGATCCTAGCGCCATTCCGGCCTTGACATTAGGGACCAGCCTACAGCCCAGTTATCATTGCCTACTGAGTCGGGTTGTCACGGCTAAATAGATCCCCATTTTTACATTTATTTCATAGAATAAACATTACGGAATAAGGGAGCATTGTGTTTTTACATCTAAATTATACCGATAACTTTCATTTTGCAAAATAGTGAGTATAGACATATACCTACGATATGGAGTCTTGGTGACAGGCTTGGTGATATACACCGCCGTTCTTTCTTTGATGCCGAAATACATTTCCAGTGTGATTGAACCGTGATATATACATTGTATAATGCTGTTCAGTAAGCGCTCCCAACCTACCAACTCCAAACTGTTTTCATAAAAGGGAAAAAACAAATTAGGTAGACAAACATATACAAAGGTTGAACACAGTGAATCTTTAAAATATGTTGATATATATGAGTCCTTTTGTTCTGTTTGCACCGTATATATATATATATATATATATATATATATATATATATATATATATATATATATATATATTGAGCATGTGCATTTCTGTAACTTAATTTAAGGCAAGTGTATGTGCATAAAGACGTATCCATTATAAGACTCAGATTGTTCAACGGTTTTTTGCCATGCATGAGAAAAGAAAAGTCCATTCTAGCGGTAGCGACGTTATCCGACTAGATATACGATGAGATAAGATCAATTTATTAATCCCTTACTTACAAGGAAATTGCATTGTGTCCGTCACAACAATAAAACGGGATCCGTATTCTGTTTCTAAGTATCTATCAGTCGAATACAAAATTTGTTTGCCTGTTTCAGGTCGGGATTTCGTCTACAGATGGTAGCTCAGCGCAAGCCAGCCCGGATATCATAGGTTTTCAGAGCGTCTCCTCACGCAACCATTTTGTGAAACGACATTCGGCGTTCGGTCACGGTTCCACGTTCTATATCATTCTACGGGCGAGGAACAAAGCGTTACTGGAAACATTCCACGTTATTGGACCAATAATACTTGATGAAACCCCACCTGAGTTCGCCGGAACGATTGTACCGGAAGTGACCAATGAGGTCATCACAGTGTCCTGGAGCAACAGTGACTTTTCTGACCCTGAAAGTGGAATTAAAGATATTTTTATCGCTGTTGGTAAGCTCCACATTCGTATACATTAACCATTGATTGGCTGTCACTTACTAGTAGGTTGGGTTCACATTCAACGCGACTTAATACAGGTGCAAATTTAAATACGAATACATGCGTTATAAAATATCTAACACAACCTCCATTTGCCTTTATTTTACCACATGATCACAATTTGTGTTTTCATTGTTGAGACAGACTTTATAAATCTGAATTCATAAACAAATTTACAAATTCAAATGTGACATTTGCAATGGTAATATTATTTGAAATGTTTGTAAAGCAAAGGAAGCGTATTTGTCAATTGAAGATCATGCCAGAAGTAATAGAAGAAAATAAGGATTGATCTTAATTTTCTTCTACTACTTCTGGCATGACCTTTAATGTTTTATTGTGCAAAAGTAGGTCATAAGTACATCAGATTTGAAGGTAAAAATCAGTGGTTGGATTAAGTGTTTCAGGCACTGAAGAAATATTCAGTTATTGGTGTACGTATACTAATATTAGGCACTGTAAAAATTACAGTGATTGGTTTTCTGTATATATTTCAAGGACCGAAAAAAATAATCAACGATTGGTTTACGTGTATGTATTCCAGGCACGGAAGCGGAAGTGGAAGCCGCCCAGTCATTTACGAGCACGATGGTTTTAAATACGTGTGGAGAAGAGGATGTGTGTTTAGAAATGCCAACACTTCCTGTTAAAGAACATAACAAAGACGCCGGAAATATCTACCGAGTCTATATCCGGGGAACCAACTGGGCTGGCCTGTTTACCATAGCAACCAGTGAGCCATTCACGGTACCAAGCTTGTTTAAACCAACGGTCGGGACGGTGCTGGAGATAGACACTAGTAGTGTGGGCAACGCGCATGCGCCGGACATAGATTTTTCCTTCAGCCATGAGACCGTGTGTGCGAGGTGGCAGGGTTTCGTGCACGTCACAGAGGAAATTACGTACGAGGTTGGATTGGGTACCTTACCAGGTATCATGGACATAGCGGCCCTAACCCCTCCTGATAATGGCACCGCCCATTGCTTTATTGAATTATCGCTCACGCATCTGTCTAAGTACTATGTAACTGTTGAGGCGACCTCACTAGCCGGGACAACGACAGCGTCCTCGGATGGCATAATGTACGTTAACGAGCAGTACGAAATGTCCCTAGCTCGGGTTTACGACGGAGAAGGTTGTTTATACAGCAAGGAGCTAGAAACCATCACTGCTAATGCCAATATCGAAATGGGAGCCATGGACACGTTTAATGGTATTACCTCTCTCATGGTTGGCAAATGGTATACAGTAAAGCTTACTCTAAATCAGAAACCTAACCCGGCAGACATTGCAGTCAAAGTAAACGGCCGTGAGGCCAGTTCTGTGCATGCAAGGAATACTTTCAGTGATGACGTTTACGCAAGTTTCATGGCAGATATATCAGCAATCCAAATTAATGTTCAAAACAATGGACCTGCAACTGCAGATATTACGAGCATAAAATTGCTGTCATGTCGGGCGGAAGTCGGTCATCAGAGCGCCACTACGTCACTGGCCGCTTGGTGGAACACACAGTTTGAGACCGAGATACAGCCACACATCTCGCATTATTCCGTGGCAGTAACTACTGAAACACCCGTGGTTCATGAAACGTGTGTTAATGTTACACACAACTGCAGTGACCACCAGGGTAACGAAACTAGTTGTGTTAAACAAGAATGCAACTCCACGGTCAGTTTTGAAGATGGCGGCATCATTGCACCTTATGTTAGTGTTGGTCTGGTGGAACGTTACCGTTTTTCAGACCTGTCTCTTAGGAGCGGTCATAAATATTTTATTGCTTTAAAGGTATGTTTTCAGCACCTGTGTATGACGCCAAAACTGTCGGACGGGATCGTCATATTTGACAAAATGGCGGCATTGGACGATGCATCTGCTACAGCAGAATATACAAACAAATTTGAGAACAGAGCTCAATTTAATTTTATGATTCAGTGGAAACCGTTCTTAAACTTGTACCCAGGACTCCGCGAAGAGGTAACCGTCTACCAGTGGACTATATCTGTAACAGCTGATTCACCGACTCCTGTTATCCCCTGGCAAACCCGGCCTACCTTTGATGAATGCGAGTGTTACATGGTAAGTTGATCCAACCCGTCTCACTAATATCATAATACATAATGTCATGTTAATTTCTTCGACCTATAATTAATCTAAGTTATGTTGAAGTTTGTTTTGGAACGGAAAAGGCCGTATGAGACTAGTATGTGGCCTTACCAACAAATTTAACACATCATCCCCCGCTTGATCTACATTTTCTTAATACTCTGAATTACATGTCCAGTTTCCTCTCATTCTCTCTCATAAGTGATCGTTGCTTATCATTAATCCAAACACTCTGGTCAGAAAAAAAATTCCTGAATCCTCATACGAACAAGAAAAAACGTTTTCTTCATTTTTTCTCCTTTTTTGGTATGGATTTCCCCGTTTTCTCTTATGTACAGATAAGGTACACTATGGAGACAACCCTGTTTTGGGACACTGATCTGTACGCAGCTGTTATTGGGTACACGTCATCGGGGGTTGCTACCACTCTGATGCAGCCAGTCACAGTCACGGATCACGTGGACTTCGTGGGCACTGGATCTTTTGTGTACGACCTGGATCACAGAAACATCTTGTGGAACCAAATCCAGCAGTACTCTCACAGCAGAGATATAGCCCACTTGATGAGGGTGGTTCACAACAATGAGGTTGACTATTGGAAGGAGGTAGAGACCATCGGAGCTGTCCTGACCGGCTCTGAACACAAACAGTTTACATGGTGGATCACTCCGGATATGACCGTTACCCCGGAGCAGTGTGCGGAGGGCCATCCAAAGTGCATCCAGTCTGTAGAATCAGACACCAACTCCCATATTTTTCGAGGATTAACTCTGGAAAACAATATTCATTATTTTATTTGCGTGTTTGCGAGAGAGACCTCTATAAGAAAATTAGGTTTCTATGAGTTTTTTCCCGCTGTACAGAAGTGTAGTAACGGATTCTTGGTCGATTTAACCCCTCCTGTAGCTGGTACGGTACATATTGGAGAAAGTCAGTCCAGCCTTCAGATGGACATCACAGAAATCGCTGTTCAGTGGGGCGGATTCTATGACATCGAGGAGATAACTAATCTGAAACACCATTCAGGGATCGCTGACTTCATCCTTGCAATCGGTAGGTATAAACTGATGTTACTAGTGAGTTTTCAGAAACTACATATATAGAACCAAGGCAACCTCTAACACCAGCTGTTCGGGACAATGTTCCTCCGACGGGATAACAAACATGTCTATCTTCAAACAATCATGAGTCCTTTATAAAATACTAGCATATTTATAACGTGCCTTTTTTTTCTCGGACAGGTCCACATGTACACGTCGGGGAACGGGTTGACCATGGGACAAGTTTACCTTTTGAATACACCCATTTGGTGTACTTCTTGAAAGATGGCGCTTCGATATACCTTTTGCAAAATGATGTAGAATTATTCAAGATCTTTGGGAAAATATGGAAAATGTCACCCTTAGGACACTTGGCAGCGTTCCCGATACTAAAAGACCAGAAATTATTGAATAGTTTACATTTTATCCCCTCTTCAAGCCATTGTGAAAAAGCTGTACACTTTATTATGAACATGCACAGAGAGAAACATTGAAATAGACAGGGACGTATTTCAGTCCAGTTTATTTCCGTTTCCACATATTAAATCTAAATGTATATATTCTGATGACAATTTTCTACTTTCTACTTTTTTTTAAAGATCCGAATTACAAAGGATATTTAGGTATTAGGTGAAACGTCGGATCAAGTACCTGTAAATTCAGGGTATTGATAAATATTTTATGTGCTAAAAATATGCCCGTGTATCTGTTCATGAAGGTACTGTTTTTTTCCGTCGTTCTCCTGATTTGATTAAGCTGCGTTTCCACTCGTGCGAACACGCAAATAAACAATATCACGTTAAAAAAGGCAACGGAAAGGAAACACTGCTCATTTTTCTGTTGCCGGGTGCATAATTTAAGTTTAAAAATAGCATAAATGTGATTTTCAGGCTCTTTCCCTGGGGGTGAAGACATTTATCCCGCGAGGTCGGTTGGTCTGACGTATCATCACATTGCTACAAACCTGAAACTACTTTCTGGGCACACGTACTACGCCAAGGTCACAGGTATGACATCATTGTTCTAGGTGTATTAAGGGCATATAAAAGTCTCACTTTCAATCTGTACGTATTGTCAATATCTAAGCAGGAATAGCCCATGTAAGTGGAAATTTATTGGATCGTCATTTTGTTCCATAATGTTCAATTGAGCACTTTTCAGTCTTAACGTATATAGAGACCATCAAGATGTTTTAATCCTTTATATGACATTGATGAATATGGTGCAAATGTAAATCAGGTATTTGATAAATAGGGTAGTACAAAAGTGTTCAGATGGGAAAAACGATAATGGTCTACTCAGGGAAGATTTATAGGAAGACATGAATTAAATATCATAAATTTAATAATAAAAATGATAATAATAATAATAATAATAAATATTATTATTATTATTTTTATTGAATTTTACATCATCATAACATATTATGATTTTGTCATGATATAAAAATTATTTCAGCTGTGGACCATGTAGGCCTAAAATCCCACGCGGTGTCTACAGGACTCACCGTTGACGTAACGCCACCTACGTCGGGACGCGTCCACGTGGGGTCGTTTCACCGTCACATGACCGCCGTAGCCTGTCGTCGCTTTGAAGTCCACTGGATGGGTTTCTGGGACGAACACAGCGCCACGCTGCAATATGAAGTAGCTGTTGGTAACTACATCGGAGCACAAGATGTCATGCCTTTCACCAGAAAGATCGGGGAATTTACCATATTGTCTGGACTCCCCATGATGACCGGCCACACTTATTATGTACAAGTTAAGGTAATTATGAACAGTGAAACCCCCGTGCGACCACCCCGATATCACGACCACCCCGCAATGATGATCCTTATTTCTGATCACTACTGAATATATAATAAATAAAAAGGTCAACATGACTATACTGATGACAAGCCTGTATGATAAAACTGTTGGATCAGGAACTCGTACAAAGAAATAAACGGAAGAACTAAATCTTAATAATAAAGCATGCAGCCTTTTTATCAATACCCACTAAATACACGATTTCACTTTTGAACAAATAGGTTTTCAAGGATGTTTTGTGGGGATTTTGATAATATTTCCTGATATTAACAGATACGCTAAACCGATCAAGTAGTGTTTATAAAAACGTCGCAGTACCATAATCACTTATTATACAGTTGCCCCGTTATAGAAACATCCATTAGAGATGACCCTCGCCTACCACCAATAATTCCCTGAACCCAGCTGTAAGTAAATAGTATATATAACTGCGTGTATATGCGTGTGTTAGCTCGAGTTAGTATGTAAATAGTATATATATAACTGCGTGTTAATGCGTGTGTTAGCTCGAGTTGCTGTCAACTGACGCTATATTGCATGTGGCCTTGGCAACCATAAGTGGACTGAGAAGCTACGAAATTTAGAGTCCTTTCTCTTATCATTAATAATTGTTTCTTATTATGGAAGGTGTGTATATCTCTACTTTCTAGTAGTTAGGTTCGTGCGTTTGGTGTCAGTTTGCAGCAACCATTTCCTGCAAGAGGAAACAGAAAACAATATATATATATATATATATATATATATATATATATATATATATATATATATAAAACAGGGTGGAGCAGACTGAAGTGTCAAAGGCACAGTTTGTGTTCTTAAATTCCGAAACCTGAGTGCACTGCATTATAAATGCCTCATTTGCCAGTGAAAAATTGCTAGAATGATACTGCCATTTATCAGAAATTCATCTAAATAGTTTGGTTATAATGCTAGTAATAAAAACCAAATGTTAGAATTCGCCGGGCGATCCCGTCAAGTACCATCCCCCCCCCCACACACACACACAAGTAACTGAGCGATAATCGGCTACAAAGTGACGAGCTGGGAACTAAGGTCAACGTCAGAAATAAGTACCAGGTTCAAATCTGTCACCTTTGACTAATATATTTGAAAATCAACCATATTTTATTTGAGGTTTAGCGCGAACACGGGCAGCAGAATGAACTCCAACATTATCCATTACCTGGGGTAGCTGAGGAATTTTAAGTCTTAATTTAATTTTCTATTTCTGACTATTAACAGGCAATCAACCAAGTTGGGGCCGAAACTGTGGTTATTGCTGAACCCGTTGTATGCGACGACAGCGCACCTAACGGCGGTTTTGTCTCAGACGGCCCTTTTTCAAGTGAGGTAACTATTTTCATTTTATTTGGAGCTCGGACAAAATTCACATTAAAAATGATGACAGATTATACTATATCAACATTACCGTGAATCGACATTCCTTATATATATATATATATATATATATATATATATATATATATATATATATATATACGTGATGTTACAGGGGGATATAGACTACCAGGCCTCAGCTAATCACGTGTCTGCTCACTGGGGCGGTTTCGTGGAGCCCGAGTCGGTGATGATATTCTACCGGTTCTCGGTGGGCACCGCGCCCGGTACAGCTGATGTAAGGTCCTACGAGGACGTCGGCACTAACACAGGTAACAATGAGCCATGTATTCGGGCGAACTGTAGAACGGTTTTTTTTAAAGTCACACGGATTCCTCGTTAAACTTAATAGATGCACCATAAGGTTATACCATAAGGTTTTTTTCCATAAGGGTGTACCATCAGGGTTTTAGCATCATGAAAATAAATATGGTTATATCAAATCAAATATTTGTTAGAATTAGTTCATTAAGCCTTTTATTCATAGTGAATTAACGACAATATTTTAAATTTGAAAACTCCAATATTAGATATTAATATTTTAACATCAATCTGAATTGATCTAGTGCTTGTTGGGTGTACTTGTTTGGTGAATGTTCACACATGTAGACGTATGAAATTTAATCTCTTCTAATTAAATAATATATATATATACACTAACACAGAGGTCAGCCATGTTGAATTTTATTTGAGTGAAATATTTCCAGCTGTGACCCGTGACCTTCACCTTGATGTAGGCGTGAAATATTACGTCACTGTGGAAGCCTGTAACCCACAAAGGTTGTGCAGCAAAGTGACGTCAGACGGTATTGTAGCTGATGTCTCGCCTCCGATTCCGGGCACCGTGCTTATTGGATACGGAATGACACACGGAACCTACCTGTCAAATAGGTAATGCAAAAGGCACCTACCTGTCAAATGGTTATGACACACTGCACCTACCTGTCAAATGGGTAATGACACAGGGCACCTACCTTTCAAATGGGTATTTACACACGGCACCTACCTGTCAAATGGGTAATGACACACGGCACCTACCTGTCGAATAGGTAATGACATGCGGTACCACCCTGTCAAATAGGTAATGGCACACGATACCAAACTGTCGAATCTTTAATGCCACACAGCACCTACTTGTCGAATAGGTAATGGAATGTAGTTCTTCCCTGTCAAATAGTTTATACCACGCGGCAACTACTTGTCAAACAGGTAAAGCCACACGGCACCCACTTGCCAAAGAGGTCACGAAAACGGCACCTACTTGTCAAAAAGGTTATTCCCTCTTGTTGAAAATATGTATATAAATTCGGTCTGATTTAAACAGAGGCATATATTTAATTATAAATACGGAAATGATTCTTCCCATTTTTTCGGGAGCTGATGGAACTGTGTTCTGTGTGCAATAGATATGTGCCCATATAGATGTTTACGGACGCGAGAGGTTTCCTCTAAATCGCGTAAAGTAATCATAAAAGGGGGGTGTTCGTGCAAGAGATGTACCTTTAAGCCCGCAAAAAAGCTTTTCCTCAGTATTTTTGTACAGCCTTAATAATATGTACTTGGTATTTGTGCTTCGCTCATAAAACGATCGAATGATGGGCGCAATTTATCCATGTCCAGTTCAGTATTGCTAATGCCACCGAGGCAAAATTGGACCAAGGCAAATATAGCGATTCGCTCCAGTGCCTCTAAAACAGATTATGACTTTATTCTGACAATAAATTGTCCTTTTATTTTCCCTTTTCAAGAAACTCTACTGCTAACCTATGTTTTATTGTAATTTTCGTATTCTAGAATATAGTAAATCGCTTTAGTTAAAGACATTTCTTTTTCTGTACTTGACAGTAAAAGCATCGCAGCACGATGGTACGACTTCCACGATCCCCAGTCTCAGATCCACCATTTTGAGTGGTGCATAGGGACAACGGTCGACGGATGTGACATCATGGACTATATAACAGCATTTAAAAGACTCGAGGCGTCAGCATCGGGGTTGGCATTACCTGAGGGCCAGAAAATCTACATCACAGTCAAAGCTGTCAACAACGTCAATATGAGTGTCACAAGGGGATCAAGGCCATCCATAGTAGACCTCAGTCCACCTGTCTTTGTGCGGAATGCATCGCCTGACCCGACTGGAGTTTCGATACGAGCGAACACGCAGATAGAACGAAGCCAAACGCGCATGATGTGGGAGGCAAAGGACGATGACAGCGGCATCATGCGGCAGACACTGACATGTGAGACACACCATGATGCGTTTGTGATTATTGACAACAGGCAGGTTGACACTGCAACACGTATTGCCTACGCGCTAAGGCCGCAGAAGGAACTATATGATGGGGATACGTACTACGGTGTGGTGACGGCGTGCAACGGCGCTGGTCTGTGCTCCATTAGCAAAACTGACGGACTCCTAGTGGACTCAAGTAAACCCATTCTTGGTGGGCTTTGGGAACCCATGACATGGGAAACAATAGATGGAAAAATGCAGGCGACGATTAAATGGAATGGATTTTCGGATGCGCACTCTGACATCGATACTTATTATTTTAAGTTTGGTACATCTTACGATGGTGCTGAACTTTCTTCCGACTGGGTTTCCCATAAGCATGATGGTTCGGCTGCAGTACAAAAACAAACATTTCCCATAGACCCAGTGAGTAATGGTGATAAAATATATATCACAATGTACGCCACTAATAATGTGGGGTTAAAATCCGCCATGGGTCATGTCAGTGTTATATCGTTAGCAAGTGATCCTGGTAACACAGCCGGGTCCTTAGATATTGAGAAACACTCTTGTGAATTACATTCTTGTGATGAGCATTGCTCGTGTGGAATTGTGGGATTGGCATGTGACCACGTTATGCATGCACAAACCTGTACTGAAGTACCGACGACTTCACGAATTGTTGTTAAAGATGGCTGGTCGGACGAAGACGAAGACGTCACCGGAAACGCCAACTGCCTGCGTGCGCATTGGACTGACAACAATCCTTCCGGGCCAGCAGTGCTCCGCTTCGAGTGGAGTGCTGGTCTTATAGGCGATAGCGTTGGGGCAGGAATATTCAATTTGCTGACTGATGTCTTATGGCATGATGTTAACCTCTTGACGGAAACGGTACACTGCTTGGAACGAGGTCAAGAGCTCATCCATGAGGACACTTTCGTATTTTATATAAAAGCATGGTGGTCAGAAACCGAATTTGAAATATTCACGTCCAATGGAATACAAATCGACAAAACTCCGCCTTCTGTGGCTGTTGGTGGATTAGTTAGGGATCTTGCGAGTGTAGAAGACATAGCTGATATTGATTTCACAGATAAGTACGACAGTTATAGTGGAGACTGGAGAAATACCTTCAGGGAAACTACCAGTCAGATTTCGGATTATGAGTTCGCTCTCGGCACCGTGCCGGGAGGTGAGTACGTTTCTTTTAAGCGTTGTTACTATGAGAGCTTTTGATCGCAGGTAGCTCGCACATAATGTCTCAAAATATGTGTCTGGAGTCCGCCATGTTTGGTAACGTGGACAAATGCTGAGTTTACTTTTAATAAACATTCAGTTTGTCTCAAAATCTTTCAAATTTATGTGAACTGTGAAAAAAATTTGTTTATAGTTTACTTATGATTATATATGAGCGGAGCTTGAGATTCCTTTACCAGCGTGTGATGGATAGGTAAAAATGGTTAATTCTTGTTTTATATCTAACATTTGAAGCTAAGCATAGTAACCCGTAGGCCACATGTTCAAATGAGACCAAAAAAAATTCTTTCATCAATTATATCTAAAGTTTCCTTTTATGGTACGTATATAATGTGTAAAATATATGTGTGAGAAGTGAGATATTAAAGAACAATCGTCTTGAAAAAGTATACATCTTTAAGGTATCTCTGTCATGAATTATTTTTGTTTCTATTGCAGCTGATAATGTGGTGACTACCCAAAAGCTCGGCAACACAACTAACATAGAGCAATCGTTAACCCTGGAGGGAGGAGAGCGGTACATAGCTACCGTCAAGGCCTACAACGAGGTCGGTTTTAGCGTCACGCATTACTCGGACGGCCTTGTCGTAGATAGAGATCCCCCTATAGCTGGCGTAGTCCATGTCGGATCGCATAAACAACATTTCCCTTGGCAACAAGATCCAACCACCGTCAAGGCATTCTGGTTTGGATTCACCGATTTAGAATCCTTCGTTAGATCATACTCATGGTGTATAGGTACTATAGAAGGAGGTAATGACGTCCTGGCGATGACGTCTGTAAACATGATGACATCAGCTGTTGCAACCGGTCTGTCACTAACTTCTGGGCAGGATTATTTTGTTACTGTGGAATGTAAGGACGCCTTTGGTTTGTCTATTACACAGTCATCGCCACCGTTCCAGGTAGATACAACGCCACCTGTCGCTGTAAAATGTAACAATTATGACGGAACCAATCTAATAACCGGAGAGACTCCCGGGGATCTAGCGATGTGGTCATACGATGGCTCCGCGGTAGAAAATGCTGATCACGTGTTAGTTCAAGGACGTATAAGCTACCAGGTGGCGCTGGATAATCACCAAATGTACCAAGTGGAAGTTACGGCTTTGTCGCCTTGTGATAACCCAAACAGCAAAGTCCAAGTCGGCTTTGACGAAGCTATTTTAGATTTCACAGAGCTTTCTGATGGCACGTGTGTATATACATTCCAGTTCTTGGCCTCGGAGGGTCCCGACGCTGGTTATAATGTTAACTTTACAGTCAGTTCTGACGCTGAAGGTATCAAATTGACCAAATCTAGTTTAAAGAAATGCTCTACCTCTCCTTCGGTGCTGTCAGACTCTGACAGTCACCAAACCTTCCAGGTCCGTCAGCTTGGTGCCATGGATGTCTTCGTGTCGTGGGCGGTGGATGATCTTGAAAGTGGTATCCATCATTACCAAGTCGGGCTCGGTACTACCCCTGGTGGCTTCCAGGTGGCGCCACTAACCAACCTTGGAAGACAAACTGAGTGGGCGGCCATTGGACTTCGTATGGCACACAGGTGATATTTGTGATATTGTTTAATAGTTTCCCAGGCTAATTTTTACCTTTTTATTCATTTTTCTTAAGTATTTCTGTATTTTATGAAAACAAATTATATTTTCAAGCGATAATGTCAAAACAGTGTCGTCTGAACAGGTTTCTTAAAAATCAGCCATTTGTCTCTTAAACAAGTTTGGTCAATCTTGTTTTTTTTAGCAATATTATGGTAATTAGGACATCACTTGAAAAGCATTGCCTTATAGTGATCGCTTTGTCCGTCCCTCGATCCTTCCATTCGTTCCTCAGTGACGCTTTCCTTCGCGCGCATGATCTCAAAAAGACTTTTTCTTAAATTATCAGGGATAAGTGGTGTCTGTTAAGCATCCAGACCTAATTACAAACCTGTCTGAATTGTGATTTTGCAGCACAACATCTCAAAGATAAAACATTTGATCATTTTCAAATTCGCAGGAAAAATTTATCTGTAAGAGCCCCAGACCTTTAAGATTACACACCTGTCCAAAGTCCAATATGGCTGCTACAGAAAATCGCTAATTTTCATTAAATTCTCAAATTCTTTGGGGATATTGGTGCCTTAAGGGCTCCAGCCGTATGGAATTACAGAACTGCCTAAAATCCAGTTTGACCGCCACAGTACAATCAGTCAATATTTTACTGGACATTAACACCAATGAGAGGTCAGTTCTTTCAGATTTCAGACTCCTGGTAAATCCACTTTTCCTGCCAAGCACATGTTTAAAATCGTTTCTGAGTAACTTTTAGATAATGCTGCATTTCTCTCTGAAAATTTGTCTCTTTTAGATATTTGCGGTGATAAATTTTAAACCAACCTGACATCCAGTATGGCCCCAGGTCCCATTTGGAGGAACTGGCGTTCGCGGGGCCCTTATTTGGGACTTTTGTTTTCCCAAACCTCTTGTTATTTTATGGAATGTCGACTCTAGAAATAGAAATATGTGACTTTAATGCGTTTCTTTAGAAGTAACTTTTTTAGCAGCAATATTTCAATGGATTTTTTTTAAGAAGCTATAATTCTCTCACGCAATGGTGTTTCACTAAAGTGTATTACACATATTTATCAGCAACTATTGTATATCAAATAATATTATCTCATCATGTATGGACATATACAACGGTGGTTCTGTCTTTCCACGGTATATGGTAATAGCTTCAGATGAAAGTCGACTTTTGTAGGACAATGCCCCTGATACATATGAAAGTGCTCTTGAAGCGTTCTCGTTGCTTCTTTCATTTTAAGATGACGGTTCTACATGACAGTTCAACCAATCCTTCATTGAGTCCTTATCCGGAAGTGGTTTTCAAAACTGGTCACATGGCCATTCAAGCATACCTACCTTATCAGCAAACCAATCATTTAGCTTCCATGTAGAAGCCCCACACAGGAAAGTCAATTCAAAAGTTATTTATCATGTTTCTTCATGACTAGTGATAATATTTATTTTTTTTTTATTACAATATTTACAATAACCGTATCTGTTTGTCAGATTAAACCTGTACGTGACAGTTATTGCGGTGAACGTGGCAGACTTACGCAGCGCATTCACATCCGAGCCTTTGCTCATCGACTGGACGCCACCAGATATCCTTCCGCCAAGCGCTACCGTAAACCCGGTCATAGGAAAGACTGACGCCTATACCGTCTCTGTCAGGTGGGATGGCGTCACAGACGCTGAGACAGGCATCAAGGACTGTTCTTTCGGGTTAGGTGCGTGTCACTTTTGTCTAATGCTGCATTTCTTGCCTCTGGGTAGTGTGCTAAATATTCGAGTTGATATGTGGAAAGTAGCATCCTATGCATGGTCCCACTAGTCATTTACACTGACAAACCAGGGCTTCTTGCAAGAACTAATTTGTCCCACTTGACGACCCACACTTTATCTACGCAACGACGGCATGCAGAGAGAAAATAATGAAATCAAGATTTTACTGGTAAAAACAAGTTTTTGATGTTAACGAAAATTAAAAAAAAAACTTGAAACTTATATTTAACATCAGTTTTTGTTTAGTTACTATGACAATCTAGACATCCAGTGACCGATAAGTCGTTTGCACTACTTATATCTGGTGGTCACCATAAATCCAAGAGGTAAAATGCGACATTACATTACATGTTTATCATGATCTTGTTCTTGTATTTTCTACAAGTTATGATTTCTTTGAAGTTCATAGAGAATGGTAGAAATATATATGCGCTCCGTTCAACCAACGGTAGTCTTTTGTATTAACTGCAATTAAATTTTCTCTAATAATCTACCAGTGCACTCTCATTCATTCAAGAAGATTCAGTAAAATTTTTAATCACTATATTTCCCCCAATCTTACCTGTATATGACTACTTGAAAGGACAGGAACCGAAAATATATATATTGATACTGGTTATGAAATATTTACACAACCAGTAATATTAAACCTAGATGATAATATTTACAACTGCCTAAACCTACCCATATACTGATTTCAAAGTTAATCTAAATAATTGTCCGTACTCAGGCTCATCGCATGGTACCCTGGACATAATGAACTGGCAGCCGGTCGGCGCAGTGGTATCAGGCACCTCTCCAGAGCTATCTCTTTCATATGGTCAAGACGTCTACCCCTCCGTACGCTGCCACAATAACGTAGACCTGTATTCCGTGGTGGTCGGAGACAAGGTAGTAGCAGCCAATACGGGTTCAGACGTAACCGGTGTGACGTCACGTGTGTACTCACGATCACCAACGCCTTATCCAACTCATGATGGCGTACAGACAGACCCAAGCACAGTTAACCTTATCTTCGGCGGCTTTTCAGATGTGGCTGGCATTGACTATTACAAGGTAATTACCAGAACACCTTCTTATACTATTATATATCAGAAATACAGTGAGGCAGTCAGCAGTAAGAGACTGTGTCAGAACTGACCTTCGCTTAAGTATGGGTCCGTGTCTTGTCCGTACTGAAAGTATACACGCCTTTTGATTGGCTTTAAATTTGCTGAATATTCTTTTAGGGTCAAATGACAGTAGCAGACCACGCAACAGGCTGTCACAGCTATCAGACTGTCACAGCTGTCGTGCCGGTATGGCACCCCAGCATGTAAACAAAAAGGGGGCGGGGGCGTGACCTTCACAGCTTTCAGGCCACATGCTAACATAAAGCTCCTTTGCCTTGCTGGCAATATATATATATATATATATATATATATATATATATATATATATATTTATATATTTATATATCATGTTACATAAATACTTTGCTCATGGGAAAATAAAGGGCCGATCCCAGTTTCGAAACCATGTGTATGGCGCACATATCCGGCGATCCAACCACTTTGCCAGAAGCGATCTTTCCTAGGGAGACAGCTCGGCCGCCTTTATATGCACCATGTTACACTCCTCCTCTCAAGAGCGTTCTGCTTTCAGAAAAAAATGAATTATCCCAGGAGTCACACTTTCTTCAGTTACTTGAAGCCACCATTCCTCGGACCCCAAAATTTAGCGTTATCCGGAATGAGCCCTCATACCGTATTACGTTACGTTAACATTTGCTCGAGGGGAAAATATTTGGCCGAGCCAGATTCGGACCCGTGTTGGTGGACATGTACGGCATTCCAATCACTTCACTAGAAAGCAAGCTTCACTAGCGAGACAGTTCGGGCCGCTTTTATATGCACTCCGTAACAATATATATATATATATATATATATATATATATATATATATATTTATATATATATATATATATATATATATATATATATATATAAATATATATAAATACATATCTACAAACATTTATATATTTATATATATATTATGGTTTCGTGCGACATTGTTTTCTTTTATTTGTTTGTCAGGTTAAGATCGAAGGTCTCCTTGATTCCTTGAATATTGGCCAACAACAACAGGTATGTACATATATTTGTTTTTTTAATCAACTATCATCAAATGGTAACTTTAAAGTTAATTCACTCCACATGTTTGGCAAGTTTTAAACAATAAATAATTGTAACGCTGAAAAATGCATATCTGAATCGTAGTGTACACGTGTAATTACATTGCTATAAACTTAAACTTTTGTATTATAAAACGATGTAGAAAATATATTAAACGTAGTATAACAAATGGAAGTACCAAACACAGTGAGTTATTTTATAGATGAAATTTATTTGAATATTTTTAGTTGAAGATCACAGGGCTGAGTATGTCGGCTTTGAATACATACAAAGTTTCAGTTGAGGCAGTGAATATGGCAGGCCAAGTCAGCGAACCAGTGACTGTGGACCTCGTATACAGCAACACCCCTCCCACCAGCTCAGGTAATATATATATATATATATATATATATATATATATATATATATATATATATATCGCACGAATGGTCTATATGGCAACAGGTTTAAATGGAACGTTAGTTGAGAGGTTCTTTATTTGGTGCTTATGGTGACCATTTTCTTGGCTAGGCACATGTTTCACTGTCTGACGTGGTTATGGATGTTTCGACTGCCGGGTTGTGGAGAAGGTGATAGTGAATCTCTGTTAATTATCTTTCATGTTTTGCGAGTTCTTTTTCATTTAGTGATCTCTGTGTGTGATGGATTGAAATGGCTATTAAAACCATTCTTAAAAACAACCACCTGTTAGGCCAATGTGTTTTTAACTTTATTATTATTATTATATGGCAGCCCTATCTGCCTTAACACTTAACTTTAGGCCTTCTGCATATATAAGATAACTCGTCGCTAAGATACCACCTTGAACAACGCTAAGATACCACCATGAACAACGGGCTTTGGCAGTCATGAATAATTTAGTCTAAAACAATTAAAGCCAAAATTCCACATAGTCGGATTATTCCTCTGAACAATTTTTCTTATCAGTATAATATATATTTATGAAGAAAATCATCTAATATATATATATATATATATATATATATATATATATATATATATATATATATGCGCTCCCGAGGCAGCTTACGCTTCTTAGAAACGCAACTGATTTTCACGCTGCCTGCTTTTACCGTTTATGAAACATTTAGACACCAGATGGCGGTTCGCTGTCCGCTGAAAAAAAAAGTGCGAATGATGTGACAAGCAGCCAACCAGATGCCAATTAACAAACACTCGACAGGCATCCTGGCTCCGCCCATAGCTGCGCTTCAAGCGCCGCTTGATGACAGTTTATGGTCGAATTTCAATTGCTCCCTCTATTATGACATTATGACTGTTTCAGCGTAGCCATGTATCTGTGTTCTGCAGAACTGAAACCAGCCGGCGAGGTGTGCACGCAGCCTTTGTTGTTACGTTTCGTTTGAATTACAGCTCACCGGCCGGGCGTCCTATGTGCCCAAGTCCCCAAGAAAACCACGTCTAAGGCCATTCTCTCTGAGCCTGTGGCCTGTTCAGACAGTTACCGGGGCGATGAGCTGTCACTCAAAACGAAATGAACAACATTGGCTCCGTGTATTCCTCGCTTTGCCGTGTGTTCCAGCACAATGATATAGGTAGTAGGCCTGTTGGTAAAGCGCTGTGTTAAGAGCGTTACATATATATAATTAATATCCGGTTATTATTTTAAAATAACATCACGTTTAACGTTAAATAAATTTATAACTGGCCGGAAATGACGACTGTTCGAGAGAAATTTCTAAATGCAATAAGAAAACATATTTCATAATTTATCGATATTTTTCAGGATCGTTTGGGAGTGGCGGGTGGCATAACAGCTCCTATCTTCACCTTGACTGGTCAAACGTGTTCACGACCGGTGAACCGGGTGATATGGTTTATGAAGTCACCGCGGGAACATTAGCCGGTTCCAGTGACGTACTTCCTGCCGTTGAAACACTAGAGACGCAGCTGGTGTTCACGCATGCGAAACTAGTTCCGGATTCTTCGATATACGTTACTGTCAAGGCAGTGGCGCCGTCTGGACTGTACACTATGAAACAAGAACCAGTGAACGTCCCAGCCAACTGAAGGACTCGTTTCTTCATCAGTTGCTCATGATTTGTTACATGTGCTTAGATAGTGATCTGCCGTTCGCTTGTAATCAGAAAATGTTTCGTGAAGATTGGAATGTTTGAAATTAACATAAAGATATTTTTATATGGCAAGTCTCAGATTATATATATTAGGTGAAGATGGTGTTTAAACTCCGGCGACCATCAGGTAACTGTTGCCCATCACAGGCACCCTGCTGTCCCTGTTGTTTCTTTTTAGCACAGTTTGATTGTTTTGAGGAGTGGCAGCACTTCGAAATAAGCTCACTGCGCCTGTTCAGACTATACTGTGTGTGGTCGCTTTTGTTGTGCAATATGTGGTACTTCTCTTCAATACAGATCTTACAATTGCGCCGATGCTCTCTTCGCTCTGCTGGATTTTTTTATAATTTCCCAGCTGATTGAATGGCTAATGTTGTTTCGTCCTAGATTCCTGATGTATTTTAAATTCTGTTTCCTTTTCGTATCGTTCATTGTGCGTGATGTTTTGTGGTTATTGTATCTTGTTTTGAAATTTCCGCTTGTTTGCCCAATGTAGCAGGCGATGTACAGCGTGATAACTGACCAGCAGACCGCCTGCTATATGGGATAAGCAAGCGGATTTTATAATATTACTGGGTAAAAATACTGCTGACCCATTAATTGAACAAAGTATCTAATATATAATTTATAAATAAATGTGTGATTTCTGAGGCCTATTTAAAAATATGTCGCAAGAGTACTTAACTAGAAATGTTGGTCCTTGTTGTTTTATTTCATTGGTGCTTGCAACAGACATTATACAGTCTTTGTACGTATATGTATATTATAAACTGTAACTATGATAGGCCTATGTAGTCCCTTTTTGAAAAAGCTGTGTTCGTTGAACAGACAATAATGAGACGTAGTGCAACTCATGAATGATTATACGTTGTATCTTTTTGTATGTGAAAGTTATTCTTTGTATATATTTCTACACCTGATAAATGTATTTCATTGTGATCTATTTTTATATCATTTTCAGTGTCACCAGCATGAATTAAGCAGAAACAAAGAATTTAAAATGTAAATCTCTTAATGACCATTATTGAAACACATAATAATTTGTAAATATTTTTGCTATGTATAGTATTTTCTTTTACGAGATGCAGTGGAGATGTTTTGATAAAAAATACAACCTTATTTTCCTTGTCGAAGTGATGAGTGCAATGTGTCCGGGCAAAGGTAAAATATATTTATAGACAAAGAAGAGAAAATCAAAATGTAAAAACTTAACTGATCTCTGTTTAAAAGGGGCAGCTTTCCGAAAAAAAAAATACGAGCGAAGAAACATTACCACAATGTATCGCCCATTCAAAGAAAAACTGCTTCCTGAACGTAAAGGAGAAAAAAAGCTATACAGCGTAGAAACCTGGACATGAGGCCCAAGCATGGGATAATTTTTTATCCAAGTACAACATTACCCTTTGTATACAGGCCTGCAAACGGAAACTTTTCTTACACTGAATAATTAAACGACCTCTAAGCTAATCAGCAAACGTATATTAGTTTATTGCAGAGCAGTATTTTTCTGAGCATTTTATGCATTTTACACTGCATCTATCCAAATTTGGGATATTTTTGCTGCATAACAGAGCGGTCCATTTACTACAGAAATATGCTGAAAAAATGGTTAAGTCTAATAAGCTATCGATAAATATATGTCTACCATTGATTAAGCAGAAGCTTGTGTACCTGTTCTACCTATCTCAAGAGGACCGTGTACGCTCCCAAGGCAGCGGAAATCATGCGCTTCTAAAGAAGCTACTGATTTTCCAGCTACCTGCTTTGACCGTTTATGATGCACTTAAACACCAGGTGGTGGGCCTGTCTGCTGAAAAAAACTGCTGAAGTGACTAGCAGCCAACCAAATGCCAGGCAACAAACACTCGACAGGCATCACGCTCCGCCCAGAAACCACGTGCGGGGCCATTCTCTCTGAGCCTGTAGCCTGTTCAATCGGTTGCGGGGCGATGAGCTGTCACTCGAAGCGAAATGAACAACATTGATTAATTTCATGCTTTGATGAATTCAAAATTTCCTTAAATTGTTTTTACCAACGTTCCGGTTCTTTAGTTGTAACAATTTTCTTTTTATTTAAAAATCTTATGTTTTTCCACATGGAATCAGGGTTTTTTGCACCTATCACCTTTTGCAACTCTGAGGCTTGGATGATTGCCTTCTTTTCTTCACATAACTTTTTAAACCTTCGTTTTGTATGTTGATAATTAACTAAGTCGCCATCTGATAATGTACATCTATACTTATTCGAAGCTATTTAATTTTTCCAAAATTCACATTCTTTGTCCCACCATTTTGGTTGCTTTAGTTTCATGCTGTCTTGGAAGTTTTGATTATTTCTGGAGAATATATTTTGATAAATACTAACCAATGCCTCACTTGCTTTGTCGGGATATGTTTCTAAGGTTTCATTAAATGTGCTGAAAAATAATGCACATTCTATTTGATTTTGAAATACAGTATTTGTATGTTTTATCCATCAGTCTGATAAAATTTTACCCATTTTGTCAGTTCGCTTATATGTCCATTCAAAAACTCTTTACTTGGTCTCATAATGTTAAATGAACAGCTTAAAGGAAAGTTATCGGAGGGATCATCTGATAATACACAGAATCGATCTACCATATGAAGTAGACAACTACTGACAATTATAAAATCAACTACCCTGCTACCAAAAGATGTTAAACACGTAAAGTCTCCTGGTATATCTGGTTCAATTCTCCCATTGATAATCTGTACTTCAAAGGAATAACATAACTGAATCAGACTCCTTCCGAAAGCATTGACAATACTATCCTTTGACCTGCGTGGTGTTTGTGTTTGTGTTAAAGTATACATATCCAATATTATTTGTATTGTCATCCTCAATAAAATATGTTATACTTGCAGTTCTAGCATTAAATTCACCAAGGAGAATTAAGTTCAATTTATTGAATTCTGCTAAAGTATCTACAAATAAATTTTCCAGCCTATTTATACCATTTATTTCATCTTCATAAAGTAGAATGATGAACCTGCTGGCGCAATGTAGCAGCAAACTATGGCCAAATCGTTATCTTCATTAATTAAAGTACCATTCGCAATCAATATGATGATATCTGCATACTTAATAATATTCTTTATCATACCCTTTAATTTCTGTTGCCCGTAAACTATGACCCCTCCTCTCCCTGTACTCTTCCTGGCTATTGCATAACCATAGTACCCGTAGAATGCATCAGAAAAAAAAATCATCATCCGTGGTTGCCCATGTCTCAGTGATACATACAATACTGTGATTATTTATCAATTCTTTAGCTTCTACTGATTTAATTTTGTTCTTAGGTCCATGTGCATTCCATGTTGCTAGTGTTATTACATCTATTTGACAGTTTTCATTATCATCATCAGGACAAATAATACAATTAGTATGTGTATTATATTCACTTCTTACCTGTACATGATGTGCTGTCTCATCCTCTAGGTTAGTAAGTGCAGTTGGAGTTGAGGGGTTATTTTCTGTTAGCTGAACATTCTGTTCCTCATAATCTGCAATATAAACGTAACATGTCATCAAATTATTTACACAAGCTTCAAACTGACATCGACCCTGGCCTATTCCCTATTCCTTTCCTTTCAGAAGTTTCTTATCATTAGTTGAAAAATCCCAGATATATGTCTAATTATCAATTATCAATTTGTCATAAGACATATATGCATAACTTTCTTTCCTGACTTCAATCATGTGAGGAATTAGGTACCCTCTGACTCTCCTCACAGCTTCACTATAGTCATGAGCAATCTGAATATCTGAATTGTTCAGCTTTACTCTAGCCTGTTCTAAGACCAATTCTTTTTGTTTATATTTACCAAACTTAACAATGATAGGTCTTGGTTTGCCTTTACTGGGTTTTACTGGCAGTCTATGTGCTCATTCAACTTTTAACTCATCATCAGTCTCACAGTCTATCTAAATCTTTTCCTTTACTACTTTCCTGATTTTCTGTTCACATACGCTCTTTACACAGCGCTTTACCAATAGGCCTACTACATATATCGTAAGCGCTGTTTGTTTTGACCTTTATCCTGAATTGCTACACCAGAGGGGAGCACTGTATTTTGTCCAATCAGATGAGACCTTGTGCTGGAACACACAGCCAAGCGAGGAATACACGGAGCCAATGTTGTTAATTTCGTTTTGAGTGACAGCTCATCGCCCCGGTAACCATCTGAAAAGGCTACAGGCTCAGAGAGAATGGCCCCGCACGTGGCTTGCTTAGGGCCTTTGGCACAGGATGCCGGGCCGGTGAGCTGTAATTAAAACGAAATGTAACAACAAAGGCTCCCTGCACACCTCGCTGGCTGGTTTCAGTTCTGCAAACAACAGATACATGGCTACGCTAACACAGTCATAATCGAATCGGTCGATGATGCGAGAATGCAGAGGGAGCAATTAAAATTCGACCGTAAACTCTCATCAAGCGGCGCTTGAAGCGCAGCTATGGGCGGAGCAAGGATGCCTGTCGAGTGTTTGTTAATTGGCATCTGGTTGGCTGCTTGTCACATCATACGCACTTTATTTCAGCGGACAACGAACTGCCATCTGGTGTCTAAATGTATCATAAACGGTCAAAACAGGCAGTGTGAAAATCAGTTGCTTCTTCAGAAGCGCAAGATTTCCGAGCGTACTTTTCACACTCCTTCCAGGATTCTTTCCGCTCTTTTTCCGGTATACCATGGAAGATGACATGTCTCCTTGACTGGTCCTCCAGCTTGCTGCACTGCTTTCTCAGCTGCCGATTCTCCTGTTTAAGTTTCTCGACCCTCTCAAGCACGTCCAGCATTTGTCGTTCTAGGGCCTCGATGCGTTTGTCAACATGAATTTTATGCGTTTGTGCACATGAATTTTAGGGAAATAAAGGCTAGTTGTGAAAAAGTTACAAATTTAAATCTATATAAACTGATAATTTCTGGTTACCTCAGCAAAAAAATAAAAGAAAAGAAACTAAAGATCAGCAGAGATGGTTAAAAAACCAAAGCTAAACAGGAAACAAAAAAGCAAAGGGAATGTTGTTCTAGCATACAGTATATATGGCAGAAGGGAACATTTATTTATTTATTTGACATGATAATCGTTTGGACCCGCATAGAAAGCTGCCCTTACAACTACAGATTTATCTTTCCAAGCATTATGATTTTGTTTTGATTCATTATCAGGATATCATATATTTATAAAATCTCATTTATACAGCGCGTTGTCTTGGTAACTGATTATGCATGATATGACCAATATTGTGTCCAATGGTCAGGTTTTGAAAAACAGTTACACTGGAGATTTTGCATTTCGGGGAACTAAGATCCCCCCTCCAAACATGGGGGTACCTGCTATTTTAAGTTCACCCTGTGAACTTATGCGCTTGCGCGGCGTTCACTCTTCATCGTCCACCATCTCTTCCCAAATATCTCAAAAGACGCTGCAGCCATTATCATGAAACTTTAAAAGACTTTTTATCGTGTCATGAATATGCAAAAATAAGCTTTTGGTGGCGCCACCTGTTTTGACCTACTTTCTGCGGGCTGAGATGATCTTTTCCTTATTTTACCAATATTAGTCATAAAGTATTACCTTTTTGGCTTTCATGTTATAATGAACATTTCCTTAAGAAGGGGAATTATTGAGTATAAATTTTAAACAAGTCCCTTTTAAGACACCGTCTCTTCGGAACTTCAAATTATGTCGTTAGCGATGTCGTTTGATATCTTTCCATACACGATGTCATGAGTGTTACCAAATATTTCAGGAAATGTTGCAGCCTTCAGCACCAAATATTACAGGGATAATGATCATGCGACACCACATTAAAATTGCCATATGAATATATTACTAAATAATACAAGTACGTGTAATATGAGTTTATACAGGTGTTTGTTGTATGAGTTTACAGCAATGTCGGCTTTGGAAGGACTAGAACGACCTTCTGCCATTACGTAGTCATAGCAACGGCCATGATTTTGTATTACTGTAACTTTAAATGACCTAGGTTATTGATTGTACTTGACCTGGCAGCTTCAAATATGTTTATATTGGCACGTTTATTATGTTTTCATCTTGTATAGTAACAAATAAATTAACTTTTCTTTAAAAATCTTAACATTTACATTAGTATGCTGCCATCGCAACATGCCAAAACAGCAGCAGATCAATGGCAAACAAGCAGATTCTGATAGCCGAGGTACCTGACTAACTAAAAAATGTTGTAACAATTACTGCCAAATGGGGAGGCAGGGGGCCAATGCTGACACAGAGACTATATGGGCTAACCCAATTTTGTAAGTCTGTCATATCTATGGTGATTTTCTGCCAATACTTGTCATACCAACGGCCATGATTTTGCATGACCGTGACTTTAAATGACCTGGATTTAGATTGTACTTTATCAGGCAGCTTATAATATGTTTCAAATTTGATTTGTAAAAAAAAAAAGAATTTTTAAATTAAAAAAAAATTCTTCACTATGTTGCCATGGTTATAGGCAGCATGGCCACAACCATCATTGGCAAACAAGCAAATTCTGAGAGTTGTGGTTCCTGGCTAAATAGAAAACGTGGTTTCAATTATTTTCTAAAGGCGAGGGGGTCCATGCTGGCCAAGAGGTTATATAGACTATCCCTATTTTGTAAGTCTGTTATGTTCATGATGTCCATGACTATGTTGCCGTAGCAACGGCTATGATTTTGCATTAAGGTGACCTTAAATGAACCATATCTTGTTGGCCATGAACCACACAACTTTAAGCATATATAAATAGACTTATAGAAGACACATTTAGTTAGAATATATGTATTTTCTGAAAATCCTGATTTTCCCTAATGCTTTGCCATAGCAACGGATCTGGTGCTCACAGAAATTATGTTAAACCGATTTGCAATCTTATGAACTTTTCCATATTATGTAATACTAAGAATGTGCATTATGATTATTGACATACTTATTATTGCATCATTTTATGGCACTTTTCAGACTTAAGAACTATTTAGGGGTAGGGCCAGCGTAAGGAAAGTAATACACTTTCGCTGATCTCCCTAGACAGCTACATTCCTGTATATATATATATATATATATATATATATATATATATATATATATATATATATATATATATATCTTAGATCTAATAAAGACAACACGACGTCCATAAACTTGTTTATTCTTATCGGTATTAATGATCAATGAATTCGTTAGATGAATTGAATCAAAACTGTTTCTGTGTACCCCAAAGACTGGAGAAATCCAGCGTTTGGCCTTTGGAGTGATTTTCTCTAACAGTCTTTTAATCGTATCTCTTTATACCCCTACTCCTTGATATTTCTACTCCCACCCATGCACTAAACTAAAAGTGGCAAAATAAATACAGACAACTGGACAACAGATTACGAACAGTAATTATATACTCGTTGACCAGCGTTACCCGGCAGTCACGAGTGTGTAAACCATTAAGGACCTGGAACCCGAAGAACAATTTCCAATTTTTCCATGATTTATGCAAAAAAAAAAGGAATTATCTAAAGGAATGTTTGATGACCTGCTCATGCAGTGACACAAGTGATACAACAACTAAATCGCGTGGATGTGCTGAATAATTCTGAGGTTAATGACAGGTTTTAGAGGTATAGTGAAACACTGATCGATTGAGAAGGTCGATCTCGAGTTAGTTAGGGATTCTCTACTGCTGCACTGAATCCAAATCAGAATAAATTTTTCAAATAGTATCGTTTGCAGGTAATTTTATAAAAGTTTCATGCCAAACAGTACAATTTACTATATTTCTACTTATATTATAGTACAATTTACTATATTTCGGAGCACCTAAAAATTACATGAACAGATTTTATGAGGCACACGCCTCTTAGTCTCTTTAGCAAATGACCCATCTTTATCCAGTTTAACTTTTTCATTTGACACGTGAGTTACTTTCTTACAAAAGATGTACACATTAGTTCAGTTGGAACACTAGTTTTTTTCACTTTTTGTCAATATCTTAGTTACAGTGAGCATGAAACAAAAACTATCACTTTGTTGAATCATTACATATCTGTAATGTAGCCATAACTTGATTTACATGGGAATCCAGGTAACATCAGCGTTACCGGAAGGGTATTACAAATATGGTGTGTCAGAAAAACAAAGCCATGTATCGTAGTACATAAAGAGAAAATATAATAGAAGTGAGCGATTTTATTACATTTTCATTAATGATTATTATTATCTGCTATCAACTTTATTAAGAAGAATTTTCCCACCGCAACATAAAAAAAAATTAAAGTTCTAATTATCTAACACATATCGCATTAACGATATTCGGCATCTTCCGTCCTCATCAAATCAAACTAGCAATGACATTTGTTTCACAATTTTTTACTTATTTTTGGGGCCCCCTAAATATCAGGGCCCCTGGCTGCAGCCCAGGCAGCCACCTTCTTAATCCACCCCTGGTGGCTTGGTTCTATCAGGGGATTTTGCATATTTCATTGCCTATTTACACCTGACTATGTCATAAAAAAGTTGATGTTCGAATCGAAATTCAGAATGGTTGACTTATAAATAAATAAAAAAATAATAATTCACTCTGATTAATAACTTTATCTTTCAAATTTAACATTGACTATAATGAATATGTAAGGCAAATATTCTTGTATTATGTGACAGTTCAAACAGGAAATGTTACAGTTCAATTTTTCATTTGAAGCAATACGCTTTGGCTATAACATTGAGAGGACTTTGTGCCTGTGAACTCTTTTTAGTTCTCATATCATTCGCCCATCAGGATGTCTCCATGTCTAACACACGCCACCAGGATGCCTTCATGTCTATAGCACATCCACCAGGATGCCTAATACACACCCATCAATGTACCACCATGTCTAACACGTGCCGCCAGAATGCCTCCATGTTTGTCACACGCCACCAGGATGTCTCCATGTCTATCACATGCCAACAGGATGCCCCCATGTCTAATACACCACCCATCAGTGTACCACCATGTCTGTCACATATCTTCCATGATGCCTGCATTTCTATCACATGCCATCAGGATGCCTCTATGTCTATCACACACCTACCAGGACGCCTCCATGTCTAATACACCCCCATCAGTGTACAACCATGTTTAACACACGCCACCAGAAAGCCTTAAGGTCTGTCACACGCCACCACGATGTCTCCATGTCTCTCACATACCACATTCCTGTCCACTGACCATCACTCAAACGGGACCCTTGTCATCACAGGGTGACCAGCCGGTATCTAGCAAAGGGTTATCTGCGCTGTAGGGGGTAAAGGATTCTACTTACATGCCTGTACTTAATGAACCTGTATACTAAGCTTAACAGGAGAATAACAAGAATTTATAGTTATTTGGCCCAATAATCACCATAATCAAAACATGGATACCGCTTATTTAAACTTGTGGTCACACAAATTTTCAGTATGGCCGATTCACTATAAATTTAAGACTATTAAGAAAGATGAAGAAATGTTACAAGTTCTGATATCGTACAACATACTGTCAATAATAAAATGTGACCGTTACCGTATTCACAATAAGAATATACAAGCTAGATAAACAAATGCAAAGGATATAAAGAATTTGATGTTAAAAACAAATAAAACATTTCAAAACATTAGTCAGAAATCATGTCAAACCTGATGTAAATACCTCACGGTCAATAAACTAAAATATAAAATATACCTTCTTGTCCACACATCTGTAAAATTTGGTATTTTGAGGGACAGCAAACCCGGGGTAGAACTGGCTCCAGATCCACATATTATTTTTCCACATTTATTGTTCATTGGCCAACGGTTCATCCTCTCTAAAAAAATCTTGGCAATGTGTTTAAAGTTTAAGTGATATTGATTAATCACACACACGGACACACCCACACACACACTGACACACACACATAAATCCAAGCTGATAACATAAACCTCCGTCATCGTTGTTGGCGGAGTTAATAATCGGGCGACACACGTGGCGACATCGCAGCACTCTAGGTTTTACAAAATTACAACTGGTCTATAAATAAACAAACGGTAAGTCCGAAGCCTTGAAACACTTGCTGACAGCGTTCTGTATTGCTGTTTTGTATGCAGCCAGGGTCCGATCAAGCTGTGTGCAGGTGGAGTCGGTCTCCCTGTAGTGATATATCATACTCGCATTCACAGGGATGGTGCTTCCCTTATACCCTGTACTGTATTCAACAGGTGCATGGATGGACAGCACAGTTACATAGGCAGGTCTATGGACTGTTTTAATATTAGTATCTTCTGTACTATACACCAACTGTAGTTCTCTTAATGATTTGTTGTCGTGTGATTTTAAGTTAATTTCTGGTATACAAAATCGTTTTCTGACAAAACTATAGCCTGCGGTGGTATGATCAGATGTGTGTCTAATTTTTGTCATCATATCTGGATATAATTTTACAAATCTACCTTCAAACACAGATAAGTGCGAAGTATCATGGTATGTTTTAAACAAGGGTATCAGAAATTCGTCCAGATCGTATACTCCAATGTACTCAAAGTATTCCATAAGCGTATACAAACAATGGTTCAGGACGGTGTCATGAGCATGCGCGTACAGCCCTGTTCGCCAAGGCTCATTCCACATGACGATGTCCAAATATCCATCCGAGACATAATATTTCAAAACACGGTCAACTTCCGGTGACGTATTATATTTGTCATACAAGAATATCTTTGTGACTCCCAGTAATCTTTGCATTTCTATCCATTCCGCGACAACATAAGGAGACGTTACATTATACAATGTCGGCAAACAAATCGCAAAACCTTGCCCTTCCGAACCCCAGTAAATCCGTTTTCCAACCCGATGTATTTCTGCAGAACTTCCTGACGTGCCATGGAGGACGACCGAATTCCCGTCTAATCTCGCCTCTAGCGGTAGTTCACAAACAAACATGGCGGTACGGTTGAATTGCCGCCGCCATTGATCATTTTCTGTTATCACCATTCCTGTACCAACAACAATCCATGACAAGGACCTCGTGGTCACGTGACAATGAAATGGCGGCATTACATATTTTTTGGTCAACAAATGTCCGAACATCCGTAGAGTCGCCCGACTTCCATTCCTAACGTCAAGGAATGAAGTTCTGGGATGCACATGGATGGTGTGTCTTGATCTAACGTGAACCATAAACGTGGTGTTCACAGGGAAACGGCGAACGTGATGCGGAATAGCGACATCTCCATTAAATACCAATATTAAAAAGGAGTAAAATGTGAATACGATAACGGTAATACCGGCAGCACAGACGATAAATTTCTTCCTGAGAGTTACTGTATAACTACAGTTCCGACAAAGATATTTATATGTGGCAAAGCAGCACCTGTTTATTTCAGTCATATTTAGCAAATAAAACACGACGATATAAGCCTCTGATGTCAAATACTACAGCACAGTAAATGTTTTGATCCGACCCTTGAATTTGTGTTCTACAATGGCTTGTATCATAACTTGCAGCCTTCTATCAGTTATTTTATAAAGGCCTGAATGTCATGTTGTTACGGCTACTGCAGTCACGTCTCAATCTATAAAGCATCTTTTGATCTTGCGCTATAAAATGTGATCCTCGTCTGTGTAAGCATTTGTATAGCTCAAAGCTATATGTATACACCAGGGTAATACCTACTTGTATCTGACGTACATCTCATTTCCGCATAAACCTCGCATCTCGCATGGCAGCCTCATCCTTGGTTAATTTCTATTAAACAAATCCTTGCTGTCATAATCTGTGCATTGTCTGACACACGCTATCGCAGCAGTCTTGAAAACAGCATGAGATGTAACAATGACCGGATGTCACATTATCCATGATAAACCATGTACTCACCTTACAGTATACCTGGCCTGTAAGACAGGCAGCACATGTACATATAAATAGCAAGCCCACAGCGCACTGCGCTAACATCACAAGCTTGGTTATGTTTCACACGTGACCGCTTTGGGATGGAAACGACAATTATGTCTCTGTTTTTCTCGTTAAGAAACTGGGCTCGAAAATATGCAATTATTTGATCTTCGCTAAACCAATCAGAATATAAAAAGGGCCTATTACCATATAAGGTAGAGGCGCACTGTGCATGGAATCCGACCACGCATAGGTATAAAAAATGGCCCGGAAGATGGCGTAGCTGCAGAATTCCCTAAAGTCGTCAAGGGAGTTCACCTACATACGACACAAACATAGCTACTACAACTGATTCAAGAGAAATATCCACAAGTATTCAGGTCATCAGACTGAAAAACGCACACATACCACAACCAACACACAGAGTGAAGGTTATTTTCAATGAGCAACACAGTGCCAGTCAAGCGTTATAATACTGTAAGCGGTACCACGCCAGCAGTTACAGAGGTTGCCCCACCTACCGACATATGGGGAAACTTTTACAAGCAAAGACTTGGCCTACTGTGGAGCCAACCACCATTCAGCGTACATTACAGTCAGCTGTGTGATCACTGACATACACACCACCTAAGTTAGATAACGTTATAGAAGTTGATGTACCTCCATCATCACCAATTTTACCTGCGACTGAAACCAATGAAACTATTTCAAACATACCCTGTTACTACTGTGGCCAAGGCCAAGCAGATCAAGACACCAGCAAAACTCCAGAACAAAACCAAACCAAACAGATCCGCCACCTACTACCAAGACTCAACACGTAGAAACTAAGAAAGAACAGAAACCAACTATGAAGCCAGCCACTACAAATACAGTACCGATACTAACCATGTAGTCAACCACTACAAATACAGAACCGATCCCAACCATACAGTCA
Organism: Sipunculus nudus; assembly: GCA_026874595.1. Classification (NCBI taxonomy): domain Eukaryota; kingdom Metazoa; phylum Annelida; class Sipuncula; order Golfingiida; family Sipunculidae; genus Sipunculus; species Sipunculus nudus. The sequence goes on along the minus strand of CM049315.1, from coordinate 13,328,560 downwards.
ACACCTACAAATACAGAACCGATCCCAACCATACAGTCAACCACTACAAATACAGAACCGATCCCAACCATACAGTCAACCACTACAAACACAGAACCGATCCCAACCATACAGTCAGCCACTACAAATACAGAACCGATCCCAACCATACAGTCAACCACTACAGATACAGAACCGATCCCAACCATACAGTCAACCACTACAAATACAGAACCGATCCCAACCATACAGTCAACCACTACAAATACAGAACCGATCCCAATCATGCAGTCAACCACTACAAATACAGAACCGATCCCAACCATGCAGTCAACCACTACAAATACAGAACCGATCCCAACCATACAGTCAACCACTTCAAATACAGAACCGATCCCAACCATACAGTCAACCACTACAAATACAGAACCGAACCCAACCATACAGTCAACCACTACAAATACAGAACCGATCCCAACCATACAATCAACCACTACAAATACAGAACCGATCCTTACCATACAGTCAACCACTACAAATACAGAACCGATCCCAACCATACAGTCAACCACTATAAATACAGAAACGATCCTAACCATACAGTCAACCACTACAAATACAGAACCGATCCCAACCATACAGTCAACCACTACAAATACGTAGAGAACCGATCCCAACCATACAGTCAACCACTACAAATACAGAACCGATCCCAACCATACAGTCAACCACTACAAATACAGAACCGATCCCAACCATACAGTCAGCCACTACAAATACAGAACCGATCCCAACCATACAGTCAACCACTACAAATACAGAACCGATCCCAACCATACAGTCAACCACTACAAATACAGAACCGATCCCAACCATACAGTCAACCACAACAAATACAGAACCGATCCCAACCATACAGTCAGCCACTACAAATACAGAACCGATCCCAACCATGCAGTCAACCACTACAAATACAGAGTCGAAGACTGAAACATAACTGTTTGTCTACTCGCCGTATTCATCCTGTACCACATTGAATAAGAGGAGGAACACATCGATCGTGACCTTCTACATGGACTTTCTATACGCAGCTAACTTTTTAAGACTCACCCTGAATACCAAGCACTTCAAACATATCATTGACACCTTAAGTCCAGGATCAATAAAATGATTGACTCTGCCGTAGCCGACAACAGACCAGCTACTACACTAGCAGCCGCAGAAATTTTATGAAATCATTCTATGCATCCCAGACGAAGATCCAGCAAACCACAATGTTTCAGATTATGGAATCAGCATAAAATAGAAGTCCACGACAACCAAATCGCAACAAGTCCTAGAAAGATTGTAAAACAATATAGAGCTCAACCCCGGCTTTTCGTCTATCAGCACATTTCGACGTTTACCACTCCTTGAATACCATCTCAGCATTGCTCAAACTCAAAATTGCATTTAAGAAGCTGCTCGGGCGGGTATCCCTGACCACCTCTACCATGCAAGCTTGATTGGTGCCAAAATACAAGATTTAGTCTAGCGCCCAAAATCATGAAAAAAATCATCATACTTGTATTCGAGGTCATTATCCAGTCTAATTTTATGACGATGTTGCTCACCAACCGGGTAATTCAACAATGCTTACAGGATAAAAAAAATGGTAAACAATGTAACACCATAGAATTCAACGCGTGCGTGCATATATACAGATGAAAGTTTGTAATGATGAGCATAAATGATAAAGTTAACATTCCATGAGGTAATATACTAGTGATTTTACCGAGGGTTTGTTAAGGGCTCATAACTGAAATGAGATCGTATTGGGTCCCGGGTGTTTAATTCACAGCCTGAGCACAAAGCCACTTAAGTCTGAACTTTGAAAGCAACTTAAACCTAAAAAAATGATATAATAAAACAAATTAAGAATATTGAAAATTCATATATTATTTGTTTGTCTACCAGTCTGTCTGTCCTTTTTTTAATATTAAGTAATTGTGAATGAGCTTTTTTTATCCTGTAAGCATTGTTGAATTAAGTGAATTGTTGAATTGCCTTTTTGAAATCAGTTCGACAAAGTCAAAACAAGGGGCCTTTTTTCTTGACTTTGCCGAACTGATTTCTAAAGGCCGAAGCGTAGTGAATGCTTATGATGTTGGCGCAGTGCGCTGTGGGCTTTCTATTTATATGTACATCTGCTGCCCGTCTTGCAGGCCAGGAGTGCTGTGCAAATTTATTGTAAGGCCAGTATATGGTTTACCATGGATACAGTGTCAGCCGTACATTGTCACATATCATGCCGTTTTCACGATAGCATGTGTCAGACAGATTATGACAGCAAGAATATGATGTACATTAAAAATTAACCAAGGATGAGGCTGCCATGCGAGATGACCAGGAAGCCACCTGTATATCCAGTCTATGCGGTAAATGAGATGCACATCAGGGACAAGTATGTAATACCTTAGTGTAAATATATAGCCTTGAGGTATCGAAATGCTTACACAGACGAGGATCACATTTTATAGTAGAAGACATGGTTAATTGATTAAGCCGTGGCTGCAGTAGTCATAACAACATGACATTCAGGTCTTTCTAAAATAAACTGATAGTTCAAGGCTGTGAGTCATGATACAAATCATTATAGAACACCTATTCTAGGGTCAGATCAAAACATTTGCTGTGCTGTAGTATTTGAAATCAGAGGCATATTTTGTCGTGTTTTATTTGCTTAATAATGATAAAGAAAAGCAACCTTTACATGACTGAATTAAACAGGTGCTGCTTTGCCAAATATAAATATCTTTGTCGGAACTGTAGTTATGCAGTAATTCTCAGGAAGAAATTCACCGTCTGCGCTGCCGGCATTGCCTTTATCGTATTCACATTTTACTCCTATTTAATGTTGATATCTGATGGAGATGTCGCTATTCCGCATCACGTTCGCCGTTTCCCAGTGAACACCACTTTTATGGTTCACGTTAGATCAAGACACACCATCCATGTGCATCCTAGAACTTCATTTCTTGACGTTAGGAATGGAAGTCGGGCGACTCTACGGATGTTCGGACATTTGTTGACCAAAAAATATGTAATGCCGCCATTTCATTGTCACGTGACCACGAGGTCCTTGTCATGGATTGTTATTGGTACAGGAATGGTGATAACAGAAAATGATCAATGGCGGCGGCAATTCAACCGTACCGCCATGTTTGTTTGTGAACTACCGCTTGAGGCGAGATTAGACGGGAATTCGGTCGTCCTCCATTGCACGTCAGGAAATTCTGCAGAAATACATCGGGTTGGAAAACGGATTTACTGGGGTTCGGAAGGGCAAGGTTTTGCGATTTGTTTGCCGACATTGTATAATGTAACGTCTCCTTATGTTGTCGCGGAATGGATAGAAATGCAAAGATTATTGGGAGTCACAAAGATATTCTTGTATGACAAATATAATACGTCACCAGAAGTAGACCGCGTTTTAAAATATTATTTCTCGGATGGATATTTGGACATGGTCACGTGGAATGAGCCCTGGCGAACAGGGCTTTACGCGCATGCACATGACACTGTCCTGAACCATTGTTTGTATACGCTTATGGAAAACTTTGAGTACATTGGAGTATACGATCTGGACGAATTTCTGATACCCTTGTTTAAAACATACTATGATACTTCGCACTTATCTGCGTCGGAAGTTAAATTTGTAAAATTATATCCAGATATGATGACAAAAATAAGAGACACATCTGTCCATACCACCGCAGGCTATAGCTTTGTCAGAAAACGATTCTGTATACCAGAAAATAACTTAAAAGCAAACGACAACCAATCGTTAAGAGCACTTCAGTTGGTGTATAGTACAGAAGATACTAATATTAAAACAGTCCATAGACCTGCCTATGTAACTGTGCTGTCCATCCACGCACCTGTTGAGTACAGTACAGGGTATAAGGGAAGCATCATCCCTATGAATGTGAGTATGATATATCACTACAGGGAGACCGACTCCACCTGCACACAGCTTGATCGGACCCTGGCTGCATACAAAACAGCAATACAGAACGCTGTCAGCAAGTGTTTCAAGGCTTCGGACTTACCGTTTGTTTATTTATAGACCAGTTGTAATTTTTGTAAAAACCTGGAGTGCTGCGATGTCGCCATGTGTGTCGCCCGATTATTACCTCCGTCAACAACGGTGACGGAGGTTTATGTTATCAGCTTGGTTTGTTAGTGTGTGTGTAATTAAGCAATATCTCTGAAATTTTAAACACATGGCCATGAATATTTGAGACAGGATGAACCGTTGGACAAGGAACAATGAATTTAGAAAAATAAAATGTGGATCTCGATCTTCAATCCCGGGTTTGCTTCTCTCTTTTACTTACTGCATGGCTACCGTGACATCTATGGATTTGAAGACGCAGGTATAATGAAATGTATTTTGATAATAGAAGTTGTATTTCGGCATGAAGACAAAAACCTTATATTTATTATCAGAGATGGTTTATTTTACTGCACTTGTGGGGTTTGCTGAAACGACTTCGTTTGGAAGCATGCAATGTGCTTTCGAGGAGTCTGACAGTTTTGTCATCGAAAAACATTTTGCGAGCAAATTTATTATGACCCTAAACTTCAATTTACATTTTAACCTATCCATAATCTAAGAGATAAATAATAATTTGGTTTCGATTTTTTAAGATTATCGATCACATAACTGCCAACTTTTTCTTTTATGAAATATCCCCATTTTTTCTATAGATATAGACACGGGACTTGTATCGTTGAAACTTTGTATGGCCATAAAAAAATTAAAATTCACAGAAGATAATTATTTATATGTTGAGCACATTTATATATGCCCCTTGATATGCATCAATGCAACATCACAGAAATGAAAAGCGTGCGTGTATATATATGCAGATGAAAATTTGTTATGATGAGCATATATGATGAAGTAACATTCCATGAGGTAATATAATTTTACCGGGGGGTTTGTTATGGGCTCATAACTGAAATGAGATCGTATGGAGTCTGGGGTGTTTAATTCACAGCATTAGCACAAAGGCAAAGTGGAAAAATACAACCAACACACCCCCTTAAAGTTTGGATATATATTTATACTCATAATTGGTGTGTCAATTAATCGATTTTTTCGATGATTGGTCATTTACTTTTATTGTTCAATAAAAAAGTATCAACAACCAGGATTACCTTAACCTTTCAGGGTGATGAACCCATTGCTATGCAGTAGTTGTTATTGTTTGCACTATATTCCCTAAATTGAAATGCTGTTTACACTCCAATATACAAAACTTTCCTTGAAAAAGAAATTCAAGGATCCAGAAGATTCCATGTTGTGTTGATGTAGAACTTATACAGGAATCAATTATCTTATAAATTTTTAACAAATTAAAATATAATTTAACCATCATTATGCATACATTTTTAAAATATGAAGCACATTAGTGATTAATATAGGCACAACATTTGAAATTGGGAAATCTGAATCAAGTATTTTTTTTAGATATTTATTGTTTTGCAAATATAAAGATATATTTTTATTGTAAAAAATAAATATACATTTGTATGCATGATGTGGTGTTATCTGACAAGATAAAGATTGATGCAATTTAAAATTATGGATCACCTTTTATATTCAGATATATATATTATATTGGAAATGTATAGAAAAATTAATTTAAAATAAAAATAAAATTGATATGATAAAAAAATGAAGATCTTATACAAACATTTGTTCATTATTTTCCTGCCTCAGCAGTGTAAAATTTATTTAATTAAAAAAATCGGATTAGGAAAAATTAAGATATAAGTGAAACATTTTCTTGCCTTAGAAGAATGGAACATGAAGTGATCAGCTCTGTCTGGCCATCATCTCTCCGTTATCATTTAATATATATCAAGTATAAAGTTTTTCCTATAAGCACTGTTGAAATAACTTTCATATGCTGTATATATGTTTATAGATTTAAGCTAGTGAACTATGCAGTTTGAAAGCAACATATATTCAGTTGTGTAACATTGCAGTTGTGAAGCTTAAAAAATGATATAATAAAAAAATTAAGAAATGAATGAAACTTCATATATTATCAGCTTTGTTTGTCTACAAGTCTGTCTGTCATTTTTTAAATATTAAGTTATTGTGAATGAACTTTTTTTAATCCTTTACGTATTGTTGGATTTAGTGAAAATCCTATGGACATACACTATAATAATAAAGAGATGTAATTCCTATCATTCCACCCCCTCCTTCTTCCCACCATGAAGTTTAAACATTGGGAAATGCATGGTTTTGTCACAACATATTATTTGCAACAATTTCCTACCAATCAATACAAAACTATCATGTCAACAAGCCATGGCCTATGTTGTTTTTTCCTCTTAGACTTTATCTCCATTCGATATTATTTTAGATTATTACCTTCAAGGTCAACTTCAGCTGAGCACAGTGACCCATGGGTGCCTTTGTAATGTACTAAGGGCCAGTATATTAAACTGCAATTCTCAATCTCTTTATTTCATCATGATAATATAACATTTAAGGTGCAGGTGTTTAAGTAAATTGGGAATTTGTGTATTCAAGTGTCAGACCTGAGTTGCCGGGTATGTACATAATGGGCGGAACCCCGTACTTCAGGGATAAGGCTATAAAGGCTGGGATTGAAGGCTATGTTTGGATATTCACAAACTGTGCTGGCTACAGGGCCCCATAAATATATATATATATATATATATATATATATATATATATATATATATATATATATAATTATCTTGTAATACTGGGAGTATTGGTGAACTCGAAAAGGCCAGGGGGTCCTGAATATTAATGAAATGCCGTTACAAGCTCAGCTGTTCACAACATATAAGAATATATAAGTTGTCTATTCCCATTTTATATATCCGAAAAGTAATCAAAGGATGGAAATTAAAAAAAATATATTATGGAAGGGGGATGTAATCATCTGTCGTACGTTTCGTAAACTATTATTTTCCAGAAACTCATAGTACATACTGAATGTTATATCGAACACTCGGCAAAATTAATTAATTTGGAGTTTTTGTCCAAACACCATTAACTTTAAAATGAAATCTACGTCCTTCATTTTTTTTTCTTAAATGAAATATATATATCATACAAAAATCTCCCTCTGGATTCGCTACTGTAAACGTATGAGCAATAAACATTTACATAACATATAGGCTTTGGAATCGGGGCAAGGAGGGCTGTGCAACATTTAGTTAACTCGCAGATTGTTGAGGGATTATCAATTTTATAATAATAGATTTTGTTGATAATATATGAAAAATATGTGGTGAAATGGCGTGTTAAAAAAGAAAATCTTCAGTTATCGAGCACCTATCTACACAGAAAATTCCAAGAAAATCTTCCAAGGGAGGAAGAACAGTTAAGGCGTCAAGGATTAAATTGATGAGAGTTAGCCTATCAAAGCCTCCACAATGAAATGATCAAGAGTTACAGAATGAATTGAAAATTTAACGACATTTGTCTTACATTCTGTTGTTTTTTATACATTTATATTGAACATATATTTCTGGATGAATGTTGTTTCATTAATGTTAACAAAATATAACTATTTTGGCGGTCTTATTGGTCCAGTCATGCAGGGGTCTTTCTAAACACCGAAAAGTACCGAAAAGTACCGAAAAGTTACCGAAAAGTACCGAAAAGTACCGAAAAATTACCGAAAAGTAACTGAAAAGACTTTAAACACCTTTTTATTAATTTTAACACTACAAATAACCAAAAATTAGGTTCAGACTGTCAGTAAAGTTAGCAAATTGTGTTTTTCTCTTTCATAGGATGATGAAATGTGACTGAAAAGCACCTTAAAGTGACAAAATGTTATCAAATAAGTTTCTTATCTCTCCAATGACACCTACCATGTGGATGAAATATTCCGTTATAACCCAATATATTCGTATATTCCTCTGCATGTATGGGAGATTTCTGGCTGCGGTTTGCCTGCTGACTGTATGCGGAAATCCGGTTATAAGGCGTGGCGTGGACTTGCAGGGCGGTTCTAAATTTGGCTTGTGTCACGACTCAGCAGGGGTCTGCCACAACGTACTATGAATCCTTAAGAACCGACTACGATACAGCTAATAAGTACATATGCAATACTAAAGTCTTTTAGTTGTAAATAGGTGACATAGCTAAGAATCATTAAGGCGTACTAAAATTTACCAAAATTACTTGCTCATGTACAGCAGTAAGTCTTAAAGGGGCCCAATCACCTATAAAGCATGTTGATTTAACACGAAAAATAGTTTAGTCCCTTTGAAATTAATCTGTACCTGTCAAAATATTGCCCTGAAACCATTTGCTTACTCCTGTAAACAAGTGTCAAAAACAGTGAACCGAGCGCGATCGCAGGTGTAAACATAAACACATTGCATCCGGCCGTGCGCTGCGCGGAGCCACAACACGTGCCAATCAGAAGATGCCTATACTGAATTTGCTCAAAAACATGAAATACATGTTATCCCTGGCTGAAACACCGCGTGTTGCCCCTCTTAATTGGACTCCGGTCACGCGGCCTTGTTATCGTAAACAGACTGTTAACCAACACGCAGAGTAATAACAAGGTATTAAACAGTCGAATGCGACGAAATGAGACTATGTACTGGAATGTTTTTTCTGGCAAGCTTTTGTATAAAGCAAAACTGAACTGATTGTAGTAAAGAATAGGAATAATATTGCTCCTGATTATGTCCCTTTAACGATACAGATATGACGTACTAAATGCTACGTTACAGCCACAAATCTTCTAAAAGTTCAAGCTGGCACCCGTCCAACGGACGCACGCTCCAGGGATAAGGCTGTAAAGTATAGGACTGAAGGCTATGTCTGGATACATCCAAATAATGCGGGCTGCAGCATCCTCTGTAGCTTCCTTTGAATGGCATCAGCCTTTCAGGGGATTATGAATATTAATGAAAGGTCGCTATATAAAAGACACTGTTCTGCGGCCAGGCATAGTCGCATAGGACATAACCTTGACAGGACAGAAAGCTATACCAGTTAACAAATAAATTTCGAGCGAAATTCTCATTAAGACTGATCCGTGAAGACAGTTCAGGTATGTTATACAATTTTCTTCTGTCTGATGTTATATCCCGTCGATGTTAGTTATAATATGTAACGGGGAATGGAAAGATCTCCTCCATTCACGCTCTCTCCGCTAACGCTCTCTCCTCTCTCTCTGCTCACACACACACACACACACACACACACACACTCTCTCTCTCTCTCTCTCTCTCTCCGCCTACTATCTCTGCTCACTCTCTCCGCTCTCTCTCTGCACGTTCTATCCGCTCGTTCCGTCTGGTCTTTGGCTCTCTCTGTCTCGGTCTCTCTGTATGTTCCAAACTGGCAGCATTGCTGGCTTTTATAATTATCCAGGCTAGGTCAGGGTGGCAACTATAAGAATGTTAAACTGAAACGTTTATCTAGTGTACTTGTACATTCATTGTAACCTTTTATCAATTTTGACATAACATGCATATTCATAAATTGCTGTCATGATATCTTGGAAAATATATGCAAAATATTTAACTGGGTGTAGACATATACGGTTCCGTGATACCACATATAATATATATATATATATATATATATATATATATATATATATATATATATATAAATCTGAAGAAAAACAACACCGTAAATTCACAACAGTCTGTTTCACGGGATGCGACCTGATCATCAAGTGAAGGGTCCATTCACCCGATGATCGGGTCGAATCCCGTGAAACAGACTGTTGTGAATTTACGGTGTTGTTTTTCTTCAGAGTTATACCGCTCTGGCCTAGTCTGTAGGCCATAGAGCACTTTACAACGGAGGGTAACCCTACCTTATATATATATATATATATATATATATATATATATATATATATAATTAACTATAATTAACTCAAGGTTAATACTCGGTAAATATGCGTTGCTTTGCTGCATTGAGCACTTTTCTACATCGACTGTAAATGAAACACTAGAATATATATATATATATATATATATATATATATATGTGTGTGTGTGTGTGTGTGTGTTAAATAAGAGAGTCTGGAAGTAACATTGCATTACAAAGTAACATTTTTGTTAATATGAAGGAATAAAGCAAGGCCGCCAGGACAAATATCCCGGAACTTCCTGGAACTAATTGTCTTGTGTGACTGGATGAGTGTCAACATCATGTTACACAGTGAATAGGGAAATGTATATCCTATCATAAAATACAGGGGTCTATCACTGCTAGATAATACTAAAATTTGCCAAAATAATTTACATTATTAGCTAGAGTTCATCTAACAGATGTTTGTCAAAGTATCAAGTAGTATAACTTTGTGGGTGTGGGAGGGACTAGGGCCCTGCGCGGGCTGAAAAACTGAACCCGCCCCGCATCATGCCCTGTCAGCCCGCAGCCCGCCCTGCAATCAAATAAATAAATTCAGCCCGCCCCGCCCCGCCGTTACTATGATTCTTTCAGCCCGCACCCGCCCCACGAAATTTCCTTTCAGCCCGCACCCGCACCGCCCCGCACTGTTTAAGTTTCCGGCCCGCAGTCCAGCCCGCAAAATAATTAAAAATAGTTTTCGGATCCAAAAGTTTACATATCAAGATATTTTACAGCACATACATAAGACACGCTAATTATTAATATATAGGAAATGTTTGTTGATTGAAATTAAAAATTTATGTGAATATGTTATTGCAATAATTAAAACCATAATTCATGAAATATTTTTGAAGACAGATTCGATTGGTTAGATGGATTTATACATAATAATTTAACACACCTTAATTATGTTTTCATATTTTTCAGGGGAAATAATTAAACCTATGGTTTATTGTTTCTGTTTCTACTTAAATATATAAAAAAAGTAAAGAAAAAATTAGACTTCTTCAAAGTATTTGTACCCAAAGGGACCCTTTAGAATAGTATTGGCTAATCACAAGCCATCAAACTAACGAGATGTGTTGCTGGTTAAATTTTTTCAGTCACAATCTGCTAATTAGCTGAAACTGAGACTAATCAGGTCAATGGAGTAAAGGGGTAATCTGACCTATGTGGCTTTAGGTTCAGGCTGTTCATTGAGATCTAGACATGGCCAGAGCTTTTTTTCTTATTGCAATCATCAAAACATCATGCTGTGACCAAACAGGGATTTGACCAATGTCATTTACAATTAGACAGCACATGGAGTTACAATTAGATAAGGAGTCCACCTTAGGCTTTGTGCAGTTCCAGGTCAATTGAGTCACCTACAGAGCCAGCTGTAGCCACACACTGTCTATTACAAGATCAAAGGTAATCAAGCCCTTGCTTTACTCCCAGCCATATTATGTAATATATACATATATACAACATCAGGCCAGGTAACTTTATACAAAGTTATGACCAGCTCCCACTGCAAAGACAATTGTTTAAAGTCTAGATTTCAGATTAAGGATGTATCATCTATTTTGTATAACAAATTGATGTTATACCTAGAAAAGACACAGTTGCATAGTGTTGTTACAACTGTCAGTCAGTGTAAGGGGTTAACAGGAATAAATTAATTTTTTTTTCAAATTTACGACACCCGAAAACATTTTATACAAATATCCCAATTTCTTCAAATGATTTTTTTAAAGTATAATTTTATATTCATGTTTTACTGAACTGCCAGATCATCAGCCCGCAGCCCGCCCCGCCCTGCACAGACTTCATTTCGGCCCGCCCCGCCCCGCACTTTCTTAGATGTAGCCCGCCCCGCCCCGCAAAGATTCCTATGCAGGGGCCCGCGGGGTGAATTTAGTTCTAGATCATCCGTTAGATGTCAGCAATATCAAGCACTCAAACAAATATTGTTGAAATAGATGATTTTAAACTTTCCTCTTGAGGTTGCCCTCTGAAACAGCTCTGCTCACGTTGACTTCCTTCAGTGGAGAATAAAATAAAGATTACCAATATGCTGACTGACTTTTAGGTAGCTGAGAGAATTACATGTTATACATGGTATATTAATTGCACATAGTAGGTATCTAAGATCAAGGATAAAAAAATTAAAAGTTTTAAATTAAAAGTTTAAGAAAAACGCTAGATTTTAAATCACTTTTCGGAAAAACAAGTATATAAAATCATACATTTCTGGGACAGAAAAAAATAATTTATAGGAGTTTGGCTAAATATTACGTTTATGAATGAAAATCTCACCAGAGGATTGTGACTTAGTTATTGTTTTGTATGTTTTAGTAGGAAGTATAACCAGATGATTGTTTTGATAATATTCTGTACATTTATATGGAGTGTCATGTTTAGATTTTAGCGTAAGAACTTTGGTTAGAGAGCACACGTGTCCAATATGATGTTAATTTCAGTACAGTTTAATTCCGTGGGAGCCGTCACTGTGTGGAGGTCTCTATGGTAACGATTGTTTGTTGCATATTTCAAAGGATGAGCAACTGTTTAGTTTGGTTTTTCCAGGGTTTTGTCTCTGGAGGCGTGTCCAAATCAAAATGAATGTAATAATTTGCAGTCGGCATAATAGGAAGTGGTGACTGGCCAGAGGATGGTCGGGACTTGTGACGTCAGCAATCATAAATAAGTTGCTACAAATGCCCGATCAGCGCCAGTTCGTGTTGACGATATCTGCAGTCCAGGGACATGTCTGTATGCATCAAAAGTCTAGACAGCTCAGAGATGATGTGTATAAGCGTAGATTGTCGGTGTCTGAGGAAGGAGGAAGGCCACGTTGAAAACGAAAATGCTTATACTTTTACAATACTTTTCAAAGTACTCTGACCCAATTCTGTTACTCAGGATATCAAATGTTAAAGAAATGGAATTTAATTTATATCTCTCTTTATATTAGTGACACTTCAGAAAAAAAATATTTTAGGACACTTCATATTTTGTTTCATAGTCCCATACAATGGGTTTATATATTTGTAAGGTGTATGGCTGAATAAATTATCTATATTTCATGTCACGGAACAATGTTATACTTTGCATGTTGCATATGTAATACTGTGTCTGAACTGAGTTTGGAGCCATATTCGATCATGACCGTAACCATGTACATATCTGTATCACATATACGGGGAAACAGGAGGACACTCAGAAAAAATGCACAATTGAATGTTTGCATTCAACGAGCGACACATCTCGGACGTCCGCAACAGAACAGTAATAGGGAACAGATTATGGAGTGACTGTGCTTGAAAATTAGGTCAAGGTCAAGAATAAATTTTACATGCACACCCGTCACATATGATAGTTTCTCCAAGCAAAAATAAGTTAGAAAATGTATAAGAGATCTAGCTCAAATGCGGGATGAAAGAATAAAAAATAAAGTTCAGGTCGGTGGCTTTGTATTTGATTGAACCTAAGAATTAAGAAAGCCCTGCTCTTGAAAATCATCTTAATCCAGGACTTAACTCATCACCCCTGCAAGCCTCCTCTCACCACGAGTATAGACTTAAATATACAAAGGTCGTGTAATGTGCGAGTCCTTATCCAGAAAACACGTCCAGTGTGCAGTAATGCAATACAAAAATATATCAGTAAAAATTAAGTGTGCATCCCCATCCCATTAGCCATAATATCTGAGGCAATTTGTAATTCCTGTCGCCGCCAGGTGGCAGCAATCAATGGTTGGTGTTTGTGAACGTCGACAGGATTTGGTGCTTCTAATAAAACTCCTTAATGAAAATGACCACATGTCATAGTTACCGGACAACACTAGCGACTAGGTCGACGTTAAGGTAATGACATAGTAAAACATGGGTCACACCCATCGTTGCCATGAAAATGAAAGCCAGAAAACAGTACAGGCTCAGCCAGAAACCTTTAATTCTGCAATACAACGAAAGAGAAGGTAAACATACAGAAATCTACAGATTGTGAATACTATTCTACGATGGAGACCATTTAGACAGTTAGTCTATTTGATATCTTATTAACTAATCCCTTTTGATATATTATTGAACAACTTAATAAATAGAAATAATCAAATAAAAATTGTAAAACGTGGTACCAACAGACTGTATGGAATATCCAATAGAATTATCACGAGAAGTGTGGTGTATGGCGGCAGTCCTTTTAATAATATTGCAAGTTATGTTACGATTACCACCTACCGTTTTGCTGGATTTTCTGTGTATCCGTTTAAGTATATTTCTCTGGAGTAAACGTAACATATTCCCACCACGGCAACTGGAACTGTAATGAAACGACGTAAAGATCATGAAACCCGAACATAAACGTGGGTTGTAATGAAACAACACAGAAATTATGAAACCCTAACAGCAAATGGAACTGTAATTAAACCTCATAGAGATTATGAAATCCCATCATCAATGGGAACTGTAATAATAGGACACAGAGATTATAAACCCCAACATGAACGGGAACTATAATGAAAGACATAGAAATTATTGTCACTAGAGGACTGTGACTTAGTTATTGTTTTGCATGTTTAAGTAGGGTGTATAACTAGATGATTGTTTTTATAATTTATTGTTAACATGGAATATCATGTTTAGATGTTAACATGAGAACTTAGGTTCGGGAGTACCCGTGCTTCGTTTGATGTTAATTTCGGTAGAGTTTAAATCCTAGGGATCCGTCCCTGTCTGGACGATCTATATAGTAACGTTGTTTATTGTAGATTTAAAAGGGCGAGCACCTGCTTAGTTTGCTTTTCGCAGGGTTTGATCTCTGAGGCGTGTCCATCTTTATACGGTCGGTAAAATAGAGTGTGATGATTGGCCAGAAGACGGTCGGCACTTGTGACGTCAGCAGGCACATTTAAGCCGGGGTTGAGAAGAAATTCGCCACAATTGCCTGATCAGCGCGCATGGATGGTGTAGCATGACGATTGTCTGCAGTATAGGCGCAAGTCTGTGCTCATCGGAGTCTTGACAGCTGTGAGATGATGTCTATAAGCGTAAACAGTCAGTGTCAAAGGAGGGCCACATTGATGCTTCTGTAGCGGACTTCGGACCGGATATAGCAATTACCGACGAACTGCATGGTAATTCGGCGATTTATATTTGTTGTGAGCGCTTCCAGTAACAGGCCAAGGACATTATTTACACGCGAATTTTTAGAGGAACTGAGTATCGTTGTGTGCAGATATATTCAGTTTCCTGGTGCTGGATGATTCTAGAAGACATCAGCTGTGAAAGACATTGATTCTGAGTTCAGATAGAACGGGCAATGTGCCTATCAATAATTGCTGCGTGAACTGTAGGGCAAACAAGTACTGCAGCGAGAAACTGTTGGTGATTTTAGGCCTGTGTATATACAAGTGAACTGATGGTGCTGTGTACACAGTAGGAGCGAACTGTGATGTAAGCGGCTTGGCATTCCGATGTCACTAGTGCTCGATGGTCATGTGATCAGAAGCAGTGTAAACAGAGGACTCCCTTGTGTATATACAAGTGAAAATAACGGACTTAGTGATTTTGTGTTTCACACTGGACGCTTGTGATCTTGAGTATTTTTATCTATGGAGCGACTCTGCAGAGAGATGTAAATGCATTCTTTTTAATATAATATTGATTTGTTTTGTTAACTTATGGCTTATTCATCTTTTGGAGTGTATTGTAAGTATGTGTTTCAGCCGGTTTGATTTACCATTTAAAAGAATTTGGTCGTTCATGTGACAATTATGAAACCCTAACACCAACGGTATCTATAATGAATTGGCATAAGGATTATAAAACTCACACATCAATGGGACCTGTAATGAAATGACATATAGACTGGAAACCCCTAACATCAACGGGGATCGTAATGAAATGACATTAAGATTATAAAACCCTAACTTCAACGGTCACTGTAATAAAATGACATATAGATTAGAAACCCCGAACATCAACGGGAACTGT